>CM057456.1:47489500-48142500 GCA_016271365.2 Neoceratodus forsteri
ATTTTCAGAGGGGCACTGCTTCTATTTACTTCTGCCGCTGGGAGGACTGGAGCACTGAGAGGTTAAGTGAGTGGTCCAGGTTCACACACTGAGTATTCAGCTCTAGCATGGTTTAACTCAGCAGTCTCCTGTTTTAGGACCTGAAGATTGTGAGGTGTAATCTTTCTAAATTTGAGTTTCAAAATATGTACAAATATCCAACATTTAGACATAGAATCACAGAAACATAAAAGTGTTATAGCCAATGAAAACTGAAGGTCCATCAAGTCTGCCCTTCCAATACTACCTCACTCCCACCAGCCTGCTGTTTTGGTGGGCTGTTACCCGCTCCATGGTTCCTGACCCATAGTCCCCTTCCACTTTTCAACCACATTTAAATTTGTTTGTGGTAGCCCTACCACCACCACCACTTCAGCTGGCAATCTCTTATACTTGAAAACCCGAGGATAGCTGCACTTAGACATAAATCCTAATTTTTAAGAAGGTACTGGGTGTACTTGAGAGCAGCAGGTCATGACTGTTATATAGTGCTAAATTCACTGTTAAATATTACTAAGTAAATAAACACTTATGCAAACAAAAATAGACAGTGATAAGGTGAATAGGTAAAATATGTGTGATGCCTTCCACTAATGAATGATAAGTTCTGTGTTCAGTGACTGTTGCACTTCAGAGAGAAGAAGCAACAGGAAGAGGCAAGTGGAGTGGAGGGACGAAGTAGCTGAGTGCAAGAATAGGGAATGCAATCTTGTTGTAGTGATTATAAACCAAAGCAGGGGGTGTACAAATAACCAAACATGGATCTTTTGAAGTATGACAAATAACCTTACCTCCTTAGTATTGTCAGGTGATGGACAAGATGTAGATCATTTTCAATTGCTTTGTGGACCCAAGAAACTTGTGGCAAGTCTTTATCTTGTGATCTCATTTATCAGACCACTGTTTTTTTTTTTCAATAATTTGGTGCGGGAATTTGGATAGAGGCCTGTACACAGACCATCACACTTCATTTGTGCTCCCACCTTTTGACATGAGTGCACCATATTCAATATAGTGTTGAATTTGCTTGTCACAACTAACTATGATGCTACATAGGTTGTTAAAAGCAACTATGATTTTTCTCAGAGCTGTTACATTGACCTTTCTGTACATCTCACTCTGACAGTCAAGGGCTGGCTGGAGTGAATATCTAAGTAGTGGGCATCTTGCTTTGGAACTAAGGTGATTTCTGTTTCAGTAAAGGAGTTCCAGTTTTGGTTGCAGTTCCTAACTGTCTTGGTGATGCAATCACTGCATAAAAACTATAGGCCTAACTGCAGGCCAATGTATTTGAAAAGCTGAACTTCTTTGAGAAGGGTTTCAGTTTGGGTGGTGATATGGATACCCCTTTAAAAAAGAGAGGAAATCTATTGCAAAATCTGTTAGTGTTGAAGCACAAAGCCACAAAGGTCTGGAAATGTGACATTAGGGTTAAAGTCATCTTATTGTTCATAAATATGTAACGGAGTGTCCTCAAGGTTTCAACAATTGCCCAGTACAGCATTGGCAAGAAAAGATCTTTGGGACCATCTCTCAAGCATTGGTATATGGTAATGTTTCTGTGCCTCCACTGATGCTGTCAAAGTTAGTGCAACACCAATGCTATGTCAAGCAACCATTCAAATCTTGAGGAATATCCCTCCATGCATTCACAGACTGTTAAGGAACTATTTTGTTTTACCAAAACTTCACATGTGTCTACTTTTGTGGCTTTGTGTTCCAACCCTAACTAATGCTGATATATATATATATATAGATATATTTATTTATAAAATGGAGTGGTAAAATCATAGAAATTCCAGTAACATGATTGGACAGAATGCATCACATGACCGTGCATTATTTCCCAATGACCGCACACCTCCCATTACGACCGCACGCCTGAACTACTTTCCATCCCACAGAACCTTCTCACCAGCACTGAGATCACTTCACACCTGGCAGACACAGGCTGCCATACAAACACACACAGGCTGGCACCCACAGCAGTAACTAAAATGTCCTGTATATAGCTGCCCCACACATCTCTCACTAAACTGTGTATAACCTCTGTTTTTATGGTATTTTTTTTTTTAAGCCCTGACAGTAATGGGGCTAAATTGTTTAAAGTTAATACTCATTTTTTTAGCTTGAAAGCGCCGGTCAGGCTGAGCCAGAGTCATCATCTGGCTGGATTCCAGTGCTCAGACGTTGGCACGTTTTCAAAACAGCAGACATTTGAGGTACTGAAACTTCTTATTTTAAGATCATATTTCAGAAGTCGCCGACGCATGGCGAGACAGCGGTGCCGCCGGGCCTGGTGAACTGTAGACTAGCGAGAGCCGAGAGCTGTTGCTATAGCAACTCTTGCTCTCGTGTCCGTCTACAATTCTGAAGCCGGCGACTCGCTTGCTCTTCACTCTGTACAGTCAGCGGCTTCATTTTCTAGAAATATGAGCAATCTTAAAATAAGAAGAAATTTACACAGTACCTGCAAGTAAAATACCTTGTTTTGAAGCTGTGCCAGCACGTCCTGAACTGCCAATAAAACCACTCGGTCACGCTACAGTACAGATATGAATGACTCACTCGCTCAGCCCCATTACAGTCGGACGCTTTCAAAAAAAATAAAATGACTAATTGCTTTTGAACGCCTGCAACCAGGTCTATAATTACAGTTTACACTACCTCGTCACGCCACAGTACAGAAATAATACTAAAGGGATTACAGTGTAACACACTCTGACAATAGCAGGATAAACCAGATACATATTTTCATCACTTTATTATTTAAACCAAGGCAGAATCAACCAGATAAATACCACCATAAACTTCAAAACCATCACAATTACGGCAGAATCAGCCAGATAACCTACTGTAAATTAAACATTTATCTCTGCCAGACAGGGACTACCTTTTGTACCTCCTCCCCCGCCCAAATATTTTTCCCATTTTATAAGATAGATAATCCACTCTTAGGTGTGCAGTCGCTATGTGATACGCATGTTGGTGGTTGGACGACACTCGCCCTGGCGGCCTCGCATAGCGCATAACGCACACCAAGGCATGCGTATATCAGAGCGCGACCGCACACCTAAGAGTGGATTATCTATTACATATATATATACACACAGTATATTGCTGTGGAGTCTCTATTTGTAGCATTTGTGTATCTGTTTTGTATTCTGTGTAGTATTGTCATGTACTACTTTAGAACTGTTTGTGCAGTGCAGTATTTTAATTTAGATACAAGTACTCCATGATACCCTGTGTGAAAAGCACTATACTGTATTGCAGCTATTTAAAACAAAGAAGCTACAGTATGTTTACTGCTGTAGTTTATTTACTTAGATTCAGAGTTTGGAAATACTTTCAACTGATGGAAAAAAACAATAGGAAATGTCCTGACCCTGTCAGAGAAAGAAAGGCAAAGAAAGATTTGCAAAATACACCATGGCCCAGATATTCAAAAGGGTTGTGCATGGCACAACAGTGTTGCGCCATGTGCAATCCACTGATGCGCCCCGGCATGATATTCAAACGGGAATTGTGACTAGCACAAATCCCGATGTGCTGGAGCACATCAGTAATGCATGCTGCGCAGGTGGGGAGGCTTGCCCATGCATACTCCGCACATCCCAATATTTGGCCCAGGATATGCTGAGTCCATGCATGCACAACTCCTACTTGTGCTGCACAAAGCTGATCCCCCAAAAAAAGGAACAATGGCTGGCCACCCACGGGTGAGCTGCCATATTGCAGGGTGCAACACGGCAGCTGCCACCTGTGTGTGGCCACCTGAGCTCCGGCTGCACCTCCATGGCAGTGCCCCCCCATGCCCGATCACGAGCATCTGTTGAAAATAATAACATCCAATATCCCTGGTGGTCCAGTGGACCGCTGTCAGCCCGATCGCGGGCATGTATGAAAAGAAAAATAATCCAATATACCTGGTGGTCCAGTGGACCTCTCTCAGCCCAGTCGCGGGCATCTGTATAAAAAAAGTACATCCACTATCCCTGGTGGTCCAGCAGACACCCCACTCCACCTGCCCACTGATCCCCACTGCCCTGCTCCCCCCAGGTCAGCAGCGGGTGGCAGCACCCCACCCACCTGCCACCCCACCACTCACTGACTGACACCATAGGTAGGGCTGTACGCCCATTGGTCCACAGCATGAGCCAATGAGCATGCAGTCCATACCGTATTACACATTCCAGATATGTGAATGGATCCATTCACATATCTGGAATGTGTAGTACAGTATGGGCTGCAAGACCATTGGCTCATGGCTCATTGGAATAGCACGGTTGCTGCGCATGGTGCAACTGAAGTTGTGCTAGCGCATCCCCCGCTCCACTCTGGCCACTTGCACTAGCACAGTGCCACTGCACCATGCACACTGTGGGTGGCCAGGGTGTGATATTCAATGATGCTGTGCCATGGTGCAGCTCCGTTGAATATCACCCAGTCAAAGCCCCTGTGCAGCCAAGTTGCTCTGCGCCCAGGCTTGCCTGGCACAGTTTGAATATCTGTGCCCAGGTGTACCGTTTACTGTTCAGGGGATGCACAGGTCCCAGAAGTAGACCTTGTAAGTGACTACAGTGAAGATAACTGCAGTTCCTTCATGCTGAAGGCAGCAGCACTGCATTTTGAGACCGGAAGACTGACTCACTCACTAACCAGGGGAAGGAGGATAATGGTGTCCAGGAAAGGAGTTTGACAAAAAGGTTAGCAGCTAAGTGGCAGTGAAACATACACAACATTTTGCCAATGTTCTATATGCATCTGTAAGTGGTTTAATGAGCTATGGAATACAATCTAAGAAGGAGTTTTCCAGAATAAAGTAACAACTGATCGTGGCACTCTCTCTTAAATATGTCAGTCTGAGTGTTGTGGCAGTTAGTATCATAGTGTTAATGAATATCTAGTGTCAAAAACCATAACTGAATATACAGTAAGTACTATGTCAAATGGTGACACTTCTGATAGACCAATAGTATTATTCTTTCAAGAACCTTTCCTGTCTTTATACAGAGGCTCCGTTCGCACTAGGGCATTTAAAACGGTTCAGAGCGCTTGAACCGCTTTAAATGCATGCTAGCTCGGTTCACGTTAACACATAACTCGTTTTAAGCTCGGAATTTTGGAAGCATGCTCAAACCCTGATAAGACCTGGGCTTGAACACGCTTCCAGAAATCCATTTCAAAAGTAAAGTGATTCACCTAGAGTGCGAACGTGCCAACTTCTATCCTTTTAATGCACTTCAAGCAAGTGCGTAAAGCATCATGGTAAGCAGCTTTTCCATGCTGCTGAATTCGGTTTACAGTGGGCACAGATCTCTGCTGCAGTGTGAACACTGTAAAATGCATTGCCTGACGCGGATCGCAGGAAGGGGGTTGCAGTATGAACGCTACAACACGGTAAGTGCTAATCCACTTTTAAAAACGTTTTGCACAACCGTGCTGTAGTGCGAACGGGGTGTAAGTGAACACTTGAGTAAATAACAATAAAAAGCACTTGTCCTTGTTTCATAACAACGTGATGTTGCACGCTCCTTTGTAATTTGTTTTTTTAACATGATTCATAGACAGATGGACATCATGTGAGGTGAAATTTCATTTCTGAAGTACAATAAAAAATCCTTGAATGAACTATTAAAAATGAATTTTCATACAGTGTATAATAGCAGTAGTGAACTCAATTAAAAGTATTTATCAGTGGGTAAAGAACCAGTTAAAACCATCAACTCCTACAACAGTCAATAACTGAATTACTTTGAAATGGTCTGAGGTTTTATCATTTATTTTCTTTTTTAACAGAAAAAAAAAAACCTTAAAATACAGTTTGTTTGTTTTACTATAGAGTCAGACAAGATAACAGAGTGTGGTTTCAGAGGGAATTCACTGTGAGACAAAGCTGTCTGAAGTAGTGTTCAGCCTGGCTGGCAGAATTCTAGATGTTTGTCTGATCAGTTATACTTTTTTAAGCCCCAAAAAGACATCCCCGCTGAGGATTATTGGTTTAAGACTACTGCAGCAATGTGATTCAGCACTCATAGTTTTCCACTGTATGACAGCTCACTTGTATTTGTATAATGTCAGCTCTGGTTCTGAGGTAATGCATTGTTTTCAGTGTTTGCCCATGATGTTTATCACAGCCACGGAAACATACAATAATGGACTGGTTGACTTTTGTAGTTTTATTTAGAGAGGTTTCTGGACTAGAATAAGATAAACTGAATGTTTTTTTCTGAAAAGCATACAGTGGACTCTGCAGATTTCAGCATCTTAGGAAAGCAGCAGCCTACTGTATAAGCAGTCTTCCCACTCTAGGACACGTCAGTGTTTATTTTGTAACAGTCCAGCCTTCTTGCAGTACTATGATAAAAATACATTAATACTGAAAACTGTTCATACTTCCATGAGCCATTCAAGCAATGGAAAGGTTATGCAGGAACTTTTTATTTTTGACTGTATTGGCATGGCTAGACTTCTGCATTTTTAGTCACTACGGCTACCAGGGGCCACTACCAGCAACAGGTAGTGCAAATCACTAATTGCCTATGTTTATACAGTATGTGCTATGAGATATGTCTTTTGGTTATAAGAATGCCATTTCATGCAGTTAGGATAATGGGACCATGAAGCAAAACGAAATTGTTCTTTCTGCCCAGTCTGTACAAGATGATGCTCTTGTACCATAAGAGACATATTGCACACTGTAAATTGTATGAAAACACAAACCCTTGTGAACTTGTGCTCTAGTGGGCAATGATATCTCCAAGAGATACAGCTGCAGTGTATCATTGTGGGTTGGTGCTCTAGTGGGTAATGACATTACCAAGAGACACAGTTGAAGCGTAGACTATACATTTTATTATCAGCCATGCAAAATACAAGAAACGTATGATACATACTGTACCTCACTGGGAATCAGACGTGCAGCATCCCCAACTTACAGTGTGGACCCTAAATTCACCAGAGACTCTTAACAAATCTTCTCAATTAACATGGGAATTAAAGTTTGCATAGAAATGTTCATGTCAGGACCCTCTGCCGTCACTCTGAGAGGGAGACTAGAGAATGCTGGCAAGTACCCAAGAGGATGAAGCAATGTCCTGGTCACCACCAGGAAACCCTGACCTCATTTAAATTAAGAATATGCTAAAGACACTGTTAGCTACATCCCAATGATCTGACTGTCAGTTTCAGTGGTACAGTAATGTGTGGAGGCTTCCATAGTTAGGATTACTGAAACAGAGCTGCTTGCACTCCAAGTTGAGTCAAAAGTCGTGGTGCAGGAAGTTGTGGCATTAGAATGACAAGTTGTACAGCTTATGAAGAAAATCGATGGCATCGAGAATAGAGGTTGTCATAATAACATACATATTGTGGGGATCCCTGAAGGTTCAGAGGGCCCTGACATGAACATTAAACCTGACATACACCACCAGAGAGGCAGGCCTCTGGACAAGGATCTCTGCAGCAAATCTGCATCACCTAAATCTAGGCAACATAGTTATAGCTGAGACTCCAGGCACTGATCCCCAGGTTTGAGTACCCCTTCCTAGGGGTGAAAGCCTCCCTACAAGCTTTCCAGAGAGCTGCAGGATTTGCATTCGGAACAAGATAAGATGTTGGTGCATGATCCTAATGTTACAGAGGACATGGACTTCTTTATTCCATTGGACGAGGGACTGTCATTGAGACTGAGTTGGGCATCCAACTGGGAGAGAGACGCGGAGGGGGTGAAAATGAAAAATACCCACTTTGCATTTTCATCACCCAGCCTAAGACCTGCTCATTGAATTCAGATGGACTGAACATTTAGTAGTTGCTTGAGTGGTTGGTAACAAGAAATCTGCCTTGAATGCCTGAGGACTTTTATTAATGTCATTTTTGAATTATTGTTGCTGGAACTGTGGTGCTTTCTTGTTGTTTTTGTTTCTGTCTTTCTTCCTCCCACGTTTTTTTTCTCTCTCTCTCTCTCTCTGTCTCTCTCCTCTCCTCTAATATCTACCTCTCGCCCTTCCCTATTTCTTCTCTTCCACTAGTTAACTTACTCTTATCCCTCCCAGCAGGTGTTACCTTGAACAAGGTGTGTGTGGATGACAGCTCCTCTTGTGCTGAACGTAGTGATGCCAGGGGATGGTCTCTAACTGGATAAACTATTTTCCCCTTTCTCTTTTGTTCTTTCAAGTTGGGTGCTTTTGTGTTTTGGGGAGGTGGAGAGAGGGGAAGTCAGGGCTATGGGGTATGTATCAGAACTGCTCAGCTTTTCTTTACTTTTCCTTGAATGTATGGCCAATGGGGGGTGGGTGACTTACATACTATAAGAATACTGGTGGGACCATTGCTGATGGGGGTTGAAATGGACTGTTGGTACCTCTCTACCAAGTTCCAGTTTGTCCCCAACGATGCAACCGTTTTCTTTCTGCTGTGGGGTTGAGGTATGAGTTTACATGCCGGTTTGTGGGACTCATAATCAAAGGCAGATAGTGCTTTACTCTGCACCTGGTGTGGGGAAGGGGGGGGGATTCATTGCAGGAATTCTTTAATTTTTTCATAGAACACACTATGGAAGGGCATCAGGCGATATCCCAGGCAGGATTTGTGGGGGTAAAATGTTGATGTAATGTATCCCTTGGTGTTTGCATTATTGTAATGGACTGCAGTTTGTCTCTAGGATGTCTGCATGCCAGCACTGCAGTCACTACTGTGGAGTGTTCAAATGTACAGCTTTCTAGATCTACTATCTATGGAGGGGAGATGGGCTGGGATTAACATCATGGGGTTTTGTTGGCATGTTATTTATCATTATCCTTTTGACCACATTTGGATTGAGTCCTAGATGAAAATGACAGGGGGTGACCACGCAGCCCAGGGCAGTATTGGTCTCTCCTGAGAATGTAACAGATGTTTCTTCTTTTGTTACATGAGAAAGATAGGAAGCAGTCTTAATGATGGGGACTTGAGTTGGTTGGGGGAGCTGAATTACAGATACTGGTGCTCCTTTTGAAGTCATTCTTATATCCCTTCCCCCACATCCTCCACCCTAGCCCATCGTGCTTTATAGCTCCAGTTAGAATGGTTCCTTGGTAGGCCTATCCACCTTTCTGGGTATATGTCTAAAGAATGGTGCACCTTTCATGGCACAGCTCTTAGCCATTTTGAGGTGTCTTACTGAATATGAAATAGACTGATCTTTTTTTTTTTAACTTTATGTTTATGTTCCTTATCCGCCTTCTCCCTCTACTCTCTCCGACGACCTCCTTGGACCCCCCCCGACCCCTGTCATGATCTGCCCCTATAGTGCCTGGTCCACACTTCCCTGAAGATTCCCCGGTATACCCTCTGGGTAGGGGTGGAGAGGGCAACCCCTGATGCTTACCTCTCTCCAAACCAACACTCTGTATGTGTGGATCCGGCACAGCGGAGTCTGTCCAACGAGCCCCGGAGAAGTTCCATGGAGGCATCATCGCCTAGAGGGAGTGAGGTGTTTTTCCCTTATTCTTTCCCCCCCGATGTCGGCTTGCAATGAGGGGCTATGAGCTAGGAGACACACTGAGATGTACCTCCTGCTCTGCCCCTCTGCTGACCATCACCCAATCTGCTGGCTGCTGCTCCACCTACCGTGCCATTCACCCAGGCTCCCCTAAGTGGCAGCATTGCAGTGGGAGCCTGCAGTTACCCCTCCGGAGAAGGAGAGCTGCTACTGGGCACTCTATCCTTCTCTACCCCAGCTGACCCCCGACGACCCGTGCTCGTTCCCGAACACGGGTCGTGGGCATGGTACGAGGTGTGGTGTCTAGCTCCTCAACCCTCAGAGTCACTGGGCCGGCTTTAAATGGACTGATCTTAATAACATTTTAGTATGGATTTCTGGAGTGATTCACTCTCATGCCTGGGGGAGCTTACGGAGTGAGCGGCTAGTGTTCACACCTCCATGAGATTGGGGTTTATAGTGCTGCAGTGGGGGGAGGGTGGTAGAGGTTAGGTGGGGTATCTCACACCCCTTTGATTTTGGGTACCTTACCATCTGCAACATGGTTATGACATTATTGCATAAAGCTTGTAATACTGTTGTTATGATTTATTGCTTCTCAAGTCACTATTACTTCTTGTGCTAACCTGCTTAGATTTTCTTTTTCTGATGTATATTTACCTGTTAATACCAGCCTGCCACTTAATCGATGGTTTTGAATAGTGCAGCTTTACCCACTTATACCCTCTTGCTTCCTAGCATTAATGCCATGGCGGGATGTTCTCAGGAGGCAGTATCACATGGATAGACTGAGGAGGTGGTGGTGGTGGTCTGGGGGATCAGACGTGAGCTGGTAAGATCTACCATCTTTTTTGGACTTTACATGCATACAGACAGGTAAAATTGAACTCCTGATGTCAGAGCTAAAGTTGGTGTCATGGAATGTGCAAGGAGTTAACCACCCCATTAAAAGGAATACAATTTTGTTCTACTTTAATTCTATTAAATGGACATAGATCTGCTACAGGAGACCCATCTTTTGAGGGCAGAAGCATTGAAGTTAGCACGTAGATGGGTAGGCAAGGAATATTCTAGTGTATATACAACCAAAAGGAGGGGAGTTTCCATACCAATTAGAAAAGAAAACACCATTCAAATTGACAGGGAAAATATGTATAAGGATGGGAGGTGGATAGTTCTTTTGGGTAAAATTCAGGTGAGACCCATACTCACAGCAAAAGTCTATGGCCATAATGTGGATGATGCCCAATTTTTCTGGCCTTTGCCTCAGATCTTGCAGGATTTAGTTTCCTTGCACCCCTTGGTAGTTGTAGGGGGTGATTTAATCTAGTGTTAGATCATATTTTAGATTGTACCTTCAGGCAAACTGGGGCCCCCTCCCTTAAGATGGTCAGAAAGGCCCATCATACGATACATCAAGAATAGGGTCTGGCAGGAATCTGGTGGTTGAGGCATCCTACTCCTGCTGCAAAGGACTACGCCTTCCACTCTTCCCATCATTCCACATGTAGTCATCTGGAGCATTTTCTGGTCAGCTCCAGATTTGTGCATGAGGTGACAGATGTGACCATACAGCCTATTGTGCCCTCAGATCATTCACCAGTGACACTCACTTTGGCACTGTCCGACACCATTACAAAGTCTCCAAGAGGGAGACTTAACCCCCACCTGCTTCAGACACCAAATTATGTGCACTGTCTTACCAGAGAAATCAAATGGTATTTCAAGGCCAACACTACACAGCAGATAGCAGAGGAGGTAGTCGGGGATGCCTTCAAGACATTTGTTTGGGGTCGCATTATTAGCTATGTGTCTCATGAATATCACAAATGACAACAGGAAGTGGACTTTCTAGGATCTGAGTTGTGAGAGGCTAAGGAAAAATACTATGCCCAGGTGACTAGCTCGGAGGCAGACTTTTGCACCCTTACTCTACTTAAATATAAGCTCAACACCATTCATACTCATAAAGCAAAGAGGACACTTTTTTATGTGACATCATTATTGGGAGCAGAGGGAGAAAGCCAGCAAACTCTTGGACTACCAAATGAAGAAGAAACAGGGAGAAACACTGATTTCACAGATTTGCTTGCTAGCTGGCACTCTTTTCTCTAACCCTTCTCATATTAACTCTGCCTTTTTGTAGTTTTATTGGGTCCTTTACACTTCACAGTGGGATCTCCAGGCAGGGTCTGCGGACTAGTTTTTGGTGCAGTTCACCTCCCTCAGATCACACCAGAGATGGCCACTCAGATTTAAAGTCATGTTATGGCACAAGAAGTTGCTACGGCCAACTGCTCACTGGCCAAAGTCAAAGCTCCAAGTCCAGATGGTCAGCCAGTGGACCTTTGTCAGGTATTCTTGGATTAATTAATTTCCCACTTAACTTCCTTCTTCCATGGAGCATATCAAAAGGGTGCACTTTCTCCATCTATGAGTCACACAGTAATTACAGTCCTCCCTGCACCCCATAAGGATAAGGCACTTTGTGCCAGTTACTGTCCTATATCCCGCCTTAATGAATATGTAAATATTTTGGTTAAGATGATGGCTTTCAGGTTGGAACATGTTCTATCCACTATCATTCATGTATCTCAGGCAGGCTTTAGGAAGGGCAGACAGGGGACAAACAAACTTAGGCTTCTTGTTAACATTCTATTCCAAGCCTAACAAGCACTGGAGTCATTGGTCTTTGTTGCTATTGATGCGGAAAAGTCCTCTGATTCCATGGGGTGGAGCTATTTGTTTGAAGTGATGTTTGAATGGAAATAGGCCCCATCTTCATTCCTTGGGTTAGAACTTTATATGCCTCCCTGGAAGCTATGGTCCTTAGAAATGGGCTACTCTCTTCTCCCTTTACGTTACACCAGGGATGAGGAAAGGCTGCCCCATCTCTCCTTTCTTGTTTGTTATTGCAAATGGAACCCTTGCTGGCCAGTATCCAACAATCAGAGAGCGTCAAGGGTATTCTGCTGCAATCCATGGTATCCAAAACAATACTTTATACAGATGATCTCCTACTTACCCACTGCCAGGTGTCTGTGTCCCTCCCATTAGTGTTGGACATCCTGTCAGCATTTGGGGATATCTTTAGCCTGTGAGCCAGTTGGGCCAAGACCAAGATTCTGCCTATATGAGGCTGCTCCCAAGACATGGTCCATGTTGGGGAAAAGACCCTCAAATGGGCCACACAAGGCATTGAGTACTTGAGGATGACTGTTAACAAGGTGGCACGATCTGTTGGACTCTAACCTTAATCCCCTACTGTCTTAACTTTTTTCAAGAAACAGATAGGTGGAAAAAACTATCCTTATCCAAAACTGACAAGATTGCCACCTTTAAAATGTTGGCACTGCCTAGGCTGCCCTACTGTTTAAATAATCTTCCCCCTCAAATCCCCCTTCAGCTTGGAAGAGAATTGACAAGCTCATAGCCTAATTTATATGGGAAGGTCAGACACCTAGACATAGCAAAAAAGATCCTTAGAGTAGCCCTTCAAAAAGGGTTTGGAATCTCCCATGGCTATGGGCATACCACACTGTGCAAGGTGCCAAATAGGCTTTCAGCTGGCTGATGCCTCCCTCCACCAATCACCCTCTTTGGGTGGATATAGAAGAAGCCCTATCTGGCCCCTCCCCTATCAGTCTTAGCTTTTGCCATACCCTCCCCCACTGAGAATGGTCTGGCTCCACAGTCGTTTTCCAAAAAAGCTTGGAGGGTGAAGATGCAGCTCAAGGGGTGGATCCCCTATAGTTTAGGTGAGCTGGAACCCCTGTAGAATAATTTTTATATTTGAGTGGGTGGCCAAATGCTGATTTGGAAGGAATGGCAAAGTCAAGGGATCCTAACCTTGGGTGACCAGGTTTATTCCCATTAGCATATTTTAAAATCTTTTGCCCAGCTGAAGGATGAAATTGGCCTTCTTGCTCAGGATCACTGGTGCTATCTGCAAATTTGACATGTGTTTAAAGGACATCTGGGCCACATTACTCCCTGCCCCATTAGACATACACAAGACTATAGATGGGCTCTTGAAGGACCCTAGGAATGGTGGCCACTACTTTTATAGACTATTACAAGATTGCCACTTTTTGACATGGGAGAGTCAGCGGCTTCAATATAACCAGGAATTTTCGATCCAGATCACTGTTTCACAGTGGGAAGACTGCTGGGGATGGCTGCATACTAGTATTCCAGATCCCAAACCTCAATTAGTTCAGAAAAAAAAATTAGGGAGATGGCAGAGAACTCCAGCCAAACTGGTACACAAGGGTGTGCAGGTCCCCAATCTCTGCTGGAGATGTCAGCCTACCCTGGGGAAGATTGCTCACATTTTTTGGTCCTGCCCCTAGATTCAAGATTTCTGGAAGGCCATCACAAACTTAGCCAGTCATATTACTTGTGTACATATTTTGGATACCTCAGAGGTCTGGATCTTGGGAATTTCCCTGGGGTGAAGGGAGAGAGAGAGAACAGGTCTCTCTTGCTCCACCTCCTAGCTATGGAAGCTAACATACTAACATACTAAAATGCCAGCAGAATAGGCCTAACGGTCTTTCATGTCTGCTCGTTTGGTCAGCCCCCACCCTGGGTGCTGACCTTGCTGCCCCCCTCGCCTTCTCTGGCTTCTCCCCTCCCAGTTCCGGATATTCTTGCTGCATTGGATTTTGCTTCCAGAACCATTCCCTGTACCTGTCCCACCCCTCTTGAACCCCTCCACTGTCTCTGCCTCCATCAGCCCCCTAGGCAGCGCATTCCATGGCTCCACCACCCTCTCAGTGAAGTAGCACCTCCTCCTTTCTCCCTAGATCTTCCCCCTCCAGCTTCCACCCATGCCCTCTAGTGGCCCCTCCTCCTTCCTTCAGAAGCACCCCTGACTGTTCCTCCCCATTTACCCTCTTCATGTACCTGAAGACCTATATCATGTCCCCCCAGTCTCTTCTCTCTTCCAATGTGTACATATTTAGCTCTTCGAGCCTCTCCTCAAAGGTCCTGTCCCCCAAGCCCCAAATCATTTTGGTTGCCCTCCTCTGGACCCTCTCCAGGAGTTTAATGTCCCTCTTTAAATGTGGCCTCCAAAACTACATGCAGTACTCAAGGTGCGGCCTCACCAAGCAGTTATACAGAGGGAGTATCACTTCCCTCCTTCTGGAGGTGATCCCCCTAGCGATGCATCCCAGCATCCTGTTGGCCTTGGCTGCTGCCCTCCTACAAGTCTCAGAGTTGTTCATCTTGACATCCACCACCACCCCCAGGTCCCTCTCAGCCATCGAGACTTGTAGCATTTCCCCCTCAGGGTGTACACTTGGCCGGGTTTCTGGCCCCAGGTGGGTACCTTGCATTTCCTGCATGAACCTCAGCTTCCACTTTCTAGACTATCTTTCCAGAGCATCCAGGTCCCCTGTAGGACCACCCTCCCTCCTCCCCATCCACCACCGCCCCAGTTTTGAGTCATCTGCAAAAGACTCATCTCACTCCTGATTCCTGTCCTTATGTCAGAAACGTAGGCGTTGAACAGAAGGGGCCCAAGGACTGATCCCTGTGGGACCCCACTAATGACCCTCCTTGGGGATGAGACTATCCTGGTCCTGGAGCCAATTGCCTATCCATCTGATCATCTGGTTCCCTACCCCCCATTTCTCCCAGCTTATCCAACAGGGCCACATGAGGAACAGAGTCAAATGCCTTGCTGAAGTCTAGAAAGAGGACGTCCACTGGTCTACCCAGGTCCAAGGCACTTGTCACTGAGTTAAAGAACTCCACAAGGTTCTAAGAGACTGGTTCTTTTGTGCTGGAAACAAGCTAATCCTCCCATGGTCAGGGACATACATACAAACATAGAAACATAGACCTTGATGGCAGATAAGGACTGCTTGGCCCACCGAGTCTGCCCGTTTCCCTACCTGATGGATAAGTTGCAGATTCTAGTTAATCAAAAGCTTACTTCCTCCTAACCCCCCACTAAAATTGTCTTATGTCTGTCCCATGCATTCTTGAATTCTCCCACTGTTCCTGACTCCCCAACCTCCTCAGGAAGGCTGTTCCATGCATCCACAACCCTCTCCATAAAAAAAAATACTTTCTAACATTACCTCTGAGTTGTCCCCCCTTATCTTCAAATTGTGTCTCCTTGTCCTTACACATCTCTTTTTCTGAAAGATGCTACCCTCTTGTACTTTGTTAATTCCCTTGAGATACTTGAAAGTTTCTATTATGTCCCCCCCTTTCCTCAAGCGTATACATATTAAGCTGCTTTAGTCTCTCCTCATATGTCTTCTGCTGCAGACTCTGCACCATTTTGGTTGCCCTCTTCTGAACAGCCTCCACTCTGTCTATGTCTTTGAGGAATTGGGGTCTCCAGAATTGCACACAGTACTCCAGATGGGGTCTCACCAATTGTCTGTACAGAGGGATAACAACTTCCTGTTTTCTACTGTTGATGCCTGTCCCAATGCATCCCAATATCCCCCCCAGCCTTCCTTATTGCCTTCTCACATTGCTTGTCCACCTTTAGGTCATCTGATATAATTACTTCTAGGTCTCTTTCGGTTTTTGTTCTTGTTATTAACTCACCCCTCATTGTGCACTCTTGCCCTGGGTTTTTGTTTACTACATGCATTACCTTGCACTTCTTTGTATTGAATCTCAGCTGCCATATAGTTGACCATTCCTCCAACCTTGCCAAATCCTTTTTCATCCTTTCCACCCCATCTTGTGTATCAACCCTGTTGCACATCTTTGTGTCGTCTGCAAAGAGACATACATTTCCTTCCAGGTGCTCTCCAATGTCACTTATAAAGACATTAAAGAGGACCAGCCCCAGTACCGAACCCTGCGGTACCCCACTAGTTATCCTCCTTTCTTCACTGTGGACTCCATTTACTATTACCCTTTTTGTCCTATTGTCCAGCCAGTTTTTTATCCAGGCTACCACCTTGGGACCCACTCCAAGGCTGGCTAACTTGTATATTAATCTTTTGTGTGAGACTGTGTCAAATGCCTTGCTAAAATCTAGTTAGGCCATATCCACATCCCCTTCCTAGTCTACTACTTTGGTCACCCATTCAAAGAAATCTATCAGGTTCATCTTACAGGAACTTCCTGCTGCGAAATCATACTGCCTTGTGTCCTGTGCCCCACTGGCCTCTAGGTACTCAACAATTCTTTCCTTCAGAAGTGATTCCATCATTTTCCCTACTACTGAGTTCAAACTAACTGGTTTGTAGTTTCCTACCTCTGCCCTGCTCCCACTTTTGTGAAGTGGAATCACATCTGCCCTCCTCCAGTCCTCAGGTACCACCCCATCCTCCCATGATTTGTTAAACAGAGTAGTCAGTGGCATTACTAGTTATACCCTTAGTTCTTGTAGAATTCTGGGATAAATTCCATCAGGCCCCATTGCTTTGTCCACCCTCAGTTTCAAGAGTTCTTTCAAAACGCTTTCTTCTGTGAATGGACTGGTATCGACCCCCCATTCAGAGTGTTTCTCTTGTTTGGTTTAGGTACTCTTCAAGGTGAATACTGAGCAGAAATATTCATTCAGTATCCCTGCATTTTCACTGTCACCCTCTGCCCACATTCCTCCCTTTATTAAGTCTCTGTATCCCTCCCTTGGTCTTTCTTTGCTCCCTAATGTGCCTATAAAAGGTTTTATCCCCCTTCTTAACAGAGTTGGCTATCTTTTCCTCAGTTTGTGCCTTTGCTATTCTGGCTGCCTTCCCTGCCTCCTTCTGCTTTAACTGATACAGTTCTTTGTCCTGCTCCTTCAGTGTTTCCTTATATTTCCTGAATGCTATTCTTTTCTCCTTAATCTTCCCTTCCACTTCTTTTGAGAACCATAGTGTTTTTTTTCTTCATTTTGTTTCATTGATTTGCTTCACACAAAGGCTGGTTGCCTCTGCGATGGATGTTTTGATTATTACCCATTGTTTCTCTTCCCCTCCTTCTTGCCCATTTGCTAGTGCCAAAAGGGACTGGTATATTGGAGTGTCTCACATAGTGTCTTATCTGAGGGTCCTGTAAAATACCAGGAGTCAAGGATCTAAATTTGCAGATACTGTACATGGAGCCTGTGGATCAAGCATATGGAACATCCTCCAGAGGGGTTTCTTTCATCTTAAAGGTGGCCACTAGATGTCCAGGGATAGAGTCTGCTCTTCTCCACTTGCTTCATATCTTCTTATGAAGCCAAGGGCAGTTACATTGGCAGGTTAGATGGATCTTTTATAAGCCTTTAACAGTCTCCTATTGGCTATCTACACTGGTTACATAGCTAGACAGGGATTTATAGTTGATTGGGCAACATATTCAGTGTGTCTGCAGGTTAGCATTAGGTGACCATTGAAGCAATAGGTTGCATACAGAATGCTTTATGTATAAGTAATATTTAGCAGTTTTCTAGATGCTTGGGTATTACTTTTTCATAATCTTGTAAATACTGTTTTATAGAACACTCCTGGATGTAGAAACTGTCATAATGCTAGACTTTAACTGTACATACAGCTTTATCTACTATACATATGTTTATTTGTATAGTTACAGTTCTATAATATTGGTGTTAAAATTAGGGATGGGCGAACCATTTGTGACCCGGTTCTGACTCCAGCTTTGTTTTTATTTTTTCAAAATGTTCTGATTTACTCTAATTTACTCTGATGAATTGTAGACCAAACAAGGTGGTCCCTCCTCCCCACCCAGTTACCTGCCCAACATAATGTAACTGATTTCCCTGGTATACAGTGGTACCCCATGTCGATCCCCTTGAAGTTATATACACCATTCCCTGGTGTCTAGCAGACCCCCTCCCTTTCCCCATTCCCCTGTAATAGAATAAGGTACTAGTCCATTCCCTGGTGTCTTTTGGCCCCCACCCCCTCCATCCCGGCAGGTAATGCCCTACCACCCCACTGCCCTCCACCCCAACCCCAAGCTAGTTCAGGAACAGCCCTCCACTCTTCAACATGGCCAGCCATCAACTGAACTGTCAATGAATGAGAGTGTGCTTGTGTGGGTGGGGAGAGGGACCACTTGACACCAGGGAAAGATAATGTAATTTGACTAATGCCTCATTTTTTTAACTGTCAAATTACTGTACCTTAGATTTGGCATACAGTATGAATGCAATTAAGCACAGAACGTGATGAAGTGTTTGACCAAACCGGACCACACTTCCGAGCTGGGCCAACTTGGCAACCCAGGTCAAGTCATGAAAAGCTCAGGTCTCCCAGTCAGAGCTGAATCAGCCCAGTCTGAGGAGGTTTGGATGTGCAGCAGAGCTGATTCACCTATCCTTACTTAAAATTCACTAGGTTAAGGCATTTCAGTTCTTTGCATTTCTCCTTAATGTAGTAAATGGCCTATAAGGCTCTCTTTTTTCTGGACTTGTATTGTTGCTGTAGTCAAAGATGCAATTATATTATCCATTATATGGATTAAATGTGCCTATTTGTTTAGGTCAATTTCAGTCAATTAATTTTATATACAGTATAATATATATACATTCATTGCAAAAAACTTTGTTAATGCATCAGTAGGGTTGATGTCACAGCAACAAAAGTTTGGAAATTCAATGTTAGGGTAACCCCCATCACCACCACCCCCCCATCCTCCGTACACCAACAAATGACAGGGTATGCCATGGGGTTATCAGGACAGATGACCCTATGGCACACCCCGACATCTGTTTGTGTGTGGAGGATGGGGTGGTGGTGGCAGAGTGGTGGGGGGGTAGCCCTAACATTGAATTTCCAAACTTTTCTTGCTGTGACATCATCCCTTACTGATGCATTAACAAAGCTTTTTGCAATGAGTTTCCTTACTTTTTGAAAAAGTGCAATGTAACTAGTAAATGGCATGTGTTGATCTCCACACTCCCACCAAACTGCCCATTTAAGCATAATGATATGCATCTGTGGGAGCACAGGCCCTCCAGGGCTTGCGCTCCCACTTACACATAACAACGGAGCCATACAGTAGCCCTATCGGCCTGAAAAGGAACCCTTGTAACACTAATTTGCCAATATCTCAGTAACCGTACAACCTATGAAAAAAATTCCACTGCAGGTGTAATCTATGACTTTGAAACTTACTTGCATGCTTAGTGTGTTACAGGTAGTGAAAAATCCATATCTCTCACATTTTTTGAGATGCAGGCGCTGAAAGGTGCCACAGGCACCGCAATGGTATCCTATGGGAAATTTCTCTGCTTCAGAACACTGTAACTATGGACCTGTTGAATGTTTTGGAACCAAACCACCAAAAGGCACATCTGTGGGACCAGGGCTTGCCACCCTGCTAATTTCAGCCCCAAAGCACAATCCACCTTGGCACAATGAAGTGAGAAAGAAAACAACTCATGGGAAAATGTGCTTGTGCAATGTTTTCGCGATAAATTTAATGTGTTCGCAGTACTCCTATTTCTATAATGGGAATGTTGTTGCACACAGAAAAATGTTGCTGAGGGTTCTTTTTTTTTGATTGAGATCATTGCCACTACAACAGAAAATGTTGTTGCAACAACAAAAAGGCAGAATGATGGAAGAAGTTTGAAAAACATATTTCCAGGCCACCTGCTGAAAGTAATGCCAGAGTCATGTTCCTAAGGGCCCGATTAAGTAAACACAACTGCTGATGTTTACCAAAGGGCATTATTTTTCAGGTTACAATGATTTTTGTCGCTCGCTAACTGAAAACAAGATGGCAGCAGCATGAAAACAAATTTAGGGAGCACGACAACAAAAATGTGATTGTGAAAGTTTTCGCAATGCACATATAAATTTTCCCATAGGCTACAATGGGACATGAAAAACTTGCATAACTTTTGAACCGATTAATATTTATTCACCAAATCTTCAAAAGGCACCAGTTTAGCCCAGGCCACACGTAGACAAGCAAATTTGAATCCACTCGGACATCGGGTTGAGCCACCTAGAGGAATGCAGCATTGAAGAGATGTCTCCGCTGGGATCCAACAAACAGACTCCCAAAAACTAGAGCAATACATATAAAACTTAAAAATTTTAGATGTGGAGGAGTCGCAGAACAGAATGGGAGCCAGAAAAAAGACAAAAAAACCTTCAGCAGCAGCAAAACAGCCTAAACAGTCTGCTGATTCTCCAACTGCTCCTTCAGGCCTGGTAGACATGGCGGAATTCCCGCCGACTCCGAACAGACAGCCCAGCAATACAGCAATCTTGGCCGAACTTAAAGGCTTCAGGGATTAAGTAAGAACTTTTTGTACTGAACTGACCACAGAATTAAATAAAATCAGTCAGAAAGTAACAGAGCTGGAGACAGCGCATACGGAAATTGATGCCAGAACTGATAGTTTAGAGAGAGTGGTGATGCACTTGCTAAATGAATAAAAAATGATAAATGATAACTGTGAAGGCTTTGAAAATAGGTCGAGAAGAAACAATCTGTGTATACATGGGGTGCCCGAGGATGAGGAAGGGAGAGACATGCTTACATTTCTGGACACTTTGCTCAGAGAAGTTCTCCAACTCAACCCCTCTACTAAAATCGAAATCGAGAGAGCTCATAGATCCCTTATCCCGAAGCCACAGCAGGCCGACCAGAGCCCACGCTCTATAGTGCTCCGGCTGCTGAACTATGCTTTGAAACAGCAGTTACTGACATGACCGTGACAAATGAGGGATGTACAATATAAGGGCCGGCATCTATATTTCGACAATGATTACTCTCCACAGATAGCTGCTAAAAGGAGAGCATATACACTGCTCTTAAGAGTTTTAAAACAGCAACAATTGAAGTTCTTTACACCTTATCCTGCAAAACTCACTATCATGTTCCTGGATGGCCCGCAGACATTTGAAACTCCAGATGAAACAGCAAAAGCTATGCAAACTAAGAACATTGTGGTGATCCAGACACTTACATCAGATCCACAGGATCAGGAGCTGCAAATTCGAGGGGCACTTTGGGACAAGGCTCATGCAGCACAATCTAGAAAATGGCAAGGGCTTTCCACATTACAGGATGTTAAAAAAATACTCCACAAGTTTCAGTGAATTACCTCTGATTGACTGTTCAGCCCAAGGAAAGCCGCAGCATAATTTTGAACTTTGGACTTTGATGATCTGATGAAGTGGATTGACCCGAGGGCGGCACTGGGACATTGTACAAGTGTTGGCTTTGTATTAATGTTTTATATTACTCAGCTTCTTCAGAACTGGTCTGTAATGCTCACAGGGAATAAAGTGGGGGAAAAGAAAAGAATTAAACTATGAAATAAATCCCAATACCCTAAATGGAGACTTAAAGGACACAGCAGATCTGGCGACGTAAGGGATGGGGTGATATAACCTCCCCTCCCCCATATTCTTCTACCCTCCAGGATACACTTCACTGCTTAATAATAACCTGCCCTTATTACTTGGAGGTTTCTTAATCATTTTGGGACCCAGGGGAATAAAAACACAGTGGGCTGGATATTCAAACTGTACCATTCTGTGGCGCAAGCCCTTGAGCTGCTCAAAAAAGTTGCGCTGGGGTGTGGCCGGGGCGATATTCAATGGAGTTGCACTATTGAGCAACTCCTTTGAATATCGCCCCCTGGCCACAGCTACTGTGCATGGCGGACTGGAACTTGCACCACCGCAAAGTGGTCAGAGGGAGCATTCAAGATGTGGTGGCGCCAAGTTCCATTAGCCATGCATATTTCTGATATTCAAAGGTGACATGCAAATGGGACTATAATTCATGCAAGGTGCAGGGGGCCATTTGCATCTACTTACAACCCCATTTGCATGCGATTAGCATGCAGTGCGCCGATGACGACTTGCACCTGGCGCCCTGCCGAGGCAGCAGCCGGGACCACGCTGCAGCCCGATCATGGGCATGGAGTAAATCCCCACTGGCCCGATCGCGGATAATATAATATAACCCCCACTGGTCCGATCGCGGGCATAACATAAATGACCCGCCCAGACTGGCCCGATCGCGGGCATAATGGAAACCTCCCCGGCCCAATCGTGGCCAGAATGGATTCACCCCAAAAGGCAATATCCCTGGTGGTCCAGTGGACTACGAGGGCGATCACGGGCATAAGAGTCAAACCACCCCAACGTCCAATTTCCCTGGTGGTCGGTAGCCCCCCCACCCCATCCACCCGGGCCCCACCACCCCGCTCCCCCTGTCAACGGCGGGTGGCGCCCCACCACCTGCTGCCCCATGGCCGCCGACTGACTGCTCAGTAGGGCTGCCGCCCATTGGTTCAAGCAACAGCCAATAGGCATGCAGCCCATACTGTACAGGCAGTCAGGATATGTGCATTCACATATCAGACTGCCTTGTCTGTATGGCTGCATGCCCATTGGCTCTTGCTCTGAACCAATGGGCATACAGCCCTACCGAGCAGTCAGTCGAAGGGCGCGGGCAGCAGACGGTGGGGTGCGCAGCCCGCCGCTGATGTGGGGGAGGGGTGGTGGGGCTTGTGGGTGGGTGGTGGGGCCACTGGACCACCAGCTAAATTGGACTTTGGGGGTTGACTCTTATGCTCACGATCGGCTCATGCCCACTGACCACCAGGGATATTGCTCTTTGGGGTGAACTCCATTCTGGACGAGATCGGCCAGTGGGGGGTTCATTTATGTTATGCCCGCAATCAGGCCAGTGGTGGGGTTGTCTATATTTATGCCCACGATCGGGCCAGTAGGGGAGGTCTATTTATGTTATGCCCACGATCGGGCCAGTGGTGGGGGTTGTCATTTGCGTTATGCCCGCGATCGGCCAGTCGGGTGGAGATCGGACTGCCTTCCAAGCAGTCCAGTCGGCGGGTGGCGGGCGGAAGGAGGGTGGGTGCTGCTGCCCGCTGGCTGGCGGGCAGGGGAGTGGGGTGGTGGGGCTCCGTGGGTAGGTGTGGGGTGAGGCACTGGACCACCGAGGAAGTGGACTTTGGGGGTTGACTCTTATGCCCACGATCGGGCTTCGCGAGTCCACTGGACCACCAGGGATATTGCTCTTTGGGTGAACTCTGTTCTGGCCGAGATCGGACCAGTGGGGGTTCATTTATGTTATGCCCGCAATCGAGCCAGTGGGGGTTGTCATTTATATTATGCCCGCGATCGGGCCTGTCGGGGGTGAGATTTCACATTATGCCCATGATCCGGCTGCAGGGGGGGCACAGGGAACAAGTGGAGGGCCACTTACAGGTGGCAGCTGCTGTGTTGCACCCTGCAATGTGACAGCTCACCTGTGGGTGGCCCTTGACTTACTCCTTTTTTTGGGGGGCTCAAAGTTGTGCAGGCGCAGGTAGGGAGTTGCACCTGCACAACTCTGCACAGCCCGGCTGAATATCGGGCTGTGCAGTTTATGCATGGTTCCTCCCCCTTCGGTTGAGCATGCCTTCATTAGCATTCGCTGTTGCTCAGCATGACAGGGGCGCAACCTCCTGAATAACATGAGAATGGTGCTAATTTGGACTCTGCATGGGCAACCTTTGAATATCCAGCCCAGTGAGCATAACCCCACTTTTGAGGCATTAAGGGTAACATGCCTCACTCTAGGTGGCTTTTAGGCAATGGCAACATGCAGAAGCCCTGTAAGCAGCATTCTAAGTGCAGACAGCTTAATTGCGCAGGGCAGCATATGCTGATCACAAGCGTTGTGACACTTCTGTATTTTCATGGTGCTGGGGGCCCACGTTGGATTTGTGAGTTACTCCCACAGGGAAATAACATTCTTTCCCTTACAGGAGGGAGTAGAGATCCCTCTCTACCTTGGGAGTCACTATCCAGTTTAATAGTTTAATAGTTTTTGTTGTACATAGTTGGCTATGTACCAGTGTGGATGTGGGAAATCAGGTTATGGGTGGACTGCACTGAAACTATTTTCCCACTACTACCGTGAACATGTGGCCTATTATAGTTTTTTGTTCTGGACATCATTATTATTTTTTCCACCTCAAAACACATCCAGGACTATTGAACCAGGACATTTAGTAGTCAGCACTTGTTATCTTAAGCTGACACCTTTGGTTGCAATGTTAATGGTTATTTACTGTCTTGATACCCTGTCTTATGGGTATGCAATATTATTTGAACTACAATACTTACTGGAAAAAATAGGCATCGAGGGGCTAGCAGCACAAGAAGTTGAAATATTGTTACTAGTACTGAAGCACTTTGTGAGTTTGCTACATGTGTTGAGAGCCGCAGAGGGCAGACACCAGAGATTTGGGAATGTGGGAGGGACATGTAGAGACTTAGGGTTAAAATTTAATATGGGTAAATCTTCTTTACTTTTATCATTAAATATTGATGGGATTTATAGTCCTGCCAAACTGTCTCAATTGTTGCAGTTTATTAAGAGGGACAATCCGGAAATTATTTTTTTGCAAGAAAAGCACTTGTCAGCCTCAGAACATGACGAATTCACAAAGTGGGGATTTCCTACAGTGATAGCCTCTTCACATAGTTCAGGATGTAGAAGAGGAGCAGTCATTTTAATTGGGGGGGTACCTTTCAACCTGCAAGAAGTAGTTATTGACCCAGAGGGAAGGTATGCCATTGCCACAGGCAAACTGCATGGTTGCTCAGTAACCTGGTCTCTGTATATTTAACACCTGGGGCATCGAAGAATTTGGCCCAGAAATCTTTTTCCTATCTTCTGGGGGTCTTTCAGGGACAGCTTCTGATGGGAGGAGATTTAAATACCACTTTGAATCCAGCAAAGGATGCTTCGGTTCACTTCCCCCACAGAATTAACCCCCTCCAAAAATATCTCAGAGGAACGCTTTCCTTCTTGGAGCTTGAGGATGTCTGGCACCATTGTTTCCCATCACAAAGAGAGTATACTTACATGGCCCTGGGAACTGGGGTGGCATCAAGACTTGATTATATATTCACGACTGCAGAGCATTTAGAGACATTACAAGATGCCTGGCAAGGAGTGACTCTGCTGTCAGATCATGCTCCAATATACACAACATTTAATCTTTGAAGCAGATATAAAACAGCATTCTGGCACCTCAACTTGATGCTCCTCAGGGATCCGGAGTTCTGTCAGCTAACCAAAGATGGGGGTTCCCCATGTCCTCAGGGAAATCTCCACATCAGATGTCTCTGTGGTGATGCTGTGGGATACCCGCAAGATGGTACTCAGGGGGGAAGTCATCACTTACTCCTCTAAAAAAACATGAGGAGAGGGAGGCCCAGATGACCCAGCTCCAGGCAGAATTAAAAGAAATGCAAGATCTGTATGTCCAAGGGGACAGAACAGTAAAGCCACAGCTTTTACTTATTAAACAAAAAATACAACATTATATAGATCAAAAAATTGAACAGCAACTATTTTACTTGAGACTCTCAGAGCACGAGGGGGGCCCAAAGGGAACAAGGAATCTAGCTTGTAAGCTTAGAATGCAGAAGGCCAGAACCTGTGTTACAGCCATGCAAAACCTGACAACAGAGAAACTGAGAAATCACTCTTCAGCAATTAGACAAATCATGGCAGCATATTACCAAAATTGTTATAAGGCTTAACCCGAGTGGACAGACAGAGAGCTATTTAAAGAAATTGCAACTCCCAAAACTGACTTCCTTCCATGTGCAGACTTTTAATGCCTCTATCACTCTATCAAATATTGAGAGAGTATCACAGAAAGCTAAAACACAGAAAGCCCCAGGACTAGATGGTTATCCATTAGCGTTCTATAAAAAATTTCAAGAGGAACTACTACCACCTCTACTGAAAGCCATGCATGAGATACAAGCAGGTGACCCCCACCCTCTTGGCAATATGCAGTCATCTCTGCAATTTTAAAACCAGACAAGGATCCCAGATAACCTTCATCTTATAGACTGATCTCAATGCTAAATTTTGATTACAAAGTATACATGTCCATTCTAGCTCATCGTCTTGAAAATGTCTTGCCCCTATTGATTGACTCTGATCAAGTTGGCTTTATTAAAAGAAGTCAAACTCATGATACAGTCCGCTGTACAAATCTCTTCAAAGAATATGCGCCTAAAAGATCTATCCCCTAGCACTGGTTGGATTAGATGGCGAAAAGGCATTTGACAGGGTTGCCTGGCCCTTTTTACGGGCAACCCTGTCCTGCTTTGGATTCCCACAGGAATTAATACGATAGCTACAAAGCATATATAAAACCCCCACAGCTTATCTAAAATTAGATGGCTGTCTATCAGACCCATTCCCCTTCAGAGGGGACCACATCAGGGGTGACCTTTATCCCCCTTATTGATTGTGTTATACCTCGAGCCATTAGCTCAAGCAATTAGACAGCACCCGGAGATTCAAGAAATACCCATAGGAGGCAAAATGTATAAAATGTCATTATTTTCTGATGACATCATCCTATCCCTGTCATCCCCAGAAAAATCAATCCCAAAACTCTAGGAACAGCAGGAAATCTTTGGGGGGATATCCAGGTATAAAAGGAATCAACAAAAAACAGAAGTATTATTGTGTGATTATGTCCCCTCACATTCCCTAAAAAGAGCTTACCCCCTTTTTTAATTTAAAGTTTATTCATACATTTTTCCATCATAAAAGGCAGCATACAGAGAAACTGATAGAGTCTCATTGATACATAGTAAAAAGATGCTGCCCCCCTCACCTCCCCTTACTGCAGTAACCCATCTCGGTACCCGTAGATGCCAAGCCTCTAATCAAAATAACATAGAAACAACAACCCTAGTATAGGTTTAGTTTGGAGCCAAAGAAATTAGTGAGTGAAGGGGATCCCACATTCTAGCATAAACTGCCAGTCTATTATGTAGGCTGGCTATAGCTTTTTCCGTGTTCAAATTGGATAATACTTCTCTTGCCCATTCCTGGAAAGAAGGGGAGGACCTGTCTTTCCAATGACAGAGAATTATTTTCTTAGCCGACAAGGTGACCATGAATATATGAAATTTGCACACCTTGACTCTAATAGAGGACAGGTCCCCTAGCACACATACCTCAGGGATAAAATATTCTTGAAGGCCCAACAAGGGGTCTAAGGAAGTTTGGATTGAAACCCAAAATGTGGAGATTCTTGGACAAGACCAAAGCATGTGAAAAAGTGTGCCCTCATCCTGCAAACATTTATTGCACTTGCAAGAGTCTAAGTAGCCCCACTTGTGAAGTTTAGCCGGTAAGTAATATAAGTTGTGCAATACATGATATTGCATGAGACGCAGTCTATCTTGAGAAATAAATTTATGACATGACTTCCAGAGAGAATGCCAATCCAGCTGAAAGTGGGGGAGAAAGTTACTCCAAAATCTTGACGGCCCAAATGGACCCCCAAATTTTTTATGAAACAAAACCTGACATAGTTTAGAGATTACACCAGAAGATCCAGAAAGTGGGGATACCTCGGGTATCAGAGAGGAGATACTCTGAGAGGGAGGTGTACTCCCCAGGGTGATTACCAGTACATGTCTCAATTGCAGAACTTTGAAGTAAGAAGAGGTCGGGATGAGAAATGTCCTAACCATCTCCTCCACTGATAACCAATGCCCCCCACCATCAGTAAAGGTCAAGAGCTTCCCCTCTCCCAGTTGAGGGAACCAAAGATGGGAGATTTTATTCTTGTTAATAGTAAATGATGGAGAGTTCCAGATAGACTGGGCCAGGTCCAGATGGGGGAAGTACTGCAAAAAGGAACATATCTGTGAGTAGACCTTTAAGGAGGTCCTTATTGTGGGACAGTCTACGGACATACTTACTTGGGAACACTTAAGGAAAAATAACGCGAGAGGGTCCAGATTTTTGGCATTGATTGCATTCAATTCTATTTTGAGCCAGATAGGTTGCATTTCCTCTGGGCTGGGAGATACCCACCGCGAACATTTCACAAGGTGACTAGCCCAATGATATATAGCCAGATGGGGGATTCACAGCCCCCTCCAGCTTTGGGGCTGCCAGCTTATGATAAGCCAAATGGGGATACCTGTCAGCCCAGATGAATCTAGTAAAAATACCATGAACCTTTTTGAAACAGAGTAAAGGAATAAAGGCATTGAGAAGGGCCAACGGGTAGAAAATCCTAGGAAATATGTTCATTTTAATTTTATTAATTAGGCCCCACAGAGAGATACAGAGTTTAGACCACCTTTCAAGGTCATATGTAATCCCCTGCAATAAGGAATCTAGGTTTTCCTTGAACCATACTAGGGGGTTATGTGAAAGTTTGATACCCAGATACCTGAAAAACCTGGGTGTCCAACATAGCCCAAAGGGGCTAATATCAGTCTTAAAGACTTTGTGATTTAATGGAAAAAATAGGGACTTACTGGCATTCAATTTATAGTTAGACAGAGCACTAAACCTTGCCACTTCCCTTAGTAAGGCCGGGATGGAGGATACCGGATGGGACAGATGTATTAACAGATCATCAGCATATGTAGTGACTTTCACTTCATGCCACCCAGTTCTCACCCCTTGTATAGAATAATTATTGGGAATATTTTGGATAAGAGGTTCCAAACAAAGTTAAATAATAAAGGGGAGAGGGGGCACCCCTGTCTAGTACCTGGGTGAAGCAAGAAAGGAATGGAAAAGGCCCCATTCTCAGAAATTCTTGCAGAGGGGTTTTTATAAAGGGCAGCAATCCAGGAGATAAACAGAGAAGGGAAGTGGAAGGCCTCCAAAGTGCGGAACAAAAAATTCCAGCTCACACGGTCGAATGCATTCTTGGCATCCAAGGAGACCAAGCCCGCAGGAAACTCTGCATCCCTGGTAGCCGAGAAGACATGCGATAAGGTGCGTATATGGTCAGAAGATGAGTGCCCTTTTATAAATCCAACCTGATTTGTACCTATTAACCCAGGAAGAACCAGCAGCAACCTATTGGCCAGTATTTTAGAGAGAATCTTAATATCCTGGTTTAAAAGAGAGATGGGTCTATAACTTTGAACCTTTTCGAGGTCTTTATCAGGTTTGGGAAGCAGAACAATCAGAGCCTCATAGAGATACGGATCTGTCTCCGCCCCAGATAGGATTTGTTGAAATAAACTACCAAGTATTGGTAAGAGAAGGTCTCGAAAGACCTTGTAAAATAAAGCAGAAAATCCATCTGGACCAGGGACCTTGTCAGAAGGCAATTCACTAATAACCTTAGCAATTTCCTCCTGGGAAATAGGGACAACCAGAGTATCACCACACCTGTCAGGGAGAAGGGGCAAGTGGGAGTCTCTTAGATAACCTTGTATATCTTCAGGGCAGGGAGGGTGCTCCATGTCGCTATACAGTTTAGAATAATAAGCAGCAAATTCTTGAGCTATCTCAGTAGCAGACACCGTAAGAGATCCATCTGCCACTGACCTGATAGGTAGGATAAATCTCATTGATTCCTGTTGTTTAATACGCAATGCCAGTAAACGTCCCGCTTTTTCCCCCAATCAAAGTATTTAGCTCTGGTACGAATAATGGCTAGTTCTGCTCTCTCTTGAAGTAACCCCAGATATTTATCCTTTAATTTCAAGAGTTTCTAAGTATCCTCATCTAGGGGATTAGCTGGAAGATTAACTTCCAGAGATTTGATTTGAGGTAATAGGGATTTAAGCGCTTCTTCCCACTCTCTTTTCCTACCAACCGCCATGCTAATCAGTATCCCTCTCATGAAGGCTTTGAAGGCCCCCACAAGATATCAGGTTTTACACCATCTAAAGGGTTCAGTGAAAAAAAAAATTCTATTTTTTCCCTAATAAGTTTGCAATATTTAACGTCTTTAAGGAGTTGATCATCAAGCTTCCATCTAGTTTCCCTATTAAATGAATTTGAGCAGTACCAAATTGCATACCACTAGTGAGTGGTCAGAAATTGGGCCAGGTTGAATCGAGGAGGTCTTCACCCCAGGCAGGAGGCACTGAGAAATAAGTAAATAGTCAAAGCAGGACTGCAAGCCATGCGACATAGACCTAAAGTTAAACTCCCCAGAATCAGGGTGTAAAACATGCCAGACATCGCAGAGCCTACATTGATCTAATAAATCCCAGAATGCCTTCTTCCCAGGGGTAGCCCCAACCAGGACACTTCCCAGTCTGTCTAAATGAGGATCAAGTACTTGAATGAAATCTCCCACTAAAATAATTTTAATGGGAATTATTGGGAGAATGATAGATATAAGCCTCATGAAAAATCCGGGGTCATCCAGAATAGGGCCCTAAACACAGCCCAATAGTATTGGGACAGACCAGAGGGTACCTTTGACCAGGATAAACCTACCCTCTGTATCTTTGATCACTTGTATAGGAGAAAATGGAATACTCCTCTTAATAATGAGCATGACTCCACAACTATTCGTGGTGCCCTGGGTACTGTAAATCAGTCCCACTTGTTGCCTCCTTAATTGCAAAGCTTCCCCTTCTAGTAAGTGGGTTTCTTGCAAAAAGGTTATTTGTGAACTGAACAGCCTTAAATGTTTGAGAACCTGATATTGCTTATGTTGCTTTCTGATCCCCTTAACATTCCAAGACACGAATGTTAATTCATTCACCATCCAGAAGAGATATCAAGCTGAAATTATTACACTCAGCACACGAGATGCAAATCCCCTTTACATGTGTCCCCAGGGTTACTGCAGTAATATCCACCCTCTTCCCTAGCCCCCCCCTAGAAATAGATACCACTCAACCCATCTAACCCCGCCATCCTCCAACCTGCACCAGCTCCCCCATGCCCCCCCCAAACTGTCACAAGCAACGTTCACCACAGTACTGGTTCTAATCCCTCTACTCCCGCCCGCCGATAATGAACCCAGATATTTAGCACTGTTGCATACAGATCACAGTCTTTAGAAACCAAACACTGTCAGTTATACTCCCAATGAAGGAGAATGGTCCTGTGCCTTCGCCTCAGTCCATCCAAAGCATGAACATAAGAGAGATTGTCGTAGGGGGACTATGGCAAAGCCATCTCATCACTCAGATGTTCGTAATAACCCAAATTGAGATCGGAAGTGCAGGGTGAGCCGCCAGAAACCAGGACCAAACCAGAAACACCTGAAGGGAAAAGTACCCCAGCTCATGTTAAGAGCGAGAATTAAAATGGGAAAAGCTGGAATTGTTCCACCAGAGGAGAAGGCATAAAAGCTACCTCTACCCACTACAAGTCTGTATCTGGTGAACAGGGCCTCCCTGAAAGATTGAGAGTACTACGCCCCTGCTAAGTAGTGAAACCCTACTAAATCCTCCTCGAGAAGGGTTTCCTTGCAAGTCCCCAGAGGTTGGAATGCCCTCTAGTGGCCAATTCCCTGACCCAACCAAATGAAAAGCTGAAATGGAGAAAGCCCAGGACCATCCCAGTAGCAGTCCAGAAGGAAAAAATGAGAAACTAGCCCACAACCAATCAAACTGGGCTCTTTCAACCCCCAACAAAAGTAGCCACCAAAAACCTGGCTCACAAACCCCCCCCAAGAAGGCCCCAAACCCAAGTTTAGTTTAGTTTAGTTTATTAGTCTAGGAATTAATACCTTTGAGCCAGGGCTCTTTTACAAAGGTTCCACGTCACAAAGAACATTTAACAAAGCACGATACACATTACAGGTAAAACCAGACAGGAAAGTTACATCATAAATTTGCTATTAACAGTTTAAGGCAGTAACGTTTTAAGTTTCATAGAAAAACAAGCTATAACAGGTTCAAGCGAGTAGACAATTTCGAGGTTAAGGAAACTTCCAGGAGAGGGTGATCATTAGGCGCCAAAGGAGGCTAGAGAGGAGGGAAAGGTGGTGAGCAGGAGAGTAAGTGAGAGGGACAGGAAAAAGGGGGAGTGAGTTTGGGTGGAGACAGGAAGTAGTAGAGGTACCAGAGGGTTCATTAGTCAGGGAGGAAGAGGCCTCAGATGTGAAGATGGACATGAGGGTAGTAGTCTTTATCTAGCGCAATCACAGTTGCTAGTGGTGGTGAGGTGGGCATAGAGCATGGATTTGAAAGCTTCAAGCGAGGTTGAGGATAGAGTAGGTGGACTAAGCGCATTGAACCATGTCGGGGCCCTGTATGTGAAAGATCGTTGTCCCTGTGCAGTCCGGCATCTCGGAACCAGGAAAGGTTGGAGTTCAGATCTGGTGGAGGGTCGTGAGCCAGGATTCAGTCGGAGTAGGTTTTGAATACATAATGGAGTCAGTCCCAAGATAGATTTTTTTGCCATTGTGCAGGTGAGATAAATAAGACAATTTGATAGGTTCAACCAGCCCGATTCATAGTACAGATCACATGTGTCCAGATTCATATTACAGCTCACAAGTGTCCACTGCTTCAGACCAGCATGGGCCCGTTATGAGATGGAAAGAAAAGAAAAGTCGGGGCAGTCTGCGATGATCCCCTGAGTCCACTGTGGTATATGCAATCGCTCAAGTCTTTACATTCTAAAAATTCCTCTAAGGGAAAAAACAAAAGTTTGAGTTCTCGACTCCGTGTAATACTTCATACTGCACCACTACCATTCAAGGGTCCTTACAGAGATTTGGCAGCATGGACTTAAGGCTCCTCAGAGTTTCTTCAGGGTCTTCATAGCTTTCCCAGGATCCATTAGTTGAAATCTGTAGTCTGGCGGGGTAACTCATCCTAAACTTCAGGCCTGCAGCAATTAGCTTAGAAACAATAAGGTGGAACTCCTTGCATTTCAAGCAGACTGAGATGGGTAGATCTTATGAGATTCTCAGCCTTATATGTTCCCAGCGAATCTCTTGTAAAGCACGCACTTTTTGTAGGAAATACTGTTTCTCCAAATAATTCAGGAACCAGCACACAACAGGGCAGGGGGTTCCTTAGGGGTGGCTTAATGTAGTTCTGTGGGCATGCCTCTATAATGGACCAAATAGAATGGAGATGGGCCAGCCACCCGCTTAACCAACTTCTGAATAAATGCCACAACATTTTGCCCTTCCTCTCCCTCCTTTAAACCGAGAACTACTACGTTATTTCTTCGGCTCCGACCATCTAGGTCCTACAGCTTGGCTTCAAAATGAGACAATTTCTGGTGCATTGAAACCAGTTCAGGGTTGAGACTACCAATTCTTTTCTCAATAGAAGCAATTCGGGCTGCATTATCGGAAACAGACAGTGAGAGTTCATCTAGTTTTCTGGATAACGATTTCAAATCCATTGCCATATCCTTCATTTCCTCTCAAAAGGGTTTAAACTCCTCAAAAAATCTGGACAGTGTTAAAGGCTCCTGATCACCACTTTGGCTCGGAAGATCAGGCCCAGAACCACCGGAGGCCCTGGATTTCTTAGTGGCCTTCTCGGGAGTTACTGGAGGGGTATGCTTCTGTGGGTCTTTCTTCATATAACCCTCCATCTGCTCGAGATAGAACCAGACCAGAGTGCAACAGCTATTATACAGCATAGAATCTCAGAAACAAGAGAAAACAGTGAATTAAAACACCAAAACGAGATAAAATAAGAAACGGGATGCAGGAGCTTCTTGAGGGAGCTGCTACTCAGCACTCTGCATCACTTGATCTCTGTGAGCTTACCCTTTTAAGTGGTACAAACAACCAATGCATTACTTAGGGATTCGCCTAACTGAAAACAGGATTAATTTGGACATTGCTAATTTTGAACCCTTAACTTAAAATCTCACTGAAGATCTTACTAAATTTTTACATATCCTACTAAGCTTCCTGGCATGTATAGAAACTATTAAGCAAAACATATTTCCCCGTATACTATTTTTCCTGCAGACCCTCCCCATCATGCCAACCTCAGTCTATCTTCAGTCTTGGAACAGACTTATCTTTCGGTTCATTTGGCAAGGTAAACCCCTCCAGAATCTAATATACTCTGCTGCAACAGTCCAGAGAGCGGGGAGGCTTGAACTTGCCAAACCTTCAGGAATCTGCACGGGCTTCTTACATAAGAGTTTTTCTCTCTTGGATTAATCCCACATATGATATGCCATGGAAGCAATTTGAGATAACTTGGAGTGATATTCCTGATCTAACAGATTATCTGTTCAGTTATCCACCTATGCAACACTCGCTCTGGCTTCTGATTACCTTCCTAAAGCCGCTGACTCACTCGCTGTGTCCTCGCTCCCTTCTGCATACAGTCTGCAGCTTCTATTACTCAGACCTAAGACAACCAACAGGAGGAATACACTTTTCATCTTTTTTAAACAGAGAAGGACTTACTTTGAACTCTTAACAGGTTGTCACTTTCCGCAATGAGCACCGCTCGGTCACGCTATAGTTCAGCAAGGAAAAGTGAAAGTGCTGCACGATCGCTCGACTCTCCCTACAAATGGAGATTTTTTCACAGAAATTAAGAGCAGACTACTTAAAAAAACTAAGTTCTTACTTTTTTGTACACAGACAGGATTAGTTAAATCCTCTGCCAGCATATCATTTAGCAACTGCATTTTAGCAATTACAGTAAAGTGCTCCCCAATCATGCTCACCTTCCTCTCCCTACAAACACCACCTTCTTCAACAGAAATGAAATACATACAAAAAAAATTAGTTCTCTAACGTTTTTCAATGCAAGCTTATCTTAAACCTCTGCCAGCACATCACTTAGCTGCTAGAGAGAGGTATTACTTTTCTATCCACCCCCCCAAAAAATGTGTGGCCATTTTATAAGATAGATAACCCACTGTAGGGTGTGAGGTCACGCTCTGATATACACATGCCTTGGGTGGCTGAATGCTGCATTGGTCTAGTGCATCACCAGCTTACACCAAAGTGCTGCATTATCAGATGCGACGCACACCCTAGAGTGGGTTATCTATTACATATATATATATATATATATATATATATATATATATATATATACACACACACACACACACACACACACACACACACACACACACACACACACACACACACACACATATATATATATATATATATTTATGCAACAGGGTCAGGATAAAACTGTAGAATAAAACCATTTATCTTCGCTTACTACGGTAATAAATTTATCCACATAGTAACTACATCATCACCCATTTATCCACACAGTAACTACATCAGTAGCTCATTTATCTACACAGTTCTCTTCAGAATTCATTTAGAATGTTTGGCCTCAGAAGCAGTACTAACCATATTTAAATGTCAATAACTTAAAAACAGAAAAAAATAACATGGTACTGTGAGGACGAAAATTGTTCAGCACAAAATTATCTACAAAATGAATAATGTTTCATTTATATAAACCCTGTATATTGTATATGGTTAGCAAGAACACAGAAGAAAATATAATTTTTTGTTCACTTTTTTGACAAACAAATATAAATAACTTTAAAACAAAAAATGATAGCATGGTACTGCGAGCACGAAAATGTTCAGCTCAAAATACCTACAAAATGAGTGGTGTTTCATTTATAGATACCATTTTGCTTTTTATAATTAGCAAAACAGCATAAAATTCAATTTTTTTCCCTTTTTGACAAATTATTTACATCTACCAAAATCAAAATGTTACACAACATCTAAACCTGTTGCATAAATGGAATATGCAGTGGTTCGGTGTGATAATGCATTTATTTTGTACAGTTTCAGTGACCTCCAGTAACCTCGTGCCTTCGGCACTGTGAGGTTACTTGGAGGTCACTGGAAATGTACAAGATAAATGTATTATCACACACTGAACTGACTGTATATCCCTTTATATATATATATATATATATATATATATATGCGTGTGTGTATGGGATATGATATGACTGAGTGAAGATATCATTTTTATCTTCATGAGAGGCCAATGATATCATGATATCTCATGTGTGGTGAAGCCACAAGTCAGATATCTTGATGTCATTGGCCTCGTGGGAAGATAAATATGATATCTTCACTCAGGCCATGCCATGTTCTGTTTATGCAACATGTGTTTGGGCCAAATTGCAATGAAACCTGTAGATGAAAAGAATCAAAATCATGGTACCCCCCACCTAGAACTCAAGAGATGACATGTTATATGAAATAAAAATATATATGGTGGATTTTGACAGTTTAAAATGATGTGAATATTGTTATGTGGTTGATCTTGTCATTATTTTTATGTAAAAATGTAATTTAAGGAGTTATCTGGTTGATCCTGCTACTGTAATATTCAGCCGAGAATGATATTAGTTTTGGCTTCCCCTTTAAAAGTAGCATGAGCAAGCGGTAGGAAGATTGACCGATTAGGAGATTATAGTAGTTCACAGTAAAGAGGTCTGTATTCATTTAGTTAAAAAAGTCTGCAGTTCTACATTTGTTTTCTTGAAGGTGTTGACTGTATTGAAGAGAGAGAGAGCATCAGAGAAGGAGGAGGATGCATGAGTATGTGTTGCTATAGCAACCAATGCTCACGGGTGCTCCTGGTGTTGTGAAGCTGTCAATTCAGTTTCTCTTGTCTCTGTCGGTTTTCGATAAAGTCACAAGCTTTAAGAAAAGAAATGGAGAACTGCAGAGATTTTTTCAGTAAATGGGTACAGACGTGTTTATTGTGAAGTGCTGTAATCTGCTAATTGGTCAATATTTTTACTGCTCAGTTACGCCACTTTTAAGGGACAAACCGAAAGTAATATGAGGAGTGGGTGCAGTTTATGGTTTTCGTTTGAATTTCAGACTGGGAGAATTAATGAGATAAGTGTTTAAATTGTATTTTTACATAAAAATAATGGCAGGATCAACCAGATAGAGGGGCATATGTGTGTATTTGTGTTTGGGGGGTGTGTCAGGTTTTACAGAGAGAGAAAGACAGAGATACTCACGCAATGGAATGTTAAAAAGGTTTCAGTTTCTATTGAATGATGTATAGGATCATGGAGATACCAGTATCATTTATTGGAACATGAAGATATCAATGATATCTTCATGGGCATAGTGATATCGCCACGACCTGCCTCAGATAGTACTTTTTATCCATGACTTTATCTCCAAACACATGTTGTATAAATACATATATACATATATATATATTATGGGATATACAATAGCCTGATTCAAAATATGCAATTTATCTTCAAATGTGAGGGGGCTGGACCAAAACCCACAAGTGGCAGAGCCATGAGTGAGTTCTGAAAGTCCTGCCCACTCACAAGTGATGATAAATTGCCTATTGCATATTTGATATATACAACAGTAGTTTACAAGTTATAGCTTTTAAATCTGCAGTTTATTTAAAAATGTTGCTTCTTTTGTTTGATTTTAGCTGCTTGCTTCAGTGCAGCACTAGGCATTGTGATGTCATCAGCATTGTAGAAGCTGCTCTCCAACTGGTTCAGTATTCCACTGTGATGACAGTAACTTAAAAGATATCCATTGTGACAACAGTAACAACTGTATTTTTTGATATCTTGCTGTTACTGATGTCACCAACTAAGATATCTTTTTTTATCTTGTCATTTTCACCACCACTCCTGCTGTGTATGTGTAAATATATATATATACAGTATATTTGTTTGTTTAATACATATGCATGATATCCATGTTGTTTTTAGTGTTGTATCTCGATGGGGTTCTCCCTGGCCAGGCATACTCTTTCATCTTAGAATTTTGTTTTATTAAATTTTATTTTTTCCTTTTTGATTGTTTTTTTTTTGCATTTGTTACTGTTTATTGACTGTAAATAATCCATATGTATGCTTTCCTTGCTATTATTGTTGAAAAATCAATAAAATCTGTATATACAAAAGAAGATTATGTCAGTGCCTCAAGTAGTATTCCATTTTAAGTAGTTCTGTGAAAAAAATTTACCCTGTGATATCACAAGGGTATGTGGGGGAAAAAAACAGTGACTAGCCAAACCTAGTTTAAGGAATAAATTAAGCATTTATTTTTTTTACTTCTCGATTGTCATTGATTTATTACAAAATGAACCTGATTGGTGAAACAAGTCATAAGGCACAGACCTCTAGTTTATGGGGTCAGATTTGTCATATGTTTCTTTTTGCAAGCCTGGGTTGCAAAAAGGGGCATTTTACGCAAGAGACAAAAGGCAGACATTGGTGAAAAGTAGATATAGCATTTCTTCCCTTATGACAAAGCTATTGTTGTTATAAAAACTATGGTGAACAGAGAAGAGACTGAGTTCCTGAGACTCGGCAACTCTAAAATGAAATGAGTGCTTTTATTTTCTGAAAAGTTTATTTATTTAATTTATTTTGTTTTTGATAACTAAATAAGTGCACTAGACATAAAAATGCCTATTTTTCAGGAGTGACCAAGGAGGGTACATATTAAATACAATGTAACAATAGTGGATACAATACATCAATAGTTGGCAGTAGGTACAGGTCAGAAAATAGTACATCAAAAGTATACATCACAGTGGACAGTAAATACAGGGTGGCACAAGACAAGTACAAGTTACAAGTGTATGTCACATAAGAGCATTAGTTACAAGCAGTTTAAGTAGCATTACAATCTGAACAGGAAGAACTACTGAATGATATAGGAATGCAACAATGTAACAGAGAAAAGCCATTTATACAAGATAATAAATATAGCAGTTGATAAAAAGTACAGCTGCAGGAATAATAATAAGACCAGCTAGATATCAAGTAGACAAGTATTTAACATTATGATCACTGCTGAGGAGAGGAAGTAGTAGCAGTAATGCCAAGGGGTGGGGAAAGCAGAGTGAAATGAAGCAGTAAAGACTAAGAGAGTAGGAGGGAATTCATTAAGCAGAGTTGAAAGGTGAGAGGTGAGCAGAGAGGTGTGTTAGGGGACAAAGTACTGTAAGTGAGGTAGCTTGGAGGGGGTCTGTGGACATGGGTGAAGGAGATGGGTTTAGGACAGATGAAAGCATAAACAGGTGGCCAATTTAATTAGGAAATTATGAAGTTGCCTTTTGAAGCAAGCATGGCTAGGAGCCAGTCAGATGTCTAGGGGAAGAGAGTTCTAGTATTGTGGGGCAGTGTGGGAGAAAGCATGGACTCCCTTGGGCATTTTGCACTTAGGCATATGGAGGGGAGTTTGGTCCACCAATCTAAGGGCATAGGAAGAGTTTTGTGGGTGCAACATGATGGCTAGGGTTAAGGGGGTGCTTGTTTTGATGATGCCATCAATTAGTGAGCTGAAGGAGAGAAATTGGTGGGCGGTGGGGGAGAGCCATTGTAGATCAGCATAAAGCTAACAATCGTGTGTGCTGTGAGGGGATGCAGAGGCGAAGAGGCAAATATTATTGTATGTGGTGTCCCACTTGTGGAGAGTGGCTTTCAAAGCACCAACATATGTGGCTGAGTCATATGCAAGGGATGGGAGTAGAATACCCTGGGCAATGGTTATCCTAGCAAAAGGGGTTATGGCATGGCTAGTTTTGCATGCAATTCTGATTTTGGCACTAACTGATTTACAGGTGGCAGAGATATGCTGATCATAGTCAAGGGATGCATCAAACATGATGCAAGATATTTGAATGAGTTAACACTGTCCAGTAGGGAGCCATCCACATAAGAAACTGCAAGTTGCCCTTGGCTAGCTCTAAGTCTGCAGGAGAACCAAAAAGCATGGTCTGGATTTTACCAATGTTAAGAACAAGCTTATTTTTGGAGAGCCAAGATGCACACTACCATGAAAGCAAATGTCATTTTCAGGCAGGAAGTCTCACCTTTCTTGTTTCGAGACTTCCTCACACCATAGATCTATAAAGGCCACATATTTCAGCGGGCTTGAGCCCATAGTAATAAACAAAATAAATGTGTTCAGCGTAAGTTTCTTAAACATAGCAAATGTGTACAGTTTGTACTTAAAGAAACATTTCATTTAGTATCACAAAACTAACGTAGAAACTAGCAATGTGAAACAAAAGGTATTGCCAATGCCTTATTTGTGGCAGTTTGTAATGGATTATACATTTGTATCCTCCAAAGAGCATAAACATAGAAAATGAGTACAGGTTTAGTTGGAGGCACCTCCTTTGGAAACTTGCTCCCAAATTCTGAGTCTTTTGTGCTTAGAGGTATGCAGTAAGTTCGGACCTCCTTGCAAATGAGATCGAACAGATGTGAAAAGGAATGGAAAAGCTACAAATAACTTCAAATAAGCAAAAGGAGGAACTTTTTATCTCTTTTCACAGTTAGGCATTGCTCCCACTTCACTAGGTTCAAAACAGTGAAAGCGGTGGTAGCTGTCATGACTCCATGCCTCTTAATGGGTGATTTCAATACCCCCAATCCCCTCTGGTGTACAGGGTAGGCGTTTAATCAAATTAGTTCATACCACCATACTTTTGCCATCAGAAAACACCTCTTTGTACCATTATAGGAAATGTGCATTCCAGTCAGATTCCTGCCCCATGCACGTGCCCAAAGAGTTAAACAAAACATTTTCTCTGCATTCTGCTTTCTTAAACTCTCCTCACACACTCTCCATCACTTACACAAACCCTCATTCAAATACAAGCACCATACAATTCTGTCATCAGTTTCATCCAGTCTAACATAATGTCTTTGCTTGCCCAATTGCTGAAAATAAGGCATTGTATAAACCAAAGAGCACAACATTTCCACAAATGCAATTTTCTGAATAAAGTCAATGCCACTGTAACAATTAATGTCTGAAATAACATTTTTACTCACTTTGTCCAAAGCTTTCACCATACTTGATGGTAATGTTTTTAGCAGCCTTTACAACTCAATGCTTAGCTGTGTGTGTGTGTGTGTGTGTGTGTGTGTGTGTGTGTGTGTGTGTGTGTGTGTGTGTGTGTGTGTAGAGAAAGTGAAAAGGCAATGTATTAAAGATGACCTGTAAAGTACAAAAGCATCCCATTCCCATCCCCACATAGCTTCTAGCACTGCTGCTGGAGTTCAGGGATGTAATCGTCTTTATTTTTAATTCCATAGTTACATTTTACTAAAACACCGAAAGTTACGTCTGAACCCGGAAGCGCAGAGTGGTCCCGATTGAGCGAGTGCAAGTGCTTATGGGTATTACACCCATTTAGTGACGTTGCTAACACCACTGTTCTTATTGCAACAGCAGTGGTGATAGTTTATAATATTTATTTTATTGCTTCCATGGGGGTCTTGACACCTGAAATATTACTTACTGCATCAGCCGATCCAGGTGTTGCTATAAGTAATATTTCAGGTATCAAGACCCCCATGGAAGCAATAAAATAAATATTATAAACTACCACCACTGCTGCTGCAATAAAAGCAGTGGTGTTAGCGACTTCACTAAATGGGTGTAATACCCATAAGCACTTGCACCTCCTCAATCGGGACCGTTCTGCACTTCCTCGTTAGGCCGTAACTTTCGGCATTTTAGTAAAATGTAACCATGGAACTAAAATAAAGATGATTACATCCCCTGAACTCGCAGAGTTAGGAAGGTATGTGACGGGATTGGTGCCTTGTTCTTTATAGGTCACCTTTAAGAGGTTTCTAAACTTTGGGTGATCGATCCAAAGTTTAAAAAAAATAGAATATTTAGAAGGATAGCATAGAACAAATGAGTGCTGCAGCCAGTACAAAACAGAATGGTTATAGGTTATCTGGCAAGCTGATGTTTTCCTTCATATCCCTAACCTTCGTTATTTAAAATTTGAAGTGTCATACAAACTCCATGCTTGCATAATCCTCTCTTTTGTCATCCATGTTACAAGTAGACTTGCTATTCTGGTCTTTGTCTGAACAAGGTTGGTTTCATTTTAGTGAAATTGCCTTTCATATATCTAATTTTAGTGTCTAATGCTTGGCATGCTATTTGCCAACCTTGCATACAATAACCTTTGTTTGCTTTTTCCATTAGTTTCCTTTGCTGCTCTAAACCTACAAACTGTTGTTTGACCCATGCTTCATGGCTGGTCACAAACTTGGAGATATAATCCTCCATTATGATCACAAATGAACAAAAGTGCACTTAGAGAAAAAAGGAACCACAGTGTGCTATGAGCCTTCATTCAAAAGCTAAGTCCCCACACCCTGTCTGCCAACTTATGGTTGGGACCATGACATGCTAAGTGACTTCCATCAGCATCTAGGTCTCCACAGCGTGTCTGCCAACTTATGGTTGGGACTATGACATGCTATGTGACTTCCATCAGCATCTAGGTCTCCACAGCCTGTCTGCCAACTTATGGTTAGGACCATGACATGCTAAGTGACTTCCATCAGCATCTAGGTCTCCATAGCGTGTCTGCCAACTTATGGTTGGGACCATGACATGCTATGTGACTTCCATCAGCATCTAGGTCTCCACAGCCTGTCTGCCAACTTATGGTTGGGCTCTGCTTAGAAGCAGTAGCTGGACATGCTATGCGCCTTCGGTCAGTGGTGGGGCTCCTATGCCTCTATCCACCAATGTACAGTACCCAAAATAATTAGGTTATGATTCTTACCTACCCCCATGCTGTTTCTGTGTTCTTTGAATGATGTTCCGTACTAGGGTGCTGATGAAAATTTGTTTAAAAATCAAACCCTCATGGATGTGTCCTCCAGTGGGTAATGACATCACCAAAAGACACCATTGCAGCGTACGGTGTATCTTTTTTATAAGCCATGCAAAATAAAGGGAAAGTATGATACATAACTATGTGGGAATCAGAGGTGCAGCATTTACAACACATAGTGTGGGCTCTGAATTCAACAGAGACCCTTCACAGTCCTTACTTAGAAACATAGAATTTAACAGCAGATAAGGACCGCTTGGCCCACCTAGTCTGCCAATTTCCCTACCTAATGGATAAGCTGCAGATCCTAGTTAACCAACAGCATACTTCCTCCTACACCCCACTAGAATTGCCTTATGTCTGTCCCATGCATTCTTGAATTCCCCCACTGTTTTTGACTCTACAACCTCCTCAGGAAGGCTGTTCCATGTATCCACAACCCTCTCTGTGAAGAAATACTTCCTCACATTACCTCTGAGCCGTCTCCCCTCTATCTTCAAATTGTGCCCCCTTGTTTTTGCACATCTCTTTTTCTGAAAGATGCTACCATCTTGGACTTTGTTGATTCCCTTGAGGTATTTGAAAGTTTCTATCATGTTCCCCCTCTCCCTCCTTTCTTCGAGGCTATACATCTTTAGTTCCTTTAGTCTTTCTTCATATGTCTTCTGATGCAGACCCTGCATCATTTTGGTTGCACTCCTCTGAACAGCCTCCACCCTGTCTATGTCTTTGTAGAGATGGGGTCTCTAGAACTGTACACAGTACTCCAGATGTGGTCTTACCAACTGTCTGTACAGAAGGCCAACAACTTCCTGTTTTCTACTGGTGATGCCTCTCCCTATGCATCCCAGTATCCCCACAGCCGTCCTTACTGCCATCTCACATTGTTGACCCACCTTTATGTCATCTGATATGACTACCCACAGGTCCCTTTCCATTTTTGTTGTTGTCAGTATCTCAGCCCCCATTGTGTACTCTTCCCCTGGGTTTTTGTTTCCCAGGTGCATTACTTTGCACTTTTTTGCATTGAATCTAAGCTGCCATACATTTGACCATTCCTCCAACCTTGCCAAGTCCCTTTTCATCCTTTCCGCCCCACCTTGTGTATCAACCATGTTGCAGATCTTTGTGTCATCTGCAAAGAGACATACTTTTCCCTTCCAGTCCCTCTGCAATGTCACTTATAAAGACATTAAAAAGGACCGGCCCCAGTACTGAACCCTGTGGTACTCCACTAGTAACCCTCCTTTCTTCACTGTGGACTCCATTTACTATTACCCGCTGTGTCCTGTTGTCCAACCAGTGTTTTACCAGGCTACCACCCTAGGACCCACTCCCAGGCTGGCTAATTTGTTTATTAATCGTTTGTGTGGGACTGTGTCAAATGCCTTGCTAAAGTCTAGGTAGGCCATGTCCATAGCCCCTCCCTGCTCTACTGTTGTGGTCACCCACTCAAAGAAATCAATTAGATTTGTTTGACATGACCTTCCCGCTGTGAATCCATGTTGCCTTGGGTCATGTGCCCCACTGGCCTCTAGGTGCTCAACAATTCTTTCCTTCAGAAGTGATTCCATCATTTTCCCTACCACTGAGGTCAAACTGTCAGGTCTGTAGTTACTGCCTCTGTTTTGCTCCCACTTTTGTGAAGGGGAATCACATCCACCCTCCTCCAGTCCTCAGGTACCACCCCATCCTCCCATGATTTATTAAAAAGGGTAGTCAGTGGTGTTACTAGTTCTTCCTTTAGTTCTTTTAAAATTCTGGGGTGAATCCCATCAGGCCCCATTGCTTTATCCACCTTCAGTTTTAAGAGTTCTTTCAGAACCCTTTCTTCTATGAAAGGACTTATATCAACCCCCCCATCCAGAGTGCTTCTATTGACTGGATTAGGTATTTCCCCCTGCTTTTCCATTGTGAGTACTGAGCAGAAGTATTCGTTCAGTATCCCTGCTTTTTCACTGTCGCTCTCTGCCCAATCACCTTCCTCTTTGTTCAGCCTCAGTATCCCTGCCTTAGTCTTTCTTTGCTCCCTAATGTACCTATAAAAGGTTTTATTCCCCTTCTTAACCGAGTTGGCTATCTTTTCCTTGGTTAGGGCCTTTGCTATTCTGACTGCCTTCCCCGCTTCCTTCTGCTTTAACTGGTACAGTTCTCTGTCCTGCTCCTTCTGTGTTTCCTTATACTTCCTGAATGCTATCTTTTTTTTCCTTACCTTCCCCGTTACTTATTTTGAGAACCATAGTGTTTTTTTTCTTTCATTTTGATTTGTTTATTTGCTTCACACAAAGACTTGTTGCCTCTGTGATGGCAGTTTTGATGTTTCCCCATTGTTGCTCCACCCCACCATCTTGCCTGTTTGCTAATGATTTTCTGAAGGCACTCTCCCATTTTGACAGAATCAGCCCTCCTGAAGTTCAGTACCTTCACTTTTGTGTGGCTTGACTCTACAGCTAAGTTTATTGTGAACCACACTGTTTAGTGGTCACTTGTTCCCAGATGGCTACCCACTTCAAGATCAGAGATCCTCTCTCCATCCCCATTTGAGAGTACCAGGTCTAAGATTGCTCTCTCCCGAGTGGGTTCCAAAACTAGCTGTCTGAGGCATGCCCCTTGTAGGGCATCAAGAATGGCCCTGCTCTTGGATGTGGCTGCAGTAAAGGTGCTCCAGTCAACATCTGGCATATTCAGGTCCCCCATCAGCAATATCTCTCCTTTTTCTGCCATCCCAAGGATGCCTTCTATCATTTCCTTGTTCATTTCTTCTGCCTGAGACGGGGGTCTGTATACAACCCTTGTGCGGATTGTGGAGCCATTTCCAGTCTCCAGGGTGACCCACAGTGCCTCCTCTCCTCCCTGTTTACCCTTTAGTCCTGTTGCTTTTATATCTTCCCTTACATAGAAAGTCACTCCTCCTCCTCCTCCTCCTCTTCCCTCCCTGTCCCTCCTGTAGATTGTGCAACCTGGTATGTTGACATCCCAGTTATGGTTCTCTGTGTACCATGTTTCTGTGACTGCCACAATATCCAGGCAACCCTCTTCCATCAAGGCCACCATTTCAGGGAGCTTTTTAGCTAGACTACGGGCATTGGTACTAATTACCCTCCATTTTTTTATGGCTTTATTTCTTTTTACATAGATACATAGATACATAGACAGTGTTGGCAGATAAGTGCCTATGGCCCACCTAGTCTGCCCATTTGAGTTTGTAACTTCAGTTTATGTTTTCCTAGAACTCTATTGCCCCTTAACCCTGACTTCCAGAATTCCTTTGTGTCTATCCCATGCTTTCTTAAATCCCATGATTGTTTCAGCCCCCACTATTTCCTCTGTCAGGGTGTTCCACTTGTCCACCACTCGTTCTGAGAAGAAATTCTTCCTCACATTTCCTCTGAATCATCCTCCCTCCAACTTCACCCCATGCCCTCTAGTCCTGGAACATCTTTTTCACTTAAAAATAGTGCATTCTTGGACCCTGTTCCTCCCTGTAAGATACTTGTATGTTTCCATCATGTCTCCTCTCTCCCTCCTCTCCTCCAGGGAGTACATATTCAATTCCTTCAACCTGTCCTCATAGGACTTGTGATGCAATCCATGTACCATCTTTGTTGCCCTCCTCTGAACCTTCTCTACCCTGTCTATGTCCTTATGTAGGTAAGGTCTCCAGAACTGTACACTGTACTCCAGCTGGGGCCTCACTAATGTCTTGTATAATGGAATTATGACCTTCATTTTCCTGCTGGTGATGCCCCTGCTTATGCATCCCAGCATCATATTTGCTTTACCTGCTGCCTTGTCACACTGTTTCCCTACCTTGAGATCATCAGAGATGATAACCCCAAGATCCCTTTCCTGCTTGGTGCATGCTATATCCTCATCCCCCAACTGATATATTGTGCCAGGGATTTTGTGTCCCATATGCATTATCTTGCACTTTTGCTTTGAATTTCAACTGCCAAACCCCTGACCATTCTTCAAGTTTCTGCAGGGCCCTTTCATTCTGTCTACACCCTCTGGTGTGTCTACTCTGTTACAGAGCTTTTGTGCCATCAGCGAACAGTGAAATTCTGCTTCTAGGTCCTGCGCAATGTCACTGATGAAGATGTTGAATAGGACCGGTCCCATCACTGATCCCTGTGGTACCCCACTGGTCACTCTTCCCTCTGTGGAGTGACAGCCATTTAACACCACCCTCTGTGTCCTGCCGCCCAGCCAGTTACATACCCACCACACTACTGTCCTGCCCACACCCATATTCCCTAGTTTGTGCAATAGTCTTCTATGTGGCACAGTATCAAAGGCCTTGGTGAAGTCCAGATATACCATGTCCACTGCCCTCCCCGATCTACCTCACCTAGTCACCCAGTCAAAAAATTCAATGAGGTTGGTCTGACATGACCCCCCCAGTGAAACCATGCTGCCTTGGGTCCTGAAGTCCATTGACAACCAGATGTTCCACCAGTCTCTCCTTCAGTAGTGCTTCCATGAACTTCCCCACTACTGAGGTGAGACTGACTGGTCTGTAGTTCCCTGCTTCCTCTTTGTTCCCACTTTTGTATAAGGGGACTACATCTGCTGTCCTCCAATCTTTGGGTACCTCCCCTGTTTCCAGTGATCGGCTAAACAGGATAGCCAGAGGTTTTTGCCCCAACCCTGTCCCTACTGTATTTGTCTTTTTCTCCATTTACCCCTGCCCTTCTCCCTATTGACTGCTCTATTTTGGTGTTTACCTCACTAATTACCCTGATTTTTTGGGGAGGGCTAGGATTTCCCTTCTCCTCTTCAGTGCCTCCCCCCTTGGCTAGTTTAAATGTTTGCCACTGAAGCATTTAAACCTATCACCTAGGATCCTGGTTCCTCTCCAGGATGAGTGCAGACACATTGACCTGTATTGGCCTGCATCCCTCCGATAAAGGCCCAGTCCCCAATGAAGCCAAATCCCTGAGCTCTGCACCAGCTTTTCAACCAGTCATTGAATCCTTCTTATATACATTCCTCAACTGGCCATATCTGCCTACAAGAAAAAAGATACATAGTCATTGTTTCCCTTGACACAATACAATCTTGTTATACCTTACTATAACCTTACATACTATTATAACCCTGGGTACCCCACAACTAGCAAGAACAGCATTCTTTCTGAATAAATCTGCACATCCACATTCAGCTCTAACAGTCGGTGCATAGCTGTCTTCATCAGTTCTGTGTATTTACTAACCAAGCTGTATAGCAAACAGAACTTTGTACATTTCCATCAGTTAATGTATAGCTAGTAAGTTTCCCTCACGTACTGAACTATGGCAGCATGTTCTACTGAGAGGAAAAATATCTTTCATGAAATAGGTACCTAGGCAGATCTTAAAGCTGTATGCTAACACATGCCACATACTAATTTATTATAAATCACTCAGGCTGGCTAGTGGGGCTTGTAATAAGTTTTACCATCTGTTGTTTTAATGTAAAAAAAACAAATTAAGGAAAACATCATCTCCCACCTCTGGAGTGGAATGTTTCACTGTAGTATTGCTGCACAAGGTAGCAACAGTATGCAGGATCAGCAGTATTGCCATTCAGTGCTGACTGACTGAAATTTCCAAATAGATACATAATATGAGTTAATAGTGACTCCAAGGGGTATCTCTTGTGGTGTAAGAGACTCTGAGAGTGAGACGTGGGCTAAAGGACTGCAAATGCAAAGCTGAACATATTTGTCTATTCATACCTCACAAGAGGAGTCTCCTATACCATAGGGGATACCATTTTGATGACCTATTAAGTTAATATAAATCACTCACATTAGCCAGAACCATTCATAATGAGTTTTAAGTACTTTTTTATTCCAGTATTTTCTTTAACTATTCTCTCCACAACTTTGAAGTGGATAACTTCACATGTAATGCTCTTGCATGAGAGACTATTGTAGAGAGAATAAGAGGTTCAGTGGCTCTGTGTGCTTACTGAATAAAATTGCATCAGTGATTTATAACTAACATAATCTTAACAATTAAAACATCATGAACTTGGACAACCAGAGGGCCCAGTGGAAATATGTTGTGCTTCCGTGCTCTCAGCTCTGATTTGAGAGTGAGCTTGGGGTGCCAGTAGCAGTGAATTCATGGTGGGGAGTGTTCCTAAGAAGAGCAGAAGCCAGCCCGGGGGGGGGAGGATGCCAGGGTTCTGGTGCAGTACTGTCCCCTGTGGTGATCTAGGGAGTAAGTTCCCTCATGGGGGGTGGCATCAGCTCACTGTGCTCTACTGTAGCTGAGGCCACTAGAGGCATCATCCAACAACAGGGGAGGTTGGAGGGTTAAGGGAAGGGGAGACAATGACCAAAAATGTATGAACCTTGAGAAGTCAGTATGATGGTCATCAGTTCTCCTGACTCCACATCATGTGGATTCCCACCAGTTCGATACTGGGGGGAGCTGCAGATGGCCCAGGGGTCTGACAGAGGCCCGAAAGTAGGAGTAGGCAACAACTCAAAGGGACAAACAGCTATATGGAACAAAAAAAAAAAGAAAAACTCACCAGAAACATGCAGTAAAATCCTAATAGTGACACTGTAGTGTAGCATGAGATGGGGTGCTGCACTCCTGAGGTGCCATCTTTTAGATGAGACATTAAACCAAGATCCTGTTTGCCTGTTCTGGTGGTTGCTCAGGTGGACATTAAAGATCCCATGGCACTTCTCAAAAACAGTAAGGGAATTTCTCTGGTGACCTAGCCAAATCCTCCCCTCATTCACCAAAAATACCTCCAATGGCTTAATCTAGCTCAATTTCAATTGGTTTCTCTGTATCTCCGCCTTCCCCTTGGGGTGTGGCTGAAAATAAGTAGAACTGTCTAGCCCCCCTTCACGGTCAACAAACACTAACTAAATAAATTCAAATGTTTATTAATCTATTTTACATTTTCTAATCTGTAGAGACAGCATATATGTACAGTAGCATCATTAGGCTGGGAAGAAACATCTGGAAACAGCATCATACTGCCATGAGGCAGCTTGCCAAGGTGCAGTCCAATCAGTTGGATGCATAAGAGCAAAATGGGTAGGGATCCTCCATGGAGTAACATTGCAGTGGCCCCTAAAACATAAAGCCATCACTGTTTATTAACACCTAGAAAGTTCTTAGTATCCATAATTAACTGGGGTGAGTATAAGGTTGGACTAGCCACTGTAGAATAGACCTGCCACACCCTTTTTGGGCCAAGTCTGTGTTCCTGTCAGTTTAATTTTATACATTTTTAATGTTCTTTGCATACTTGTGCAAAGCAAACATATTGTGATGCTCTGGCAGTATAGTTGCCAGGAGGTGTGTTCTCTAGCAAGCCAGTTGATCTGTTTGTCTAGAAAGTGTCTGAATGATAGTCCCGCGGTGCAGGCTGCTGCTGATGCTCCTGAGCTTGCTACTGGGCAGAAACTTCTCACATTTGACAAGATGCAGCCACACCAATTATCATTATTTGATATAATATATAATGTGTGGAGGCCACACCTTCACAAGGACAATAACCAAACTGAGGCAGTCCAAAGAAGGGCAACCAAAATGGTGCAGAGACTGCATCAGAAAACATATGAGGACAGATTAACGGAGTTCAATATGTATACCCTAGAGCAAAGTAGGGAGAGAGGTGATATGATTGAAACATTCAAACACCTTAAGGGCATTAACAAGGTGAAAGAGTAACATGTTTCAATGTAAAAAAAAAATAGCAGGACAAGAGGATACAGCATGAGATTAGAGGGAGGCTGATTAAGGGGTAATGTGAGGAGGGTTTTTTCACAGAAAGGGTGGTGGATGCATGGAACGGCCTACCTCAGAAAGTGGTGGATATTAATACAGTGCAGGGCTTCAAATAGGCATGTGATAGGCATAAGGGAGCAATACAGATGAGTATGAATAGATAGGCCATTGACAGAGCAAAGGCCAATGGCACATCTACAAGGCAGAAAAAGAAATGGGCAGACTGGATGAATTTTATGTTCTTTTATCTGCGTCAACTTCTACGTTTCTATTTTCTGCCCATTAGCAGTCTCAGCAGTTTCATGATTTGCTGCACTAAATGCCATTCACACTTGTCATAGAAACATAGGAATATGACAGCAGAAAAGGACCGCCAGGCCCACCCAGTCTGCCCAGAGTGCCTACGATTCCGGTAAGCCTTTGTTCTAGTCCTTCCCCCCTGTTTCAGCAAACCCCTGTAGCTATCCTAGGCCATACTGAACCCCCCTACTGTTATCTCCCCACCACCTCCCTTGGCAACTCATTCCAATTGTCCACCACCCTCTCAGTGAAGAAATACTTCTGACTTACCCACTCCCCGGATCTGATGTCTATGTCCCCTTGCCCTAGGTCTCTCCTTCAGTTGGAAAAGGTTCTCCACAGGCACCTTATTAATACCCCAGAAGTATTTAAAAGTCTCAGTCATGTCTCCCCTCTCCCTTCTTTGCTCCAAGGAGTACATGCCCAGTTCAATCAGTCTCCGCTCATATGGTAAGTGCTCTAGGCCCCTCACCTTCCTCATCACCCTCCTCTGAACCCGCTCTACTCTCTCCATGTCCTTCCTGAGGTAGGGTCTCCAGAACTGAATCCCATACTCTAGGTGCAGCCTGACCAGCTGTGTGTAAAGGGGTACTATGACTTCCCTCCTTCTGCTTGAGATCCAGCTCCCAGCCATGGATGTCAAACTCATGGGCCTATAGTTACCCATGTCCTCTTTCCCCCAGCCCTTGTATAGGGGTATCACATCTGCACACTTCCAGTCTTTAGGTACTACCCCCGAGTTTAAGGATTTGTTAAAAAGAGCTGTCAAGGGAGCAGCCAGCACCTTCCTCAGTTCCCTCAAAACCCTTCGGTGCACCCCGTCTGGACCCATGGCCATGTCAACTTTCAAATACCCAAGCTCCCTTAGTATCTCCTCTTCCTAAAACAAACTCACATCCACTCCCTTCCCTGTGGGTTCTGCTATCTTAGAGTTGCCCCTTTTCCATTCTGCTTCCTTCATAAATGCTAAGCAGAAATAGCCATTCAGCAGCGCTGCCTTTTTCTGATCTCCCCACCACCCTCTCCCCTACCCCGGTTTTCAGGCTGGGAATCCCTTTTTCTGTTTTCCTCCTTTGACATATATATCACAAAAAGGTCTTGTCCCCCTTCTTGACTACCTTGATAATGTTCTCTTCAGTCCTAGCCTTTGCTCGCCTGACTGCCCTGCCTGTCACCTTCTGCTTAACCTGGTATTTCTCCCAGTCCTCGTCCCCTGTCATTTTGAACTTCCAAAAGGCTCTCCTTTTATCCCTGATGCTGCCCCCGATCTCCTTGTTAAACCACAGTGGCTTCCTCTTTCTCCTATACTTACACACCCTTCTCACACAGAGGTCTGTGGCTCTCACTATGGCCCCCTTTATTGATTCCCACATCTCATGACCCCCCCCCCCACTGTGCCACTCCATCTAAAGCATGTTTAACATATTCCCCCATTTTCTTGAAATCTGCTTATCTGAAATCGAGAACCTTCACCTTAGTCTGGTTTAGAGCGGATGAGGTGCGTATCGTAAGCCACGCAGTGCTATGGTCACTGGTATCAAGGTTTTCCCCTTTTGATAAATTCTCTACACTGTCCCAGTTTGTTAGTACCACATCCAACACCGCACCCTCCCTAGTCAGTTCCTGGACCGTCTGTCTAAGCAAGGTAACCCGAAGTGAGTCTAGTATTGCCCTGCTTCTTGGGCATGCTGCCAACAATGTGCCCCATGCCATATCAGGCAGGTTGAGAGCCCCCATCACAAGCACATTCCCCTTTGCTGACATTTGCAGAATTTCATCCACCATCTGGTTGTCCACACCCTCTTGCTGCCCCTGTGGCCTATAGACCACCCCTATGAAGACCACCACCCTCCTCTCTGTGGTCAGCAACAACCAAAGTGCCTCTGTGTCCCCCCACCTTCCCTGTAACTCTGTGGCCTGAATCACTTCCCTCACGTAAAGCATTGCCCCTTCCCCTCCTTCCTACCCTGTCTCTCCTAAACAGCTTGTACCTTGGTACGTTAATGTCCTAATCCTGCCCTCCATTGCATCATGTTTCCGTGATTCCCACCGGGTCTAATTCCGCTTCTGCCATGACTGTTGTCAGGTCAGGAACCTTATTTCCCAGGCTCCTTGCATTTGTGCACATTACCCTTCAATCTTCAGCCACCCTTATGCCCTCCCCATCCTAGCTTTCTTCATTGTCTTTACCCTATCTCCTGTAGCCCCCACTTGGTCTAGTATTCTGGGGCTGAGTGCCCCAAGTTAGTTGCCCTATTCTTGAGTTTCATCTTCAACGCCCACCCCCCGATTCAGTTTAAATTGTAGCATCATTCAACAAACTCCTCCAGTTTCCACCTCAGTATTTCTTTACCCTCCCTGTTTAGGTGAAACCTATCTGTAGAGAACAGGCTTTCATCCTGCCAAGTGGACCCCAATCCCCCACCAGTCCAAAGCCCTTCCTATCACACCAACCAGATAGCCAGCTATTGAACTCAGTAATTCTCTGTTTCCTTTCTGAGCTGGCTCTTCGAGCAGGCAGTACCTCAGAAAATGCTACTGACCTAAATGTAAGATTATGACAGAACCTTGCCAAGGCTTCAAACCTAGACTGCATCTCCATCAAACGATGACCTGCTAGGTCATTTGTTCCCAAATGGAACACCAGATGCATTTTTTCATCTTGCAGCTTCCCCCTAGAGGGGATGTGGTGTATCACTTTGGCAGCTGTTATGCCTGCAAGCAACTGACCCAGACCTTGCCGTCAATCCCTCCCCAGCCAATGCCCCTAACAATGGAGTCCCCCACAATTTGAACTCTATCCTCCACCTTTTTTGTGCTTGATCCACAAATTGCTTGCTGTCCCGTCCCCCTTTCCCCCTTTTCTCCTGCCACCAACCTCCCTCTCACCTGTGCCTCCCCCCGACTTGATCTTTCTCCTTGCTTCAATATTCTGTCCTCTCCAGGTACCAGATCCTGGACCGAGCCCTGTGATTCCACTGTCCCCAGGCCCTACACCCCCTTCCTGTCCCCCCATCTCTCTATCTCTCTCTCTCTCTCTCTCTGCTGCTGACCTCTTTGCTCCCCTCGCTGCTGCCTTTCAACAAGTTCCCTAATCTGTCTCTGTTGTGCCTCTCCTGTCTAGGGGTTGGGATACTCACTTCCTCTGCCCTTGCCCCTTTCTCCTCTGAGATCCTAGCCATCAGGGCCCATGCTGCCTTTCCCTCTTGCCCTTGCTCTGCCACCTTTTCTCTGTTAATTTTACTCTCCTCCCCACTTGCTGCACAGCTCTGACCCCCATAACTCTTTTTAGTTCTAGGCAGCCCTGACTCTGAGGTATCACTCTCCTTGCCCTTTTACACTGGTTCCCCCTGAGTTGTCCCTGGTACCCATAACCCCATCCTGGCGGCCTCTGCTCCCTGGTGGCTTTCCTCCTGTTCTTAAAATCTCCAGAACCTTGCCCCCATCTGACTGCTAATGCTGTCCTGAGTTGACCTCCTCCTGCGTGCTGTCATTCTTATTATCTGCCAACACGCCCTCTCCATATCCTGGGGAAGCACCTCTGTTTCCCCCCATCCTGGGGCAAGTCAGTTTCACTGTGCTGAGTACTCCTCTTGCCATCTTCTTCCTTCCCATCCTCATCCTGCACTTTGAGCTCAGCAAACCTGTTTCTGTGCACCATTCCCCCGGCATCTCTACTTCCAGAGGGGCACACCCCCCTAGCTGCTCTGCATAATTTCTCTGCCCCCCCTTCCCCCCTACTAACTTCCATTCCTTATTCCCCTGAGACTTACTTGGGCTAGCTGTCATCCTTCCTTTTTCCATGTCCCACCCTTTTCTCACACACCCCCTGCATTGTACCTCTGCCTGTCCCCAGCCAACTCTTCCCTCTCCATGTTTTGCTTGCTGTGTCCCTGTACCCATGAACTCCAAATGTTTGTTCCCCCACCTTCCACCTGTTGTCCCTGACCACGTTTCTTATTCCTCCCACCAGTATCAATACCCCTGCTCCATTCACAGGCATCAATTGTCCAGTGCAAGATCCTTACTTCCTCCTTAAGGTTTGTCACATGCTTACACACCATGCAACCCCCTAACCTCCAAGCCATATGGAGTACCATGGCTGTCCCACACCCAGTACACCCCGCCACTCTGCCAAAAATGCCTGTTGAACCTGCTGTTTCAGGGTTTGACCTCCACCCCTGCTCCCTCCCTCCCTCACTCACCATTTATTCCCCTCTATTTCCAGTACTGTGAACCACCTAATCCCTATAGTACCAATGGAGAAATGTGTTCCCCCACTGCAGGTGCCTGCGGTCTCTAAGAGGTCTTCCCTGGGGATCCTAAGCTACAATCTATGCTGCAAGAGTTTGTTTAAATATCATGACACACCAGTTTGAAGCAGGCTTGCCAATTTGGGGAAATGGTAAGTGTTCCGGCCTGCAGTGCAGAAGGTCCTTGGTTCGATACCCAAGTGAGATAGCTTTAAATTTCCTAGATAACGTGGGTTTAGTTCTAAACTTCTCTTGGTATATGACCAGCAGCTGTCAGGAATATGCTTGAGTCAGCAACTATTTACAGTGCATTTAAGGCAGCTCCCTAGCACCTCTCAGTGTCCAGCTGGTATAACTTTCAAATTGCAAAGTGGGGACTTAGAAAACATTTTGGGTGAGTCACATGACCTAGTCACGTGTCCCTGGGCACCAATAAATTGTAGGACAACCCGGGGTGGGCAGGACAGTCGATGCGAAGCATCAACGGGCAAGCACAGTCCAGGAATCTGTCTGTCTGAGCTCTACCTGCTCCGCTGGTGCACAGCTCCTGAACTCTGCTCTCTGCTTCCAGGAGGACCTCCTGATGCTGCATGCCTGCAGTTCTCTCAGTCTGGGGAGGAGGGTCCATTAGCACTCAGGACACTCTGGAGAGAACAAAGGAAAAGCTCAGGTTACCGTCGAGAACGTAGTGTGCATGTACTAAGTCCTGACTCCAACAGTCTCTAACCATGGTAAGATTCAGTAATTCATACAGTAAAATTCACCTTAAAATATCATATATCACAGTCGCTTTCTTCCATACCTGACTATAATCCTCTCAGTGCACTTAAAGATCCCTAATAACTCCATGTACTGAGGTACATAAGCAAGGCCTTGAAATCTATCTGTAGCCCTTGGCTGACAGAAATGCAAGTCCCAAAGTCACTTAATTAGAGAATAAGTGTTTTAAGTCTTTTGCAGCACAGTCCAGGAAGCTGTCTGCCTGAGCTCTACCTGGTCCACCGCTGCACAGCTCCGAACGCTGCTCGCTGCTCCCGGAAGGGCCTCCTGATGCTGCATGCCTGCAGCTCTCGCAGTCTGGGGAGGGGGATCCTTTAGCATTCAAGACACTCTAGTCTGCTGGGGCACAGCTCCTGAACACTGCTCACTGCTCCCGGGGGGCCTCCTTATGCTGCATGCCTGCAGCTCTCTCAGTCTGGGGAGGGGGGGGCCCGCTTGCACTCAGGACACTCTGGTCCACTGGTGCACAGCTCTCAAATGCTGCTCACTACTCTCAGGAGGGCCTCCTGATGCTGCATGCCTGCAGCTCTCTCAGTCTGGGGAGGGGGGTCCGCTAGCACTCAGGACACTCTGGTCCGCTGATGCACAGCTCCTGAATGCTGCTCACTGCTCCAGCGAGGGCCTCCTGATGCTGCACACCTACAGCTGTCTCAGACTGGGGGGGGGGTCCACCAGCACTCAGGACTCTCTGGTCCACTGGTGCACCACTTCCAAATGCCGCTCACTGCTCCTGGGAGGGCCTTCTGATGCTGCATGCCTGCAGTTCTCTCAGTCTCTGTCATGTCTTATCTTTGCCCTCTTCCTCCTACCAGAAATAGTTTTATAGAAACAAGCCCCTCGTGCACCCTCCTGATGCAAACTCACTAACTCTCATCCTCCATTTCCTTGTCCTGATGAAGTAAGAAAACAAACCCCTCTGCTCCATCTCTCTGTGCACTTGCCCACCCACACCTTCTGTTTCTCGGCCATGATGTAGGAAAACAAACCCCTCCTGCTCCTTCTCTTCATGCTCTCCACCCCCCACCCACCGTTTCCAGGTTCTGGTGTAGGAAAACAAATCCTTATCACTCCATCCTTCTGCATGCTAGCAAACCCCCACCTTCCATTACCTGACCCAGGCTGTGAGAAAAAAAAAACCCCAGATCTATCCTTCTGCATGATTTCAAACCACCACACTCCATTTCCCACAAAAAGTATCCCTTTTCCTCTTGGTTTCTCTCCTTTCCCCCACCCCAACTTTATTCCTTTGTGCTGTCCCCATCCCCTAGCTTCTTGTCCTGTGTGACACTAGGGTGCTTAGTCCCCAGTGTAACTCCTGTACCTGAAAAAAAAGATTCCTCGTCTTTTTTTAATACTAGAAAAAAAAGATTGTCTATCATTGTCTTGCCCCTGCCCCCAACACCCCACACCCTCCCAACACCCCTCATTCACCTATTAAAAGACCACCCTGCAGCTACTGACACTGACCAGAAATGAATAGAATACAAGGTAAGTCTGGTCAATCAATTTGTAATATGTTTTTAACTTTTCCTCATAAAAATGGTCATTTTTCTAGTATTTTTACCCCATATTTTCAAAATGATTTTTTTTTATCTCATCTCATAAACTAGGTACAGAAGGTGACATCTTTCAAATCCAGTATAAAAGGTTATTTCACAGTGTATTTATTTATTTAGTTTTGTTTACTGGGTAGGTACGCTATCCAAAAACATGGCTATTTTCAGGCACAACTCAGGAGGTTACAAAGTAGGCAAAACAGAACAAAGGTAATAAGGTGCAGGGAAACAGCATATAACATATACAACACAGAGAACAAAGTATAACAAATGTTCAAAAATGTTCCACTATCAAATAAAGTCCTTGGTAAGTACATGGTATTCAGGGAGAAGATGAAGATGAAGTACAAGGCAACCATGTGTAACAGTTGTCAGAAATAGTAAATACAAACAAGGATAATGAGGTGCAAGGAACAAAGTATAACAAATATAAGAATCAGTACTATATATAATGGACACCACATTTAGAAATGTAACAATGAAAACAAAACAAGCCAAGCAGAATCAGTATAATGGTTGTTAGTGCTTCCATTCCAATGAGGCAAAGGAAAACGGGAGAAAAAGTACAGAACGAAATGGTGAGGAATTAGGTATAGGTAAGGCAGAGATCAGGGGTCACAGAACTAGGTATAAGTGCTTGCAGGAAAAGGCCAAGAGACAGGGAGGGAGGGAAGCAGATAATACTGTAGAGGACAGGCACCAACTGATGTCAGTCAATAAGTTTTAGGGGAAGACTACTAATTGTGGTGGTAGTAATTAGAGTGGAGATGTGGGATACCAGCCAAGTCTAAGGAGAGTTGAAACACAAGCAGTGGGCAGAATTGGATAAGAAAGTTATGAGACCCTTTTTATCTTGGCATGCGCTTGCACACGAGTCAACATATTGCAGTAGTAGCAGATTTGGAGGTGCAGTCACTGTGGGTGAATGCAGGGCATGCATCAGTAGGAGTGTCCCTTATTCCCCAATAAGGCAGCATGCAGGCACCACACCAGCAATACAGAATGTGACCACCAGATCTAAGAAAAGGTCCACTGCAATGAGAAGCAAGCTTCCCATTGCAGCGGCACAATAACCCACCTCCTGACGTAAACATGACATCACTGACTGCTGCCACCTAACTTCAGGGGTGCCCAATCCCCCTGTCACATGCCCTGACACACCTTATTTGACGATGGGGGAGCCCACTCCTCATTGACATAATGACCTCCCCAAATGTATGTCAAGGAGGTGCCCAGTCCCCCTCAGCATCATGCGCTCCACCCAAAAGTCTTTCTTTGGAGACGAGGGGCCCAATCCCCATCGGCTACAGTCCCCCCTTCACTGTTTATTTTGCTGACAGGGGAGTTCATTCCACATTGACATAATGTCTCACCCCATCTGTTGTGTGCCGAGGGGTGCCCAATCTCGGCTCTTGCCCCACTTTTGTATACAGCAACGGGGTGCTCAACTCTGTCAGCTGACAGCCCCCAAAAATAATCAGGTGGCATGCTGGGAGCCCACCCCAGCATGACATATGTCCCTAAAAAAAATGTCTTGCAATGTTCCCTTTTTTTTTCACCTGTAAAACAGAAAATGGTCCATCACAGTCTCCCTGACCCCTCCCCAACCGGCACCCACCCTCTGCACACCCTGCCTGCCCACACACACCCTCACCCCATACTTATCTCTGGAGTCCAGCGCGATGATCTTCAGTGGACCGGGAACACATCTGCACTCTTCAAAGCCTACTGCGAACTGAAGAAATGCTGCTAAGTTGTATAATGGCATACATAGGGGGTTTTCAACTTTGGTGTATATTTCTGGCATTTTTGGGAAATTTGACACCAAATTTTCAACATGGGGTTATTGAGACCCCTCCTCATGAATTCTGTCACTGTCATGGTGTTATTCAGTCCCAAAAGGTGATTTTGCAGTCACTGTGCGGAATCACCTTTCAGGACCGATTAACAAAATAAAAGTGCCCCTGTTCATGAGGGGGGCTCACAAAAAGCCTATGTTGCAAATTTGGTGGAAAAAATCAAAAAATGGCTTGTTTCTGAGCTTGCAGTTGCGTTTCCACGCGTCAGAACTTCGTGAATTTGTAATATTTTCACTTCAGATTTTAAAATTGGCATTTTTCCGCACCTCCTTATCAACAGTACAGCTGTAATTTTACATATCCTGGCTGAAATGTGTTTTCGCACATCCAGCGCTGCACAAAATCAGTTTTTGGGACACTTTGAGGAAATGACAGTGACACTGTTCATGAGCAAAGGTCCTTAAATGCCTATGTTGAAAATTTGGTGTCAAAAGTCTATAAAATGACAATGTTACAAGCGTGCATTGCACCCTTCCCATGCACCCTTGTAACTTCTCAAATCTGCAATATTTTCATGCCAGATTATCAACACTAGCATTTTTCCACACCTCCTTATGAACAGTACAGCTGTCACTTTCCACATCCTGCCCAAAATGTGTTTTCACATCTGTGGCGCACAATGGCGTGGTTGCTGTGGGAAATCAACTTTTGGGACAAATTAACAAAATCACACTGCCACTGTTCATGAGGGGAGATCCCAAAATGCCTATGTTGAAATTGTGGTTAAAAAAATCCCAAAAATAATTGGGTTACGGACATGTGTTGCACAGTTTCTATGCATGCTCGTGACTTCACAAATTTTTCATATTTTCACTCCAGATTTTCAACGTTGCCATTTTTTTACACCTCCTCATGAACAATACAGTTGTCATTTTTTACATACTGCCCAAAATGTGTTTTTGGACCTGTGTCGCCAAATGGCATAGCTACTGTTCAAAACTACCTTTCAGCTAACAAATTGATAGTGCTGCTCTTCATGACGTTGGGTCACAAAAAACCCATGTTGAAAATTTGGAGTGAAAATACCAACACACACCTATGGTGTTAGGGTTTCCAACTGTAACACCCTACCCTGTGCAGACTGACAGGTGTCAGGGGTGTGACTTGGGATCATTGGCTATAATGCTTCCTATTCCACACCCACCCCCATCCTGTAGCCAGTGACAGACATTGTGGTGCATCTTGGAGTGTTCAGCCACAAAGTTCACCCCATTCTCCTATACTGCACCCACCTCAGCGTATTTCCTTATGGAATGGGGTAAGTATAATGCCCAATTACCCCAAAGCACACCACAACACTTGTCAGTGTCTACAGAGTAGGGTGAGGTAAAATGCCATGAGCGTTATAGCTGATGACCCAAAGGCACACCCCAATGCCTGTTGGTCTCTGCAGCGTGGGGGTGGGGTTGGCGTCACTTCAGTACTTCACTGCCATTCCTATTATGCATCTGTAACTCCTGCACTACCAATGCCAATGCCAGCAAGACAACATTCAGCATTGACAAATGCTTGTTAAAGGTGGCATGAGTCAATGATTGATGGCAAGGGTAATGGAGTTCCACTACTCAGGGGCCACAGGAGAGAAGGTACAGGTGCCTTTTGATGTTTTACATCTCGGTATATAGTGAAGAGACAATTGATTTGCAAAACCACCTTTTCAGGCTTGATTTAAAACATTTCATCTACCTGGTTCATGAGGTGGGGTCATAAAAAGACTATATTGCACATCTGATATCAAAATATTGAAAAATATTTTAAAAATAGCCAAGTATGAAGAAATGTTGAATTTTCCAAGAGTTACTTATAACTTTTCTATTTTTTCATTTAGTTTTTTTCCACTGTGCTATCTTGGGTGAATATAGTATAATAATGTGTAAAAGCAGTACACACTGAAAATGAGATATGCATCTCAGCTTGGCTATCGTTGGGGAAAATATATTGTAAAAATTGTTAAAAGCAAGACCCCACTGAAAGTGAGTTATAAAATGGCAAGAACAATTCTAAAAATCTCATTGACCATCAGATGTCATCTAACCCTGCATTAAATTTCTATAAATGCATGGTCAGCTGCTGAATCTCATTTACCTCCTCCAAAAAACCTACTTACTGACCAATATCAGTACACCTCCGACACAAAAATAAAAAAGCCAGTAGTCACTATATTGAAAATCCTAGCATTTACTACCACAATACAATGGATTCCACGTGTATGCCATTCAGATATGTGCACATTCCTGATGTATGCACAATTTGTTCAGGTCCTGATTCTCAGCCTGTTCTTGCCATGTTATCTCATTCAGATGTATGCAACATCATTTTCAGATGTATTCCACTTTTTTCCTGGCATTTCTGAATTAAGTGTCCTTTTCCTGCATCTTTCTGCATTGTATGCTGCCATGCTGTTAATCGGTGGTCAGCTGAAATGAGCTGCTAACTAGATAACAACCAGTTGGTGACCAACAGAGAAAGCCAGGTGGGCGGGGCTTTTTCATTCAGAGTACTGTCTGAATGCTGTAGTGGAGACCAAGACAAAGAGAACAGTCCTTCTGGAAAAAAAGATGAACTCCTTGATAATAAATCTGTCTTGCCAGTGGAGGAGTTGATATGACACTGACCATGAGAGAAAGTGAGATGGAATGGGGATTGCTGAAAATGATAAGCAGTATGACACAATACCAATGGCATGGGAACTATGATGTATGTTATGAAAAACAGGCTGTTATGTAGAGGCCTACAACTTCAAAAAAAGGTAGAAACTCTGGCTGTGAGGTAAGCTCGACAAAGAGAACTAACAAACTTGTTGAAATGAGAAGCAGCAACAGTCAATGATAACGACAAAGTCAATACAGACAGTATGCAATAACAAAGCAGTACACTATTTATGAGTTGTTTTTAAAACTTTGACCATGTTATCCCTGTGTCTGTGTTTTATCTTTTAAAAATGGAGTAATGAGCAACAGTGAGCAATTGTGAGCAAACACAATTAAAAAACAGCATTGTTAGTCACTTTCAGATGTATGCAGTTCCGCTTGTATGCACATTTTCTCCCAGTCCTAAGCACATGCATACAAGTGGAATTGATTGTATTTCAGACTAGTTTCTTGTAAACTAAACACAACCTATTAACAAATAAGCTACACAGCAAGCATCATAGAATGTTAAAAAGCACTGGCTCACAGCTTAAACACTATCTTTACTGGTTGTGTATGATTATCACCCATGGGCAGTGGCTTGCAAATCCCGTTATTTACACGTGTGAATAATGATCTATGAATAATGGAGTTTGCTCAAGCGCACCCCACTGTCTTTCTCTGTACCCAGAACATGCCACCTAATGTACTCTCAGGCACCAAATCAAACTTCTTCCTACCATAGTAATCATGCTCTAAACAGTCTTCTCAAATAAAATGCTGCCCAGCTCCCTTAACTTGTGCTTCTTTCCCGCAGACTCGCAAAAAAAAAACCAAAAACAAAAACAAAACAAAAACCGAACAGACTGATTCCAAGCCGAAAAACCAAAATGAGCAAAATACCCAAAAGGAAACCTCTCTCTTTGCTGCAGTAATCCAATCCAGATCCAAGTAAAAAAAAACCAAAAACAGAAGAAATTGTCAAAATTAACACCACAAAGCTTATCTGAACCTCCGAGACCTAAGGTGACAAGCTCTGTGGCTACCTTTCCTCATGCTGTAAGATCGCGCTACACTGAACCGCCACATAGCTTCTTCCTCAAAGCGCAGCTTTCTCCTCAGTGCTGAAAACAAATGGCAAAAGGCACCACAAATACATTCTAACCTTCAAAAAAAACCTGAAAAAACCTGAAACATGGCAACATCCTCCCGTTTCACAGAGCACATCAATTCTGACAGATAAAAATTCATAGAGCAATAATAGAATAAAAATGCAGCAAGCAAACATCAATTCCCAAAAAATTCAGTAAAGATAAAAAAATAAAACATGGGGAAGTGTACAATATTCAGATTTTATACATACCCTCTGTGTGTGATGCCCAGAGAAACCCCTTAGGCATCAACCTTGGGGTTTATGGGCATCACACACCGACGGTGTGCATAAAATCCTCATTAACCACACTTCCCTATGCATTATTCTATATATGTCCGCTGTCAACAACTGAAATTACACATTGTAGCCTCTTTCTGAAACAACACTGTTTTAACTAGCTCACCCACTAAGCAGTAACACCACAGCATCCATTGACCACTACCACATAATTCATTGATTGTTTCAACTTCCAATTACAAAATAAATACTTTTTTTTTCAAAATGGCTTAGTTTACCCTGTGGATTCGCCATCTGTATCTGACCAGGCAGTCTGGAATCCTCTGTTGACATGCCAGACAGGCAGTCCATGAGTGGTGGGGTAACTCTCTAGTTTGACATTGTGGTAGCCAGGAGAGCAACAACAAACATGGCTCTGGTCCTGCTGGCGAGCAGGGTTTGGGGGAGATGGAGAGAAAGAGACCACAAAACTCCGTGGGAGAGAGGAGGGCCTGGGAGAGAATCATCCTGAGGCTCCTCATCTCTTCTGCCTGAACCTTGGGGTGAAGTTGTGAGGCACATGGAACAATCTGTCAGCTGCCTGCAATCTGATCACGTTGTTGGGGAATGGTTCAGCACCGTACTAACACCGAGGCACCAATTTAAAAATGTAATTATAGTCTGCTAAACTGCTTACTCTTAAGTGGTACAGGTGGGTTGTAGATGAATGAAGTGGGTTGGGGGTGTGTGGCCAGAACTACAAACAAGCTACCTGCAGTTTAAACTCCATGGCACAGCATCACCTGCTGGCTACATAGTACAAACAGCACTATTTTACATTTATTTATTACATCTTCGGAAATAACTTTAGAGCATGAGGCTCTTTTACAAAGGTTCCACGTCATCGACACAATACAGTTACACTGGTACAAATAACAATTGAGCATTAACAATTGGCTACACAGACATCACTACAATGCCATTACTAAGGAGTTGGAGGAAAAAAGGAGAAAACAAGAAGTAGGTTTTAATCCATGTTTAAAGTATGTATTTGGCCAACTACTGCTTTGAAATCCTTTTACATTTATAGTGACTAAAATATTATGTTAATACAAAACACTTTTTTAAAATAACTTTATTATCACATTTCAATTGAGGCATTTTAGAAGCATGATAAACCACTTCAGGGTGTGTATTAAGCTAGCAATAACACACAACAGGGTGTGCATTATGCTAGTTAGCCGTACACCACAGGTTCCTTTAACCACCTGGGAAGTGTGGTGTACCAGCATAATACGCAGCCTGGAGTTTGTTATTATGCTTATACAATGAGTTTTAGCACCAACCATTTAAAAAAGAAGAGAAATAATCATGTTTGCTTTAAAAATAGTAGGATTTTATTAGATATCCTATACTACATGAAGGGGAGAGAAAAATAGTTCATTTTTAGTTTACATTACTGATTTTCATCCAGTTTGTAGTAAGTTCATGTATGTTAAACTGGAGTCTTGTGAACCAAATGCTGTGCTTTTTTTATAATTATTATTCATTTTTATTTAGTGAGTTTATAGCTCTCAATACATCCAGATGTGTCCCACAACAAGACAAAGATAATCAATGACCCCACATAGATGGTTAAAGTCCACCATAACAAGGGGAAGGGAGGGTAGATCCAAGAAATTAAGATATATATGATGATAATATTATAGATAATAGTGAAGAATGACATTGGAAAGAACATATCAACAGATATATCATTTTTATAATGGGGTAGTCGCATGCTTATAGTAACTTAATACCTATCAAAAGAACCTAATGCTGTCCTGTGAACAAGTTAACAATGACTTTTATTGCAGATTTTGTTTTCATTCTTTCCTACTTACTGGTTGCATAGTTAATAAATTGAACTGTTCCCCGGTTCACAAAGTTAGGTATGAAGAAAGGGTTGTTGATTGCTGGCATTAGTGGTTGTTGAGCAGGAGTTGCCACATTTGCAGGACCACAATTCGCTGGTGTAGTACTGGCTGTTGCCATTAATAGTCATGCAGCATCGGGGATTGTCGTCAGCAGACTGAGAAAGAGAGCAGCAATTGGTTGTTTCTTGTAGATCTGCACTAATGTTATCTGTAGGATGATCTGTATTTTGGGCAGTCTTGTTCTCCATTGAAGGCAGGGTGTTTATTTGTGATTCTGCGGTAAGGGAGGGCTTTGCTAAAGGTGCTGCAGTTGGCATGGGAGAACCACTTAGAATACTGCTCCATTGCTGTTGTTCAGTCAGAGAAGTGGAGCAGTGATTTTTTTTTTTAAACTTGCTTCTGCCCGGTGCCCTGGTAAGGCCATGATTTGCCAACTTTCAAGACCTGCTGAGAAGGTATACAGCCATGGATTGAATCGAATGGTTGGTATAGATTTGGGATAATTTTGCTTCTTTGAAGATATGTGACATCATTTCTCCAAGACAGCTCACTCCCATTGGATAATTTGCATACCAGTAAGTTTCTCGTTTAAGGACCTTTTCCAGTATTCTGCATGGATGGAGGTTAGAGGTCTATGTTTCCAGGAAGCGCTTAGCTAGATATTTTTTGAAAGATGCCACTGGACAAAGAGGGTCATTCAGGTGGAAACCATGAATTCTTGGTGTATGTCACAGTTTGGATTGCTGGGGTCTTTATGATTTTTGGTTTCTTCACATATCCAGAGCCACGTTCATCTTTTTTCATTGCAAATGAGTCCTTTGTTAGTTGTTGCAGTCCGTCCCACCCTCTTTGGGCTAGGTGTCATTCAATATCAACCCAAACATTGTGTATGAGTCATATGGCTGTGTCTGGGGAGAGAGCGAAGGATTTTCAGAGCACATGCAAATCTGCTGCCATGATTCTTGGGTAGTGTGCTAACTTGTCTTTTCCAAATTTGTGGTATGCCTTAATGATAGAATTGAATTCATTATTTGCATTTTTGAAGGCATCGCTGGTTACGATATTGAAATTGTGGCCAATGCTTACACTGGGTATATGCTAGTTTATTCCAGCTCTCAGGGAAATGTAACTCGATATTGTGTACTCAGCTCTGGCAGCATTTCTTACTGAGGCATAGAATTCACATAGCACCTGTGAAAATCACTTTCTGTGAAAGTTTTGAGATTAATTTCTGTATTAGTCACACAAAGCCAGTAAAAAATATCTTGGTGGCCCACAGGGTGCTCTTTTTGTGTTTACCTCATGTGCATTGTCTCAGTTTTGTTTACTTGCTCAGTGGTTAAATGACAATGTCTACTCAGTGTTTCTAAATCTTTTCCCTTTTTTTGTTTGTTTTTTGTTTCTTTGTAGGAGGTTGTGGAGCCTCATGCTCTTGTGGAAGCATCTTGTTTATCTCATAAACAAAGTATTCTATGATGATGAAGAGGAAATTGAGCTGAGGTAAGGAAGACAATTTAGGTTACTTGTTTACTGCCGTGGCTAGCTGGAATTCAGGATGGCAGTTTTACAGTTTATTTTAAGTTTAGATGTGATGTGGAGGGATTTGATGATAACATCAGGTCTTAGGTATGATGTAATGGTGTAACTAGTACCAGTCATGCAGTGAGCAATGTTATTGCATTGCCATGTGATTGATTTAAACCCATTAGAATGCTAGATTTTTTAAATCCATTGCATGAACTTTTTTTTTTTTAATTGTATTTTTATCTTCTCCCACTACCTGTTGGCCCCAACCCTTCAGGGCATTCAAGGGGTCATCCTTCTGCCACCCAGCCCACCAATACTTACCTCCAGATCCCCCATGTAGCTTAGGCTTACCCCCCAAGTGGGGATGAAGTGGGGTGGACCCCCATAAATCAACTTTCGTCGGGTCCGGAGGTAGTTGGCGAGCAGGAGGCGCATTGAAGGCACGCCCCGGGAAGCCCATCTTCCCAGAGCAGACAGCCATTTTTCCACTTTCCTTTCATACCCCATGCAGCTTCCAACCCCTGATGTCATGGCACTAGTCACCGACATCTACTTCGTGTTGGGCCACCCATCTCCCTTCTAATGGGAGCCTGCAGTCCCTCGAGCCTCCACCCGGAGTAGCGCAAGTGCGATGGGCAACGGCCCTCCCACCTGGCCCTCCCCTTGAGACGGTGAGCTGTTGTGGGAGGCTCAAGCCATACTCCTCCCAGCCAACCCACCAGTGACCTGAGTCTGCTCCCGAACCCGGGTCGCCAGCATGGAGCGAGGTGTGGCGTCCAGCGCCTCAACCCTCAGCGCCACTGGGCTGGCCCTGTATAAACAGTTTTAAAGCACTTCCCAGGGGCATAAGGGCACTAAGCCTGTGGCTGCATGCCTTAGCACACCTCTGGGGCATGCATCAAGATCCCTTAATTCACAACCAGAAATGACTTATTACTTATACACTGCATATTTGGTGTGTTATACATTTTTTGTTTACACTGCATTTACCAAGGCTAACAGTTGAATCACATTAAAAGTTAGATATTGTATATCATGTGGGCAATCCTGGATTAAATCTATTATACAAATGTGTAACAGTGGGATCCCACCATGGCAGAACCCCTTCTGCTTACTCACTGACTTTTACTTCACAGAACACTGTGCCTCAATCACTGAAGTCACTATTTGGCATCAGCGATGGCAATCAGCAGAGTCCCTCCACCCACCACCATGGCAGGTGGCCACAGTGTAAATGACCTGTAGTGTGTGCATGACTACTGTAATTCCAATAGTTGTAGCAGATACAATCCAAGTCATTCAGATGGCTGCCCACAGAGTTGGTAAGCAGGGGGCTGTGCTGTTCACCATCCATGATGCAGAACAGTGACTTTTGTGAGTTGGGGCAAGGAGGTGTGTGGGGTAGAGGTTTCTGAGTGGGTGGGATGGGTGGTGGGTCTGTGTTGTACTATCCTGGGTAAATATATTGAAAAAATACATGAAATCAGAACCAATTTAAAAATGAGATATTGCATCTCAATTATGCTATCCAAGGTAAACGCTGTACAAATGTGTAAAGGTAGAACTCCAGTGCAGCAGAACCCCTCTAAATAGAATATGTTGCATCTAAGCTGGTCTGTCTTAAAGGAAACCTAAACCATCCTTTTTACAATTATTTTTTTTTTTTGTAAATTGCTCCATAGGCTTGTAAAGGAGAGGCTGTTGTTTACATTTATACTGAAACTGCTTTTATTAAAGTAGGATAAATGCAGTTTCATAGCATTGAAAATTGTAAACACAGCCTCTTCTGATTCAAAAATCCTGCTCTCAGAATTCTAAAATTGCTTCCATAATGACATCACTCATGACAGAGCTGACAGCTATGTTCTAGCTCTTCTAACTGTTTTCAAATGCGAATAACTTTAAAATGAAAAATGGTAATATGAGCACAAATGTTGTACAGCACAAAAATATCTACAAAATTAGTGGTATTGTATTCACGGATACCTTTTATTTTTTTTTAATAAGCATAAAAGGCAGCAGAATATTCAACTGCTTGTCACTTTTTCAAGAAACACATGCAAATAACTTTAAAACAAAAAATAACATGGTACTGAGAGCATGACATTTGTTCAGTGCAAAAATATCTACAAAATGAGTCGTGTTTCATTTACAGATACCGTTTAGTTTTTTATAATCAGCAGAAAATGGCAGCAAATTCAGTTGTTTTTCACTTTTTTGGAGGTATGGAATAATCATATTATTCTACCTCCATAATGGAAATATTGTTGATACTTTTTGTTCTCCTACCGATTGACCTGATGACATCACTTGTGGTTTCACCACTCGAGAAGTCGTCTGATCAATAGGCACTCAAACAAAAAGTATCAATAAAATTTCCAGTAGGAGGGTAGCATATCCCTTATATATTCTTTGCAAAAAAACTTTGTTAATGCATCAGTTAGAGATGCTATTAAAGCAACACTACTATGGAAATTTGATGTTAGGGGTTTCAACATACAGCAATTTAGTAGTACAGCCTGCCATATGATAGTGCTTACTTACAGTTTACAGTGTGATCCTATGGGAATCATCTACCACACTTCACAGGTGGTTGAAGGCATTCAGCTGTGCTTCATGCCTTGCAATCCTCCTTGGGCATGTGGTAATTTAGCATTGCATCACACCTGGTCATGGGTTATTCCTTGCTTACAATTTACATTGTGATCCTAAGGGAATTTTTTACTGCACTTCCCAAGTGGTGTGCAACTGTGCATGTGTATCCATGGCTACAGAAGTGCTTGTTTGTCTTACCTGATGATGGATGTCTGTGGTTGCTTGTGTTTCCTTTCCCCCATTGACTGCTTTGGGGGGGGGGTGTGGAGTTAGTGTTTAAAACCCACAAAAATCACAACCACACTGAAAATTGGATATTGCAGCTCCACTAGGTTAATATAGTCTAAAAATGAGTATAAGCAGGACAACATTGAAAATGAAATATCTCATCTTAGCTACCCTAAGCTGGGTAGCTGTATTGCAAGAATGTGTGAAAGCAGAGCACCACCCTATTTGGGACTAGACATGTGACTGAGCCAAGAGTTTGTAGGGCTATAGAAGGGGTTTGTGCTAACATTGGTGGGGCTAGACAGAGGAAATGGGACTAATGGTAGCAGAACTATAGCAAGGACTGGTGCTAACTTGCAGGAGTCACGTGATGCGGATCATGGGGTAGCAGCGTTCTCGGTTAGCTCCGTTTGCCTCCTCTCATTATCGCAGCACCGTGTGGGTATCGGACGGTTTCCCAAAGTTTCCTGTCATTTGGGCCAGTCGGTGGATCTTGCCGTAGAGCCGCTTTGTGCCGCATGGAGGAGGAATGCCAAAAATCCCCGAGGCACACACCTCCGTTTCTTCTGGAAAAGGCCCCTAAAAAAGCAAGGGCCTAAGTTGGACAACAGCCGCAGGGTGCAGCGAAAGAGGAGTCGGATTACGAAATACTGACCCTCTCAAGATTCCTCGAGGAGTTCAGACCATTTTAATCAGAGATTAAGGAACTGGCCACGGACATAAAGCGCTTGTCTAGTACGATGGATGACATTGCCAAGTGAGTGTCTGACAGTGAAACAAGAATTAAATCCCTGGAAGGGCACATAGACAGGATGGATGAAGGGACTGTTATTTGCAGGCAAAGGATTGCTAAGTTGGAGGCCAAAGTTGAGGATCTTGAAGGGAGATCTCGCCGCAACAATGCTGTGATCTTGGGGCTACCTGAAAAAGAAGAAGGCCCAGACCCAGTTAAATTTGTACAGAAGTTTGTGGAGAAGATAGTGGGCCCTTCCCCTTATGGGCCGACCTACATAATCGAGAGGGCTCATCGGGCCTTAAGGCCAATTCCCCCGCCTAACTCACCACCTCGTCCCTTGATTTTCCTTTTCCTCAATTATTTGGAACGACAATTTTTCTTAACTAAAGCAAGGGAGAACAAAGATCTCTACTGGGAAGGTGCCAAGATAAGGGTTGCGCAGGACATTCCGGTGACGGTCAGACAGAGAAGAGCAACCTTTAATCCCTGATTAATAGGCTGATTAGTGCGGGTGCGTTTTAAATGGGCTACCCAGCCAAATTTCAAGTCATGATAAAAGGGAGTGGATGCAGTATGACACGGCAGAGGCCGCTTTCGGTTGGCATTAAGGGCAGCCTCCCAATTAATCTAGTTAAGGATCCCTGAAGTGGGATGGATGGATTCTGGCATGTGATAACTTCGCCATGGATTTCTGTTGGAAGAGGGATGCTATGCAGTTGGGTCATGTTATCTTTCTCGTTTTTGGATTATCATAAACTGAGAACTTTAAAACGGACTGTTATGCTGTGCAGGCATGGTTTTTGGCTGACCCCGTGGCTCATCTTTGGGCCTTCTCAGTTTGGTTTCGCCGGGGACTATACTGTGGCCTGTGCTTTTTGGTTTATGGACAGTGCGGCAGTCATCAAATGAATGGAACAGAAGAGGTTTCAGTTCCCTTCCCCCTCTTTTTTTTAATTTTGCAGCACCATAGAGTGATGGTTGTACTGTGCATTATGTAGAATTTTTGTAAGAGTTGTATTTTACCATTTGGGGCCAAGGTCTTATGATTATTTATGTGGGGGGGGGTTGGGAGGTTTATGTTGTATGGCCTCATGTACTCCTTTCTTATCTCTCTTTTGTTACTATGGCCTTTATGAAATGTTGGGCTTGAAAGCTTTATCTTGACATTAATTTTAGCTCTCATATCTGTTGGGTATGGGGACGGTCTGGTGGTTCCGAGCTTCGGGGTTTCATGAGAACCGTTCCTTATTGTTTGGTGCTACCGTGAATTTGTTTGATGGGATAGTACCTGGAGATGGGGATTTAGGTATAAGAGGGGGCAGGGAGAGGGTGAGCAAAGCTATGGTGTGCTGATGTCACGGACCAATGGAGTGTGGAAGGGGTGGTGTGGGAGATCTGTGGTAGATAGTTAGTATTCTTGGCAGGGGTAAGGTGGGTGGTGGTTGGGTGTGGTAGTGGGGATGGGTTATTCCAGGAATTACTTATCAGACTCAAGTTTTGGCAAGAGGGCAGGGAGGGGAGGTTGGTACGAGGTTCTGGTTGGGTAGATACTGTATGGTTCACTGGCTTTATTTGTATGGGGCACAAGTCTGTATTATAGGAGATAGGGTGTATCATAAGGCTGTGCACAAGCTAATGCCTACAATAGAGGTGTATGGCATTGTCGGGGACTTTAAGGTCACTTGTGGAACGTAAAGGTGCACCAGAAACTTAAACAGTGTTGTCTTTTGAAACACCTGGAGATCCTAAGGGCAAATATTGCATTCTTACAGGAGACACATCTACTCCATTCGAGTCCAATACTATGAAATGTAGACAGATGGATCAGTTTTGCCTCACAAGGCAATACACAGAGTAAGGGGTAATGATTTGGTAGGGCAGATCTGTACCTTTGTCCATTACAGGTTGTTCAGGATGAGGATGGGAGGATTGTGTTGGTAAGGGCATGCTCCAGAACGTGGAGGTGGTATTGGGGGCTTTTATGGCCCTAATATAGATTCTCAGGAGTTTTCGTCAAGCTTTCAGGAATGTTAGCCCCTTTGCGGGTACCCATGATCTTAGGTGGAGACTTAAATTTGGCTTTAGATCCGCTTATGGACAAGTCTGGGGGTAGGAAGTTGAGATTATCGCCTGCTCGGTGGGCCTTTGTGAGGTGCTGGATCAATATGGCCTGGTAGATGTGTGGAGAGTGCTCCATCCCAAGATAGACAGTATCGTTCACCTCTGCAGTGCATGGATCCGAATCCCTGATAGACTATATTTTTGTCTCCAATGACCTCCTTACTGGGGTACTGGAGGCAGAAATTATGCCGGGACCACCTTCTGACCATGCAGTGGTTGTTGTTTCCATCCTCCTATCAACTTTACCCAAATGTGAAAATAGATGGAAAACTAACAATCAGTTGCTACGTGAACCAGCGGTCACCAAGTTTGTTTCAGAACAGATAGCTGAATTTACAGCCAATAATGTTGAGTTGAGGTTAGACCGGATATGGTTTGGGGAGCATTTAAAGCCTTTATTAGGGGGATTTTGATTGCCCAGGCTTCCTATAGGAAAAATGAACGAGTTCGGGTTCTTACCGAGCTTTTGGCACGGATTAGACTTATAGAAGGTAGGGCAGAGGGGCTGGTGGATGAGGAGGATAAGATAGAGTTGGTGAGGTTGAAGGACCTATATTGAAAACTGTTAGGTGAGCAAGCGGAGCTGGCTCTAATCAAAACTAAGGCAAAATATCAGGACCAGGGGGAGAAAGCCGGGTCAGTTCTAGCTAGGAGGGTTAAGCAAATAGAGTCATCACGCCTTGTTCCAGGGATTCGGTCTGGGGTGGATGGAATGATCAAGACTTCCCCAAGGGAGATAGTACTTGAGTTCAGAAATTATTTTAAGTCTCTCTATGATAAAATGGGTTCCCCCCCTTCGAGACAGGAGATGCTCTCCTTTTTTGAAGGGCTGGACATCCCTCGGCTATCTGAGTCCCAACAAGAGCAACTAATGGGGGATATTACTCAAAATGAAATTGAAAGGGTGATAGAAAGTCTCCCTTTGGATAAAATGCCGGGTCCGGACGGTCTGTCGGCTAATTTTTATAAAAAATTTGCTAAGCTTCTATCCCCTTTGCTTCTGAATCTATTTCAGTGCATCTTGCCTCAGCAGGTTCAAGATCAATCCTTATTTGAGGCACTAATTGTACTGATCCCTAAACAGGGTAAACCTTTGGAGCAGCCCTCGAGTTATAGACCTATATCGTTGCTCAATTATGATATTAAAATTCTAGCCAAATTATTGGCTGAGAGGATTAGTCTGGTCCTTCCGGATCTTATTGGTCCAGAACAAGTTGGTTTTATGAGGGGTAGATCTTCCGCAGACCATGTTCGGACCCTGGCTCATGCTTTCTCGGTCTCCGAGGACAGCAGGGCGCCTATGGCCCTGCTGTCCCTGGATGCTGAGAAAGCCTTTGATAGGGTACACTGGGGGTTTTTACTCACGGTGATGGAGAGGTTTGGGTTTCCGGAGCTTTTTAGGACCTGGATTAGCTCCCTTTACTCCTGCCCCACTGCAAGGGTTGGTTGTAATGGAGCAGTCTCTGACCCCTTTTCTTTATATGTTGGCACTAGGCAAGGATGCCCCTTATCCCCTCTCCTCTTTAACCTATATTTGGAACCCTTCATAAGAGCAGTAGTTGCTAATCAAGCAATAGAAGGTATTAGTATTAAAGATCATACTATAAAGGTTACAGCATATGCGGATGACCTGTTGGTTTATTTATCCAACCCGGGTGCTTCTATACGAGCACTGTTGGAGGTTATCAAGCAGTTTGGGAATTTGGCCAATTATAGATTAAATTTGGACAAGTCGGTGGTATTTCCCCTTAATAGCTCTGTTTTTAGGCATGAGGTGCATGGAGCTAGGATTGTCCTGGAAATCTAATTTCATCAGGTATCTGGGCCTCAACATAGCTAGGGGGTATTTCAAGACTTTTCAGTTGAATTTGACTTGTTATTAAGGACCATTGCTAGATTTGGAAAGATGGGTGAAACTCCTAATCTCCTTATGGGGGAGAGTGAATCTCGTTAAAATGAACATATTTCCCAGATTGTTTTACCCCTGAATATGTTGAATATCGATACCATCTAAGTGGTTCAAGAAAGTGCACAATATGATTGCTAATTTTGTAGGGTCAGAGGAAGTCACGTATGGCCTATTCGAAATTGGTGTTGCCTAAGGAACTGGGGGGGCTTAGACTTCCACATTTTACCTTATACTATTGGGCAGCCCAAGCTAGTAAATATATGAGATGGATAAAGGGTTGTGATGACCTAAATCACCACCCCTATATACCACTTTGGCTACGGATAGAACTGGCTTTGATTAAGGAAGCGGGTCTTAGGCCGAATGCCCTATTTTATATCAAACCTAAATGGTTGCCCCATTGGTTGCTTAACTCCCCAATTGAGACCGCAGTGAGAGCTCATGCCCAACTCGCGGGCTTTTTGAGGTACGATCACCTTAGAGATTGGGCACAGCCCATATGGGGGAACCCCCGTTTTGTCCTGGGTGGTAGGATGCTGGACCACACATGGTTACCCTTACCCGAGGAGTGTCTGGTGAGGGACCTTCTCTCGACGGAGGGTTTGGTTTTACCCTCGGATGTCATACTGGGTAAATTTGGGTTACCCAATAAGACTATTTTTGGGACCTACCAGCTTAGACATCTCATGGTCGCACAATTGGGTAAGGGAGTGGTGCAGAAGCCGAGACTGGAATTTCATGATGGTTTATACCCTCTAGTAGGGTTGAGGCACTTGATTTCTAAAATTTATCAGGTATTGCTTGAGTGGACCTACTCTTCTGACCCTATTCAGGGATCGTATTGGAATTCGGTTTTTCCAAATTCGGAACTCAATTGGAAGAAACTACTGGTGAACTGCCATAAATTCTTGTTACAGGACAGATTGAGGCTCATGCAGTTCAAAATCCTTCACAATATTTTTTATTCTCCACGGAAATTGGAGAAGCTCAGGTTGACAAAGGATTCAAGGTGTTTTAGATGTCAGGGGGAGGATGGTGACTTGATGCATATTTTTTGGCAATGTCCGAAAGTAGCCCTGTTGTGGGAGGATATTAAGAGGAGGGTTAATCCTCTGTTGGGTCTTGAGGATCTGTTTACGCCGGAGATATGCCTTTTGAGGGATGTCTCGGGCATTCCTGTTATGAATAGGAGGTTTTATATGGTCCTGATTGCTGCTACACTTAAGAGGGTGGTACTTAGACATTGGAAGGACTAGGTGGTCTTAGGATATAAGGAATGGCTGGAGGAGTTGCTAGCTTGTTTGAGGATTGAGAGGATGACGGCAATTCTTCAGAATAAGCTCTCCAGGTTTGATAAAATCTAGGGGCCCTTTTACGTTATGTTACTCTACTGCTGTTTGGGTTGATTTCACCTATCTCCTCAGACTTGTGCCAAGAGGGTGGGGGAGTGGGTTGGGGGTGGTTGGGAGGGGGATGGGGAGGGGTGGGTTTGTTACAGGGTCATTTGTTGTGGACTGTTTATCCACTGGTACCAATGCTGACTGACTGGATGTATGTATCCTGTAACCTAAACTGAATAAAGTGTTAATGGCAAAAAAAAAAAAAGGACTGGTGCTAACTTTGATGGGGCTGTAGAGTGGAATGGGGCTAGAATTAATGAGGCTATAGAGGGAACTGGTTGGCTAGTGTTGCTGTGGCTAATGAAGGACTGGAGTGAACAGTATGGCTGGAGAGGGAAGTGGAGATAGCATTGTTAGGGCTATAGAGGGGATGAGACTAGCATTGGTAAGACACAACAATATGGATTAGTTCATCATTAATACAGTGCCAGCATCTCCCCTCCCAGCCAACCCAGCTGATGCAGAACACCAGTGGTGGGTACTGAATCCCACCACCAGTATCCCCTCCTGCCTGACCCAGTTGAGAAAACATCCTGCAGTTGAGTGCCCAGCCTCACCACTGGTAAAGGCACCCCCCAACACACACAGTAAGCCCAGCAGTTGGGTGCCCAATACTGCTGCCAGAACATGCACGTTCCGACCAACAACCTACATCCTCCACTTCAGTTCCCAATCCTATCACCAGAAAAGACATTGGGGCCCCCTATCAACATCATGTGACACTGGGGTACCCACCCCAGGTGCCATCAAACCAGTTACTGAAACAAAGAAAATTGTCCCTTGCCATCCTGTTCATTATCCATACAACCGTGTTAAAAAAGGTCCCTCAGCACCTTCTCCTTCCCCTAAACCCCCAACCCCCTACTCAATCATCCACTCACCACCCTTGCACACCTCACTTACCCATCTATGGTTAACTATTGTTGACTGCTGAAAGTTCTCCTACCAACGCTGACTGTAAACTAACTTAAAACAAGTCAACTCTAATTAATGTTTTTTTAATGCCCTTTGAACTTTTACTTGCAACTTTATCATGTTTTGTTTTATATTTTTACACCACTTTTTCAACATAGCTTATTTTTTTAACCCAGCTAATGAACATTGGAGGTGGAATTGTTTAGATCACCTCAGAAATATGTTTTCCCAGTTTCTCTGAAAAATCACCTTTTGCACGGGATTTAAAAAAAATCAACCTTCCACCTACTGTATCTTGATCACTAGGTAGGGTTATAAAAGACTATGCTGAAAAGTTGGGGTCAACATTTCAGTAAACAATGGAGTTATAAAGAAACATTGAATTTTTCCAATGTTTACTCATACCTTTGCTTGACAAGATTTTGACCCCAAATTTTCAGCATACCTCTTTTGTTGCCCCACCTCATGACTATGACAAGTGTCCTATTCAAATCCCCATTGAAACATGTTTTCCCAAATGCTGCATGAACCCACCTGTTAGATGGGATTTAACAAATTCCACCTGTTTTGATCATAAAGTGGGGTCATAATAAGACTATGTGGAATATTTGGGGCACAAATGCCCAAAACAACAATGTTATGAAGAAACAGTGAACAGTGAAAGATGTTCTTTATTCTGTTCACCATTTTTTCAGCTCCAAACCCCATAGCCTAGTGGAAAACAAACTCCACGAGACAATGACTACTGGGGCTAAGAAAGGTCTGGCCACAGTCTAATGATACTGTTGTTTTAATGTCTAATAAGACGCAAGCAAACTTGTTCGGCATCGACAAATGCTTCTTTATTTCTTTTCTGCCACTGTCTACTGCTGTTCTATAGTATAGAAAGTTGTCTTTCACTCCCAGCATCTCATATTCTGTCAAAATGCATTTATTTAAAAAAAGCATAGTAAATTGAACAACTAATTTTAATACTTTTTTAATGACAGATGTTGTATGGTGGCATTTGGATACCAGCACTGTTTGAGTATTTTTTTTTTTTAGAAGAGCTTTCTGAGCCTGTGTTGTATAAAGCTAAAACCATCACTATATGCAGTGTCCATGAGCTTGGAGAAGGAGAAGAAAAAAGCCATGGCTATTGTTCAGTGTTTTTAACAGGTTGAACAAACCACCACTACTGGCAGTGCAAATGAGACCTGTGCGCAAGGAATCAGATCTTGTTATTAATGGTGCAAACCCCAGGAAATGCAAAAATTAAAAGCACTGATATTAGTGGTGTGCCTTCTGAGCCTGAAGCCAGCTAAACAAAGCATCTTTTCCTGACAGTGCTTCTAAGCTCTGGATAGAACCAATGTCGGGGGGAAGACGCTGGGGTGATCAGCATGATGGGGGCAATCTGGTGCTCAGGGGGAAGAAATAGCACTAATTGCAAAAAAAAAAAAGAAATTCCACCATATACAGTGCTGCTGAGTCTCTGGTGGGCTGAAGCATAAAACTTAAACTACTGGAGGAAAAAGCTGCTATTAAAACAATGCTCATGTGAGAATGTGAACATTAAGACCCCTGCTGCTGGCTTTTTAAGCTGTTTACTATAGCTATAATCAGCTCCTTTTTAAAGAAACAAAAGGAGGAAGAAATTAAATGCCACAAGAAGAACAGGGGATTTACTAGCTATATAACTGAATTACATTAAGCATATATAAAACATTTTTTATTTATTTATTTATTCAATCTAAGATTACAAAATACCTTTGAGCACAAGTAGCTCATTTATAAAGGTTCCACGTCAGTGGGGAGGATAACAAACAGACATAGGAAGGACTAACAATTGAATATATATAAATACAGTGACAGAGTTAATTACTTCATAAAAATCGGCACTATGTAGAATAATAGAATGGAGTGAAGGTAAGAAGGAGAAGAGGAGAGGGGAGTAGGGTTAAAGGACCAAAGGAGATGGGTATCAGCCAGAGGCATTGTCAAGGTACTGAGGGAGAATGCAGGTGTAACCCCTAGATGGCGCTATCCCAGGGGCTACTACCCCTGCCTGATTTGCCACTAACAGGTTGAGGGGCCTGGATCCAATGGCGGGTGCCTCCACCCAGAGGTCAGGGTTTGCAATAGTTAAACTTACTTGGTCACAGCCCTCTGGGACACTGCAACCCCCCTTTCTTCCCACTAGTGGTCCACACAATATATCAGAATTACCTTCACAGTATACACTTACCCCAGGACTATTTCCGCACTGGGACCCCTGTAAAATAAGATACAGTGCAACAATCACAGTACAATATTTTAACATAGACAAATACCTCAGGCAGTATAACTTTGCTGAAACAAGCAGCTCTGATTTATTTAGGGGAATATAACAAGGACAGGAAATCAGGTTAATAGCTTATCACTCTAATAATCTACCTATGGCTCTGTGCACAAGCCTATCCTATCAGTTACTGTCCCTGGGTACCAAGCCCTAGTGGCTAGTCCAAACCATGGCAGCTGGTAGGGCCCTTTCACACAGAGAAAAGGAGAATTAAACAGTCAGCAGTACAGTAATTCCATTTGGATTTAATATGGCAATTCAACAGGGAGCGACCCTGAATTAGTACTCACGACCTCCAAATAAGATAGGGTCCTTCAATGTCAGCAGGGCTCACTTGAGGTACACAAACCTCTTCACACATCCATATAAAAGAAAGCACTATACCAGGCAGGCTGCATCTGTATCCCGATCGCAATTACTGCACAATACCCGGGAGAACACACAGCAGATTCAGTTCCTGACAGACCGAAGTGCAATTTTCAGCAATTCCTCCAGTCTTCTACAGGGCGAGCCTGGTTTCTACTCTTCAGAGATCCTTTGATTCTTTTCACAGGACGGATTCAGTCCTAACAAGCTGTTACACAAGCTGCAGACCGGAACTCTGGGCCTTACACACGTTTTTTGACTAAAACTGCACACTGAAAAAGCACAGGGCTCCTTCCTTCTTCACTGCCAAAGCTCAACTGAAACTCCAACCGACAAAACCGGGCACTTCCTTTGAGTTCCTCCCAGTTCTTGACTGGATTGGCTGTCACTCACAATAGACTGCTGCTGTTGGTCCAAAAAGGCACTAAAGTCTAAACTACATCTCCCAGAGTCACTGCCCATACAATCCTCTTGTGGCTGGCTCAGATTATGAGTCCAAGTTCTGATTCGTCCAAGGCACCATTTTAGAGCTAGCTTACCCCACACTGATTGGTCCAGTTCAGCAGTTCAAAACTAGAATGGAGAACTAGCAGACACAGTTCTGACTGCAAAGAAAGCAGGTTAGACAAACTGTAATTTCATTATTACTCTAAATAATTTCTGGCAAACAGTTACATCTTTCAGATAGGTTCCCTTTGCACTCCTAGTGACTGCAAAAATGAAGTGAATTGGCAGCAGCTCGAGTGGTACTCAGAGAAGCACACAGTCCCCCCATACAAACTAATTATGTCTGCAAGCAGACAGCTCTTAAAGAGACAGTACCAGAGGCTCTAAAAACACTCACTGATAAATGGCTTAAATGCCAAACACCATTCAGGCTTGGAGCATTCAAGCAAGCTCCTGGAAGTCTTTTGGGAACCCCCATTTGCAGGGGGGTTACACAGGAATGAGGGATGAGAAATGGAGAAGAGGGAGAAGGGGTCGATGAACAACAGAAGGGGGTAGCAGCCAGGGGCCTAGTCAGTTTTTCACACTATGTAATCGGGGGGGGGGTGGAGTGAGCAGGGAGTAGTGAAGTGGTATAGGTTATGGGAGAGGCATACCTTTGCTTAAGTGGCACAATCACAGGAGCTTTCAGATATGAGATACTGCAGGAGCATATACTTGAAATGGTCAATTCTGGGTAGCTTCATTAATAGACTGTTCATAACATAATTTGATTAGTTCCTAATGTAAGCTCTATATAGTCTAGTACTGTACTTTATGGTAGGGCCATAGACGTAGTCTGTCTAGACTTCAACATGGCCTTTGACACCATGGCTCATAACCAGCTCCTGGGCAAACTACACCTGTGCCATACACACAAGGCATACACAAGGTGGATTGCTAACTGTCTTGAGGGCAAGAGGCAGAGAGTTGTGGTTGACTGGTGCTACACTAAGTGGAGACTGGCACTCAGTGGCATCCTAGCCAAATGCAAGGTGCTACGCTTAGAGAAGAAAAACAGAAGTAGAAGCTATACACTGGGCTGAAGTTCAAAGTACTTGGCATCAATATAAATATAAGTTTCATCCCTCTCTCACTATCTACCCAAGTAAACCCAAAGGCAGGAGTCATATTTTCAAAGACTCTTGAGTTTATGTGGCACGGTGCATTATCTGTGGCAGCTTGCATTAGAAAGGTGAGTCATGCATCCCTTTCTGACTCAATCTGCAAGACTTTGGATGCAAATTCACACAAGCATAATGGAATCTTGGACACTGATAGCCTAATAGCATCTAAACTTTGAATGCAGCTGCACCTAAATGTACCATGGGTTGTTTAAAAAGTCATCCCTCTCTGTAGGGTCTCCTCTTTTATTTATTTATTTATTTGTAATTTTTGACCAGGAAAGGCACCATAAGCTAATATAGCTTGTTTCCAGGTGCATCCTGGGGTTGGGGTGGGGGGGATGCATGGACCTATTTTATTGATAGAAGCCTTTGGCCATGACCATGGGGATTCTTCCCTGCTCTTCATCAATAAGTGCCTTGAGATCTTTTACTTACACCTTGACAGTGGCCAGAGGTCAGCAGAAGGGACCTCATTTTTTTTTTTTTTAGAATTTAGTATACTTTATTAACTTGGTTGGAAGTAATACATACAGAACAGGAAAGGTAGTTAGACTATTCAAACACATAACACATCATTGGTCAGTTAAACAAAGATTGCATAGGTAAATACTGAAGAATCTCAGTGTCCATATCAGAGTTATCCAAAAAATAAAAGTATATCTGTTTTTCAACCAAGCTATAATAGTTACATTTTACCTCCCTCCCACCTCCCCTCCAACAACTACAACCCCCACACCCCTCCTTCTTCTCCATAGACTGCAGTATGTTAATTAGAGCCGAAGTGATAATAATTAAACCTAACATGCAGATTGTAGTCTTATTGGAGTCTAACCCTTATCAAAGGTTTAGAATATGAGAGGTAAGGACATAAAGTATTCTATAGTAAGGGGAGAAATTAAGGAGAGATTGAGCAGTAACAAGAGTTAGTCTGTCCCCCTGCATTCACTGTCAACAGGGTAAAAAGGTGTTCCCATACCTGAGTGTATTTTTTGTGAACTTGTGACATGTTTGCAATAGTGCGTTCCACCTACAGTGCAAAATAGGACCTCTCTGTACCATTCCACAAAGCTAGGAATGTCCTGATCACACCACTGCAGGAGAATAACCTTTTTGGCACAAGCTGATATCAATGCAATGTGTGGTTTTTGATTGCCAATTAAGGTTCTGGCATAATCCCCCAGAATACAGATTTCAGGGGTAAGGGGGCCCAACTGACATCTAATATTTTCCCAGAAGGGTCTAACTTTTTCACAGGTCCATAAACTATGAAGTAGGGTTCCCCGCTCGGTTTGACATCTCGTGCATATATCTGAGGCTAATCTACCCATTCTGTTAAGTTTAATTGGAGTATAAAACATATTGTGTAGTATCTGAAACTGCATATAATGGTATCTGTCTCATTTAATATGTTTGCATAACCCTTTCGAAATATGAGACCAATCACGGGAACCTCCCTTTGGAGGGAGAGCCTGATCCCAGGAGTAAAAAAAAGAAACTGCTGTCTCATGGCAAGAAGGTCACATAACTTCCCATAAAAAAAAGCTGTGGCATTAGAGGTAGGGGTAGTCTTTAATAGGGAGTACAAGACATCACCATACCTCTTAGTCCAGGCTCCAATACCAAAATATTTAAATAACATATGCCTAAGTTGCAAGTATTTAAAACACATTGAGATAGGCCATTTACATTTATGCTGGGCCTCTTTAAATGTAATTAACTTATTGGTTGACAGCAGTTGGTCCACCAATAAAAATTCTAGGGAGGGCCATCCCACCTTAGTTAGTGTTCTTCCGGCAATTTTCAGGTTTTGGTTGTTAAGGATGGGCTGAGTAGTATCATGGTAAGAGTCTAGATCTAACAGGTTATATAGCTGGTTGTGAGCATAGAGGGAGTAACCCACTGGGGTAGCTTTGAGTAGTCCTGGGATTCTTTTGGAGGGCACATACAACAAAGTTTGGGGATTCAAGCCAAAATGATTACACCATGAGTATTCAGTATCTAACCATTGGGGAGTATATACTGGGTTGAGGCTCCCAGGAGTCAGAAAAAACCACAAGGAGAGTCAAGAACAGTGTATAGCTAGGTAGTAAAGGTAAACATTAGGGACTTTTAGTCCACCGGCTTTCTTGGATCTCATTAATTTTGTCAGAGCTCACCTAGGGAGTTTCCCCTGCCAAAGGAAGCGAGAGAAAATCCTGTTAACCTGATGAAACCATGTCTTTGGTAGGGCTAGACCGAGCATGGTAAGGGGATATAATATTTGTGCAAGAACGTTCATTTTAAGGATGTTCATCTGACCCCATGGGGCTAGAGGTAGTAAGATCCAATGGTTGAGGTCATTTTGGATTTGGACAAGCACTTGATCCAGGTTGTACTTTTTAAGCTTAACTAGGTTAGTACTAAGATACAGCCCCAAGTACTTTAGTTTATCTTTAAACCAGAGAAGGCCCAGGCGTTGTGCACTAGTTCGATGAGTTGTGGCATTCAGTGGTAAAAGCTCTGTTTTGGAGAGATTAAGTTTGTAGTTGGATATGGTTCCGAAGTAAGATATGATATCTAGAACTTCTGGTAGAGAAGTAGAAGGAGATATAATGTGTAAGAGAATGTCGTCCACATAAACCTACAACTTGTATTGTGTGGCACCTAGGGTTATACCTTGGACTTGCATAGAAAGATTAATTTTCTTACTCAGTGGTTCAAGGTATAAATTAAACAGAAATGGAGATAGGAAACACCCTTGATGGGTTCCTTGTTGCAAGGGAAACGGATCGGACAGAATCCCATTGCAAAGGATTTGTGCTATAGGGTTGGTATAAAGAACCCTTAGTCCTCTAACAAAGTCAGAAGGGAAGCCATATTTGGGGAGGAGGTGGAATAAATAATCCCAGGACACTCTATCAAAAGCTTTTTCCACAGCCAGAGAAGCCAGAACAGATGGTATGGGCAAGTCCCTGGTTGCGGAAATAAAGTACAGAAGTTTCCAGTTATGGTCTGCCGAAAGTTTACCTGAGACAAATCCCACCTGTTCCCTGCCAAGAAGACATTCCCATATGGAGTTTTGTCAGGTAGCTAGAATTTTTGCCAGTATTTTGAGATCCACATTAATTAACGATATAGGTCGGTAGTTTGTAACTAGTACGGGATATCGACCTGGTTTGGGTAGAACCACTATAGTAGCCACTGTAAGTGAAGAGTTTGGGATGCCTTGTGAAAGCACTTCTTGGAATAACTCTAGGAGATATGGAGCTAGCAAGTTTTTAAATTTCTGGTAGAAATTGGGGGAGAAACCATCTGGTCCGGGAGATTTATCTGGGGTTAGGGAGTTTATTGCAGTCATCACCTCCACCAGGGTCAAGGGGGCGTTCAACAGATCGATTTGAGCCTGACTTAGTACAGGTAAGTCTATACCTTGAAGGAAGGCATCTAAGGTAGAGGAGTCAAATGTCTTCAGAAGATCAGCATAGAGGGATTGGTAATAGATCCGAAATTGGGAGATTATAGATGTGAAAGAATTAAGTAGACAACCCGAATCTGATCGGATAGTTGGGATAGTTCTATCCGCTTGCAGGGTACATAAACGCAAAGTGAGGAGTTTGCCGGCTTTTTTCCCTTGGTCAAAATATTGGACCTTGGTCCTCTGGAGTAAGTGTTCAGCTTTCTCCCCAAGGAGGGCATTGTATTTTGCTCAGAGTGTCTCAAGGTGCTCCCTATCCGATGCTGGGGAGGAGTCTGAAAGGTCTCGCTCCACTGTCCTGACTTGGGATAGCAGAGAAGAGGAAATTTGGGAGTGTTCCCTCTTCCTTCTGGATGCCAGTCTAATAATATCCCCTCAGAGAGCACATTTAAAAGCACACCAAAGAGTGTCAAGCTTGGGCATCGTGGGTGAGTTAAGAGCGAAAAATTCTACCATGAAGTGCTGTAACCTTACTAGAATTTCTGGAATTTTTAACATTTGGTTATTTAGGCGCCATGTCTTTTCTCTAGTCAGGGATGGGGTGAGGTTAACTTGTAGCAGAACAGAATGGTGGTCGAACACTACCTTAGCACTATACCCACTCAAAAGGACACCTGGTAAGGCTTCAACACATTACAAAAAAAGATCTATTCAGGAAAAAAAATTGTGAGGGATGGAATGGAAGGAATACTCCCTCAAGTCTGGGTTTAAGGTTCTCCAGGGGTTTGTCAGTCCTAATGAGTCTATCAGGTCTCGCAGTGCAAGTTGACTTGTCGTAAGGGGTAGGCTGCGTCTTGAGCTTCTGTCTAAATTCTTATCCAGTACCTCATTCCAGTCTCCTGCGAGTATCACCAGGAGGAGAGCCCATTGGGACAGGATGGGGAGAATTTGGGAAAAGAATGAGGGATCTCCAATATTAGGACCGTAACCTGACCCCAGAATTACCTTCAGATGCCCTAGTAATGCTTTTACAAAAATATACCTGCAATTGGAAGATGGGGCTTCAGGTGCAGCTCATGTAGTTCTATCCAATAATACAGCCACAGGTCAGGGAAAAAGCACATGTAGGTCTCAAATAGGAGTACAGCATCCACAATGAATTGCTGATTAGTGTGATAGGTGGAGATTGTGAAGGGCCTTCAACTGGAATATATCAGGTAAAACATCTGTTAGAGGCTGTGCTAGGAATAGTTAATTCTACTTGCTATTGGGATAGTTAGTGTGGAGAGGCTGTATAGGTAGTGTGGACCATCGGTAGGATTGTTGGGTGCAGTGGTTGTGGGGCAGCAATGAGGACGAATATACTGTGGAGGCTGGGAGGGTTCCCAATATGCCACAGGCTAAGGAGGCTCAAGGAAGAGGTTCAGTGGCTTGGCAGGGAGCTGGGGAGGTTGAGGGATGAGGGGAGGATTGCGTCGATGGGGGGATGACATCTGAGAGTATTGTGGGAGCACCACAGAGAAGGAACAGTGGGTTAAGGGAGGGGAGAGGGGGCAAACTAGACAGGAAGCCAGATGATGAAGGGTGGAGTAGGACTTAGAAAAAGAGGAGCAGCAGTAGGCAGGAGGGAGGAAAAAGCACATAGTAAGGCAAAGGGGATAGGGAACATGTTTACTTTACTGGCAACACATGGAAGGAGGATGCAGGAGGTGACTGCACTCACAAAGAAGAAGGAGTGAGGGGGCATTACTAGTGGAGAGATCAAGCATGTTGAGGCAGGGGGAGGGATAATACTCAGAGAGGTGAGGAGGGAGAGGGAGGTTGGCAGTCAAACAGGAGGAGGGGGAGGTTTCTTAATTGGGAGGAACAGGAGAAAGACACTGGGCCACATGGTAAAAACACAGTCTTGAGTGGCTCCAAAAATGAGAACCTGGGTGGGGGGGGTGGCGACGGGCACAAGGAAAGAGAAGTAGGGTGTACTGGTGTTGGGGGACTCCATACTCAAGAGGATCAGATGGGGCAGCAAGGGAGAGAGGCACAGTCAGATATGGGTGAAGTCCATACCAGGATTAAAGGCAGACATGGCAGGACAGGCATTGCTAAGGTGCGAAACCAAACATTGTGGTACATGTGAGGACAAATGACCTAGTGGGGGAAATGGTGGAGGTAACAAGGGAGAGGACTGAGGATGTGGGAAGGTTGAGCGAGGAGACTGGGGAGTCTGTGGCCTTCTCTGAAGTGCTCCCACTACCCTGCGCAAGCAAAGTGAGAAAGGAGAGGATTAGAGAGTTGAACACATGGTTGGTAGAATGGTGTCAAACTAAGAGGTATGGGGTTGTGGGCGGCTGGGGCAGTACCTGGGATAATAACAACCTCTTTGCAAGGTATAGGCTACACCTGAGTGGGGAGGGGAAGGAGGTATTAAAGCAAGGACTAGGGAGGTATATTGCGACAAGAGTGGATTTAAACTAGATAGGGGGGTGGCAAGTGGACAGCAGGTAGGCAGGTATCTGATAGAGTAGAGTCACAGCCTACTCCCCAGGCTAGCAGGGAAGGACTCGGGGTGGTCAAAAAAGGAGGGAGTAGAAGGGAGGAGATGGAGGCTAGTGAAGGGAATTGGGCATTATGGAGGGTGATCTCACTGAATGCAAGAAGCCTAGGAAACAAATCCGCTGAGCTACAGGCACTCTTAGCAGTGTGGAGGTTGGAGATTGCAGCTGTCAGAGAAACGTGGGCAACTGAGCACCAAGACTGGGATCTGGCAATCCCAGGATACAAATTATACAGGAAGGACCGTAAGGAGGGGAGGTGGTGGGATGGCAGTCTATGTGAGGGATGGGATCAAATGCACAAGGGATGAGGGAGAAGACAGGAGAATAGAGGCAATCTGGCTGCAGCTCCTAGACTCAAGAGGCAGGAAAGTGAGGTTCGGGGTGGTATACAGGCCACCGTCCCAGTCTGAGGAGCTTGATAGGGAGTTAGCGGGACAAAACAAAAAGGTATGTAGAAAAGGGAAGGTGGTCATTGCGGGGGATTTCAACTTGCTGGGGGTTGACTGGAGCATTCCGATCACCTCCAGTGCTAGGGAGCAAGTGCTTCTGGACACGATCTAGGAGGGTCTCCTGACACCGTTGGTTAATGTACCTACTAGGCCAAAGAACACTTTAGATCTGGTATTGTTGAATGGGGAGGCAGTGAGGGAAATAAAGGTAGAGGACCCACTAGCCGACAGCGATCTCTAAACAGTGTGGTTTAATATCACAATGTGTGGGGAGCCAGAGAAATGCTACTCCGGTGGTAAACTTCAGGGGGGTGGACTTTGGGAGGATGCAAGAAGTACTGAAAGGGAAACTGGAGGGCATAAGGCAGGAGATGGAGGTAGAACAGAAATGGGATATTATTAAATGGGGGGTTACAAAGACAACAGAAACCTGCAACAGGGCACAGAGTAAGAGGAGCAGAGCAAGAAAACCACGCTGGTTGAACAGCGAGGTTGTGGAGGTGGTGAGGGCAAGTCAAGTGGTGCACTAGAGGTTTAGGAGGACAGGGAAGGAAGTAAACAGGGAAGAATATGCAAGATGGCCCAGGGAGGTGACTAGAAAAGTGAGAGAAGCCAAGGCCCAGCGGGAGCTGAGATTAGCACAGGGAATTAATGGGGGAAGAGGACTTTTTCAGACACATCAGGGAGAAAAGGAAGTGCAAGGAGGCAATAGTGAGGATAAAAAGGGGTGGGGAGTGGACGGAAAAGGGGGAGGAGCAGGCAGAAACACTGAATGAATACTTTTGCTTAGTGTTCATGGAAGAAAGTGGGGGACCGCTACCAGCATGGGCTGGGAGGGTGGGAACAGGGGGAGAGGAGGCGACAGATGGAAGAATTGAGGCAAGTAGAGTCCTAGAGGGACTGGGGGTACTGAAGGAAGACAAGGCACCAGGGCTGGATGGTATCCACCCCAGGGTACTGAGGGAGATGGTGGAGGTGTTGGCGGAGCCACTGGCATATCTGTACAGCACCTCACTGGAGTCGGGATGTGTGTCACTGGACTGGAGGATGGCACATGTAGTACCATTACACAAGAGTGGGCCAAGGGATGAACCGGGTAATTATCGTCAGGTAAATCTCACCTCCATAGTGTGCAAGCTCATGGAAACGATACTAAAGGAAAGACTGGTGTCATACCTGGAGGACAATGGCCTCCAGGATATGAGACAGCATGGGTTTGTTTCAAGGAAGTCTTGTCAAACCAACCTCATACAATATTATGACTGGGTGACAGGTGAGCTGGATAAGGGTCATGTGGTGGATGTTCTTTACTTGGACTTCAGCAAGGCCTTCGATTTGGTGCCTCATGGGCAGCTTGGGGAGAAGCTAACTGTTGTGGGGGTAGGGGCAAAAATGATGAAATGGATTACAAGCTGGCTGAGTGGCAGGCTGCAACGGGTGGTGGTGAGAGAGGAGCTCTCAACTCCAAGGCTGGTGATGAGTGGGGTGCCACAGGGCTCTGTGTTGGGGCCAGTATTGTTTGGGCTCTTCATATCAGACATTGCACATGGGATGGTGAGAAAGTTAAGTCTGTTCACTGATGACACCAAAATCGGAGCAGAGGTGGATGCAGAGGAGGGATGGAAGCAGCTGCAGGGGGACCTACGCAAGCTAGAGGTGTGGTCAGAGAGGTGGCAGCTGGGGTTCAATGCAAAGAAGTGTAAGGTTATGCACTTTGGGGTGAAGAACCCAAGGAGAGAATACTGGCTGGGGGGATTAAGCTGGGGATCACTGAGGAGGAGGAGAAGAACCTAGGGGTAATGATAACAGGGAACATGGACAACACTGCCCAGTGCAGGAGAGCACCTGCAAAAGCAAAGAAAATGCTGGGGTGCATAGTGAGGGGGTTTTCGTCCAGTCAAAGAGAGGTGATCTTGCCCCTCTACAGGTTGCTGGTAAGGCCGCACTTAGAGTATTGCGTGCAGTTTTGGAGGCCATACCTAAAGTGTGACATCAGGCTACTGGAGGGGGAGCAGAAGAGGACAAAAAAGATGATATGTGGAATGGAGGGGAGAGACTATGACAGCAGGCTGGGAGACCTGACTGCGTACATCCTGGAGGATAGAAGGGACGGGGGGACATGATAGAGACATTCAAGTATCTGAGGGGAATCAATAAGGATGGGGCAGATGGGGTCTTTAAGTTAAGGGGGTGGGTCACCAGGGGGCAGGGACTAAGAATAGAGGGGGGAAGATTTAGGAAGGAAATGAGGAGACACTATTTCACAGAGAGGGTGGTAGCAAAATGGAATGCCCTACCAGAATGGGTGGTATCATGTCAATCTGTGAACAGCTTCAAAAGGCATGGGACAGGAACAGGAACAGGAGAGAGTGAAGGGTGGGGAGGTGGGGGTGGCAGTGGGATGACAAAGGGAGGGTGGGGCAGCTGCAAACTAGAGGTGTTGGCTACACAATCGAGCAGACTTAGATAGACCGGGTGGTCTTTTTCTGCTGGCACATTCGTATGTTCATATGTTCGTATACCTGCCATCAGAATCAGAGATTTCCTGAAGGAGACAGAAAGGGACCGATCTAGATATCAGGATGGCCATGCCTCGCTTACAAGAGTCCAGCCTTGAGCCAAATACCTGACCTACCCAAGAACGTCTTAAAGACATTACTTGGGATGGGGAAGATGGGTTTCCTGCACAAAGGCTACATCAACCTGTAGCTGACATAGATGCAGCAAGATTTTTGCACATTTTGTAGGAGATTGGGCTCCTTTAACATTCCATGAGCAATATCTGAAATTATGCACCATGACATATTGAGAAATACCAGCAGTGCCATAGAGGGACACTTAACATATGGGGAAGCCCCCATGTCACACACCGCACTTTATCCAGTCTCTGGAGACATGCCCCCTTCTCCCCCCCCCACCGCCCTTTGTCCCCATTTATAACCCATACCCTAATAGTTGTCTTCCCAACAATCCCCACCCATCAAACTTTTAAATGTGAAGATCAAATCTGTAGCCCAGAAAAATAGTGACAGGTTCTGAGAAATTACCATCTCCCATCCCCCCTTCCCTTATCTTCCCAATGATATACAGTTTTAATATTCTTGAACAACATGGACACTAATAGTAGTAACAGTATCAAAGTAACCTGTTTTTTCCCATCCTCTCCCACCATGCAGAACAAGGACCACATCTCCCAGATAACTGGTGCATGATGCACTCACCAAGCATAGTATGCCCCACCACCCTAACCCCCCTCCCTCCACCTTGTAATGCACACAATTATATCTATCTGTATAATAACAGCAACCTGACACAGTCAACAACATAGTAATTGCAACATCAAAATAGTCATCAATGCAATTTAGTAATCTCTAGCATAATGGCCCGGCAGTTGCCCCCGCCCAACAAAAGCAACCTGTTTGTTATCAAAGTACAATGTGAGGGGAGTGCCATAGATCATACAGTGAGATTACATGTAATCTAAACAATGCACTCATATTACAAAAACTGTGAGGGGTGGGCTCTAGGGTACAGACATGACCCCCCTCCAAGTTATGAACAGTGGGGACCCAGTCTGCACCAATCCCTATCCCATATATTAATATCTCCGTAACTTCACAATTCATCTCAAATAACTGGTTCTGGAGCAGTCTGGTAGTTAAGCCTAAGGGTAGTTTGGCCCCTCTCGCTAGGCTCAAGAGTGTGGCACATCTCCCCAACCAAATATATATCCTTAAAACAAGACCAGGCAGTGATAAATAGGTTGAATTGGAAGTCCAATGTCCAGTAGGCCAATTATATAGTAAAGGGAGAATACCTGTGAATAAGTGTGTCTTCCATACATATGTACTCCAGAGTGTACTGATATAAGGGTAATATGAAGCAAGGAAGGAAGCCAAATGGTTGACAAGGGGTGGTCCGTGTAAATAAGTGACTTAGTGCCAGAAGGTAACACATAAAGATCAAAAAGGGGTATAGTTATTTTATTCAGCAGCTTAGAAAAAGTTACCTGTAATTAAACTTAGAAAGCAGAAAGAGCAGCCTTCAGAATCCAATCTGCGGACTTTTGTGGAAGATCTCAATGTGGTCCCTCTTCAAAAGGCACAGAAAACATTACAAATAGAGTGCTAGTCAGTCCTAAACCGCATTCCGGCTTCACATTTCTAGATTCATATGGTGAAATGAAAACTTCTTTAATGCAGCAGTACTCACCTGTCCTTGAATAAGTCAGGAAGTAGTTTCTTAAGCTCAGCGTTAGCATTGTCCATGGCGTCAAAGGAGAGCCATCTGTCATTGACTAGCACCTGTAGATGTGCCGGATATAGCATTTTAAACTATATCCCTGCAGCTATTATCTTGGTTACTACAGGGTGGAAAGCAACACATTTTTGGCAGGTTCCCACAGGCAGATCTTGTGTGAACCTTAGTTTTTTGCCTTCCCATAAGATGTCCTACAGATCTCGGACCTTTTGGAGTAAATATTGTTTGTCCAGGTAATTTAACAGCTTAAACACAAATTGTTGAAGTACGGAGGGTTTGGCTAGGGTTTGGATCTTAGGATGGACCCGTTCAATTATATATGTTGTACCATTTGAGGAGGGGGCCCACTACTTGTTCCAGGAATTTTTGTATAAATATGATTGGAGTAGTCCCTTTCTCACCTTCTGGTAGTCCAAATAATATCAGATTGTTACAGCGGCTTCTGCTTCGAGGTCCTCCACTTTGTTTTCAAATTGATGGATTTTATGCCACATCTGTGTTGTTTCAGAGTCTGCATGAACTTGGACTTTCTCCAGCAAAAACGTACTTGCTTCCATGTCTCCTACCCATTTGCTTAAGTCCCCGAGATCTCCCCGAAGTGATTTTAGTTGATCCTTGATCTCTTTAAGCGTTATGCAAAAAGGCTCTATTTCAGTAAAAAAACAATCCTCCGTTAGCAAGGCTGGTGCCATCGTGGAAGTTGCTGGGTGGCCGGAGCTGGTGCTTTGGGCCTTAGGCCTTTTGGTATTTTTCTCTGGGGTTTGAGGTGAGGTATGTGGCAGCGCAGTCTGGTGTATTTCTGCTTCAGACATCCTTACTTCCACGGGATGAAAGTCCATCAAACCGTTCCAGATAGGTAAGGATTTCGGTCACTGTCACTTATTATGCAGTAAATGTCGATTTTTCTAGTAAAAGGCCCTAAAATAATGCAGTGGAAGAGTTGGTGCAAAGCTGTTACAGAGGCAAGGGCATCATGTGACTCCTCAGACACCTTGGTTTAATGTCTCATCTGAAGGATGGCACCTCACCAGTGCAGCACCCCCCTTGTACTGCACTTCTGTGTCATTTATGGATATTATCCCAAATGCCAAGTGTGGGGATAGAACCCACAATTCTCCAATCTTCTAGTTAAGAGGCGAGTGTGCTACATACTGAGCTGCTGACAATGACTGTTGCTGCAAGCGAAGGTGGAAGAAGACCTGGTAGTCATTATGAAGAAGGAGCTGAAGCATGACAGGCAGTGTACAACCTCTGTTAAAGGGGCCAGCAAAATGCTTGGGTACTTAAGAAGAAAAGTGAGCAGCAAGGCAATGGATGTAACTCTACTTCTTTATAAGGCCTCGGTCACAGGCCCAAATAAGAGTACTGTCTGCAGATCTGGTGTCTTCAGTACAAAAAAAGACAGCAGTGCTGAGGTGAGAAGGAGCAAAGAAAGTCAACAAAAATGACAGGGGTATGAAAGACAACAGTTATTGGTAAAGGCTGGTGGTCCTTAATATGTTCACATTTAAGAAAAAAAAGGCAGAGATGGGAAACAGTTTTCATTCTTTTGTATAGTCAAGGATATTAACAGGATAAAACAAGCAGAGATGTTTCATCTGATGCCCTTCAGCAGAGCCTGAAACACATGGGTGGCAAATTCAGGGGTAATGTTAGAAAGCCCTTCTTCTTCCAGAGAGTAGTGAGTTTATAACTACCAGAAAAGCAACATAGAAAAAGTACAGGCCTTCATGGTAAGCCTGGAAAGTGCCCTGCATACCAAGGGAATCACAAGATACCCTGGGTGGTAGAGTGTGTAGGGAATGCCTTTAGAGTAACACACGTCTGCACAGCATACTCATTCATACCCACTTATGAAGTAAGGATATAGACATGATGTGTGAAGAGTCCTTTCTGACCTTGCTTTATGTTACTACAGCTGTGTCATGCTCCCTGTGATAATTGTGTCAAAAGGTTAGGCCACCTTTTTTGTTGCCTAACAGTTGTGCTGAAATTAATACAATTGCATTATATCACAACACAATTCTTTGTAATCAAGCCTTTGTGATGCCTTCACTAATACACTAGTGGAAAATACAGTCCAGGACAGCTCAAATACAAACCTAGCCCAAATTTAGCAGAGCCAAAACCAAATAAAATCTGTATTTGTTTATTCCTTAAAGCAGCTGGTACCATCACTTAATGAGGTTGAACTCCTACACCGCAAACAATGGATCTACTGCAGCAGGGGGTTAAGGGGGAGGTGTGGCCCCTGGTTCTCCACAAAGAAGGCATTTTTGCCAGCTACTTGTGGCATATTGGAGATGCATGTAGTGTGCAACCAGTTACAAACAGGACTCTGGCTCTTTTAGCAGTGATAGAAGAGTGAGACAAAGTGGTAACATGTTTATAAACAATGAATGTATGTTGTGAATGGTTCTATTATGCTTTATAGTAATCATGGATGGTGCTCTACACTGGTTACCTTTTTATGCTTGCCGCTAGGCAAGGCATTTTGGTATGCTACAGGGCTCTGAGAGGTGTGTTGCACTGATCCGGTGCAGGAGAGTCTACAAGGGGTTTGGCCAATAATCAGCCACTCTGATAATGACACTGCTGAGACATGAAACGCGTGGACTTGAAAACATTGTGCCAACAGACACATTCAAAAATCAGCTCCTTCAGCAAGCACAGCTGATCTCATTCTCTCAGTGGGGGAAAGGTTGTCTGTGTCATACAATGGCTTAACTTTTACCAAGTCCAAGCTTTCTTTCAGCTAGTCTGCTTCTATCCTGAATTCAAGCACTGCAGGCTTTTTAGAATCAGGAGGATTTTAAACAACAAGTAAAGTCTTTACAAAGTACCCTCTGCACTTTATTTTTATTAACAACCAGCAAACATGCGTGGCACTTTATGATTGCTAAGGCGCTATAAGCACTTTCTTAAGCAGTTTTTCTTATTGATATGCATATCAAGCATTTTATTCAGCACGGCACGCACTTTAGCACCACATATGGACAGAAAAGGAAAAAACTGTAAGAGAAAGAATAGTGAGAGCGGAGACTACCTAGGTAGGTGGCCAGTCTACAGAGGCATAAAATGGGAAATAAATAGGATAGCAAAATGGCACTGCTGCAGCAGACTACTAAAACAGAAAAGGGGAGAGGTTAGAAAAATATGTCTCTGGGTGTTCCAATTATTCCTAAAGTAGAGCACAGCTTTACCACAGCCTGCAGTTCAGTTTTATGATGTTCTCACACCAGACTGGTGGGAATAGAATCCACATTCCTTTCTGAAGTCACCCAAGTACACCGGACTACAGCAGCACTGCTGCAGAGGAAGCTCTACACTGAGAGCCCAGAAAAAAGGATTGCAAAATGCAGTACCCTACACTGAAAATAATGGTAAGAGTGAATACATTGTCTTATGTAGGTGGGGGAGCAAGCATATAACTCAGAAATGGTTTTATAAAACAGACATTGTCTAGGTCCTTTCAGGATATAGTGGAAAAATCGTGGCCCCTTGGGATAATCTATTATCTTCCAGTAGTCATATTGCCCTCAGCCTTCAGCTTTGGGCAATATGACAATTGATAAGTAATAGTTCATCCCTCGTGGTCAATATTTTCCACTATATCCCTTAACTACAGTCAATATTTGCATATTATATATACAGTATGTATGTATATGGAGTTGACTGAGACTGCAGAGTTTGAACATTCAGCCCACTTAAAGAAACACAGAACATATAAACATACACTTTGTCACCAGAAAAGGACATTAAGGCCCACCCAGTCTGCCCCTTGTCCCTTCCTATTCCATCACCATTGACCCTAGTTAGTCATAGGTGTCATTCTCCCCCCTATTCCTCTACGTAGTATGCCCCTGTGCCTTTTGCACGCATGTTGATGCTCCCCATAGTCTTTGTCCCGATTGCTTCCTCTGGTAGGTTGTTCCTGCCATCCACCACCCTTTTCATGAAGAAGTATTTTCACAAATCTCCCTGAACTTTCCCCCTCCTAGCTACATTGGATGCCCCCTTGTTCTAGTGCCTTCCTTGACCCTCCACTTACACCTTGTTCACTCATGTGAGGTACTTGTAGGTTTCAGTCATGTCCCCTCTCACTTTTCTTTCTTCCAGGGAGTACATGTTGAGTTCCTGCAACCTTTCCTCATAAGGCTTCTTGTGCAACCCTCTCACCATTTTAGTTTCCCACTTCTGTACTGCCTCCACCCTGTCAATGTCCTTGCAGAGGTGTGGCCTTCAGAACACAGCACAGTACTCCAGGTATGGTATCATCTGTGCGCGATACAACAGCAGCACCACCTCCTTTCTGCTGATAGAAATTCCTTTCCCAATCCACCACAGCATCCAGCTAGCTTTTCCCACTGCTTCGTCACACTGCCCAGCTACCTTGAGGTCATCAGATATGATGACTGCTATGACTCTTTCTTGCTTGGTGACTGTAAGCTCCAGTCCCCCTATCATATACACAGCCCTTGGGTTCCACAGACCTAAGTGCATAACCCTGCACTTTTTGGCATTGAAACTCAGCTGCCATCCCCTAGACCATTCCTCTAGTTTCCTCTGATCCCTTTGAATTCTCATCACCCTGCCTAAGCGTCAACCTGGTTGCAGGTTATTGTATCATCTAACAAGAGACACACTTTAACTTTAAGCTCCTTCACAATGTCACTTATGAAGACACTGAAGAATACTAGTCCCGGGCACCAAATCCTGTGGCACATCAGTAGTCACTCTCCTATCACCTGAGTGGCTACCATTTATCACCATCCTTTGCCTCCTATCCCTTAACCAGTTTGATACCCAGATTATCACTTTCTCCCCCACCCCAAGGCTGCTTAGTTTTTTAACTAGCCTCCTGTGTGGTACAGTGTCAACCTACTGGATCATAATGTCGCACACTTAATAGGGTACAGCATTATGGCTAACCCGGACTTGTGAGGCCCCCGAGTTGAACCCCTCCCCGGAGTTGAGAATCTATAGTGGGGGGGTCCAGGGGGTGCATTCTCCTATAATGGGGGGTGTGGGGGAGCAGATCCCCCCCATAGAACAAAGACCTATACATGGCATAGATCGCGCAGCACTATTGTGCCATGCAGCATTATGTCTTGCAACAGTATGACCCCGTGCCATGTGTCAAAAGCCTTACTGATGTCTAGACAGGACACATTCACTGCTCTCCCATAATCCACATCCTTGGTAACCCAGTCAAAGAAATCTATGAGATTAGTTTGACATAAACTCCCCCCTGTGAAACCATGCTGCCAGTTGCCTTACATCCCTTTTGCCTCATGGTGCTCCACAAGTCTATCCTTCAATAGTGTCTCTTAACTTCTCCCCATCACTGATGTGAGATGGGCTAATCTGTTTTACTAGCATCCTCCCAACTACTGCTTATGTGCCAAGGGACCACATTGGCCCTCCTCCAATCTTTTGGAACTTTCCCCAGCTCCACTGAGGTGCTAAAACATGCTATCAGAGGAGCAGCCAGCACCAAGCTCAGTTCCTTTAGGACACTTGGATGAATCCCATCTAGTCCTATTGTCTTATTCTCCTTTAAGGCTTCCAGTCCTTTTGTCACCATCTCAACTGAGAATGGGCTTGTGTCCACAACCTCCACATCCACCATGAAGACTGAGCACTGCAGTAGTAATCTTTAAGTATTTCCACTTTCTCTTGCTCTTTCTTAGTGCAGTCCCTCTGCTCTCTTGATTTTCCCTGTCCCTCCCTTGTCTTCCTCTTTTCCTCCACATACCTGAGGTCTTGTCCCCTTTTTTGACCCTATCTTCTCCTCTCTTAGTGTGTTAGCTGCCCTCACTGTCCTTCTTGCCTCCTTTGTTTTGCAAGACATACCTCCTTGTCTTCATCCTTCTGGACTTCCTTGTACTTCCTGAATGCTGTTTACTTCTCCTTCATTACCTTTGCCACCTTCTTAGACAACCATAGTGGCCTCTTCCTCCTCTTTTCCTTGCTCACTTCCTTCTAACAGCATGCTGTTGCCTGAGCTATACCCTTCTTAGTTTTTCTCCACTGAGCCTCCACTCCGTCTCTGCATGCCACCCTTTTGAGGCAGTCTCTGAGGCAGTTTTCCATTTATTTAAAATCTACCATCCTGAAGTACCAGACCCTTGTTTTAGTGTTTTTCCCCTGTACTATTTTCCAAACCCCACAGTACAGTGATCACTTGTTCACAGGGAACTACCCACTCTGAGGTCAGCAATGCTGTCACTGTAAGTACCAGGACCAACACTGCTCTATCCCTTGTGCATTCCAAAACCAGCTGCCTGAGAAATGCCCCTTGTATGGAGTCGAGGGGTGGTCCTGCCTCTTAATGTAATGTAGCTGCAGTGAGAATGCCCCAATATACATCCTGCAGATTAGAGTCCTCCTTAATCAAAACCTTACTCTTGCTGACTTTGCTAATGGCTTCCTCCAGGGCTCTGTCTAAATTCTCCGCCTCTGTTGGAGACCTGTACACCACCTTCATGTGAATAATGGCCCCCAACCCCATCGCTAGGCTGACCCATAGAACCTCCAGCCATCATTATCCCCCTGTTACCCCCTGTATCTGAGTGTCCCTTATACCCTTTTTTACATATAAAACAACCCCTCTGCCTTTTCTTCCTTACCTGTCCTTCTGGAACACGGTATAGCCTGGGATGGCCACTTCCCAGCTGTGGTTGTCTGTGCACCATGATTCCGCTATAGCCACCAGATTCAGGCCTGCCTCTGCAATAATTGCTTCATAGACAGGAATTTTGTTTCCCAGATTCCTTGCATTGGCATACATGGTGCTCTAATCTCTTTGTCCCGCTCCCCCTCTAACTTGTCTCCCCTTACTGCTCCCCCTTACCCCCTCTGTTACCCTGGTCCTGCACTTCACAGTTACATTGTCCTGCTGCCTTCCCTCCTTCCCCTTATTTATTTAACTAGCTAGTAAAAAAAAAAAAAAAAAAAAAAAGAGGTTACGTTGTGCGCATGACTGCGCCAAGTTTAAAACTGTGCCCAGGCAGAAAAGTTAAACTTTGCAGACCTATACTGGCACGATGGTCTGCATCTGTCCAGGAGGGGAACCAGGATCCTAGGTGATAGGTTTAAATGCTTAATTGGCAAGCTTTTAAACTAGCCATGGGAGGAGGCACTGAAAAGGAGCAGGGAATTATCAGCCTGCCCCCACAAAACAGAGTAGTTAGTGAGGTTAGCACCAAGGTAGAGAAGTTAATGGGGGCAGGGCAATGGTAAATGGAGAAAAACGCAAAGGAAGTAAGTACAGGGATAGGGCTAAAAGGGGTAAAGCCATCAAAAAATTGAAGATAATGAGTACCAATGCCCATAGTCTGGGTAACAAGCTTCCTGAGCTAGTGGCCTTGATGGAAGAGGGATGCCTGGATATTGTGGCAGTCATAGAAACCTAGTTCACAGAAAACCATAACTGGGATGTCAACATTCTGGGGTACACAATCTACAGGAGGGACAGGGGGGGTAAAAGAGGAGGAGGAGGAGCAGCTCTTTACCTAAGGAAAGGGATAAAAGCAACAGAACTAAGGGGTAAACAAGGAGGAGAGGAGGTACTGTGGTCACCTTGGAGACAGGAAATGGCACCACAATCTGCACAGGGGTTGTATACAGACCCCCATCCCAGGGGGAGGAAATGGATGAGGAAATGATAGAAGGCATCCTTAGAATGGCAGATAAAGGGGAGATATTGTTGATGGGTGACCTGAATATGCCAAATTTTAACTGGAGCACATTTGTTGCAGCCACATCCAAGAGCAGAGTCATTCTCGATGCGTACAGGGGGCATGCTCAGGCAGCTAATGTTGGAACCTACTCGGAAAGGAGCAGTCTTAGACCTGGTACTCTCAAAAGGGGATGGTGAGAGGATCTTGGATTTAAAAGTGGGTGGCCATCTGGGAACAAGTAACCACCACACAGTGTTTTTCACAAACACAGTCATGAAGTCAATCCATACAAAAGCAAGGGTACTTGACATTGGGAGGGCTGACTTTGGCAGAATGGGAGCGTACCTAAGGCATGCACTACCAAAGGGTAGAAAGGAGGGGTGGAGGAACAATGGGGAAAAATCTAAACTGCCATCACAGAGGCAATAAGCCTTTGTGTGAAGCAAATAAACAAAATGAAGGAAAAAAAAACACTGTGGTTCTCCAAAGAGGTGGCGGAGAAGGTTAGGGAGAAAAAGATAGCATTTTGAAAGTGTAAGGAATCAAGAAGGAGCAGGACATGGAACTATACCAGTTAAAGTAGAAGGAAGTGGGGAAGGCAATCAGAATAGCAGAGGCCCAAACCGAGGAAAAGATAGCCAACTCAGTTAAGAAGGGGGAAAAAACCTTTTATAAGTATATTAGTGAGCGAAGAAAGACCAAGGGAGGAATAGTGAGGCTTAATAAAGGAGAGGGGGGTGGGCAGAGGGTGACGGTGAAAAGGCAGAGATACTGAAGGAATACTTTTGTTCAGTATTCACAAAAGAAAGGGAGCAAGATGTACCTAAACCAAACAATAGAAGCACTCTGGATAGGAGGATCGATACTAGTCCATTCACAGAAGAAAGGGTCCTGAAAGAACTCCTAAAACTCAAGGTGTACAAGGCAATGGGGCCTGACAGGGTTCACCCCAGAAATCTAAAAGAACTAAGGGGAGAACTAGTGACACCACTGACTACCCTTTTTAGCAAATCATGGGAGGATGGTGTGGTACCTGAGGACTGGATGACAGCAGATGTGATTCCCCTTCACAAAAGTGGGAGCAAGGCAGAGGCAGGAAACTACGGACCTGTTTGTTTGACCTCAGTGGTAGGGAAAATGATGGAATCACTTCTGAAAGAATGAATAGTTGAGTACCTAGAGGGCAGCAGGACACATGACCCAAGGCAGCATGGATTCACAGTGGGAAGGTCATGTCAACCAAATCTAATTGATTTCTTTGACTGGGTGACCAAAGTAGTAGACCAAGGAGAGGCTGTGGACATGGTTTACCTAGACTTTAGCAAGGCATTTGACACATTCCCACACAAAAGATTAATAAACAAGTTAGCCAGCCTGGGAGTGGGCCCGAGGGTGGTAGCCTGGGTAAAAAAAAATTGGCTGGACAACAGGCGGTAGAGGGCAATAGTAAACGGAGTCCACTCCAAAGAAAGGGGGGTCACTAGCAGGGTACTGCAGGTTCAGTACTGAGGCCTGTCCTCTTTAATGTCTTTATAAGTGACATTGCAGAGGGACTGGAAGGAAAGGTTTGCCTTTTTGCAGATGACACAAAGATCTGCAACAGGGCTGATACACAAGAAGGATGGAAAGGATGAGAATTGGCAAGGTTGGCGGAATGGTCAAAAGTATGGCAGCTAAGATTCAATGCAAAGTAGTGCAAAGTAATGCACCTGAGAAACAAAAATCCAGGGAAGAGTACACAATGGGGGAGGGAGGGAGGTACTAACAACAAAAATGGAAAGGGACCTGGGGGTATTCATATCAGAAGACATAAAGGTAGGCAGGCAATATGAGAAGGCAGTAAGGAGAGCTGGGGGATACTGAGATGCATAGGGAGAGGCATTACAAGTAGAAAACAGGAAGTAGTCATCCTTTTGTACAGACAGTTGATGAGACCCCATCTGAAGTACTGCGTGCAGTTCTGGAGACCCCATCTCCGCAAGGACATAGACAGGATGGAGGCAGTCCAGAAGAGGGCAACTAAAATGGTGCAGGGTCTGCAACAGAAACCATATGAAGAGAGACTAAAGAAGCTTAATATGTATACCCTCGAGGAAAGGAGTGAGAAGAGGAACATGATAGAAACTTTCAAGTACCCCAATGGAATCAACAAAGTCCAAGAGGGTAGCATCTTTCAGAAAAAGTAATGTGCAAGAACAAGGGGGCACAATTTGAAGATAGAGGGGGAAACGGCTCAGGGGCAATGTGAGGAAGCAATTTTTCACAAAGAGGGTGGTGGATGCAGGGAATGGCCTCCTTGAGGTGGTTGTGGGGTCAAAAACAGTGGTGGAATTCAAGAATGTGTGTTACAGACATAAGGCAATTACAGTGGGGGGTTGGAGGAAGTAGGCTGTTGGTTAACTAGGAATGCAACTTATTCAGTAGGTAGGAAAATGGGCAGACTGGGTGGACCAAGTGGTCCTTATCTGCCATCAAAGTCTATGTTTCTATGTTTCATCTGTTTAAAATTTTTGGGCCATTCGAAAGTTTGGCCTCCTAGTTAAAGACTGCTTAATCCCACCACACCACAGCCTCTTAAAGCTATCTCCCCAGTGTGGTATCAACCACTATGCACCCACTGGGAAGGGGGATAGTGTGGGGGTGTTGTTGATACTATTTATTATTGTATTGTTTTTCCCCTGTTTATACCCTTCCTATAATAAATCGACAAGTTGCTTTATGATACAAGTTAGCATTGCTGGTTGTTTGAAAGTGTATGCATTTACTGTGTGGGGAAGGTACTGTGGAGGCAGTTACTGTATTTTCGTGGGGGATGGTAACCTGCAATTTTTCCACAGGACACCCTATCAGTACCCCAGGTGGAGGCACCATGTGCACTTCTTGTTCCAGTACCACTTGTATGCCAGAAAACGTAGGCTGGCCTCAACGAGGTGTATCCGGAGAAGACCCAAGGGCCCCAGAACAGCCAAAGACAGCCCAAAAGGGGCTGTTACACAACCACATCTGTGTAAATATTTTTAGTAACTGAAGAAACCCTCCAGGTTTAAGAATGTCATCTAGCCCAAACAAAGATCTAGCAGCACAAATATCAAAGACTACCGTAAGTAATAGACAGTGACTAAACTTTGTGCTGCATCAAGTCATAAGTAAAAGATCACAAACATTTTGGTAATAGGCGATATGATATAAACCTTTAAATACTTTATATGGGTTAGTAAGGTACAGGAGGAGAGTATGGTTTGGAGAAAAATATGCTCTATAACAAGGGGGCATGATGTGAAGCTGGGGGGGGTAAATTGCGACCTATACTAGCTTTGTTTGTACCACTGTTGATGAGGAACCTTTGTAAATGAGCTTGGAGCTCAAAGTTGCGTGAGAGAGAGAGAGAGAGAGAGAGAGTGTTCAGGACGGATGTGAGAAAGTACTTTTTCACAGAAAGGGTGGCGAATACCAGGAAGAGCCTTCCTGAGGAGGTAGAGGGGGCGAAAACAGTAATTGGGTTCAAAAATGCCTGGGATAGGCATAAGAGAATTGTGGGGGTACAGTAGGGAGAAGATACTGCAATGAGGATTAAGCAGGGTCTGAGAAGGAAAAAAAACACAACTGGACAGACTGCATGGGCCCAGCAGACCTTATGTGCCTTCACATTCTATATATGGTGTGCCACAGGGCTCAGTGCAAGGCCCACTTCTATTCTCCATCTTCTTAAATGACCTCCCAACAGTCTGTTCATCTTCCTCCATACATGCTGATGACATGGTCCTCTTCACTTCTGGCCACTCCTCCTACTCCTCCGATGCAGCGAGCAGACTACAACTTGACTTCAACAAGGTTCAACACTGGCTTCACTCCCATCAACTTTTCCTAAATGCCAAAATGACAGTCTCCATGACCTTTGGCACTAGGCGGAGACTCTCCAGGCAAAGCCCCCTGTCCTCCTTCCACACCCTAGACAGGACTACCAGTGAGGACACATCCTCATTCAGGTACCTTAGGATCTGACTCGGCCAACACCTCAATTTCTCTGGACATGTGGACACCATCCTGAAAAAAACTGTTCCCTAAATTCAGCGCTCTCTACAGGAACCATAGCAGTTTGCCTCTTACAGCTAGGTGTGAACTTGTCCAGAAAATGATATTACCTATCTTTGACTACTGTGACGTAGTCTACAGTGCCACTCCCAAGTCCTCCTTAGCCAAATTGGATACCATTTTCAACTCCTTCTGTTGCTTCGCCTTGGACTCCCCCCACCCACCTCAGTGATCTCTACTGCTCTCTGACCTTCCAATCACTGGACAACAGATGACTGTCTCACTACACTAAAACTATTGCTAAATTCTGGTTTGACACATTACCCGCTTACCTCTCCTCCTCCCTTCCCTCTCCCCCACCCCCACTTCACTCTCTCAGATCAATTGAGTCCCACACCACTCTACAACAATAGGCCAATCTGTGTTTACATACCAGTTCCCTAAATTCTGGAATTCACTACTTCATCAAATTCATCACTCCTCATCCCCTTTGTCCTTATCAGCCCTACTAAATTTCTTCTCTCCGACCTGCAACTGCCCCAAGCTATCTTTCTCATACTCTCGCCACACTACCAAAGCTTCTCCAATCCTTTGCTTTCCATTCTGCCCCACCATAAGTACTTAATTGCACTTAAGTAATGGCCACTTGTGGAACTTGTTTTGTACCCTGCTTCTACAACTGTGTATTATCCTACCTATGTTCTATAATGTTATACAGTATATATCACATATTGTAACCGTGTGGCCAGCACTGGCATTGCTCATGTGTATTAGCCTACTCATTTTTGTACAGCTGTACTGTTTAAAACATGTATTGTAGTTTATGTAGCCAGCATTAGCTTTGTACTTGTACTACCCCTCTATTCCCCCTTCCCCAGGAAGTAGCATCACGATTGCTCAGTGTGCCTTCCTGGTGAAACTTTTCAATAGATAAATAAAATTAATAAATATGTATCTATGTAATAAAGACAAGGAGTTTACCTTCCAGTATGTAGAAAACACTTTCAGCATTGAACTGTAAAATAATATTTGGTTCCTTTGATGCTGCACATGGCAGCCATTTTATAGTGTATGGTGGAACGTCGTTCTCCACCGAAATTCATCATTTTCAAAACCTTGTAGTCACACACTAGTGACATTCGCAGTGCAACAGAATGATGTTTTCTACTGTACTGTGAACGTCACACTGTGTTCTCGAGCAGCATTTGACAGTTAGGGCTCGCTCCATAGACAGGACACATGGCGAAAGCAGCAATGTCGGCAGCAGTACTAATGTTTAGCGTTAAAACGTTCACAATGTAAAGTTCTTAAGCAGTTAAAATGTCAAGCGTGAAAACGTTCAAAATGTAAAGTTCTTTCTTCCTATAGTAACTGATTTTTTTCCCAAAAAAATGACATTCCACCATACACTATAAAGAAAAGTGCATGGGGAACAGTTGGGCATCTTTCACCTCGGCACTATGACGACGGATTACATCTCGAGCTGCGCTCTTGAGGTAATCCGTCATAGTGCCAACTCGGTGAAAGAATAGCCCTGTTGTCAACTGTTCCCCATGCACTATCCTATATGAGATCAGCGGTAGAGCTCTCTGAGCTCTAGCACTGCCATGCAGCTGCCACCATTTCTTTATGAAACACTAAAGGATACAAAAGCGCACGCTATTACATAGCAGCAGCAAGTGGTAATAACTAAAGTAATCTATAAATAGCATGTCTCCTTCAATCCAAAGTATTTATTCAGTATAGCATTTGTTTCAGATTTATAAGCAACGAAATACATAGCAATGCACAATACAACATAAAAGTCACTTGTCTGTGGTGGTTTACGTGTCATCCCCCTTCTTCCAGTCACTTTCTGCACTCCCCTGAGCAAAATCCTTATTTATACCATCTGGTTTCTGCCTTACATACATATATGTTCTTTAAAAAAAACTGTGTTAATGCACCAGTTAGGGTTAAACTTAATGAACCAAAATTATGGAAATGTGGCATTTGGGTTTCAAATCCTAACTCCCCTCCCCAAACCACAAAGCAGCAAAAGGAAAAATCATTAGGGTTTTGGATCTCCTCTGTCTTGATGAATCAGTGGTGGGGTTTTTCTTAGGTTTCTCAACCCTAACCCTCTCCCCCACAACCTGTAGCCTCCTGTCCAAAGAACAAGATGCAGTTCCAAGCCAGTGACTTATAGTGAGACACTCTTCAGAGGCAGAGAAGCATGTCTTGCACATGTGAACAAAAAGAGATCATGTCTTACCTTGTTTGTTATGGGAAGGGTGTGGGCAATAGGGGTGACAACCCCAAGGAAGACTCTACCACTGATTCATCAAGACTCTGGAGACTCAAAACCCTGATGCTTTTTCTTTTTTGCTCCTTTGGGGTGGTGGGGGAAGTCAGGGTTGGATATCCTAATGCCACATTTCCATACTTTTGTTGCATTATACTGAATCCTAATTGGTGCTTTAACAACATTCTTTGCAAAGAATTTCCTTTCTCTTTGAGGCAATGGAATTGTAGCCTCATTCATGTAGGTCCCCCTGAGCACCTGTGTGCACAGATGTAGACATGCAGGGTCCTCTGGTCCCTATGCCAAGGGAAGACTCCATCCACCTACAGAAGTGCAGCAGTGGATATCAAGAATTCGTAGGGCTGTCTGGTGGACTGCAGAAGCACAAAACCCTCTGGATCCTACACATCCCTCTGGATCCTGAACTTCCATGTGGCTGCAGGCAGCAAAGATACACAGGGCAAAGAGTCCATCTGTCAGCCAATTTTGAGGGTCCTCTGCCACCAACAGGTACAGGAGTACAGGGCCCTGTGCCATCAGAAGAGTTGTCTTCACTCTGTGGTACCTGGGCCCATGTGGGTAGCCCTGCACCATTTCTGCCCTGGCTGGGGGTTGGTGTCACATAAAAGTGGTATCCCCCAACCTTGTCCAATCTATTTAGCTCACTGAGCTCACTCCTAAACTCAGCTCACTGACACAGGATCACTAAGCATTACTTGAAAGAGCAGAGGCTGAGACTACACATAACATTTCTTAATAATAATAATTTTTTTTTCTATTTTCACCACAAATGTTTAACATAGTCATTTTATAACTCCAACTAGAAACATGACATGTGGCATTTGTCTTCTACCATAGTTATAATTAGTTAACAACTATTAAAGTATGCTGTAATGAACATAGATACATACATAGATACATAGACACTGTCAGCAGATAAGGCCTATGGCCCACCCAGTCTGTCCATTTGAGCTTGTAAGTTCCCTTTATGTTTTTCTAGAAGTCCAGCTCCCATCATGACGCACAGGGGAAACACTGGACCTTGCCCAACAACTAACACACTGAAATCTGACCAATGGAAAATCATGTACACAAATGCTTGCAGTCTGGAAAACAGGATCCCAGACCTGCAGGCAACAATGATAAAGGCTAAAGCGGGCATAGTAGCCATTAGCGAGACATGGTTCACCAGTAACCACACTTGGGAGATTTCAGTATCCTGATATGTACTGTTCAGAAGAGACCGAGGTTCAAAAGGGGGGGAGGGGTGGAGTGACACTTTATGTCAATGAAAATATTAAAGCTACAGAAATTCAGAATACACATAAGGAGCGAGAAGAACTGTGGGTCACCCTGGAAACAGGAAATGGGACTGCCATACAAACTGGGGTTGTCTACAGTCATCCAGACCAGGGAGAGGACATAGACACATTACTTTTAGGAGATATACAAAACATGATTGCTAAAGGGGAGGTTCTGATAATGAGAGACTTCAACAAGCCAGATACAGACTGGTCAATACCAACAGGAACACCTTCCAGAACTAGACACATAGTGGATTCCCTGCAGGGGAAGGTCCTCAAACAACTGATAAAGCAACCCACAAGAGACTGGGCTATCCTATATCTAGTACTGACTAATGGGGATAGGATCACAGATCTCCAGGTAGAAGGCCACCTGGGGGCCAGTGGCCATCACATGGTATGTTTCAATTTGGCCACTAGAACTAAATCATTCCATTCCAAGGCAAAAATATGGGACTTCAGAGGAGCTGAATTTGATAAGATAGCCAACAGAGTTAAGCTAGCCCTGGCAAGAAGAAATACAGGTGATGGGATACAGACAAAGTGGGCAAGCATTAAGGATGCAATACTTGAAGCAACATCCCATTGTGTTAGAGAGAAAAGCAAGAGCAAAAGAAGAAGGAAACCACTTTGGTTCTAGAGAACAGTAGCAGAAAAGGTCAGAGCCAAAAGGCTGGCCTTCAGGAAATATAAGGAAACACAGTGGGGAGAAGATGGGGAGGCATACCAAACTTCCCTAAGGGAAACAGGGAAGGCAGTAAGGTAGGCAAAGGCCCAAACCAAGGAAACACTAGCACAAACAGTAAAAGAAGGTGACAAGATGTTCTATAGATACATGAGTGAAAGGAGAAAGTCCAGAGGGGGTATTGCTAAGATCAAAGGGGATAAGGGTGAGGGTGAGGAGGAGAAACAAGGAAAATCATCTATCCTACATAGATACTTCTGCTCAGTATTTACTGAGGAAAAGGTAGGGCAGGGCCCACAGCTCAGCACCATGGACACAGAGGGAGGGAGGTGTGCACTAGTCCCTTCACAAAAGAAATGGTCCTACAAGAGCTCACTAAGCTCAGGGTGGACAAGGCAATGGGACCTAATGGCATACATCCCAGGGTACTAAAGGAGCTAAGGGTGGAACTAGAAAAGCAATTATCAGAACTGTTTAGTGAGTCTCTGAGCACAGGAGAAGTCCCTGAAGACTGGATAAGGGCTCATGTGATCCCACTCCACAAGAGTGGTAGCAGGGTGGAGGCAGGGAACAACAGACTAGTCAGTCTTACCTCAGTAGTGGGCAAGATTAATTAGGCACTCCTTAAGAAAAGGACAGTGCAACATCTGGAATCCATAGGAGCACAGGATCCAAGACAGCATGGGTTTACATCAGGAAGGTCCTGTCAAACTAATCTCATAGATTTCTTTGACTGGGTAACCAGAGTGGTGGACCAAGGTGGAGCAGTTGATGTCACCTACCTTGACTTCAACAAAGCTTTTGATAATGTTCCTCATAGAAGATTGATTAATAAGTTGGGTAGGCTCAGGCTGGGTCAGAAGTTGGCCAACTGGGTGGCAAATTGGTTGGTGGGCAGAAAACAGTGAGTAGTGGTAAACTGTATACAGTTAGAAGAGATGCAAGTTACAAGTGGGGTACCTAAGGGATCAGTCCTGGGTCCTGTCCTCTTCAGTATCTTCATCAGTGACATTGCAGGTGGATTGGAGGGTGAGGTTTGTCTGTTTGCAGATGACACCAAGATCTGCAACAGAGTAGATGATCCAGATGGGGTGGGCAGAATGAGAAGAGACCTGAATAAACTGGCAAAATGGTTGGAAGAGTGGTAAATGGGGTGTAACTCAAAAAAGTGCAAGATCATGCACATAGGGAAGAGAAACCTTAAAACCAACTATAGGTTGGGAGGGGAGTTGCTGGCAATCACAAGGAAAGAAAGAGACTTAGGCATCATCATCATCACAGATGACCTGAAATCATCCAAACAGACCACTAAAGCAGTAGGTAAGGCTAGTGGGACGTTGGGGTGTATTAGTAGGGGTATCACAAGTTGTAAGAGGGAGATCATGATCCCTCTTAACTGGTTAGGCCCCATCTGGAGTACTGCGTGCAGTACTGGAGGCCACACCTGCACAAGGACATTAACAAAATGGAGGCAGTCCAGAGAAGGGTAACCAAAATGGTGCAGGGACTGTATCAGAAAACATATGAGGACAGATTAACGGAGCTCATTATGTATACCCTTGAGCAAAGGGGGGAGAGCAGTGATATGATTGAAACATTCAGACATCTTAAGGACATTAACAGTGTGAAAGTGTCTAACATGTTTCAGTATAAGAAAAATAGCAGGACAAGAGGACACACCATGAGATTAGAGGGAGGCCAATTAAGGGGTAATGTGAGGAAGTTTTTTTTCACAGAAAGAGTGTTGGATGCATGGAATGGCCTACTTCAGGAAGTGGTGGATATGAAAACAGTGCAGGGCTTCATACAGGCATGGGTTAGGCATAAGGGAACAATGTTTATTTATTTATTTATTGATTGGAATCTCGGATAACACCCGTGAGCTACAAGCTAGTTTACAAAGGTTCCATGTTGTAAGGCAATAGACAAGGTACGTAAACATTACAAAACAGATAGGGGTATATACAGCTGGCAAGTACATTATGGTGCATACAGATACAGATTTAAGCAAGTACAGTTAAAATACAACAGGTAGGAGAGGTCAACTTTATTGCAACTGTACTAGAAGCATACCTAAGGTGGACAAGCAATTTATAATGGTAGCTGAGATTTAGAGCATGTAGGTAGAGTTATTGAGGGTCAGAAGTGGTGGTGACCAAAGGAGGGGGAGGACAAAATAGATGAGAGCAGGGGGAGGTGGGGGCAGAGACAAAGGGGTGGCAGAATAAGGGGGTTGAGTTGTCAGAGGGTGGGATTGCATAGGAATCTACCGAGGGTTATGTAAGTAGGTAATAGGGCAGGGCTGGGTAATGTGGGGGGAGAGAGGGATAATGGAAAGGGTTTTTATTTATTTATTTATTTAGTTTTTGTTGACCGGGTAAGTGCACTAGACAAATCCTGCCTATTTTCAGGCACGACCCGGGGAAGGGGATACAGATGAATGCCAACTGACCTTGAACCAGATTAAGCTGTTTTAAAGTGGGTGGGTGAGGTGAGGAGGGAACCAGGGGGGAAGGGGTGAATATTGGGGGGGTATTAATATTTGTGAAGAAAAAGCAGGAAGGTGGGGGTGATAACGAGGGGACGTGTGGGTAAGTGCTCATAAAGATGAGTATGAATAGATAGGTCATTGACAGAGTACAGGCCTATGGCACATTCATAAGGTAGAAAAAATGGTCAGACTGGATCAGCCTTGCAGTCCTTATCTGCCATCAATTTCTATGTTTCTATGTTGCCCCTTAGCCTGACCTCCAGAATTCCCTTATGTCTATCCCATGCATTCTTAAATCCTGTGATTGTTTCAGCCCCCACCACTTCCTCTGACAGGGTATTCCACTTGTCCACCACCCTTTCTGTGAAGAAATTCTTCCTCATGTTTCCTCTGACTCACCCTCCCTCCAACTTCATCCCATGCCCTCTAGTCCTGGAACATCTTTTCCACTGGAAATGTCCTGACATCTCATTTATATTATGTTGCTGCTAAGTATTACTTTTTTACCTCTTAACTAATTTCGGGTCACCCCTGAAAAAGGGACTTTCAGTCTCGGTGGGCCAACTGGGTAAACAAAATCAAATCAATAAAAACATGAAATAAAAATTTATAGAATATTGGCTGAAATGTCATTTCACACCACAAGTGCAAAAACACATTTCAGCCAAGATTTTAAAAATGACACGTCACATTTATGAGCTGGTTTGAAAAAATGGCTATGTTGAAAGTTTGGATTCAAAATATTGAAAATTAGTAAAGTTGTGAATTAATGTTGAAATATTTCAATTTTGACTACACTTTACCATAGTACACCAAATATTTAACATAGCCTTCTTATGACCCCACCTAATGAACAAGGTAAATGAAAAATTTCAAGTCCTGTCCAAAACATGATTTCATAGATTGACTGTGAAATAATTGTTTGTCCCAGATTTGAAACATTTCACCTGTGTTTTTCATGAGGTGGCATCCCAAAAAGGCCATGTTGAAAGTTTGGAGGAAAAATATCAAAAAACAGTGAAGTTATGAGTGAACATTAAAATATTTCAATGTTCACTCATAACTTGGTCATTTTACCATATTTTTCCACCATGTTTTCAACATAGCCTTCTTATGGCCCCAACTCATGAACCTGATGGGTGAAAATGTTGAAATTCATCCAGAAATGCCATTTCATACCACAGATGTGAAAACAAATTCTGGCAAGGATTTGAAAAATGTTAGATTTCAAGTTCATGAGATGGTGTGAAAAAATGGTTATTTTGAAAGTCTGGGATAAAAATACTGAAAATTAACAAAGTTATGAACGAGCATAGAAAAATGTCAATGTACATGTATAACATTGCTGTTTTTCTTACTATTCTGAGCCCAAATGTTCAACATCATTTTCTAATGGCCCTATCTCATGAATCCAATAGGTGAAAATGTTCAAACCCTGCCTGAAAGGTGGGGTGATTTTTAATGCAGTAACTGAGAAATTGCCTTTCAGGCCACATTTTAATAATTACACTACACCTGTTCATGAGGTGGGGTCCCAAAAAGACCATGTTGAAAATTTGGAGTAAAAATAAAAAAATGCCAACATGATGACTAAAAGTTGAAACCCTGTTGTAATACATGAAACCAGACTTAACTTATTGCCTCATATTGCAGTTGCTGGTTGCAACAGCAAGACGTCTTTTCATTTGGAGAGTGGATCTACAATATGGGACAGTTTTAGATGAGTGTAGAAGTGTGTGGGGTGATGGGTTAACCAAAAATGTTCAGTGGAGTATGATTTCCTTTATTTTACAAGGAAGCAGACACTGGGGGATTGGGGACCCCAATGTCGGGATGTTCTTCAGCACCACTAGGGTGAGTATGCTGTGGCACCACCTATTTTTTGGGGAGAGGGTATGGTCTGGATGGAAGATTGCTTGAAAGAAATGGTACTGGGGGTGTGCACTCCAGTCTTCTATAATAATACAGTATTGGGGGTGGGCAACCTGCAGGGGATGGGGTAGAAAGCAGTGGCAACAGGCATGGGCACTCTGGTCTGCTTAACATTCTTAGGATAGGTAAGTAGGAAGACAGACTGAGAGATGGATACAGATAGTTAGCTAGATAGCTGGGTATATAGACAGCCAGCTAAATAGATAGCAATGAAAGAGACAGAGAGATCGGGGATCACCCACTCACTGCTCCAGCTGAAGCAGGTAGCACAACTCCAGCTGCAGCTTCAAAACTCCAGGAAGTCCCACTATTCTCATACTGAAATCACAGGTGAACAGATTCTCTCACTAAGCTGGGCACTCAGGATTTTCGAGTGCCCAGAACCTTTCTTTCCAGATATATTTTCAAAACACTAACACCAGAGTCTAGCTAAACAGGTGTCTGAGTTTTGAAAATACATAATGTTTATGTACTTTCAATGTTTTTTGGTTTAAAAAAACAAACCAAGATGACAGCCATCACTATCTGTATTTTTTTCTCACAACTAAATCATCAAAATTAAGCCCTCAACACAGGCCACTGCTACCCTGGAAGTTTCATGAAAAAGTTCTGTACCGTTTAGGCTATATGTGACAGCAAACAAAACCCCATGTCAACCAATGGGAAATAATCTTCACTTTTCAAAACAAATCATGTTTCATATCACGGAAACTGCAAAAGATGCTGGCATGAAATTTTTCACTTGTTGAGACTTTTCTACCCTGTTTGTACATGTGCATTTCTAGCCTATTCTATGGAACAGAGCCAAAGTTATGAAGGTGCAAAGTTAGGGCTTGAACATTAAACACCCTACTCAACCCTATCTATATGGGTGCTACTATGCACCTATAGTATATAGATATATAATAACTGGGGAGCATTTTCCCCATGGGGAAACCCAGTTATGATTTGCCATTATAACCTATGGGTTATAACAGTGAACACACACTGGGTTTCCTTCACTCCACGCATATGCTGGCCACCACGCTTCCCTTCCTCAGTGCCAGATCAGACACTTCACTGCAACTTGCATTCGGCAGTAAGTAAATTAAAAAAAAAATAACTCATCTCTCATCACTGGAGATTTTGCATCCTAGATTGACATAGAAACACAGAAAGTGATTGCAGAAGAAGACCGTGGTCCATCTAGCCTTCCTAAATGTTTCCAGGACCTCTAGTAGGTCCTGGAGTCTAATCCCCCTATTGCACTTTATATTTTACTGGGCCTGTTGTTCCCTTTAGAGCCCTTGCTTTTTCCCACTGACATTTGAAAGCTGCCATGGACTTTGCACTCGCCACCTCTACCAGCAGGCCATTCCAGGATTCCACCATTCTTCCTGCGAAAATGGACTATCTTAGATCTTTTCTGAAACTCCTTCCCATCTGTTTCCATTCATGTGCCCTGGTAGTGGAGATGGTAGCTCTGCAGAATAGTTTATTGCTTAGCATTTTGTTTATCCCTTGAAAGTCTTGATTATGCCCCTCCCCCCGTTTCCAGAGAGAACAAGTTTATCCCCTTCAGATGTTTCTCATACAAGAGACTGTGGAGGCCCTGAATCATCTTGGTCACTCTTCTTTGGACTATCTCTAGCCTATCTCGGTCCTCTTTGAGGTGCAGATTCCTGAACTAGATGCAGTCCTCCAGGTGGGGCCTCACCAGGGACTTGTAAAGTGTGAGAATCACCTCCCTGCTCCTGCTGTCAAATCCCCTCCCTATGCGCCCCATCATTCTATTTGCCTTGTTGTAAACTTTGTTTAACTGATTTGATTATTTATGGGTTTCACATATCATGACCCCTAGGTCCCTTTCTTCCTGTGAGGTACAGAGTTTTACCCCACTGAGCCAGTACTCTGTCCTAGGATTCCCTTTACCCAGATGCAACACCTTGCACTTTTTTTTTGCATTGAACTTCTGTTGCCAGATGTTAGACCATCTATCTCAAGCTTTTGTAAATCATTCTGAAGTTCCCTAATTGCCTCTGCGATGTCAATCCTACCACCGAGCTTGGTGTCGTCCAAGAAGAGTCCCAGATTAAACTCTTAATCGTTGATTAAACCATTTAACAACAACAACAACAAAAAAAAAAAAAGGAAACTTGACAGCAGCTGCTCAGCCATGGTCCACTCTTCATTACTGACCAGGCCTGGCTGAACAACGATGTATTTATATTTTATATAACTGCTGTGTTGAAAAAATGCTCCCAGCAATTATATAAAATATTTAATATGGAGTGGTATGTTTAACTCAACTTTTACACACCCTCAGTGTTGGATGCTTAAATAGCCCCCTCAAGCTTCGCTCTCAGGGTTTATGTAGTATCCAACACCTTGGGTGTGTTTAAAATCTCATTACTCACGCCACCATATATATTTTTCTATACATAATACATGGATGAAAACTTTTCCCCATAGAAAATGCCATCATTTATTTCCCTGTATACCTGTGACTAATCTATCAATTAAAAGTATATACCTGCTCTAATCAAACAATTACAGCTATATACCTGCCCTAATCAAACAATTACAGCTATATACGTGCACTAATTAAAGCTATATACCTACACTAATCAAAGAATTATTAGGACAATACTGTTAACACATCATTATGATGCTAGCCAAACCAATTAAGAAGCTGCAAAAGAACCTGGAAAAAAGACACACAAAACCCTCCCAAACCCAGAAATCCCCCAAACTCCTAACTGCACTCACTACTCACCATTCTCTCCTTGCTGCACGAGATCTGCAGGTGCCACAACATGATCACAATTGCAATATCCATAACAAAAAACATCCTAATGTTTTATATTCAACAAACTATTGGTAAGGGTGGAACACTCGGAAGTATACCCATCTCCGGGGGCAATTAGGGCAATAAAGCCACTTGCCCTTCAGGCTTGTGGCCTTATATTCTGAATAAGCCCCCCCAATGGGTATTCATCCTTGTATACCACTCTTACCCTTTATTCCATATATACGTGTGTGTGTGTGTTATATGTGTGTGTGTGTGTGTGTGTGTTTCATGGGAGTGATAACACTGGTAAATAAAAAGTATGATTTTGCCTTCCCAACCAGCTGTTGTGGAAATAACAAGCTATTTCCATTGCAGCTGTCAGTCCCACTACAGGCCTGTCAGAACTGTTTTCCTCACCTAATCAGAACCAGTAAAATACATATGGTCAATAACTTAGAAATGGCAGGACAAATCATGGTATTTCCACAATCCAACAATAGAGATAAGGTTCACATGATAATTCTGGGTTACAATGGTGACCATTTAGCATCTGAGATGCTCGGGGGTTGGGGGGACTCTAAAATGTAAAATGAACTGCACAGAAATTTAAAAATTAAATACACACAAGTAAAAAAATGCCTTTTTAAAGTACCTAAGCAGTGAAACTACTACCAACATAATCTACCTGCCCATGATGTATGTATGTATGTATGTGTATGTGTGTATATATATATATATATATATATATATATGGGATACCTGATAGGCATGAGTGTGATATGGCAAATATCCAGAGCTCACAATGCAGGAGTGACAATATTTGCCATAGCACACGATCTGCACATCGTGTATTCAATTTATGCAATAGGGCTAGGCGTTTCAGAAGTATTGTTATGTTGTCTTGTGTTCTGTTCCTGTTTATGTGTTTGCTCATTCCGTGTGTGGTTTTTTTCTGAATGGGCTTGCAGTGTTAAAAACTCTGGGAAACAGATAAGTGTGTTTTGCAATGCTAAATGAGTTAGTTTTAGGTAGGAGTGAGAAACAGACTATTTTGTGAAGCTGTATTTTTTTTTAGAAGTCTGGCTGCAGTCAAGCTGAGAGTATCACAGTAATGGTAATGGCCTGACAGCCAGAGTGTGAGGAATAACTGAGACTGTTTTTAGTGGTAACTGAGTTAGCTGCAGGCAGCAGTGAGGAACATATTGTTCTGTGAAGCTGTGTTCTTTAGAATTCTGTCTGCAGTCAAGCTGAGAGTATCACAGTAATGAGCTGTAAGTTAGAGTGTGGGGAATAGGTGAGAGTGTTTCATAATGCTAACTGAGTTAGCTGCAGGCAGCAGTGAAACCTCTCATGTAGTTCTGCATTTCTGTCTATGGTAACAGCACTTGTGTTTCTTGTATGCTGAGGGGCAAGCTGCCTAGAGTGATGATATCAGTGACCTTTGTATGACCTGTGTGTGTAAATGGCTGATATCATCACAGTAGAGCAGAGGGTAAAATATCACACTGCAGTGGATGATACACTGTGTCATCTCACTCATTTATCACTCACCCCTATTGTATAAATATATGTATACCACAGGGTGAGAGCTTTCTCAGTAGGATATCCTGTGTTATTTCTACTGCAGTGAGAATAAATCCTGAAGACGGCATTTATCCATACTCTGCTGATGTCACCAGATTGAGGATAACTGCACTGCAGCTTGCATTCTAAATGAAACTGCTTCAGAAAATACTTTTATTTTTTACCAGGAGAGAGACACACTAAGCTGAAAGCTTGTTTACAGGTGCAACCTGGGAGCACAAGAAAGTTAAGTGACTTGTTTAGGATCATACAGTATGCAAGTGGGGGCTGTGAGATTCAAACCCAAATCTCCATATTTGCAGCTTAGAGCCTTAACAGTTCAGAGCCTTAAACCACTGTGCTATATTGCCTTCTTAAGTTTTCTCTTATCTCTTTCCCACTAAAGCTGCAACTTACTCAATTAGCTTTACAAATGACTCTCACCTGTGTCCCATTGTGTTTCTAACTTTTCTAGCACATTACTGTGCTGATCTCAGCTTCAAAATAACCTGAATTCTAAATTAAACTCTTTTACAAGCACTTTCTGTTTCTCAGTGTTACCTGCAGCAATTTGTCTTTCTCAGTGAGCCTCTGACTCACTCAATTAGCTTTGCAAAACACTGTCAGCTGTGTTTCTCACTTCCAGTCCATTCAGAACACACACACACACACACACACACATATACACACACACACACACTCTGACAGCACACACAGAATGAGCAGGAAACGCACAGAATCAGAAAAAATGTTTCTAAAGCTCTCACCCCTGTGGTATAAATTACACACATGATGGGCAGATCATGGGATATGGAAAATATTCTCACTCCTGCCTCGTGAGCTGTGTATCCCTATTTGTTTGTGTGTGTATATATATATATATATATATATATATATATATATATATATATGAATAGGACATCCATGGGTAGATCACAAATAAGTTTTTTATTCACTCATGTCACCAACAGTGTAACTTGGCACTTGTGGCTTCACCACTTACGACCAGGCAGCATTGTTGGCAACATTTCAGAGTGAATGAAAAGTTTATTTGTGATTATACAATGTCAAGTTAAATCCTGGCTTCTGATTGGCTAGCTATCAGGATATATGACTTGTAAATCCTGAAGGCAGCCCACGGGAAAAAGTACCAGTCACCACTCAGCCACATCAGGAACCAACCCTTAAATCCCTCCGACCCTCCCGGTAAAGCTGACTCCAACCCCTGCATCGAACACAAAAACCATCACATTTACTTGTGGCCACACTCGCAAAAGCAATGCAGGAAATTACCACACCAGTCCCAGAACTACCCTAAAAATCCCAAAATGCTTTTATATTTCAAAAAAGTATTTTTTTCTTTTCCACTGTGAGACAGAACTCACACGCTACACCCACCTTACCCAGAACACACGTTTACCGCTACGAGTTTTATTTCTCAGTTCCCACCACACTGTCACCTCACACATAGCAAATCCAGTAATAAATGCCCCAAATAAGTACGCAAAAAAAATAAACCATATCTGGACTGAAACCATACCATTTTCCTGACCGCAAAAGCCACACAAAAACCATAGCAGCCAAAGGTATCGCAATCCTGGAAACACAGCAACGCAACCTCGTTACTCACACTGCGTTCTCAAAAGATCTTCCAACAACTATAAAGCTGTCTGGTAAGAACAAAATTTAAGCTGTAGTCAAGCATCTTCCTGCAAACAAATGAGTCACCGGAGTGTGAGACAATTAAAAAAAAAAAAAAAAACGAAACCTCATATTCTCTATTACTAAACTTACCGACAGAACTATTTTTATGTGCAACAATGCATTCAAATAAAATAATATTAATTACAAACAAAAAACGCATTTTTCTGTTTTTTTAACTTAACAAGGGACAACATATAATCACAATATACCACTTGAGGGTGTTGGTGATGCCAGGATTTATACACTTCTAGTGTGTTGTTGGTCACTCAGCTGCACCTTGTAATCGAACAACACACCAGGCATGGATAAATCCTGGCATCATCCACACCATCTTGTGGTATATTGCTTAATCAACCCATGGAATGACCCCTATGTATACCAAAGGAGTGATGAAAATCACTGGTAAATAAAAAGCATTATTTTCACAGCTACAGTAGAAATAACATGTTACTGTATTTCCATTGCAGTCCCTCTGCAAATAAGAGGTGAAATCTCACTTCTTGGGATGTTTACATTCCATCAGCACAAGTGGGCTGTTGTAGGGGGGCTTACAGCTAATGAATGGAACCTCATAGAACAGTTCAGCAGATATAATAACAGCAAAAAACAAAAAAACAAAAATGACCCTTAATGACAGCTTTGAATTTGAGCCAGACATGGATGAGTTGCTGACATTGTTTCAATCAGACCAATTGCAGTAAATATGCTACATGATTGACCCTATCACCAAGCAGTGGAAGGACAATTGACAGGGCATCCTCAGCTAATCAATCAAACTACAGTTCCCATGCTGATTTTGGTTATTATAGCAACTCTTTCTTCTATATGAGGCTCAGCGAGTGAGGAGGGATGGAGCAGTTGGGGGGGGGGGAATGCAGGCTAGTTCATTTACATCTACATCTGTGAACTGAATGCAGTTCAAAAATAATAAAACAAATATAGGACTAATCACTGCTTCACAATAAATAACGAAAAGATTCCCCACGCTCAACATATATTTACTATAGTGACCATTCACTGTCTTCACTACTTGGGAGCCATGAGCTGAAAAGCAAAATGAATGTCACATTTAAATAAGAATGGTAACCCAGATTTCTTCTGCAGAGCTGGTCAGAGTCATCCACAGCCTTCCCTCTGATAAATCCCCTGGTCCGGAAGGAATTTCTGCTAACTTCTTTAAAACATTTCAGAAACAACTTCTTCCCCTATTATTGCCCCTATTCCAGTGCATTCTGTCAGGAGCATCTGTTGATTCCTCTTTATTCGAAGCTTTAATTGTTCTATTGCCCAAACTTAATAGAAACCTGGAATTAGTTTCTAGTTATCGTCCCATATCATTACTGAATCAGGATATTAAAATCTTGACCAAATTGATGGCTGATTGTATTAACATTATATTGCCCGAACTTATTGTTCCAGAGCAAGTGGGCTTTATGAAAGGATGTTCCTCGGTCAGTCACCTCCAAATTCTGTCGCATGTCCTTTCGGCATCGAGGGATGATCCCTTTCCTGCGGCTCTAGTTTCTTTGGATGCTGAGAAGGCTTTTGACAGAGCAGACTGGAACTTTTTATTCTGAGCATGACATGCTTATAAGCTCTCTTTAAAATTCCAGGGGTGGATACAAGCGTTATACAATTCTATGGCTCGAATCACGGCCAATGGGGCAGTATCGGGTCTTTTCCCTTTATCATCCAGTACTAGACAGGGATGTTGATTGTCCCTGTTGCTTTTTAACTTATATCTGGAACCCCTTATTCATTTTTTGATGTCCTGTGACAGGATTCAGGGAATCTTCATTTTGGGTCTTGAAATTAAGGTCTTGGCTTATGCGGATGACCTTCTTTTACAAATGTCACACCCAACTGATTCAATTCCCCCTATGCTATCCCTCATTGAAAGATACAGTCACTTCTCCAATTATAAACTAAATCTGGACAAAACTATAGTATTTCCCCTCAATCATAAGATACTCAAAAATTCCATAATTGAACTGGGACCTTCCTGGAAACAGGATTCATTAAGGTATCTGGGTATAGAAATATCAAGGAGCCCAGTACTTCTTCAGAAATTGAATCTGGATTCCTTAGTGAAAACCATCTCTATGGATCTTGATAAATGGTCCAACCTTCCGATTTCTCTCTGGGGCAAAATTAATTTAATTAAAATGAATTTTTTCCCTCGTCTTTTTTACCCTCTCCATTTACTTAATATCTGGTTACCTCTCTCCTGGTTCCGTAATATTCGTAGTCTCATTACTAAATTAATTTGGTCTAACAAACAACCCCAATTAGCATATTATAAATTAGCTGCCCGTAAGTTCAAAGGGGGATTGTGTCTCCCCCACTTAGCTTTCTATTACTGGGCCAGTCAAGCCACTAAATACCTTTGTTGGATTCCCCCCCCCGAGGAAATACTCTCTTCCCTCCCTCTGTCTTATTGGCTCAGGATTGAACTAGCACATATTCGAGCCTGCAGTATATCCCCAATTAATCTTTTATGCATTAAAGCAAGTGCACTCCCTCCCAGTTTAAAATCTACCTCCATAGCAATCTCAGTCAAGATTCATGCACAATTGTGCTCTTTCCTTAAATATAAGTACATACTGGACTTAGCACAATCTATCTGGGGAAACCCTGAGCTCAGAATAGATAACAAAATGCTTAGCATCCACTGGTTGCCCCATTTGGATGACGGATCCCTTTCTCTTTAGGTGTCTGAGGTGAATACTTGGCTTTCCATGGCCAAAATTAATGAACAAATTTAATATCCCTACTCATAATGTCTTCAAAATTTTTCAATTACGGCATTTGATTTTGAAGGTGTTTGGTTTAGCCCCTTTACAATTGGCTAACATTTCTTTCTTTAATGACCTGAAGTCAATGATAGGGACCCAACAGGCAGTATCCAAGTTTTATGGAATCCTATATAACTGGGCCTACTCGAACTGTTTTGCTCCCTCAAACTACTGGTCCATATCATTCCCTACCCTAGACTTAGATTGGGCAAGGTTATGGCATAATTGCCATTAATATATCACCCAAGATAGATTGAGCATCACTCAATTTTATATATTACACAATTTATATTACTACCTGCAAAAAGCTATTTATATTTGGTCTGCTCCCGTCTCCCATGTGTGTTCATTGTCACCAGGAAGAAGGCTTCCTGTATCATATTTTGTGGACTTGCTCCAAGGTCTCAGTACTTTACACCAGCATTCAATCAAGAATAGATCCCTTACTGGGTTTGAATACTCTTTTTACTCCAGAAATTTGCATACTGGGTGATTATTCAGAGGTTTCGGTACTCAATTGCAGATATCACATGACTCTTATTTCTATGTCTGTCAAAAAAGTGATACTGCATCATTGGAAACATAGTGAAGACATACCCTACTCCGAATGGGTTAAGGAGCTTCTTGCAAATCTCTGAACAGAGAAAGCAATATCTAGTCTTAATAATAAGCTAAAAAAGTACATGCATGTCTGGGGCCCCCTACATACTCTTTACTCTCTTTAATTTTAATGTGCCAACATTTACCTAATCCCATGTTTTTCTCATGTTTAACAACTGTGTTGTGAAGGGGAGAGGGAGGGGAAAAGAAGGGTGGGGTAAGGGTTGAGGTTGATGAGGTGGGGAACAGGCCCAATACATTTTGTTGTACCGCATATCTGTACTGCCCATCTATGGGTACTGTTCTCTGTGTAATTAAAACTTAATAAACTTTGAACTGAAAAAAAATAAATAAGAATGGTAAACAAACAAAATCTGACCTTGTCCTAAACTCAACTAGTCTGTGAAACTAACACCAAGAAGGAGAAACCCCAGCTGCCCCTAGTATGCATAGGACATTCCATGGGTTAAACACAAATAAGCTTTTTATTCACTCTGGAATGATCCAAGAAAGCAATTAATTTTTTTTATCATGTGGTCAGCTGGTTTTACTTTTACCAAGTGAGCAAGTGTGTGAGCCTTTTCATTCAGGAAAAGGCAGACTGCCATGAAGGAATGTGGGCTGTGTCAGTCACCTTCTTCCATAGAGAATTCTGTACTAGGGGAGAAAGATGGGAGGAAGGTGTTGCCAGGGTGGGGGTACATAACTGCTATTTGTGTAAGCACAAGCAAGCACTACTTTAAGCTATGAGAGGCAGCAGCTGGCCATGGAGGCGGGTGAGTTGTGCTGATTACTCATTGTGGGAGATTTCTTTAAAGAGACATAAAAACTACCAAATAGTGGGTGCTGGGGTGAAAGTGGTATTGGGCTTCTAACAGATGGTGGTGGGGGATGGGGGACTGTGCTTTAATATTAAAGCAGTGGGAGAATGGTAGGAGGTTTTTTTTTATAGTAGTATTTCCCAAAAACAAATGGGGGATGACTAGTCCCTTATTTTGGAATGGCTCCCAAATACTAAGGAACCATACTTTTCAAAGTATTCAGGAAACATTACACAACCCCTGCACATCCAAATATATTACATAATACAAAAGACAGGTAAGTCAACTGTACTTGGAAAAAAAATAATTGAGGTTGCTAACCAGAACATAAAGCCACTCATCTTTAGGCTCATGGCTTTATGATCTGGTAAAACCCCCCAAATGGGTTTATGTCCTTGCATACCACACTTACACATCACACATTCTACATAAAGGATAGATAGCTAGCTAGCTAGATAGATAGAGATAGATAGATAGATAGATAGATAGATAGATAGATAGATAGATAGATAGATAGATAGATAGATAGATAGAAGATAGACAGACAGAAAGTGTATGAATGGGATTTTTGTTCCATAGGTCCTATTATTGGTTATTTCCCTGTATATGGAAATAATTATAGATGTGTACCTCTGCTATTAAACTGATTAAAGCTGTATAGTACTGGAAAAAAACATGGATAGAACATTACAAAGAACAAAATGCACAAATTATTAATGGAGCCAATTTACATATCAATTAAAAAAACTGCCCAACACATTACACATGTTCTCATGCCAATCAACCTACTTTCCACAGAACACTAAAACAACTCCCAGATCTATGAAAACAAAACCCCATCCAGACCAAACAACAACTACTGTAACTGCACCTTCCCAGTAACATAAAAAATTCCCTGTCTCTCACCAGTCATGTCCTTCAAGTCTGCAGGTCTCTCTTCATATGCCATGTCTTCAATGCTGCTGCTATAACTGTGAGCTCCTTCACCTTCCACTATGCTCTCCATGTGGCCACTGTGAACTCTTATGTCTTTCATCTGCTGCTCCTGACCAGACAATGCCAGTGCTGATCACACACACACACACACACACACACGCATGCATCTACACACACACATACATATGCACGTATACACACACACACGCATGCACGTATACACACACACACACGCATGCACGTTTACACACACACACGCATGCACGTATACATACACACGCGCATGCACGCACATGCACACATGCATGCATGTATACACACGTGCATGCATACACGAAGGCACGTACACACACTTGCATGCATACACGCAGGCACATACAAACACACACATACACACACACGCATGCACGTACACACACACACATGCACACGCATGCACACATGCCTGCACGTATACACACACACGCATGCATACACGCAGGCACGTACACACACACACACACACATACACACACACACACTGCTCTCAACCTCAAACAATATGCTGCTACTGACCAAGGATACTAAATTAATCCTGACCATATACACACCACCATTATGCAATACTAAAGTATTGACTGCCAAAGCCATGTCCCCTTTCACTGAGGGTCCCTATACTATGGAAGCAGAAAGGGACCATAACACTGAATTAACCAAAAAATCTCACTACTTTAGTGAAACCCAATATGACAAAAATCTTCACAACATGCCCTCCATGCTGCCACCATCAGCTCTGGGATCCTTTACCTGCCGCCATGCTCACCATCCTCCTGCTGCCAGTTCCAAGCATCTTTATAATACTTGCTGCTCCTGAATAAAGAGACCTTGTCAGTCCTGACTGCATACTGACAATGCTCCCAATTGCAAACTGAACATGGATCCAGACTGAAGATTCTGTGCTAGTCCTGACCACACACACACCATCATGCCGTATTAAATTATGGATTGTCACAACCATTGCTTATTTTTATAGGGGGATCCTACACTATGAAAACAATATGGGGACATGATACAAATTAACCCCCAACGTTTCTCTACACTGATGAAAAACACTGGGGCAAAAAATGAAAAACACAAACCCAGAAATAATCGTAAATGTGATCAAAAGGTAAAAACATGTATCCTATTGTTTGTACATGCAGTTTACTGTAATAAACGATACAGCAGCATCATGGATACATAGACACTGTCAGCAGATAAGGGTCTATGGCCCACCCAGTCAGCCCATTTGAGCTTGTAAGTTCACTTTATATTTCCCTAGAAGTCTGTTGCCCCTTACCCCTGTCCTCCAGCATTCCATTATGTCTATCCTATGCATTCTTAAATCCCATGACTGTTTCAGCCCCCACCACTTCCTCTGGCAGGGTGTTCCACTTGTCCACCACCCATTCTGTGAAGAAATTCTTCCTCATGTTTCCTCTGAATCACCCTCCCTCCAATTTCATCCCATACGTTCTAGTCCTGGAACATCTTTATTTCTGGAAAATAGTGTATTCCTGCACCCTGTTCCTCCATGTAAGGTCCTTGTATGTCTCTATCATATCCCCTCTCTCCCTCCCTCCTCTCCTCCAGGGAGTACATATTCAAGTCCTTCAACCTGACCTCATAGGACATGTGATACAATCCCTGTACCATCTTTGTTGCCCTCCTCTGAACCTTCTCTGCCCTGTCTATGTCCTTACATAGATAAAGTCTCCAGAACTGTACACTGTACTCTATGTGGGGCCTTACTATTGTCTTCTATAGTGGAATTATGACCTCCCTTTTCCTGTTGGTGATGCCCCTGCCTATGCATCCCAGCATCCTATTTGCTTTAGCTGCTGCCTTGTTACACTGTTTCCTTACCTTGAGGTCATCAGAGATGATAACCCCAAGATTCCTTTCCTGCTTGGTGCATGCTAAATCCCCACTAGTGGTGGACAAAGTGGCTGAAATTCACTCTGCCAAGTGATCCGTGGAGTAATGTGGAATCTGTAAAGTACCCCGCAACATGAAGCGGAGTAGTTCGTGTCATGATGAGGAACACAAAATCCATTGAAACCAATGACTTTGTGTTATTCTGTCTTCCCCAAACCACTTCTTCACCAATTTTAAGGCAAAGTACATTGAAATCAATGTACTTTGCATCACTACGCCTTGTTATTGAGCTCAAAGGTGAATTTGCAGTGCTTCGTGGGATTGTAGGTCACATGGGCTTTAGATTGTTCTGCACAGCTTCAGTTCTGTGTAGTGTGTGTGTAATGGAAGATGGAGACCCTTTCTTCTCATAGCTCTGCGATTCAGATCCTCTAAAAGCTGTTAAAAAAACCTTTTTGAGACATTTTGTTTGCTCAAAATTTAGTACATAGATTGTAGGAAACCCTCCTGTGCTCATATCATTGAGTGTTTGTTGTTTGTGTGTGGATTTTGAATGTTAATTTAGAACAGTCAGTCTCTGTACTATGAAGTGTACTTTAGGGGAGGGGCGTATCTGTGGTGTAGGTAGATTTAACTGGGAGAAAAAGGCTGTCTTTCTGTTTTGGTTATATTTTTCTTGTATAACTGTTAATGTACACGCAGTAATATTTTCAGTAATTCTTGACTTTTTTTGCTGATTGTTGTGGTGCTGCAGTGTATAATTTCAGTTTGTTTAAAACATTTGTTATATTACTAAAGGTTTTCAGTTTGCTATGCATTACTTGTAGTGTGTGTGTGTGTGTGTGTGTGTGTGTGTGTGTGTGAGTGTGTGTGTGTGCGATGTGTACCATTAAATCAGACACCTTTTATTGTGCCACAGAATAATTGAAGCAGTGTGAACCTGGTATCCACCGTACCTGCGTGAATTTTTTATACTGCTTTGTGGTATCTTTACTGGTAGTGGACTGTTACTACCATGCACTACCCCCCCAACCGGCAAAAGGTATTCTTTTCCAGATTTGGATTTGTGACTTTCGAGCACTGGTTAGGTGTTGTTGTGCCTTTGCATCTGCATCTCTCGAGTGTGCAGCACAATCTTAATCTGTCTGTACATTTGCAGTACACCATTAATTCTGGGAGACTATGCATTTCTTGTTACGCTCTCATTTCACTTCATCAGCACTGGGGAGTTTTCTGGACACAAGACAGTAGCATTTTGGGGATGCAAATTAATTCTGGTGACTATGTGTGACCATTGCACGCATGACTGAGTGCGCCATTAAGTCTGGGAGACTTCACATTTCTTGTTATGCCCTCATTTCACTTCATCAGCACTGGGGAATTTTCTGGACACACGACAGTAGCATTTTGGGGATACACATTAATTCTGGTGACAGTGTGTGTGAGGGGCTGCTAATATTGTTTTCACTTCACCTTACTTCGGGTTAAAGGTGAAATGAATGCTGTTGAACTTATGGCTGGCTGTTTTGGACTTATAGTAACGTTTGTGTCATAGAAGTTGTTTTATTGAGAATTATTAAGTGATCATACCTCTGTGTAAGTTTTTTTATTTAAATATTTATGAATCTGATACAGAGCTCAGGTACAGCATTTTGCCAACTATTGTCATTTGAGCGCACGATACCTGTGACGTCTGAACTTCTGTGACAGCTCTGAGGGTGCAAGCTGCAGCCTGTGAGGCACTGCAGCTTTCAGTTAATTTGGGTCGCTGCATCTTTCAACAAGCTGATAATTTGTTGTGTAGTGCAAAGTGTTCATACACAAACATGAGAATGCAGTGATTTTATTTTCCCACAAATTTGCTACCCATTATGTTTTTATTATGTTAATGTTACTGAAATCTGCAGTGTGACATGGTATTATTGTTCCCACTCGAATGACAGCTCAGTTGCTGTCAGATCTGTGATGCCCTTTGAACTTCAGTGTTAGGGACTCTTACAAATGTGCATTTTTTTTGTTTATTCAGTAGTACATAATTAGCTAATTATTACCACTGGTTTTGATGTCTTTGGTGATGTATGATTAAACTTGAGCGTGATGATTAAATTTTAGGTTTGCATATGCTGATTACTGTTTCCTCCCCACATAATCATGTGGACTTTCTGACAGCATGGTTCAAACATCTGTACAGTAAATTGTGGGCAAAATCTGAGACATCTAAGTTGGGGTGGTTCAGTAATAATTTATCTACACAACAGTGCCTAATACATACTGAACTCTGCATCTTGTAAGTGTGTGTTCTCTTTGTTTTCCAAACATTGCTGCACTTCGATCTGTCATATATCGTGCATTTGGAGAGAACGATGCAGTAGTGTGATTGATATCCTTGACTGCCCTCTCTTCCCCTTTTATTTTACTTCCCCCCATTTGCTATAATTGTATTTATGTCATATTTATCAAGTTGTGCTTGTTTCTGCCTTGATTCCCTTATGAAAAATGTCATTGCTATGTAACACAAAGACACTTCAATATGTGAAATCATAAATGTATTTATAATAGTGGAGTGTGTGTGTGTGTGTGTGTGTATGTGATTTAGTGTGTGTGTGTGTGTGATTTTGTGTGTGTGTGTGTGTGTGTGTGTGTATGTGTGTGTGTGTGTGTGAGAGAGAGATTCAATTTGTGGATTGCTGATGTTTGTAATCATGTTTACCAGTCTCTACTTTTTGAGTGTAAAATAAAAGTTCCTAATAAGTTTCATATAGAACGCTGCCCAGTTTGCCAGAGTATTGTTGTGTTTATTAGGACTTGATGATGTGAGAGAGGAGGTTGGTGTTGATGACTGTGACTCACATCACCAAATAATTTTTGGTACAGAAAGAATGAAACATAGGCTATGACAAGGAAAGCTTGGTACACCTACTGGACCCATCTAACTTCATTCATAAATGTAAGGCAGTTTACCATACATTTCTTGCCAGTATGGTTGCCTTTTTCTATATTGTGCATTTATTGATATCACTGTTTTACCATGTATGTTTACTTAAAAAAATATTTAATTACATTTCCCTTATTATTACCTTCTAAATTCTCATAATGAACCCGTTTTATTCCTGTACATATATGTTATTGAATGATGCTGCCCACATGGACTTTTTTACTCTCCTGAGTTACTTGTTTGTCTTTATCATACTGTCTCTCTCTCTTTCTTTTCTTACATGATAAACTTTTTTAAATATCTAAGCCTTTCCTCATATGTTGTCTGATGTATACCAGACAGTAGTTTGTTTCTATCATATGGATCAACATAATTCTGTAAGTGTTTTTTATGGAGATGCACCTAAATACTTGGAATTAGTATGCCAGATCTAGTCTCACAGTTCATCTGTACTGTGGCATCAATAATTCCTGTTTAATACTGGTGATGATAATCCCTATGGCTCACATGCTGTCTTCAATTTAAAACACAATGTATAAGCCAGCTCCACAAAGCCACAGTGACAGCCCAGTCCAGATCCTTAACACCTCATGATACGTTAGGAGTGGTCACTAAGGTACTTCCCCCTTGGAAGAGAGGGACCCTCCTAATGAACAGATACTTTGTTACCTGGAGGGTTGCTGTATGAGCTAGTGGCTGGTAGCAGGGGTCGGGTGTTGGGGCCTATGCAATCCGAATGAGTTGCAGGATGGGCAAGCTCCGACTGGGAGGAGCATAAAAAAAGCACAATGTATGGTGATTGTATGTAATTAGATGGTTGCCTAGTGGGTGGCATGTAATTCTGTGACAGCTTTGTGTAGACAAGGTACATTTTTACTCTCTTCCATGTGTGAATCTTCACTAACTGTTTGAGGCCAATCTCTCTTAGCCCATCTAATCTGTTTCTGCCTCATGTAGTGGATGTGCTGCAGTTCTGGAGTCCCCATCTCCACAAGGACATAGATAGGATGAATGTAGCCCAGAGAAGGGCAACTAAAATGGTGCATGGACCGCACCAGAAACCATATGGAGATAGACTAAAGAAGCTTAATATGTACACCCTTGAGTAAAGGAGGGAGAGGGAGGTCATGACAGAAACTTTCAAGTACCTCAAGGAAATAACAAGTCCAAGAGGGTAGTATCTTTCAGAAAAAGATGTGCAAGAACAAGGGGGCACAATTAGAAAATTATTGGGGGGATGGCTCATGTGCAATATGAAGAAGTATTTTTTTCAATGAAAGGGTAGTGGATGCATGGAATGGCCTTCTTGAGACAGTCATATGGCCAAAAACTGTAGGAGAATTCATGAATGCATGGGACAGACATAAGGTAACTCTTGTGGGGGTTGTAAGAAACAGGATGTTGGTTAACTAGGATATGCAGCTTATTCAATAGGTAGGTGAATGTGAAGACTAGGTGGGCCAAGTGGTCCTTATCTGCCGTCAAAGTCTATGTTTCTGTGTTGCATATGTGTTCCATGAAACATTTTTTCTTTTTTAAATGTTGATTATTAATTATTTCATTTCCTTTACATAATAACATTCACTAACAGAATGGCATCAGCCTTGATATCCAGTGATGAAGATTCTGATGTTGGGGACCTCACTTGTGTACGGCCCAATGTTGTTGTACCTTACAACTATGAACCCCTAGCTTGTGATATGATGAATTTTAGACTTCATGACTCATCATCGGATTTATCTGGTGAATCAGATACCAAATTGCCTCCTATTCCATTAAGTGACTGGTAACATCTTTTTATACATGTGGATAACCATACAGTGAAGTACTGTACTTGATGAAGTCTATAACAAGTGAATGTATTTATCTATATGTTACTTGCCCTTTGTAACTTGTATTTGTTCAAAAGCTAGCCATATATATATATATATATATATATATATACTGTATATATGTACATACCTTTTTTTGTTATAGTGTGTCGACCAATATCAGATGTTTTAACAGTTAGATAATAGTCTTTGCTATAGGGATATTATTGACTGAGTAACTCGCTTCAGCATGTCCTTCCATCACCTTGGTCACTTCATGTTTGGAGACTTGTTAGAAGGGTCCTGTCAGGTGGGGAGCTCATCATGGATCTAGTTGCTGAGGTCCCACTAGCTGGTAGTGATCATGTCATGGATTAGTTCTCCCTAAAACTAGGGTACTATGGAGAACACACTAAATTGACAGTAGTGGATTTAAGAGGGGCAGAATCTGGGGGGATAGATTGGGTCCGGAGGGGCTATTTAGAGAGGGATCAGGTCAAGCATGGACACAGAGGCCCAATGGGAAATCACAAAAAAAAGGCTACTGGAGTCTACCAATGTCGGCATGAGGGAAAGATGCAGGGGTGGTCAAAGCTGGGAGGCCGAGTTGGTGAACGAAGGAGGTCCAGGATGCAGTACTGGGAAAAAAAGGTGCCCATAGCCCATATAAGCACTCTCGGGGGGCTATATCTAAGAAGGAGTATGATAATGCAGTCAGGAAGGTCATCAGGGTGGTGAGATTGGCTTAGGTGAGGGCGGAGCTGAGATTGCCACTAGGGATTAGAATGGGGAAAAAGGGTTCTTCATGTACATCAGGGAAAGGAAGAAAATTAAATGGGCAGATCAGTCAGGATAGGGGGTGGATGGGTGAAAGAGGCAAGAGAGAAGGTGTAGGTATTACATGAATTTATTTGCCTCTGTCTTTTCAAAGGAGGAGGAGGGGAAGATGGCACAGGTAGGAGATGGGGCCAGTGATATGACGGATGAAGGCAGGGGAAATGGATGGTAAAATACCCAGAGGTAAGGTGTGGGAAGCACTCAAGGCCCTAAGCGGGGACAATGCACTGGGACCAGATGGGATCCATGTCAGGGTGCTCAGGGTGCTGGCTGACACCCTGGTCACTACCCTAGCAGACCTTTTTAACTCCTCCCTGCAGTCTGGGTGGGTATCTCACGACTGGAGGATGGTCCATATTGTGCCAATCCACAAGACTGGCCCCCGAGAGAAGCCGGGTAGTTATAGGCCGGTTAGTCTGACATCGGCGGTGGGAAAAGTGATGGATGTCATCCTGAAGGAGAGGCTGGAGGGAGTTCTGAGGACACGGTGTCACATATACATTCACCAGCATGGCTTTGTTAATGGCAGATCATGCCATACAAATCTGTTGGAGCTCTATGAAGGGGTGACAAGGGTGCTGGATCAGGGAAGGTCAGTGGATGTCCTCTTTCTGGACTTCAGCAGGGCATGTGACTCTGTGCCACATCATGTGCCTCTGGGGACACTGGACAGTATGGGGGTTGGGGGAAGATGGGCAGGTGTTTAGGAAACTGGCTGGCGGGGCATGTACAGAGGGTGAGGATGGAGGATGAGGTCTCATCCTCAATGTTAGTCACAAGCGGAGTCCCAACATGGTCTAGTGCTGAACCAACTCCTATTTAATACCTATGTTGCTGACATCAGACGTGGTATCAGGAGCAGGATGAGACTCTTTTTGGATGACTCTAAATTGTGGTGGCAGTGGATGGGAAGGAGGGAAAGCTGGATCTCCAGGAGGACCTGGAGACTCTAATGAGATTGTCACAGTCTGAAAACTAAAGCTTACTGCTGCAAAATGCAGGATTATGTATCTAGGTGCCAAACAAAAAGACACATGTATACACTTTGTGGGGGTAGGAAGAGACGCTGCGGATTTCGAGGTTGGAGAAAGACCTTGGGGTGGTGGTGAATGTCAAAATGTACAACTCAGAGCAGTGTAGATGGGTGATGGTACAATCAAAAAATAAAATATTGAGTTTCATAGCCAGTGAGATAACCTCAAGGAGAAGTGGGGTACTCCTTCGGCTGTACAATAGCCTGGTTAGACCACAACTTGAATACTGCATGCAGTTTTGGCACCCCTACTTAAAGAAGGATATTGCATTACTGGAGAGGGTGCATAGGAGAGTGACCAGGATGGTACTGGAACTAGGGGAAAGGCCCTAAGATGAGCGACTGGGGAGAGAAGAGACAGTGGGGATATGATAAATGTCTTTACATAGCTCAATGGTATTAGTATCGTAAGCCTTGAGGGGGTCCTTTGGCTGAGGGAGCTGGGGCCACTATGGTACACCCTATGAAGCAGGATGAGGTGAGGATGGAGTTGGTGACTGCTACTAATGTGGAGTAGTTCAAGAAGGGATGGGATAGGTGTAGGGGGAGGGCACATCCAGGAGCCCCACTTGAAAATAGGGGTCCTTATTGGAATGGAGTACATAGCCACATAGCTTGCTGATTTGTACTCTTATTCCTTGTCCATCTTACCCTGTACCAACTTAGCTAATTATATCAAAGGTTTATTTGCTTCAAAAACTGGCATATACCTTTCAATGCAGTATATTTATTCACTCATTATTTTTCATATCTTTTAATTAGGTGCTCATGTGACACTTGCCAGATGATGCCCATGGTCAGGGAAAATGGATGCTGTCAGTACTATGCCAAAATACCTAGCAGGATGGATGGTAATGAATACAGATGTATTACACAACACCTAGGCTTCCAATCTACTTGTTTGGATATATGTTCTTGAGAAGAGATATTATGAGTTCATATGTGAAGATGGACCCCAAGATGATTTCGATCCTATCCATGAGTAGGTATTCTGTTATCCCACGTAATTTATTTCTCATTTTTTATTTTGAGAAAGCTTCTTCCATAATAAGCAAATAGCTGTCTCTAGTTTTCACCTAGGTGCAAGTCATGAAATTGACTTCTGGTCATCCTGTTCCATGGAGACATCAAAGTTTATGACCTTTGTTAACCCATCCCTCTCATCACACCAATCACCAAGCACTGTATGCCAGAATGTCCAGCAGACATTTAGCATCACCTATGTATGGTGCAGATGATGACAGTGGTGAATGAACTTCATGTAAATGTCCCATCTGTGTATATATCTATCGCTATATCAGGACAGGATGAGGGTGTTGGGGGGACTTACATCGTACCCACTTCAGGGCCGGTCTTATCTAGATGCATACTGTGACACTGTGCCTTGGGAATGCATACATTTTTTCTTGATGAAGAAAAATAATTTAAATCAATTAAATCACATAAATTTTGATAGAGATTAAAAACTTTACAAGCAAATAAAAGTGGAAGACAACTAGCTCTGTTATTGTTACAAAAGGTTGGGGGCAGCTTTGCTGCTATGCCAAATTAAGATGCAATTGAAAAAATTAGGTTGCCTGATTTCAGAAAAAAAGGGCTATATTGACAAGAGAACTCATTTGTAACCTGTGCGTGTAGCTGAAACAATGAATGATATAACATAATCTGTACCAAAAATATGGGATCACTCAAAATTGCTAAAAAAATCTGACAAGTCCAGAGGACAACTGGATTTCCAGATAGGGACACTGAAAACCTGATCATTAGGAAAAAATCCTGACATGTTGCAACCTTACTGGTGTCCCATGATAATCCTCTATACTCTGTCACTCACAACTCCAGAGAAGGTGAGTTGTCTAATTTGTTTGTAAATTAGACTATCAGAGGTGTGAGTACCCAGTGATATGAACATACAGAGCTGCCAGTAGATACTGGGCATTCAGTCTGTCTAGTCTGCTCAATTGCATAGTACTTCAGTCCCCTCACTCTCTTCTTTCCTCCAGAGTATACATTTTGAGCTGTCTCTGTCTTTCCTCATATTGTCTGTCCCCCAACCCCAATATCATTGTTTTGATGTCCTACGCTGCACCCCTCATGTAGTTTGATTTCATTTTTCAGCCCCCCATCCCACCTCCCCTTTAACTCCCCTACTCTTTACCATGTCCTGTCTCACCTCCAGAGACAATGCATTACCATCACCTCGTTCTCCCCCCCCCCCGCAAATGTGTATTCTTGGTGTACTGCCTACTTCTTCCCGCTGTGTAACTTTTGCCCTGGTAGTGCTACCTGGTCTTCTCCGAGTAGCAAACGCTCTGAATCTGTTTGCAGTGCTAATCTCCTTTTATTGAACGAGTCAAGTTTCCCTTTTCCTGATGACCAAGTGTCACTCGAGATTAGTGGACACTTGATCATCCTTTGAAATGGCCGATTTGAATTTGCATTTTTGTTGTAAAAAAATGTATTTGTTTCATTAAAGATTGGCAACCATATTCCATATAAAGTATTGTGCATGAGCAGTCATACACAACATAGAGAAAAATGGATGGGCAACTATGCACAACCAATGTGTTGTGCCACAGAGGGATTTTGATTCCCTCTGACCTCGAGAGCGAAGCGCAAGAGGTCTATGAGAATCAGAACGCCAATGTGGCAGAACACACTGGTTGTGCATAGAGTTGTTCATCCTGTATTTTTTAAGTATACTGTTATGTGTGAAATGCTACCAAGAGAACCAAGCAAACATGTGGCATCATTTCAAGTTGTTGTGACATCAGTACTGCAGCAGAACAACATAATGATGTCACTACTACAGCACAACAAGCATATTCAATGCATGGAATTCCATGCATAGCAGCATTCTGCCATACACTATATGTATGATAGTGGATGGGTAGCTATGCACAATCAGTGTGTTGTGCCATCGAGTGATTCTGATTCCCTGTGACATCGAGAGGTCCATGGGAATCAGATCCCAGAGGTGGCACACAGAACTGGTTGTGTATAGTTACCCATCCACTATACTATATATATTGTATGATAGAAAAATGTTATGCATGGAATGCCTTGAATATGCTTGTTCTGCTGCAGTAGTGATGTCACTACTGAAGCAGATCAAATTGGAATGCTGCAATATCACTTTTTTCTATCCAATTGTTGGCTCTGTGTGACACCACTCCATGTAATACCACTGCAATCCATCAACTGTTACTTTTAAAAAAATGTAAAATGCATGCCGTACCAATTAATAAGACATGACAGTCACGCTACATTTGTCTTTCTTTATAGGCAGTATCGGTATCTGGCATACCGCAACTTGTATGATGGAGTTTCATCAAGCTGGGTCAGAATGTACGAAAGATCCTACCTGCATGTGTTGTAGTTAGTATTCAAGCAAGATTCCCATCTGCTCATTATTGTGGGTTTAAATATCCACAGTTAACTGTGGATGACTTACTCTAGACAAAAAAACAAGTATTTCAAGTGTGTGAATAGACTGCTAAACACTTCAATAAATGTAATTACACATTCTGATTATCAATAGGTTTATTGGTTACTTTTGCAGAATAAATATAGTTATTGTTTCCATGTTATGTCAGTTCCAATAAAAATATACTTTTGTTTAATTCAAGGCAGGACTTGATAGACCCTATAACATGAAATGTCTAGAGTTGAATATAAAGTATTCTCTGACCTTTGAATTAATTAAAATACATTGAGTGGTGGTTAAACAGTAAATTCAACATTACATATCTGAGCATCTTAGTATTTAAGTGCCACTAATCATAGGTGCAGGATGTTCTATCAACCATTCTGAACGTTCCTTACAACTATACACCCATACTATATATACATCCTACCAGGCCACTCATCTAACATAACTGCATTTTAAATAAGTTTTTTTTTCTTAATCATTTAATTGTGATGACAATTATTATGTATTACTCAGTTTAAAACCATAAGATTGTTATGTCAAAATAGTTACCTCTATGTAAGTGGTCCTTTCATACTGTTCAGTTTTTCTTCATATGCCAATATACAATAAATTTGAGGTGTTAAATATGATTATTTACATACAACCTTCAATTTCATGAGAGTTCCACAGGCTTATGATGAGAGTATGATTTTTTTTAATTTTGATTTGTCATTTTTGTATCAGTGTTTGTTCAGAGATCACAACAAACTAACTCATTTTGAACAGATTATGACCTCATACAGTATCTCTATGAAGTAGAAGCCTTTATGATTTCTTAAATCTAGTCTAATGTCCTCTCACTAGGTCATGTTTATCCAGTTTGGGAAAAGATAAACTTAGTGGTGGTGGTACTACTGTCTGGTGCAATGATGAAGCAACTTCATAGGTTGGATACAGATTTCTTAGATGAAATATTTGGGCCTTTATTTCTGACATGTAACCTGTTTCAGACAATGCAGAAAGAAAGAAAGAAATAATATTTCACTTACAAGTCACAAATTATGTAAAGGATACACAATGGATTTTCTCTCTATAATTGGAAAGGAGGAAATAGTAAAGATAGGAACCTTATGGTCACTAGCACCCAACTCTCAGGAAGTATAATTCCAATAGTGTGTGTTTGTGTGTGCATGTGTGATAGATATAGGATAGTGGATGGGCAACTAGGCACAACATACCGGTTGTTCATAGAATTGCACATCCGCTATTCTGTATAGTGTATGTGCATCAATGCCTTTTTTGGTCACTGCCCTTTGTTTCAGTGAACTGGAGGTTGGGGAAGGGCACTTGAGGGTCAGTGGTATGCTTAGATTACTGACAGTGTGCTGCAGATCTTTCTGCAAGTTAAAGTTTAAAAATCATCAACTTCCAGCTTAATTGGATTTTGGAAATCAAGTATGTGTCAGCATTCCAGTTTGTTCTGCTGCATTAGTGGCATCAGGAATGCAGCAGAACAAGCATATTCCAGACATGGAATTCCATGCATAACAGCATTCCATCACACACTATAATCAGTGAGAGATTGTCATCATTTAACAGCTTGTCATATTGGCATTTGGTAACTGTCTGCGGCACATACTTGTCACATACGTAAGACCTGAGCAGGTAACAAACACAATACATCATTCAGTTCTAAAATAGCTTGGTACTGGTGCTAGGTGAAAGGCCCTATAAGGAGGGACTGGGTGAGCTCAACCTGTACTCATCTGAGGAGAGAAGAGAAGGGGGAATATGATAGAGGTCTTCAGGTATCTCAGTGAAATTAATAGGGTAAGCATTGAGGAGGACATTCATCTGAGGGAGTTGGGGGCCACTAGGGTACATTGTATGAAGCTGGATGGGGGGAGGATGAGGGTGGAAACAATGAGTTAATAATTAACTGAGAGGATGGTGGTGCCCTGGAATGTGATGCCCACTGGGAAATGTGGGACCATAGGACCTATTCTGCTGGCTTCATAGTATGTTAATATTTTAGTATGATTCCAATCCATGCCAAATCCCCACATATCTAAAGAGGTGTTCACCACTAGTCTAGTTGCATGACATAGTTCAAGGAGTAACAGTGGGGCTCACGCAACTGCAAAATACAGCATGATGATCTGAAGCATAGTTATAGCTGTGAAGAGATAATAATCCTGGATAAACAGCTACTGACATTCCAAATCCAAAAACATCATACAGTTATAGAGACCACATCTGATGAATGGATTATACATGGTAGTGGTTGCGCATAAGAATGCTACCCAAAAACGGTGAGTGTTATTCAATATGTATTCACCAGAGTTAAGTGAAGAGAGTGGTTTGGATGGGGTGGTGGAATTTTTTTATATATTTAATTAGAAATTGGGTGCCAAAAATCCAGTATTCTGATTGGCCAGTGCACTTGCTTTAGCGGGCAAGTGTTTATCAAAGGGCCCGCTAAAGAACAAGTGCCAATTCCGGGTACCCTATCACTAAAGATATTCTTGGGCACCCTGAATTTTCAAATGTGCCAGCCATCATGATTTATTTTTTCTTTACAATGTCCATTTTCTAAGTGCAATAATACCCTCCAGGGTGGGCGGTATTGGGAAATACCAGACCTTCCAGGGGCTATATGGCCCTCCACTTCCAGGGACTATATGGCCCTCTGCCTGTGGCATCGGGCCTCATTACACCCTTGGGTGGTCCAGTATTTCCCAATACCACCCACCCTGTCGGGTATTATTGCTTGCGTAACTCAGGGATAAAGAAACAGAGGGCAAGTAGATTAAATTTTTAGGAAAAAAAACTGTGACAGAATATAAAAGGCCCAGACATAAACTTACCTCTCCATGGACACCTATGAACATCAAAATGATAAACTGGTCAGAAAATGAAATATATTTGAGTATATCAATAATTTATGTAAATATTACCATAGCTGCAGGGAACCTTTATATCCTTTACAACAGCATCGCCCGTCCGGTGTTTAGGGTACATGACACTTCGGTGTGGGTTCCCTTCTCTTGTGGTTTCCTGAACTCTGTTACTGTTCTCATTGAACTGCAGAGCAGCTAAAAGTAATCTAAATTGAAATAACTAAAACATCCATGTATATGCTTGATGTTGTTCATGTGTGCATATATATGTGTGTGTGTATATATATATATCAGAGGCAAAACCCTCTGTTTAATACATTAGGGTTGTTCCACAGAGACAAAAGCAAGGAAATTCAGTGTTAGGGTTGAAAGCCCCCCTTGGATCCCCCATCCACACCCCCAACCAGCATCAGGGTGCACATTGGGGTTGCTGACCCTAACTCTCACCCCATCAGATGTGTGAAGAAGCAGAGGTATAGGAGAATGGGGTGAGAGTTAGGACCGATAACCCCAATGTGCACCCGATGCCGGTTGGGGTGTGGGTGGGGGGTCCAAGGGGGGCTTTCAACCCTAACACTGAATTTCCTCACTTTTGTCGCTGTGGAACAAACCTAACTAATGCATTAAACAGAGCTTTTTGCCTCTAATTTCCCTTCTTTTTGAGAATGATAATGAGAAATAGTGAATGTAATGTGGCAGTGGAAGCACAAGGCCCTTCTGGCCCCGTGCTCCCACCACATTATCTCTTGTCACATAGTAACACAGTGCCCACAGATGCAAACAGTAATGCACATGGTAACACAAATCAAAACACAAAGATAAACAGTACTGTGAAATAGTGAATGTAATACAGTGACAGAAGCGCGGGGCCCTTAGGGTCCCACACTCCCGCCATGTGATGTTTTCACACATACTAACACAGTACCAGCAAACGCAAATATTAATGTGCATGGTAACCCAAAGCAAAACACAAAGATAAACAGTACTGAGAAATAGTGAATGTAATACAGCGACGAGACCAGCGACTGAAGCGCAGGGCCCTTTGGGCCCCACACTCTTGCTACATGTTGTCTTGTCACATAGTAACATAGTGCCCACAAACACAAATGGTAATGCACATAGTGACACAAAGCAAAACAGAAAGATAAACAGACACAAATGGTTAAAATTACAGAAACACAAGTGCAAATGAAAACGCAAAGGGTAACGCACAAGGTGGCATAGACACGAAAAGTAACTGTAACAGGTACAGAACCACAAGCAGAAGTGGTAAGGGTAACAGTTATAGAAACACACACAATAGTTTTCCCCAAAAGCTGCATGTAGAAAGACAGTGAGTACAATCAATGTATGCATAATAATGGCTCTCGGAGCAGAAAATGAGGAGTTGGAATAGTAAATTGCTTATATCTCAGGAACCGTACTACATAGAAAAAAATGTAAAAGTCATATGAATTATCACTTTCCTGCTAGTTTTGCACTTAGCCCCTTTTAGGGGGCTAAGCATTTTTCTGATGAAAAGTCCGTATCTCGCACCATTTCCGAGATACGGACCCTGAAAGGCGCGACGCACGCCGTAATGTTATCCTATGGGAAAAAAAGACAAATTTGCAGTGCCATAACTTTCCCTCCCTGTAATATTTTTTCACCAAACCACTAAAAGGCACATCTGTGGGATGTTGCCTTTCTTCCCTCCAAATTTCATCCCAAAAGACAAAACCGTTATTTTGCAGCAGGGCGGCAAAGAATTCTTGTAATGCAGCAGACGCCGTAATGTTATCCTATGGGAAAAAGCGTCAACTTTGGAGTGCCGTGACTTTGCCGCCGTGTAACATTTTTTCACTAAAACAGTAAAAGGCACGTCTGTGACATGTTGGCTGCGTTCCCTCCAAAATTTCAGCCCAAAACACCAAACCGTTCTTTTGAAGCAGGGTGACAAAAAAATTGCTGTCATTTTCCCACAGCCTGGAAAAGTACTGTTGAACTTTGCAAAAGCTTTCGCAGATTCATTCGACAGTGTTGTGCATGTGACACTACTTTGTGAAAGTACTTTTTTCAGAAATTTGAAAAACATATTTCTGGGGTGTTTTTCCCCAAAATAAAGACATGCCTAGCATCCTCAGGGTCTGACTAGGTGAATACAAAAATAATTAGGTTGCTAGAAGGTCCCACATTTAAATGCCAGGCATTTTTCTGATCACCAGCTGAAAACAAAATGGTGGATTTGCGAAAGTAAAAGGGCCATTTGTGAAAGTAAAAACTGCATTTGCGACACTGGAACTTTTTGTTAACTTTTCCCATTGACTTATAATGGGAACTTGTTTTTTGAAAAACCTTTGAACCATTTAATATTTTTTCACGAAATCTTCAAAAGGCACATCAGGGATCCTGGCTGCACATTCCATGAACATTTCAGACCGGTCGCGCAAACTGTGCAACCTGTAGAGATGAGCAAAGAATTCCAAAAAAGCATAAATGCGCACGCAGATCACACTTAATAACTCTGCAGCTGTATATCCGAACAGTACGAAAGTTGGTAGATCCCAAGATGTATGATTCTTGATTGTGTGTTCCAAATTTCAGGCAAATCCATTTAACAGTTGCAAAGTTACTAAGGTGCAGAATTTTAGGTTTAACATGTAAATGGCTCCTCAACCCTAACTATGGTAGCACTACCGTGCTAACATAATATATATGCGTGTGTGTGTGTGTGTATGTATGTATGTGAGTGTGTGTGTGTGTGTGTGTGTGTGTGTGTGTGTGTGTATATATATATATAATGATTTTATATATATATATATATATATATATATATATATATATATATATATATTCTTCTATATATATACCTATTATATATATATATATATATATATATATATATATATATATATATATAATTTATTACAATATTTTTATCACATTTATGGACCATTATAAACAAATATTATTTTGTATTACAATGTGTATATTATCACAGTTCTATAGGTACAACACCAACCTGGCATTCATGGAGTTGTAGAAATAATGCACAGACTTTGGAGCAAAATGGATCATGACCTTGTGATATGCCTCTAATCCAGAAGTCTGTTCACTGGGTGACAACTTAGCTACATCTTTCAGTTTGCATTAAGTACGATGAGTTTCATTTCATTATACTCCTTGTCTCCTGTGTAAATATGAAAATTCACTTATGAACCCTCACTTTAATTTGAATTTTCTATATGCAATATATCACAATTTGAAAACTTAAAAAAAAATCAAGCCTTTTCTCAACCAGGCCGGATCTTCCAAAGATCTGTGCAGACAGTTTGGATACATCTGATCATGGCCTTCATGTATGTTACACACATGATTAGTGATGCTTTTCCATTTAGAAACACACAACTCACTATCACCATCACTTGTTGCAGTGCACCAGTACATGTGATGCGTTATAACATGAACCCATGGGGCCAGCTGTTTGCATTTTGCCTTTTTACTAACAGCTTCCAATTTTTTACCAATACCTGTACTTGAGAAACTGAAGTATTAACAGATAATTGTACTAATTTCATAATTACAAACTTTGGGAAATGAGAGCCTGAGATGACAGACTACATCAATTCATAGAAGCAGACCAGATAACATTATAATATTTGTCTCAATAATGACGAAATCTAATTGGCTGCGATCATTCTGATAATATTATGTTAATCTCATTATCAACATAGAGGATAATACCTGATGTACAGGTGATAACCATGGTGTGATCACTTCGAGTGGTTGCAAGGGCATCAGCAAACCTCGAGAGCACTAACAATCACAAGAGGTGTTAACAGCATGGTTATCACTTGTACATCAATCATTGTTATTTATAGTGTATTCACTCATCATGAGAAGTTACATTATCCACCCCACCCCCCCGATCACAAGTACGTTATCCTTACATTATTAATGAGTCTGCTCTACAGTCATGTTATTGTGTAGGAGAAAGTACCAGCCCAGCCTGCCCCATCACCAGAATCCTGGTGCCAACCCTGCCCCCTAATTGGCTATAACCCCCATATTTTGATTTGAAATGTCCGCCATTTTTTTGTCTCACTTAGTGATAGACTGGCCCCGAATGCTCATTCAGTTACTGTACATTCGACCGGTATGTACTACTTAGCCCAAACACTGCCACTCAGTAACTGCCCAAAACAAACAATCTACCTTTTTTCCATCTCTCCTCACAGTCACGGCTCTTCAATTGCCTGGTACAGCATAAGACCGTCATGTGCATGACCACTCACAAATCCATTTTGCCATCCAGCACCCAAATAAATAAAATGAAGCTGAACTGAGACAGCAGCTTCTCTGTGTCCCAAGACTGCAGTACCAAAAAAATGCACAGGAAACAGAAGAGAAACAGTCCTAGAGGTGGTGAAGAGGGGAGCAAAAGAAGATAATAGCTGGGAGGGGGAACAAGAGATGGAACACCAAAAGAACAGAGAGACTATTTTACAATAAAAAGAACTAAATTTCATTTTTCTTGTATTTTTTTTAACTTTGTTTTAATTTTATTAAATTCCGTATGAAAATGTTACAGGAACCCATTTTCTAAGCACAATAATATACTCCAGGGTGGGTAATATGGGCAATACCGGACCTTCCAGGGGATATAAGGCCCTTCGCCTATGGCATCGGACCTCATTACTCCCCTGGGTGGTCCGGGATTGCTCAATACCACCCACCTGGTCGGGTATTATTGCTTGCTTAAAAAAGTACAAAATAGTCTATGGCGGTTATGCCACTGTACTGCATGTGACATAGATAAGGCTTCACTTAGAGCAATGCATGCAATACTGGAAGCAACACCTGTGAAATGACATAGATAAGGATGAAACTATCCAGAGAAGGGCAACAAAGATGGTGCCTTTATGCAGACTGTCATTAGTGAAGGTTTAACAAAGAGCAGAAATCAATACATACCTTTGGCAACATGCTAGATGTCATACCAATGCTGTTACTGTGGCCATTCTTCTCTCAAAACTTTCCAGACCTGCAGATGCCTGTCTGTAGTTAATGACTGGATTTTAACTCCTTTCCCTTTGATTGACATCAAACATCTCTTCAGGCCTTCTAGCTCCATGGCATTTGAGCTACTTACTTCATTGCACTATGGAGGTATGAAGCAGAAATCTAAATATATTATTAGACCAATGTAATACCCATAATTATGATGTTTATAATCACTGGTTACCATAAATATCAGCTGGATTACTGTTTTGTTAAAAATTCATACCAACTGAATTTCGTGTTATTATGCTTCTAAGTTAATAATAACCTGAAATCCGGTTGATATGACACTTCATACTACCTTGAAATCTGGTTGATATGACATTCCCCAAAGAAACTGCTGCATTTATTTTTTTCGCAAAAGGCATTTTAACTACAGTATTTTCAGCTGTTTTATTAATGTACATTTCAATTTCTTCAAAAATAAAACTGCACTTTAGATAACTTCTTTTTCTTTCAAGCTGCTAGAAATACTGTCTAAATCTCCACACCAATAATTATGAAAGATAAAGAATAGATAAGTTTGATGTTATGATTTTTTTTCACACACTCTCAGTGATGAACACATAAAACTTTCAAGCTTCAGTCTCGAGGTTTATGTGTCATCACACACCTTGAGTGCATGAAAAAATCCATAATATACACTTATTACATTGTTTGTACCACCTTTGCAGGACTGACAGGGGCTATGACACCCTTCTCGGAGGGGTACATCCTCTTTCACATCTTGGTCAAGCATCATGGATGTGGGCCGAACACCTATTGTGCTGACGAACACAATACAAACCCCACATACCTTGGAAGGTGATCAGGCCTCCAGACATTCAAATCTTACCTCTCCAGCCATCCACCAAATGACCAAAGACCATTCCAAAACCACAATCATCAGTGTGGCCCAAAGTGTGGCATCCAGCACCTCCCAACCCATCATCACAACCACCAGTTAGCTTCCGGTACACATACTCACTAGAACCCATTAACTTGGTGATCTAATCATCCCCCCATGCATTGCTGCACATATTTAAATATTATGCAATCCTGGTTGCATATATACCCCCACAACCCCAATGAACTCAGATGGTCTAATGATACTCAACACTTTGTCCAATGGTGATAGCTTGCAAATTTGTGAATTCAAGGTTGTGGCACAAATCGAAGGGATTTGAAGATTGTTCCTACACTATCTCAATGAACTTCATATATTTTGCAAGTTCAAATTCATAATAACAACTACTTCCAGTTGATGGGGAAGAGGGTTGGGGGGATAATGGTGTTTTCACACATGCACGCACACATGCATGCTCGCACACACACACACACACACACACACACACACACACACACACACAATGTAGAAAATGAGAATCGTATAAACAGTTTCTGAAAGAATTTATATGCACCTGGACTAGTTCCATGATCAGAATTTTCTGTTTCTTCAAATCCTTCAGACTATAACTCCCATATTTAGTGGATTGACCAGGTGAGCAACATCATGCATCCCCACCAACATGAATTCCATCTGTACTTTCTTTGATAACTGTACTTTGTTGTGTCTTCCAAAAGTGATCAGTTGCTGGTATTATGTATGACTTTTGAATCATGCAGAAAGTTCACTAGGAAAATATTGGCACTTCCATGGATGTAAACAGTGCGATTGCCTTCCTAGGCATAACATCGCTCAAACAAATAGCTGTTGCTAACTCCAGATTTCCAAATGGCATATGTCCAGAAAAGGGCTGTCTCAACCATTGTAAGTGATGTCCATTTTGACATACCATTTCTAGTGTTACCGTTGAACCAATCTGTTGCTTAATATACACATCTCTTTTGCTGTAACATATTTTGCATGTTGACATCAGTTCACATAAAGATGATGCAAATACCACAGACGTTTTCTGTTTTTGTGGTGGATATCCAATGTCAAGTTTCTGCATCCTAAGAAATAAAAAAAAAAAATTAAATTGCCCACAGACACAAAAAAAAGAACCATGAAAAGGAAATTATTGCACAGTGTACTAGTACTTCAATCCAGTACTGAATGAGAACATCATAATCTGGGGTGTGGAGGGAGTGTTGGTCATAGAAGACCCAAAAGATGATACAGGGATCAAAGAGAAAGTCCAACAAGGTCAGGCTGAAATAGTTGAAAATGTATTCGATGAAAAAGAAAGTAAAGGATAGGGGTTCATATGATCGAGACATTTACATATCTGAATGGTGTAATCAAGATCAAAAACTGAAGGTATTTTCCATATAAGAAGAGTGAGTGACACGAGATTGCATGGGCTAATATTGGTGAGGATGGAATATCCAGCATGGAGATGAGGATACATTTTTTTTCAATAAAAGAGTGGAGGACAACTACATCACCTCACAACACAAAGTAGTGTCATATAAGATGGTGGGCAGTTTCAATATCGAATGGTGGGTATGTAATTCATTCAGGGAAGTGCATTTTGGGATAGTAGACTCAGCATACTGAGTTTCAGGATTACATAGTATATCCGTTATATGTATGTGTGTATATATATATATATATATATATATATATATATATATATACACACACACACACAAAACTCTTCACATCACACAAACACACAAACAAACACACCCACACACACTTACACACACACAGGCACACACACACACACACACACACACCTATTTATTATTGATACACATGTTAAATTAATGATTATGTGAATTTCAAAATGCTGAGTAGGTGAATAACACTAATCAACCTTTGGACTGTATGCTGGAGTACTTCAACCACATATTACTCTTTTGCAATGTATTAAATGTTAGAAAATGGGCAAAAACAATTCTCTCTTCTGATTAGCTGAGATACTTGCTTAGGTGGGCATCTATCAAACAACAACATTGCCCACCTAAGACGTGTGCCAGTCCAAGGCACCTCATCACAAAAAAATTACCCTGTATGAGGTACAGCGTGCCCTGTTATCTTCACTGTACCATTTAGATTATCGCTTCCCGATCATATTGGCCAAAAAAATGATTTTGTGATGTAAAAAAAAAATAAAAATTAATTGCACTGCTATCAGTAAACTAAATTCATGGTGTGGGTGAAGGGTCTGTAAACAAATGCTTACAAAACAGGCACTGCACTATAGAAAATAAAGCTTATAAGCAGCAGTACCCTCTAGTGGCATTTATTGGGGCTATTTTACATAAGCTGATGTTTTTCTTTAGTTTATGAATATTTTAGCTGCTTTTTCATTAGGAAATAATTTTCATTAAAAAAACAAAAAATGTTTCAAGCCAAATAATACCCGACAGGGTGGGCTGTATGGGCTGCTACATCGCACCACATTACACCCCTAGGCAAGCAGGTATAGCCCAATATCACCCACCCTGTTAGGTATTATTGCTTGCTTACTAATTGGATGATATAAGAAACTTGGGCATACTCCCAACCTAAATAATCTACAAAATTAATATCTAACTTATAATAAAGTATTATGTAAAGTCACTTTTTTCAATTACTTTGAGAATAACTTATGGTCACATGGTATGCACGTCACTTAACTATGTATTCTTGAGATTTATTTACCCATGATCATCTGGCTTTGATGTTACAGTACTTGAAATTGCACATACTTTCTGATAAGGTATCCATTCTGGATCATCCTTATTATATTCTTCAGATCTAAGCAGTTACTAAAGCAATGTAATCATCCTTATTATATTCTTCAGATCTAAGCAATTACTAAAGCAATGTATGGTTTGTAAAATGTACACCGAGGGTAGTAAGGAGCAACAGTTTAAGTGCAATAACTGTTTATTAGTGGAAACACTTCAAGAAGAAATTAAACATTTATTAGAAAGATTGGAGATCAAAAAAGAGATAGAGGAATTAGAAAAATTCATCGATACTATGTCAGAAAGCCTCCCAATGCATGAAATAGGGGTTACAACTAGTACTCCCAGTTGTATGTCACTTAAAAAAAGATCACAGTGAAAAAAAAAAGGGTAAAGGTCTAACAAAAGTAGTGAGCAAGAATAAAAAAGAAATTCTTCCAACTAGAAGTGTGGAGGATAGTTTCCAACAAAGTAACCCCCTGCAATTGAGCAATAAATCTGAGGTCCTTGGAAAAACTCTGGAGCTGGAAAATACAGATGGTCAAATTACTAGAGAAAAAATGAATACTAGTAACAAAGAGCAATATAAGCAGAGAAAAGATGACTTACAAGTTAGGATAGCTGATAGCTCATGTCTTGAGCTAGAAAAAATAGAGATATCCTTGTGATAGGTGACTCATTAACTAGCGGGGTAGATGAGATAGTTTGTAAAGATAGGAAACTGTACATGACAGTTAGTACATTGCCAGGGGTCAAAATAACAGATTTGCATGACTTGCTTGATGGACTGATGGAGAACTCACATAATCCCCTTGTTATTTTACATGTAGGAATTAATAACATAGGAAAAAATAAGCCAGAAATCATACAGGATGGCTTGAGGAAATTAGTAAATGAAATTCAAATTAAAGGAGGTGAGGTCATGATTTCAGGAATCCTACCAGTATAAGGTCCACAAGAATATAAGAATTGTGCCATAAATCAAATCAATAATTGGATACATTCCTATTGTATTGAAATGCATATAGGTTTCATAGATAACACTGGGTTATTTCAAAATAAACATCTTTTTAAGCATGATCGGCTGCATTTAAATAGGGCAGGTAGTAGGTTGCTGGGGATTACATTTAATAGGGTAATTCAGTTTCATTTAAACTGGAAGGAGAGGGGCAGTTTTTTACAGATTTGAGTAAAGCAAAAAATGAGGGCCAAAAGGAAAATGAAAGTGGGGATTTGAATATAGTTTTATTAAATGCAAGAAGCCTACTAAATACATTTGATGAGTTCCAGTGCATGCTGGTTTCTGGAAACACTGATACAGCATTGATTATGGAGACTTGGTGGAATGAAGCCAACCCATGGAGAAAAGATATCCCAGGCTATAAACTATATTCCAAATCTAGAAACCACAGGAGAGGTGGTAGAATTGCTTTTTATATCAGAGATAAAATGAATAGTGAACAGGAAAAAATCCTCTTTGATAATCTTGAAATGATATGGATAAAATATATAAATATCAGCCTAAAACCAGAGTTGGATAAGTGTATAGGCCCCTTCTATAGATAAGCAAGATGATGACCTTCTCCTTAAATTTATCTCAAATTTAGACCCAGCTGAGGATATACTCCTAAAAGGGGACTTTAACTTGCCTGAAATAGATTACAAAAATCAGATTGGGAAATTCAGCACAGAAAATAAATTCTCAGAAGTAATAGAGCATGTGGGGATGGAACAGAGAGTAATGGATGCAACTAGGTGCAAGAACATCTTGGATTTGGTATTAACAAATATGGGAAATAAAACTGGTGAATTAGAGTTGGGAAGTCCATTGGGAAATAGAGACAATTGTAAAATCTACTTTACAATATCAGGTAAAGTAAACATTAAAAGTGCACAAGGATTAACACAAATGCTTAACTTTAAAAAAGCTAACTTTCCTGGTTTTGGGACTGATTTGGCGACCTGGGATTTGTATACAGAGTTTTCAAACAAAAATGTTGATGAAATATGGGAAATTTTGTTAAAAAGAATTAACATGGGGGTGCAAAAATTTGTACCTAGTAAGAAGAAATATGTCAGAAAAAAAAAAATTCTAAAGGCTGGTTTAACTCTAAACTTAAAAAAATGATTAAAGAAAAGGATGAGATCTTTAAAAGGGTTAATAAACAAAATAAAAATCTGGAAGGATGGGTTTTGTATAAAGAAAAAGTTAAACATCTTAAAAAAGAAATTAAGAAAGCCAAGGCAGAATATGAACTTAGTCTAGCTACAAGAATAAAGGACAACCATAAGGCCTTTTATAATTACATCAATGGAAAAAAGAAGGGATCTAGCAATATAAGCCCCTTTTGTTAAGAAAACAAAATGAATCTGTAACCAACAATAAACAAATGGCTGACATACAGAATTCTTATTTTTCTTCCATATTTAATATAAACAATTCTAGCAGTTCTGTGAATAAGTTTAGTTCCCAGGTAGGGTAGGTGAAAATTGACCCTAAAGATGTACTGGCTAGGCTGGAAAGTATAAATATAAATAAATCTCAGGGACCGGACGAGCTCCATCCTAGGGTACTAAAAGAGTTGGCAGTTTTTTTGGCCCATCCTCTAGCATATTTATTCTAGAAATCTCTAGATCAGACAATAGTAGTGCAAGCTTGGAGAGATGCTATAGTCGTCCCAACTACAAAACCAGAAAATTTTAGACCTGTGAGTTTAACATCTATAGTGGGGAAGCTATTTAAGGGAATACTGAAGGACATAATTTTAAAACATTTGTCTTCAAACAACTTAATTGACACAACTCAACATGGATTTACAAAAAAAAGTCATGTCAGACAAATATGTTATCTTTTTATGAAAAAGTAAACAAGGTTCTGGATAGAGGAGATGCAGTTGATGTTGTATTTTTCTACTTCTCCAAAGCATTTGACAAACTGCCACACAAAGAATTAGTGGATGTATTGAACTGTGTAAAGATACCTACCAATATAGTAAACTGGGTGGAGGCTTGGCTATATGAGAGAAGGTAAAGGGTTAATATCAGAGGAGTTCTTTCTGAATAGAGAGGGGTTACCAGCGGTGTGCCACAGGGATCGGTGTAGGGCCCATGTTTATTCAATCTCTACATCTCTACAATTAGGAGCATTTTTACTAGCATTTGGATAAGTAAATTTGCAGATGATTGTAGAATTGGGGGCATAGTTAACAGTACTGAAGAATACATCAAGGTACAAGAAACATTGGATATGCTGAGCCAGTAGACAGATCAACATAAAGTAGAACTACATCTCAGTAAGTGTGCTGTAATGTACTTAGGAAGTAAAAATTAAAAAAATATCTATAGCACAGGTAAGACTTAGTTAAGGCAGACTATGGAAGAAAGAGATCAGAGGGTGAGAATAACGGATGACTTGAAATTTAGTGCACACTGTAGTTTAGTGGTTAAAAAGGTGAATCAAGTATGAAACTGTATATTACAACACATTGATAGCAGAGACATGAAGATGATGGTGCCCTTGTATAGTGCATTGGTGAGGCCCCATTTGGAGTATTGTGCTCAGGTTTGGTCACCATACAGACAAGTAGATATTAGAAGATTGGAGGGAGTACAACGAAGGGCCACAAAAAGAATTTCAGTTCAAGAACATGTGTCATATCGGGAAAGATTAATAAATCTAAATCTTTATACATTGCAGTATTGCAGAATTAGGGGTGATATGTGCATGATCTATAGGGCAATCAAGGATGAGCACTTAAGGCAGGATTTAGGATTAATAGTCAGGAATAATAGCTTGCATAAAACAAGAGCACACAAATTACAATTAAAACAAGACAAATGGAGGACACTCATGAGAAAGCGCTGGTTTAGCCAGAGAGGTGTTAAGTTGTGGAACACCTTACCAGAACAATTAGTAAGGCGTGGGTCAATGGAGTGTTTCAAGCGTGGTCTGAATATTACCATACTAAAACATCCATGGTTTAGAGAATTAGTATTGAAAGAAAAAAAAAGGCAAGCATTAGGGATGCAAGACTATGTAACTTGTATATCCTATGAATCCTATAACGAGTCATCTGATTCAAATGTATATGGAAAACCTATATCAACATCTGTGTCTGTATCTTGAGAGAAATCAGTAATGGCACACTGGGTTCCTTAAGAAACTAGGACACTGGGTGAAAGAAAATCACACTGTGTTCCTTTATCTGCTGTTTTGATTAAGTTCCGAACTTGCAAGCCTTTATGAACACCATGAAATTGCTAACGTAAATAAATTATGTCAGTCATTTAACAGACAAATGTACCAAATAATTTGATGAATACACTCATTCATTCTGATTACCACAAATCCCATGTACAGATCAAACCACCCTGGATCTCACAAGACAATGTGATAACTGGACTTCAACTACTTGTTAACCCATCAGTCCTCAGATATGTAGATCAAATGCAAAGTCTGATATTTCCTAATCGCATATGGTATAATTAAGCAAAAATCCCCTACAGGGTTTGCAACATTGTACATTACCGGTTCACACATAGGCAGAATGAGACACAAAACACAACATGGAAAGGTTCTTGTAGCCTTTGTGAAGTAGGATATGGATTAATACTACCATCACTATCCTAATTATTGTGTTTAGTAAATAGGATCTATACAAAGTAATTGGAAAATGAGATTATAAAATAGAAAAATACATTACATTAGAAGCTTACACTTACAATTCAAACTAGTCAGACATGAATTAGTCACAGTACTTCTGAAATTGAAACTATAGAGTGACTTTTTCCCCCTTATACCTCTCTATTGAAAGTCCTGTCATCCCACTTTGTCTATGACAATTTGACTTGCATAGTGAACAGGACAGTGTCACATTTAGGCTGGCCCAAATGTAGTTTATATTGCCCTACACTGCTGAACACTATAATTTTATCGCGTCTGACTGCATAGTCTTAGCCATGCCACACACACACACACCCAACACAAGACTGCACATGTTAAGAGTTTGGTGTGGGGGGTGGAGTGGTGAGACAATGATGGTCAATTTACAAGGTAAAGTGTCATGGAGAAATAGACAAAACTGAAAGACAACAAATCATTGGTCCAGGCGCCATACACACGCTAATATTAACTGAGCTTGGGGTGGGGGGATTGGGCTAATTCTGATACTGACATATGAAAATACAAAGAAGCCAGCAGAAGAATAACATTTGGTCTATCAAGTCTGCTCATATTGCAGGGTCCACAACTTGAGCTAATGTCCCTGACATCCCTTTCCACTCCTCCCATCCTCACTACCCATGATCCTTACCTTACCCAAATGCCTATCACAGCCTCTCTTAAAGCTACCCACTGTCTTCAACTAGATAGTCGTTTCATAAAGATCAGTAACAGAGACACAGGAGTCTTGTACACTTTCACCCAACAGTTCTTCAGCACATGACGATGAAGCCTCAGCTATATATTCATCAGTTGTGATCGAGTCTATCAAGTGTGTGTTTAAACAAGTGAAGAAGCTTATGACTTAATGACTTAAACACAATACTAATGTGAATTAAAAGTTAATCACCAACAATTGGATCATGGAGGCAAATGTACATATAAATTGAATATCACAATTAAATCAGCACAATCATGAAGGAATGTGGTGTGCATATTTTATGGCACACATACAAATAGAGGTGAGGAAGAATAAGTGTCTTAGCTGGGACTTGAACCTAGAATGGCCAGAATACCGATCCGATTGTGCTAACCAGATATGCCACAGAGACAACTGGAACCTGCTCTGTCCCCGACCACATTATTCTTTATCAAGAGAATAAGAGAAAGAGTAATGTGCTCATGGACAGCACAGGTTCTAGTTCTTTCAATTGTGCAGTTGGTTCACGTACTTTGAATGGTATCTCTGGTGGCCTGGGTTCAAGTCCCAGCTGAGGCATTTATTCCTTATCAGCTTTGTTTGTATGAATTAAATCAGAACTATTTTATTAAAAATATCCCTCCATATGAAGAAAACATTCAAAGAGTATACTTTTACAACTTTGGTTTTGGAATAATTCTTTTTTTATAATAGCAATAAGCAACTCACAGGAGGTAGATTAACGGTCATTATAAAATGGGAACAAGAAATCCTAAATGCTGATTGACTGGAAAGCATTTCCAGCCATGTCCTTATCAGCATGTATCTCTTCAATGGGCACTACTTGTGCCAAGAAATATGTAGGACAGGTACAAATCAGTACATGCCACTGCTCTTCCACTGAAACTATCACGGCAAGATGGCACCATCAGTCGGAAACCCGTGGGACAGACAGAGAAATAATAACTGACGTGCTTGATCCAAAAATCCCTGCTCCCAACAGACTCACTGAAAGTTACCATTTTCTGCCAAATCCACATAATATCAGAAGCATAAAATATTTAAGAACCAAACTAACCTGCAGCTCATGACATGAGCGTGATCTCTTTTCTTCACAGAGCCACTGGGTATCAGTTACCTGTTTCTCTCTAGCAAGTCCAGCCCCCTCTCCATAAATACAACCCTAAAAAGAAAAGCAGTAAAATAAAATAAAAATAAAAAGATCTCAAAAGCCACTGATAATAACAGTTTTAAAACTGTAAAAAAGGGAAACTGCTCCAGATGGTGGCCATAAAGGGACATGCTCGCTGTTAGCGAAATGGCAAAGTGGCAAAAAACAAACGAACAAAACAAGAAAACCTTAAAATGAACAAGGTTTGTGGGGGAGGGAGAATAACAAGTTTACATACACTGTATAGTATTTTTAGTATTTTTATAGTTTTCAATCTTATGAATACATAGGAAGACCTTTGCAGGGGACTATTTTTTCACTACAGTATGTGCGCTAGTGAAATCTACATTTTACCATATCTCACATTCTTTTCTTTTTCTATTATTACTTATGGCCCATTTTATAAGCACAATAACACACTCCAAGGTGTCGGTTATCTCCTGATAAGTGCATACCCCGGTGCATAAGGCACTCAGTGCAAGCGCCTCATGCCTAACAATGCACATGGGTATGCTCTTATCAAGAGATAATCCACATCTCGTTGTGTGTTATTGCTTGTGTAAATCACAACCTAGGAACAAAGCACAGGTGTTTGGAGCGTCACTGGTAACAGAGTCGGTGCTCTTAGATTAATGCAGAAGCGACAAAACACAAGGAAAAACAGCACTCGCAAGTCAAGAACATATAAAAGAAGCCAAATTAGCAGTGATACAAATGGCCAGAGCCCAAGTCTAAAACCCAGCACTTCAAGTCCAAGGCATGACTCTTCATCAGGGGGTCAATATGACAATCATCTACATCTCGTGCCACATTACACCCCATAGGGGGTGATTAGCAGACTGTCAATCTAACCCCTGGTCATGCCTTGCTGCTTAAATAACCATGCAAGTACATGTATTGTTTTCCATTGCTGAACATGACATTTCAGATGAAGGATGCTATTTCTACAGTTTATTACATTTATTGATGTTCCTCATTGTCCATGGATTTGAGCCCCATAACATCCATTATCATATTATGTGACTCTGAGCAATTAACTTAACATCCCAAATGTACTAGTTGTCAGATATTCGTAAGTATCGTTTTATAGTACTTATTCACTACAAAAGAAATATTCAAGTGTAACCAAAATCAGGAACTATGGATAACCTTTACATTTTATACCATTGGATTGCCAAACAATAATGAAATCATTTTTGATTTATTAATGAATACAATAACAAAAAAGAGATGTCCCTTTTGTGAAATCACACGTGAACTGGGTGCAGAACTGACTTTGAGTACTACATGAGAAGAAATAGACTGTTCAAGTACCTCATGGAAATAAAACAATGTCCAAGAAGGTAGTATCTTTCAAATAACAGATGTGCAAGAACAAGGGGACACAATTTGAAAATTATGGGGGGGGGGGGGCAGCTCATGTGCAATGTGAAGAAGTATTTTTTCATAGAAAGAGTAGTGGATGCATGGAACAGCCTTCTTGAGAAGGTCATATGGCCAAATACTGCAGGAGAATTCAAGAATGCATGGGACAGACATAAGGGTAACTCTTGTGGGGGTAGTAAGAAACAGGGAGTTGTTAACTATAGAGATGCAACGAATTTAAAATCCACCTGTGAAGTGAACACAAAGTGGCCACTTTGCATTGGCACTTCGCTATGTGAAGTGCCCCAAGAAAGGCCCACTTCGTCTTGTTATTATTACTTCGTGTTGTCATTTCTCTTTAAATGCGAAGTAAGATGGAGTGACAACAATACTGTCAGCACCCCACCCACACAGTCACCAGAATTAAAGTGCATCCCCAAAGTGCTATTGTCTTCTGCAACAAAGAATCAAATGGAGTCTGCTTCAATTATTAGATTATTCTTTATTGCCTCCAACACCCCTACGTTTCGCTGTCTCCAGCTTGTTCACGGGGCCTCTTAATATCTAAACAAATATAAATATAACATTTTTACAAACTGTTCTTGAAGGAACTGTAATTTATAATATTAATCTATTGCATATTTATTTCTACCTTGGATAAGCAATATTCAATTCCTTAAAACAAAAATTCACTAATTTTGTGGAAATCCTTCTTTTCATTTCAAAACCAAGTTTTCAATCTGTAAAAAACATTTCAAAAAATGCATTTATTATTATTAACTTAGAAATTAAGCAGAGCCACCTATTTCATCAACTTTCATGTGTTTAATATTTTAAGTGTGAGAGCATGTACCTCTTAAAATCTTTATGTTCTTATTATTTATCCCGAATGGTTGTTTTATTATTTCACTCTAAATTAAAAATAAAAAATGAATAGCCACCAATCAATAACATCCTTGTTTCAAAAATTTGTTATTTAATGGTAAAATATTGATTTTGTCAGTCCGTTTTACTCACCCTTTCAAAAACGTTTTCCTCTAAAAGAGCCTGTTCCATTCGTATTAAGTTTTTAAATTGTACAAAACGCTAGTCCTCTTTTAACTGCGTTTGACTAGCGTTTTGTACAATTTAAAAACTTAATGGTGCCAAAAGGCCTCTCACACAGTTTGCAAAGGGTTATGTTGTGTGTCTATGTCATCTGTTAGCACTCTTTGCAAACTGTGTGAGAGGCCTTTTGGCACCATGCAATTTTGCTTAAAGTTGAACCAGTGTTTGCGCACAGAGGTTCTTTGTCTTTTAAATCATTTTTTATTTTAATGGGTTCACCACAACATAACCCAGACAGACCGTCTTAGGGTAGCTGGTTCATTCCACTGGGGTGTCAAACAGACGAGGCATACTGATGAGTCCTGGTAGGATGAAACACGTGTCTATGTTTTCTGTTGGCACCCTTTGCAAACTGTGTGAGAGGCCTTTCGGCACCATGCAATTTTACTTAAAGTTGAACCAGCATAACATTCTGTGGTGATTTGCATATGCAGCCCATGATGCTTTGCATTGTGTGGGCATGTGTGATTTTGTATTTTCTTGAAACTTGGCTTCCGAGCCAAATGCCTTCTGGGTAACCCTTGCCTCAGTGTTTGCGCACAGAGGTTCTTTGTCTTTTATTTTTTTTAAACTGCAAACTCCAAAATTTGGCTTTATATCGAGGTAAAGTAAAGGCTGCTGTTTACATTCATGCTAAAACTGCATTTATGTAAATGACATAAATGCAGTTTCATAGCTTTTGAAAAAAGTAAACAGCCTTTCACTTTCAAAAACAGCCTTGGTTTCTCCCTAAGATGTCTGCCAAGTGTGTTAAGTGATGAGTCATGATGACATCATAGGAGCCAGAGACAGAGCTCAACATATATACCTATAATGCTAACTAGTTCTTCTTTCCCTCTTTATTTTGAATTGTTGTACCAGAATGATCAACACCATGTATTGACTCATGGATTATTTTGATCAGTACACATGTTAGGCTATGATTTTGTTCATTTTGTTTACTTTAACTTGAAGAAAATGTTTTGCAATCCAGCTGACTTTTTGTTTGGCAAACTGCATTACAGTACAACACTTCAAATACCTGATGGTCTAGTAGTTATATGATGCACTGAATGTTGTTTTTTTGTTAACCAGGAGAGATGCATTAAGCTGAAAGCTTGTTTACAGGTGTGGCCTGGGAGCACAAGGAAGTTTAATGACTTGCTCAGGGTCACACAGCAAAGTACCTGTCTTGTTCAGTTCCAAAGCTCATGCTCTCTTGTTAATCCACAAATAAGGCTTTCTTTTTCCATGTGAACCTCCTGCACCTAACCTGCCTTCTATTGAACACCCCACCATCCATATCCTGTCCTTAGTACTGCCTGGGGCCACATATGCGCTTGCGGTCTCATGAAGAGAATTATCACACCTCAGATTGTAATCTTGTACCTCAGAGAGCTGTGCACACCTATACTGATGCACATCATCAGCTGGCACTGTTAAAAATGCTTCCCAAATCACTCTCCAGTCCACATTCTCAATGTTTGACTTCTGCTCCCACAGTAAACATTGAGTGGATCACCACCCTTCTGCACAGTAAAGGTAGAATGTACAGTGCCCTGCTGTGTTTTTTTCCCACCTCATTAACCAACAACTAGGTCTTCCTAGAAGGCAAGCAATAAGCATCACGACCCACCAGAAAAACTGCTGCCCATGCCCTCATAAGGGCTGCACTTACAATGGATAACAATATTATTAGCAGGAGAGGAATACTAATACCTTTAGTGAATCCACCTGACTTCCAGTGTCAGTCTACTCCTTTACCTGTGATCTACAGAACCCTGCAAGACAGTTCCCAGCAATTCTTCTCTAGTACTTTTCTGTGCTCTACTCCACAATGAGAGTTGGCTGGCTACCACCCTTCCAAATCTTGAATGAGCTATAGACAACTCCCTCAATACTGTCCTAACAAACATCAACATCCCCCCCCCCACCTGAGGGTAATCTCCCTAGACTAAATTCAAGTAACAGTTTAGGTGTGGCCCTGCCACTCTGAGTATTTTGTCATCATTGGCTACTCTCATCCACAGTCAGGTAGTGATCATGATGCTGATAGCCCCACATTTTCGATCTCACAGTGATCTGTTCGGCGTCCTCCTTCATGTCTTCAACTAACCTGAATATAGCTGTACCCTGCTGGAATGGCCTCTTCAGTCCCTCTCTGGCACTCATTCCTCTCACCTGCTCCCCACACTAAAAACTGGTGCGTTTACTACCCTTCCGCATCATTAATGTGTTTAGTACAGTCTCCCCGTGTTATATTTACATATTAATAATAAACATGATCTTCTGGTAAGCCAGGCTGATAGCAGCATGGCACAAGTGGAAAAATAGGCTTTCCTACCCATATAAGATCTAAGCCACCCATGATTAGGCACTATTAAAGGACGTGCATAATGATGTGCACAACCATCATTTAATAGTGCCTAATCAAAGGTAGCCTAGATCATTTAAGGATAGGAAAGCCCATCATTCCCCCCTTGTTCCCTGCTGCTATAAGCCTGACTTACTGGAAAAATATGTTTATATTTGATATGTCAAAATAAAACAGGGACTGTACTACTTGCATTCATGATGCAGAAGGGTGATGAGCTCACCAGTTTTCAGTGTGAGGAGGAATAGTGAGGAATGAATACCAGAGGGGGACTGAGAAGGCCACTCTTGCAAGGCATTGCTTTATTCAGGGAAGGAGGAAGACAGAAGGAGAGAAATATGAGCAGATTACTGTGAGAAATAAGATGTGGGGCTGCCAGCACCTTGATCACTACCTGACCCCATTGTCCTGGCCAACATTCCCCCTTCCCATAAAACCAGTTCTTGCAATTGTCCAAGGCTGTGTGTGGATATTAATGTACGAAATGGCTGCCACTACACGTTCGGTCACTTCACTACCAGTCTAGTATTGCTTGTAAAGCACTTTGGGATACAATGTGTATGAAAACCACTATATAAATGCTGATTCTTATTATTATTATTATTTCCCATGGAAAAAGAAGACAAGACAAGCATATATTTGAGTTTTAGGAAAGTCTGAACTCTAACATTGGACTGCACAAGAACTTTGCTACAAAAAAGTGGTGGCTCTGGGGGTGGTGAAGGGTGTGGCTCCAACCCCCCCCCCCATAGTAACGTACTTGCTTGCTGCTGCTGTATTTCACTTTGTTGAAGAAGTCTGATTTATTGATTGTACAAATGTTTACATTCAAACTATGGATTACATTTGTAGGTTCTGTCAAAAATGTACTAGAAAAGAATAATAGCAGAAAATATAAAGGTTTAATAAAAATGTTAAAAAGTGCATATTAAGCATGTACATCACCCCAGGACCCCATTGTAACATCCTGGATCCACCATAACCACTAGACCTCCAGATTATTCAAAATGTGTACTGCATTGTGGTTTGCCACAGAGAAAGTCGGTTGGATTAAAACACATTTTCAGCATGTTAAAGTAAACAAAGTGAACAGAACCATAGCCTAATATGTGTAGTATACAAAAGAATGCACATGGTTTTGACCATTTGGGTGAAACAATACTATACAAAGAGAAACAAGAACTAGTTAGCACTATAGAGAGCCTCTGATTTTGGCTCCAATGATGTCATCACATAACAGATTTGGCAGCCATTTTAGGAAGCAGGTAAGACAGTTTTTTTGAAATTGGAAGGCTAATTTTACAATTTTCAAATGCTCTGGAACCACATTTAGGTAAATAATGCAAATGTAGTTTTAGAATTAATGAATACAACAGCCTTTTCTTTAGTCACCTACAGAGTCAGATTTTTGAAATGTTTGATGTCAAAATGTTGTTTAGGTATCCTTTAACGGACCCAGATCAGAAATCCAGATTACATGGTTCCATATGCTATTTATAAGACATAGATAGTAGTAGTTAGTAAATCAGATTTACCTATGAACTCTAAAGTATGAGTACAATCTATCCATTAAAATACGATTAGTAATAAACAATGGATAGGAAAAATACATGGAATAAATATGGGATGCAACATGAGTTGTAACTCAATATGTTTTCAAAATTATTTGTTAAAGACCCATTAGATCTTTAAATTTAAATATGAGAGTGTGACACAGTCAGTTGTGCACTTCTCTGCAGACTACTTGTGTTTTAATCCATATCGATCAGGACTGGTTGATGGCAATACATAATTTGTTTACAAAGGCACTATGCAGCAGATTGGAAATGTACCTCACCTCTGTAATTCTACGCTTCTTTAAATATACACTGGGTTCTCTTTGCAAATATGCAGAGATATTCTTAGGTATGGCATCTTTCTTCAGATCGAGCCTGGTATACCCACACTGGCGTGCAAGCTCAGGTATCATGGTGAAGGAACTGGTTTCAAAATGGTCCTCACAAAGTACCGCTTTCTCACAAGGGTGCCAGTTTAATTCACGCTTGCATGCTTTTACCAATTCATTCCTAAGCTTCTTATTCTTTGGAAAGGTAAACAGAGACTTGCCAGATCTATCATCATTCTTACAAAATGGGTATGCGCAGTACACCATTATAACACCACACAACTAAGTAATGCAATCAGAGAGTATAAAATCAAAGAAAAAAATTCAGAAAATTAAATACATTTTTCTGTTCAATCCAACTGATAATGCGCTACAAATTTCACAATGTCAGAATTAATGTTTTTCACGCACCACACAAATGCATTTTACAGTGCATACAAGACATCAGACTTCCTTTCTATTCAAAGTGGATGCCGCAGTGTCTAACCAAGTAACATGTCACACGATTAAAAGGAAAAAAAATAAGATCTACCACAGCACTCTGATATTTAAAAATAAAGTGTGGAACATTTAATTTAAAAATAAAGTTAGATGCAGCCTGAGGAGAACCGCACAAACGTGTATTCATTCAATGGTATGCAGTTAGGGCATCACTAAAACGAACAATATACTGTTTTTTGGTGGGCGGGGGCAGTGAGGAATTAGTACGGCAAACTACAATAAAACAATATTCTGTGATGTCAAACAAATAATGGATACATCAAATTCAATTAAAACACACATGTATGGCTGTCATAGCAGCTACACTTGTCAGCGATATTTTACACATCATTTTGACTACACGATCTTCACCAGATCTGCTACACAGTCACAAAATCCTCAAACATTGCTGACATATACCATAATTACAGTATATGACTAGCTCAAATAAAACAAATATAGCAGCAATAGAATCCAATATGCTGAAAAGATAAAATGACTAACAAAATGTAGGCGACATTGGGAAACTGTGATCCTCTCAACTGCAAGCTATGCACACGTCAGAGTGAAGTGACAGCCCCCTTACAATACTAACTCGCCCTATAAGAAATACAAATGACAATATCACAGCCAAATACATGACAGTAACATGAGGCAATCAACATGTAATAATGTGAGTTTCAAAGGGACATTATTTGATTTCTTTTTAAAAATAAAGAAAACATGCTCAATGCCACAATGAAGTCTGTGAACATACAGTAGGTTGCAGCTGGACAGATGCCATCAGAACAGTGGGAACAGGAGTAGTGATGTGTCAGCGCTTAAAACTGAATCACATCTATTTCCCACTTCAGTCATCGTATGGCACTTAAAAACAGCTGATTAGTATGCACATCAAAACTCAATATTGGTGAGCAGAATAACAGAAACACATCTTTTTTTAGCTGTCTTTAAAGATGACAGGAACGAGTCAATGAATACTGACATTTTGTGTTATTCTGCAATGCATAAAACAGTTAACATTTCACCTTTAAGGCAGAATGACAATGCAAAGTAATAATTACAAGGTGAAGTGAGCCTTTTGTATTGGCCATTCTGCGTAGTGGAGTGACGAGAAGTACCCACTTCACGAGCACTTTCTCCGGCGAAATTTAAATTTGCTGTATCTCTAATTCTTACCCCCAATTGATACATTATTCCAGGGTTTTTGTGCCCCATATGTATTATCTTGTAATTCTTTGCATTGAATTTCAACTGCCAAACCCTTGCCCATTCTTCAAGCTTCTGCAGGTCCCTCCTCATTCTGTCTACACAATCTGGAGTGTCCACTCTCTTACAGTGCTCCGTGTCATCAGCAAACAGGGACATTCTGCCTTCAACTGTAGGTCCTGTGCAATATCACTGATGAAGACATTGAATAGGACCGGTTCCAGCACTGATCCCTGTGGTACCCCACTGGTCACTCTTCCATTTTTGGAGTGACAGACATTTACTACCACCCTCTGTGTCCTGCCACCCAGCCAATTAGCTACTCACCGTACTACTGTCCTGCCCATTCCCATATTCCCCAGTTTGTTTAATAGCCTTCTACTGTATGTGGCACAGTGACAAAGGCCTTGCTGAAGTCCTTATAGGCTACATCCACTGCCCTTCCCCGATCCATCTCCCTTGTCACCCACTCAAAAAATTCAATGAGGTTGTTCTGACATGACTTCCCTGGTGAAACCATGCTGCCTTGGGTTCTGTAGTCCATTCTCAACCATGTGTTGCACCAATCTCTCATTCAGTAGTGCTTCCATGATCTTCTCCACTACCAAGGTCAGGCTGACTGGTCTGTAGTTCCCCACTTTCTCTTTGTTCCTGCTTTTGTATCTGCTGTCCTCCAGTCTTTGGGTACCTCCCCTGTTTCCAGTGATTGGCTAAACAGAATTGCCAGAGGTTCAGCCACCACCTCTCTTAGTTTGTTTAGGACTCTGGGGTGCATCCCATCTGGCCCCATTCTTTATCAACTCTTATTCCTTTCAGTTCCTTTATGACCTTTTCCCATGTAAAGGGGCTCGTGGCTCGTGTCCATTTCTGTGCCATTCCCACCCCTGTACTCCATTCAGACCCATTACCCTCTTCTTCCTCTGTAAAGACTGAGCAGAAATACCTGTTCAGTATGTCAGCTTTACTGTTGTCATCCTCCATGCAGCCCCCAACCTCCCCTTTCAGTCTCACAATCCCTCCCTTTGCCTTTCTTTTTTCACTTACGTACCTGTAAAAGGTTTTGTCCCCTCTACCCACTGATTTTGTGATGTGCTCTTCTTTCTGTGCTTTGGCTTCCCTTATTGATCTCCCTGCCTCCATTTGCTTCTCCTGGTACTTCTCCCTATCCCCTTCTGCCTGTGTGTTTTGTATTGTCTGAATGCAATCTTTTTGGCTTTCACTTAATCCACTACCTCCTTGGAAAACCATAATGGCCTCCTCTTCCTTTCCCCCTTTCTAACCTGCTTAATGCATAATTCTGTTGCTCTTGTAATCCCCATTTTAAATTTTGCCCACTGTTCCTCAACCCCTGATTCCTGCCTCATTCCCATTAATGTCTCTTTCAAGCATCTCCCCATTTTCCCAAAGTCTGCACCCCTAAAATCCAGGATACGTGTTTTTGTGCGGTTTGGTTTTCTTCTCCTTCTGTGATTTCAAACCACAGTGACCTATGATCACTGTTCTCCAGGTGCTCCCTCACTGTTACCCCCAACACACTGTCCCCATCTGTGAGCATGGGGTCCAGTTTTGCCTTTTGCAGAAATGGTTCTTTGACCAGTTGTTTGAGGGAGGCAGCTTGAATGGAGTCCAGGATAAATATGCTCCTGGTTGATGATGATGCTGCTGGGAGGCTCCATTCCACATCTGGAATACTGAAATCTCCAACCAGCACCACCTCACCCTTGTCTGATATCTTTTTGATGGCTAGCATCAGCTCCCCTATCTGTTTCTTCATCCTGAGCTGGCAGTCTGTAGACCACACCTCAGCGGATGGCTGACCCCATTTTCCTTTCCAGCAAATCCAACAGTATCACTCCACCATTTTGTTCCTCCTGGATCTCTGTGGCCTTTATGCAATCTTTCCCATAAAGTGGCACTCCTCCTTCCTTCCTGCCTGCCCTGTCTCTTCTGAATTTGTTGTAGCCAGGTATGGCCATCTCCCAGTCATGGTCATCATTACAAAGGATCTCCATGATGGTCACAATGTCCATGTCTGACTGTACCATGACAGACTCCAGATCCTCCATCTTGTTGCTAAAGCTTCTGGCATTAGCACACATGGCTTTCCATGATTTGAACTCCCTGGGCTGTTTAGCTGTTCTACTCCAGCTCCCTCCCCGGTTGTTCTTTATTCCTGGTTCTCCCTGCTGTCTGCCCTTCTGTTAAATTTTGACCCCTTTCTGCCTATCCTCCTTGTGGGTGCTTATCTCCGTCTTTTGCACACTGCTTTGTAGAGATAGCAACTCCTCCTGTTCACTGGTTCCACTGCTAGCTGTGGGAGGTGGGCAGTTAGGAACCCTTCTTGCTGGTCTGCCACACCCCCTTGGCTAGTTTAAATGCTTGTCCATGTAGCATTTAAACTTATCATTGAGTGCTTGGATTCCCCTCCAGGACAGATTCAGGCCATCAGGCTTGAACTAGCCTCCATCCCTGCAGGTGGGTCCCCAGTCACCAATGAATCCAAGCCCTTCCTCATAGCACCAGTTCTTCAACCATGAGTTAAAGTTCCTGGTGTGTGCTCCCCTATGCTCTCCCATGCCTCTCACAGGTAGTACTTCAGAGAAGGTGACAGAAGTAACTACTTGCTTCAGACCCCTTCCCAATTTACTAAACTCTTCCTGAACTTCCTTAGGCTCCTTATTTGCCAGGTTATTAGTACCTAGGTGGATAATGACATCCAGCTCACCCTCCCATTTTGCCTTCCTGGCAATCCCCAGGATCTTCCTCCCATCCCTATATGCCGCGGCACCCGGTAGATACTTTACCTCCCTGTCCTCATCCTCCTGTGTTCCTAGCTGGATCTCTCTTATGATAGAGTCCCCCACCAGGATTTGCTTGCTCCTCCTCTGGGGTCCATAGCGGTCACCTCCTTGGTTGACATCCACATTCTTCCCTTCCACTTTTCTGGGTACCTCTGTTTGGTTGTCCCCATTTGCCAGTGTGGCGTATGAGTTCTGGAGTGGAATAGAGTTTTGAATGTGCCTCTGCCTAACTGCCCTAACCCTCTCAGAGCCCTCTGTCATCTCAGTGCTCTGGCATCCTCTGAGGCATTGGCATGGACTGGGTGGTCTCTGGAAAGGGGCGAAGGTACTCCTGATGCAGTTTACTTCTGCTCTGAGTCTGGATACCTCATCCCACAGTCCAGAGAGATGCCTGCAGATAGGGCAGCACCTCAGCATCCAGAAGGTCTACCTGAATACAGCTGCCCCACATCCACTGCATTGCACCACTCCCCACATTATACTGCACTTATATTGCTATTCCAGTACTTGTCTGTGACAGAAGCTCTCACTGTAGTTCCATCTTTATTAATTTACTGTCCTGAAAATCCTACCACCGATCCTCAGATATATTTTTTTAAAGAAGGAAAACAAACAAAAAAATATTAGTCACTTGTGCCAAGGGCAGGCTTCCTCCCCCTTATGGCCCTCCTACTTCACAACCCCTGCTATTCCCTGTGCTTAGTGCTTGCCAGTCAGATTCAACTGGGCATATAATTAAGAGTGGGGGGCAGGAGAGGGAGGGTGCAACCAGTAAAGACAGCAAAGGTAAACAGCACCACTACAAGCACATCAAATTAGGTTTTAAATTTTCAACACCCAAAAACAATTCTAATTAATGACAGCAAAGAAATAACAGTACCACTAAAAAGCTCACAAATCTAAGTTTAAAACAAAAACAGCAATAAGCAGTTACTACACTGCACTGAAATGAATCTGGATCCTTCCCCTTCTGGCTGCTTCTGAGAAACCAAAAATCAACTTGCTACCTCAAATCTGACTTAACCCCACCTCCAGTTATCACATAGCTGAGGTAAGAATTCAGACAATTAGCAGCCCTCCCCAAACTACAGGGCTAGACAGACAAGACAAGACAAAATTTGGAGCAAGTAAAGACAGCAAAGGAAAACAGCACCACTACAAACACACCAAACTAGATTTTAAATTTTCAACAGTCCAAAACAATTCTAAGTAAAGACAGCAAAGAAATAACAGTACTACTAAGAGCCTACAAATCTAAGTTTAAATAAAAAAATAGCAATGAGCGGCTATTGCACTGCACTGAAATGCTGGCAAATATACCCTGCAGGGTAAAGGCATTATTACATCATTAGGCCCTCAACAGGCATATTTCCCATATACCACACTTACTTATCTACTGATTTAGATACAGTATATATGACATGCAATGGACTGACTTAGAATTTGAGGGGGGTGATATCATAATTCATAAGTACTGTATACAGATACCTGATAGATCAGTGCTCATGGATGATGGTAAATGACAAAAGTCTGAGTTAGCTAAGTTTGTGTTCACATTGTAATTCACATTTTAAATTGAAAAGTATTTAAATGTTCTCTTGTTATGAAGCAACAACTTGTTTCTCTGATTTCATTGCTATGGTGAATGCAGTACAACTCCACAGAGGTGCATTTAAACCTCATTAAAGTTACATATGAACATACAAATTTGCCAGCAGAAATAGGCCAACTGGTCTATCAAAGCTGCTTGAGTGTGCAGCTAGCACCCTCACCTTACAGCTGCTTCACCCCTCCCCTTCCCAATTACCCCCTCTCACCTTGTCCCATCCCCTTTGAAACTACCCACTGTCTTATAGGCTACCACCTCCTTCAATAGAGCATTCCACTCTGCCTTGGCCCTCTCCATGAGAAGGTGTCTCCTCCTTTCCATCCTAAATCTTCCACCCCTCCAATCTAAGACAATACCCTTTCCTGTCCCTCCCCCTCCTCAGCCTAGATATCTCTTCAGTGCCTGCCTTGTTTATCCCCTTTATGTACTTAAAGATCTCAGTAATATCCCCCAAGTCCCTTCTCTCCTCCAAGAAGTACATGTTTAGCTCTCTTAGCTTCTCCTCATATGGTCTGTCCTCCAATCCCTGGACCATCTTTGTTGCCTGTGTTGTACCCCTTCCAGTAACTTCACATTCTTCTTCTGATATGAACACCAGAACTGCACACCGTACTCCAGGTGTGGCCTGACTAGTGCCCTGTAGAGAGTCAGGATCACCTCCCTGCTCCTGGAGGAGATCCCTCTCATGATACAACCCAGCATCCTGTTGGCTTTCACTGCCACCCTCCTACACAGCTCTGTATTGTTCATCTTCCCCATTACAACCACCCCTAGATCCTTCTCCTCCTCGGTGGAACCTAGCTGCACCCATCCCAGCAGGTAAACCCTCCCTGGGTTCTTTGCTCCAAAGTGCAGGACTTTGTACTTTTTCACATTGAACCCCAACTCCCACACTTCTGACCACTCCACCAGTTTGGTCTGGTCATCCTGCAGCCTCTGCCAACCTGCTATATCATCCACCACTGCCCTCAATTTGGTGTCCTCAATGAATAGAATGATCTCATTCCTGACGCCATATGAGATGTCTGCTATGAATATTCCAAACTGCACTGGCCCCAATACTGATCCCTGTGGCACCCCGCTTGTCACAGCACTTGGAGATGAGAGTTCCTCCCACCACCACTACCCTTTGCTGTCTCCCCTGCAACCAATTCTCAGTCCATTTAACCATCTTAGTCCTCACCCCCACATATCTCAACATCCCCCCAACTTCCCACGCAGCACCAAATCAAAGGCCTTACTGAAGTGCAAGCATATGACATTAACTGCATGACCCTTGTACAATTCATTTGTGACCCTGTCATAATACTCAACTAGGTTACTCTCCCTTTCTTTTGTTAAATATGGAGGCTGTAACTGCATGTTAAATATGGAGATTGTAACTGCATGGCACAGTCATATGGAATTGTGCCATGCAATTACAGTCCTGTTAACATACTTTATGATTAAGTACTAACACACATGTGTGACTGATTATTCATAAAATGGTTATAGCTTTTTTAATGTGATGCTTTACTATTAAGTTTTTAAATATGATCTCTTAATACTACCTATAAAGACACAATCTTTGAAAGAATCTAATGAACATGAACATTTTAGGTTCCATGTCTCTGTTTTTATTAGCAATCCTTTCCCCAAAATAGAATCTTTATAATAAATAATTTATGTGATTTGATCCTCTCCCCATCACTTGAAAACTCCCTATTCACTAATATACAGCATGTTCTCGCTTATGTGACCTTAAACACATCTTGTAACCTCTTTTTGCATCAGTCCAACCTAGCTGTAAAACTTTATTGAAGCAGAGACACCTGAAATGGAGATAACACATATCATTTGTGCTTCTTGAGTAAATAGCCTGCAGAATAAATATGCAAAGTATTCAATTCACACTTATAACAAAATATTGTTATGCTAAATAATTCATATCAAACATCTGCAGTATATAACAATGGGTTATATTTATTGAGTTGTGCAGACTATAATCTTCTGTTTATGTTATCCTTTCCAAAAAAAAACTGCACAAATTTAGGACATAAAATGCACACATGTAGAAATATAGCATATAACCTGAACCTGCTAGTAAAAGAAGACCCTATCAGACAAAAATTACTGAAACTCTCCCAACATTTGCTCTAATCTTTCCCTCAAAGTAAAGTCTATCTCTTACTTCTTATGAGCTGTAAATATATTGTCTACAAAGCAAAACTCATTGGCCCAGATATTCAAAAGGGTTGCGCCATGCGCAACAGGGTTGCGCCATGCGCAAGTCCAAAATGCGCCATTCTGCGATATTCAGCAGGAGGCAGTTACGCCACTGGCACCAGGTTGCGCTAGAGAGCAATGCAAATGAATGCATGCTCAACAGGAGGGGGAGGATCCATGCATAACCTGCGCAACCCGATATTCAGTCGGGTTGCGCAGAGTTGTGCATGCGCAACCCCCAACCTGCGCCCGCACAAGCTTGAGCCAAAAGAGCTTAAGTCGAGGCCACCCACAGGTGAGCTGCTGCATTGCAGGGTGCAACACAGCAGCTGCCACCCTGGCTGGCCCCAACTCACTCCTGTGCCCCCCACCAGCCCGATCGCAGGGCAGTACGGGTACATGTCCCCCACTTCCCACAGCCCGATCGCGTGGGAGACACCAGCATAAGCCCCCAGTGCCCGATCGCGGCAGAACTGCATAACCCCCAGTGCCCGATCGCTGGCAGAATGTAACCTCCCCAACCGAATAACTCCCTGGTGGTCCAGTGGACGTAAAGCCCGATCGCGGGCAGAATGTACAGCAGAACCCCCAAACATCTCCCTGGGTCTAGTGTCCCCCCCACTCCACCCGAGCCCTCCACCCGCTCCGCCGCAGCGGCGGGTGACAGCATCCATCCGCCCGCCGCCGCGCCGCCGATTGATTGTTCGGTGCTGACGACGATTGGTGAGTTACAGCTACTGGCGGTCCGTTTACTACATGATAGTCCAGATTTGGAATGATCATTCACAAATCTGGACTGTCATGTACGGTATGGGCTGCACGCCCATTGGCTGTAGCTCTGCACCAGTGGCGTGGCTCTACCAGACAGTCAGTCGGCGGGCGGCGGGCGGCATGGCGGTGGATGCTGTCGCCTCCGTAGGGGGGGAGCCGTGGAGGGGTCTGGGTGGGTGGGGGACACTTAGACACCAGGGAGATGTTTGGGGGTTCTGGTTGTGACATTCTGCCCGCGATCGGGCTTTACGTGTCCACTGACCACCAGGGAGTTATTCGGTTGGGAGGGTTCATTCTGCCCGCGATGGCTACTGGGGTTTATGCAGGTTCTGCCATGATCGGGCACTGGGGGTTATGCAGGTTCTGCCTTTGGGCTATCGGGCTGTGTGGGGCGATATGATGGATTCTGCCCGCGATCGGGCTATGGGTGTGTGGGGTGATATGTACGGATTCTGCCCGCGATCGGGCTATGGGTGATGTGTGGGGGTCATGTAACTGTGATGCCCGCGATCGGTTGCATTAGGTGCGTCGTCCTCGACGGCTGCTGCCTGGCAGGGTAGCCAGGAGCAAGTCTCGGGATCGGCGCACTTATCATGTCAAGGTATGCAAATGGGGCCATAAAGAGATGCAAATGGCCCCTGCCTTTGTATAAATTATGGCCCCATTCGCATGTCACCTTTTGAATATCGGAAATTTGGGCATGGCGCAATGGTACTTGCGCCACCGCAAGTTGAATGCTCAACTCTGGCAACTTGCGGTAGAACAAGTTCCACTGTGCCATGCGCAAGTGCTGTGGCTCGTGGGCGATATTCAAAGGAGTTGCTCAACAGTGCAACTCCTTTGAATATCACCTCGGCCACACCCCTGCGCAACTATTTTGAGCAGCGCAGGGGCTTGCGCCTCAGACTGGCGCAGTTTGAATATCTGGGCCATTATTTCCAACTATATTTGCTTAACTTATATGTAGGTGTGCAGGAATGAAACATATTGAAAGCAAAGAATAAATTTACATATTAAGATAAATTAATACAAGTAAGAAAGGCAAGATCATTAAAGTTAGTGTACTGCCTTAAAAATATATTAAAGTTGTTAAGTGTTTCATTTAGAAATTACTTATTTTTAATTTTTAATTACTTCTTCAGAGCAACTTGATAAGATCATTTATGATATTACCATTTCTAGCCTACTTACTTCATTAAAGTGATACTGTTGAAATTGACACATAATTTGAATAAAGTTATAGTCCTTTTTTTGGAATACTGTATGTGATTGTGCAGGGAAATGCAAGGTACTGCACCTGGGGGGCAGAAACCCAGGCCAAGTGTACACCCGGGTGGGGATGCCACAAGTCTCGATGGCTGAGAGGGACCTGGGGGTGGTGGTGGATGTCAAGATTATCAACTCGGAGACTTGTAGGAGGGCAGCAGCCAAGGCCAACAGGATGCTGGGATGCATCACTAGGGGGATCACCTTCAGAAGGAGGGAAGTGATACTCCCTCTGTATAACTGCTTGGTGAGGCCACACGTCAAGTACTGCAAGCAGTTTTGGAGGCCACACTTAAAGAGGGACATTAAACTCCTGGAGAGGGTCCAGAAGAGGGCAACCAAAATGATTTGGGGCTTGGGGGACAGAAGCTATGAGGAGAGGCTTGAAGAGCTAAATATGTACACATTGGAAGAGAGAAGGGACCGGGGAGACATGATAGAGGTCTTCAGGTACATGAAGGGGATAAATAGGGGAGGAACAGTCAGTGTGCTTCGAACGAAGGAGGAGGGGGCCACTAGAAGGCATGGGTGGAAGCTGGACAGGGGAAGATGCAGGGGAGAAAGGAGGAGGTGCTACTTCACTGAGAGGGTGGTGGAGCCATGGAATGCACTGCCTAGGGGGCTGGTGGAGGCAGAGACAGTGGAGGGGTTCAAGAGGGGGTGGAACAGGTACAGGGGAAGGGTTCTGGAAGCAAAATCCAATGCAGCGAGAATATCCGGAACTGGGAAGGGAGAAGCCAGAGAAGGTGAGAGGGGCAGCAAGGTCAGCTCCCAGGGTGGGGGCTGACCAAACGAGCAGACGCGAAAGACCATTAGGCCTATTCTGCTGGCATTTTAGTATGTTAGTATGCTAGTAATCATTATACTTCTATGGTTTTTAGAGCTATCAGGATGTTTGCGCTGCAGGCAAATAAAAAAGTATTCATTTCATGTTAGAAAAATTATATGTGACAATAAGAAAGTTAAAACTTGATCATGTTAGACATTAAAATAAATAGAAAATAAATGTAAAACACTGTTAGAGTAGAAATTCAGTTATTATGTATCCTTTATTAACCACTATTGTCTTTGTTTGACCAAACACAGAGTTTGATTGCTTCTTATAATCCCCTCCAGGCATACTACCCTCAAGCATCCCTCCTCATTGCCTCAGCTCCTCCTCCTCTCCTACCCCCATTACTGGGTATAGGATGAATTTGTCTCCTTTTCCTTTTCATCCCCCCCTTTCCTCCTCCCTTGCTGTTTCCCATCTAATTCAAACCCAACACAATGCCTTCCCCATTTCTCCCCTCCTCCCTCTCTCTGTCTCCCATACCACCCCCTCACCAACACCCTTCTTTCTCTTTTCCCACTAACCCACTCCTAACAAAGCTTCACTGAGCCGCCTATGACTCGTACTGTATAATTAACTTCAACACAATTCCTTGATGATGCCTTTGGCTGCTGTTATTGTAATCTTATTTGTCTTTTTTTTGTGTAAGTTCCAATGTAATGATCATGTTATGTTTGTACCTTATTGTCCTTATTGCCTTGACATGGAACCTTTGTAAAAGAGCCCTCGGCTCAAAGGTGTCATCTGAAATACAAATAAATAAAAAAAATAAATAAATAACAGCATTATAAATTCAGAAAAAAATTCTGTGTTTAAAGCAGTACTGCTAGGAAGGGTGTCTGTGTACAGTTTTGTAATAATTGGGCCCCTTGACATTCTGGATCTGTTTTAAGCTTATTTAGCACACTCATTCAATTTAAAATTTTCAAGGAGGAAATTTTGTACATTTAAATAAAAAATATTCAGCAGTAGCTGAAACAAATGGTACACATGCCAGCAAAGATCCCTTTAGATTAGGAGGCTCTATTCCATGTATAGAAATTTGGGCATGAGAACAGTAGGATTCATTAAATTACGCTCCTGAAATATTGCAATTTGTTTCTGTAAGGTGTTTGAGATCTAGTAGAGCAGCAGAAATTTATTTACTTATGTGTTTATTGAAATTGTTTCACCAGGTAAACTTACAGACAAACAGTAAAGAAATTGTGGGCCAGATTTTCAGAGTCCATGGAAATCTCACAGATGCAGGAAAAACCTAGCACAAGTAAGTTGCCACCTGCGAACCCACATTTCTTCCTGCAGTTGCAGTATGCTCAAAAGTGGAACCTCTTTACAACTGGTTCCATGATTTACAACTGCTTGCAAGTGATTTTTCAGCACAGCTGTTGGTAAAAGCTATACCTGGTGGGATCAGGCATAACATCTCCCATAGCTACACAAGATGAAAATATGAAACTCCTCAGTTGTGGAGGTTTTGTCCTGTGGCTGGGGCTGTAGATAGGGACTTAGTCCCCAACCCATTTGAAAATACAGTACTTGTTCACAGATGCAGCCTGGGGGGAAGTGGGTAGGGGGAGAAGTAGGAGATCAATAAAGGACAAAGTTACCCCATGAAAGATTTAGTCCCTTTTAAATAAAAGGGGGTTGATATTATTCTAAACATAGAAATCGGGATTTTCAAAAGAGTTGGATCTGAATACAAAATCATTCTATGCTTGCATCTGCGTTTAATCAATTGTGTACAAACAGGCTGGCTGCTATATTTATTTGCAAAATTGACTCAAATGCAATTTAAATCAATTTGTGTTACAAGTATATTGTATTGTTGGGTGCCAGATATGAATGCAGTTAGACCATCTAATACACTTTCTACAGTCTGAACAAAAATCTGTTTTGAAAATAGTTGTAGGTAGATTCTTGGGAATCATTTTAATATATAGACTGTTAGCATTAATGTATTTCTGATATGACTAATCATCAGCATATTTTTATTTCTCAGATGTTTTTGAAACACCTTTCGGTACAAATTTTCTAGTTAGCAATTCAGGTAATTAAAGATGGCTATCACTAGCTATTTTCAAAAATGTTTATCCCTAGAAGGTTCTTTTTGACTTTACATACTGGATTCATACTATGGATGTATTAGGAATGTGTTATCACACATGTCCAGTGTTAAACAGCACATCACCACACCAAAATGATTTCTAGTGTACGTGGACAAAGAGTAGTTACTAATAAAAAACCTCCACAATTAATATCTCATTTCAGGAGTAAAATATAATGAGAATAATTCTTTATATATCGCATTTTACAAAAAAAATACATTAATAATAAAAATAAACTATATGATGAAATTTTTGCTGCTAGCAAATACTGCTGCTTAAGAACTCTAAAAAATATACAGTATAACTAAAAAAACTGTTTTTTGCTACAGAGTATTACCAACATTGTTTATATACTGTGAACATGCGTCTCATTGAAGTGCCATATTATATGCGGATGACCAAGTGATCGTAATCAACTCCCAGGACATTATTGTTATCAACCATCACCTAAATGTTGACTTTAGTAACATACAATCTTGGAGTATGGCCAACAGACTCGCCTTGAATCTCAAAAAACTCAGACTATGTTTTTTTGATCCTTGGCTAAAATAAAAGCTTTCCCTGCACCTCTAAGAGTCACTGGTGCTGATGGATCCTCTCTGAGGGTCACTGACTCCCTCAAATACCTGGGAGTCATCATTGACCCCCAGCTCGACTTCTCTCTACATATTCCTAAGATATGCAGAACAGCAAATAATAAGTTGGGCCTGGCATATAGAGCAAAACCCAATCTCACACCTGCTGCTCGTCTTGCCCTAGCTAAAGGAATGCGACTCCCCATGCTCTGTTATGGGCTCAATACCTTCATACATGCCACCAAATCCAGCCTGTCTAAATGGGATGTAGCATATAACAACATATGCCATTTCACGCTCTCTGCTCCTTGACTTATCTATCTTTGTGACCTATATAACAAACTTGCATGGCTATCCCTAGGTAATCATTGGAACTTTGTTTTAAGCTGTTTCACTGACAATGTTATTAGAACTGTTACCCCTCCTGTCCTAGCAGAGCTCTTTAAGCCTGCCAGCTCCTCATATCCATTGTGTACATAAATTTTGTGTATGTACATAGTAGCTACATCATCAGGATTTATGTACACAGTTGTTATGTCTCAGTCGATTTATCCACACATTTGTTAAGTCAGTAGGTCCAGCACAAACACTCAGAACTAATTTGGAAGGTTTAGGTCGAAAACTGCTAAACAATTAGGATGTGGTCGACAAGAGTGCATGCAAAAGCTTGTAAATGAAAACAGCGCTCAGAAATAACAGCTATGTTATATAAATATGCTATATAAATAGCAGATGGGGGAATAAACTCGTGGACATGCTGATGGATTCAAAAAGCAGAACCCTGAGTCAGGGAACCCAAAACATCAGGAGTGGGCACCGGAACAAGGCAAGTGTAAGGGGTCAGAAATACAGCTGGGCAAAATTACAAAACTTTGGTCTGTAAACTATGAAGGTCCACCCACAAAGTGATGAATTTTTCCCTACTTTGTAGAGAAATTCCACATGCAAAACCTCAAAGTCAGGTAGGCTGTAGTTTTGTATGTGGGGGGGCTTTGCATCCCACATCCCTCTTAAATTATGTAGTCAACTCCGGGGAGGCAAAACTCGGAGGAGGGAGGAGAAAGTTGGGATTGGGGATGCTGTCTTTTCAGCAACAGGGAAAAAAAAAACAGATTGACACTGCAAGGCTTGGACTCAAACCGCTACCAATTTCACATGCACTGAGTCTCAAGACCTGGCACACTAACCTCTGTGCCATGAGAACACTGCAGTTCAGGGAGAAACAGCTATGGCTTTTGACTACTGAGCGAGAGTGATAACAGCTACAGATACAGTGCTGCAATGTACTGCACTTTTGTTTCCCTGCATATGTTATCACCCACGCTCTTTTCTCTGCATGTTTTTTAATACGCTGTTATTGTTTAGCGGTTTTGACTGGCTATTAATTTAGAATGTTCGGCCTCAGTAGCAGTACTAACCATATTCAATTGTAGTTAGGGTTGACTAGCCTGTTTAATGTTAAACCCCTAACTTTGCACATTAATATCTTTGACTCCCTTTGATGAAATGAGTTGGAATTTTGTTTGTGTTGTTTAGGAGGCAATATCTTGATCTGTGGATATTTTTGTTACAGTAGCATGTGCAGTGTCTGAGATTGCATGTGTCATTTTTATAAAACTCTTTTTTGCCGGCCTGCCAGCGCTGCGTTGGGATTTCTGCTTGCAACGCTGGTGATCTGGGTTCAGGAACAGACCCAGATCATCGGAGGGCTAGCCGCGGGGAGAAGGATGGAGCGTCCTATGGACTGCTCTCCTTCTCCAGGGGGAGGGGGAGGGAAAGCGATTGGCGCACTGAGGACTCCTGGTGAAGGCCAGGGGAACTCAAGTGTCCGACGGGTCCAGTTCTGGGGAGGCAGGGCGGACGCTGGCGTCATTGCACATCCCCGCCTCCGTAACAACAAAAAAAAAACATGGAGGAAAAAAGCAAAGGTGGGCAAGGACCACCGTGCTCATGAAGCCCTACCCAGAGGACCTCACTGCACCACCATTGCTGCGGGTCCCCAACCAGACATTGGTTCTGCGGTCACCATACAGGTGGCCGTGGCTCCACCCTCTGGGGGGTAAGCCGTGGGTGACCGAGGGACCTCGGCAGCCATAGACGGTGGTGGAGGTCTCCGGGGACCGTGACCAGGGCTGATGAAATAAGATGGGGTCCTGCCAGGGAAAAAAGACAAAATAGAAAAAAAATAAATAAAACTCTTATTTCCTATACTTAACATGGGTTTTTTTTTGCTCGCCCCTTTATGGAATATAATTTTTTCCCCAAACTTGCAGGGGACATGTGTCATGTCCCAAGGTAATGACTTTCACAGGTCTGGTGAAAAAGTGTTAAAGGGTTATGAGTTATAAGGCTTTTAAACCTAGTGTTTTCTGACCTCCGAATGTGCAGTAAGGGTTTTCAGATAACGTTCTGTGGTGAAAGTAAACATTTGATGCAGCAAATGCTTGTTTTTGCTTTTGCTCCACTGAATTGGCAGGGCACCAAACATTTTTTGTACTATGCCAACTGCCATCTTTTCCATGAACTGACAAATGTGGAAAGTACATAAAAGTGCTGGGATTTTTAAAAACAAATATCAGAACCTTGCTAAACAGGAGCTGTTTAGTTAAATCCTAATGTTTGTTTATTAAGATTATGGCCAGAAATACGTTTTCTGGGCACCCAAATTCCCAGCTGCCCAGCTTAGCAAGAGAAGTGCTTCCCCCATGTTCTCTATGTGAACAGCAGTAATTTCTTCACTTCTGCAGCCTCAGCTGAAATCATGCTACCTGCTACAGAGTGAGCTGTGAGCTGCCCTTGCCCTGATGTCTAGTGACACCCCTACCCGCCGATCATCATTGATCAAGACAAGAGAAAAAGATCAATCTAAAATAGAATAGAAATGAAGAGGTCAAAAAATGCCATAGTAACTTGCATTGCTGCTTTTACCACCCTCATCTTATACTGTAGTATCAAACCCTGCCTCCCATCCCCCTACTCCCTGGCCCCCATTCAGTCTTTACTGTCAGGGTACTAGCCCCTAATTCATGAACCTTTGCCAACAAACATTTTTTGATTTTTTCTTCTGTTTGTCTGAAGGGACTGGGATACAGTAGCTGCAGGGAACTCCATTTTTCAAGTGATGCATGGAAAAGCCTCTAGCATATATTATTAATAATCATTCATTTTAAAAGGCTAAATTGTCAAGCACGTTAGGGAAAGATGATCTCAAGCATTTCATAAATTGATCAAATGATAAAATGCAACCCCAGTGGAAGTACAGTACTGTACAGCACAAGTACAGTGCCTGATATGAATCCCTTGCCTTGCATTTATGACAGTTTTTGGACATAGCTACATTTTAACTTGCAAGCCATCAGGTACGGTAAGTTTAATATATTTCTAATTATTTCTGGTTCATGACATTATCAGCAAATTTCACATTGCCCCACCCTCCAATCATCCCCTAAATAAATAAATATGTACCCTGGTGTATAGTGGCACCTCCCACATGTCGATCTCTGTTTTTCCAATTTCCCTGGTGTCTACTGGCACCCCTCACCCATCAATCGCTGTCCCCATAAAGAATTTTCTGGCATCTAGTGGCACTCCCCACCCTTCCTCATAAACAATTCCCTGGTGCCAAGTGGAACCTCCCACCTGCTGATCGTCATCCCTGTCATTGTTATATTATTCTTTGGTGTCTAGTGGCACCCCCACCCTCTGATCACCATCCCCATTATTAACACTTTGATTCCTGGTGTCTAGTGGCACCCCCACCCTCCCATTTCAGGCACAACCCTGAAACATAGAAACACAGATATTGATGGCAGATAAGGACTGTTTAGCCGACCCAGTCTGCTCATTTCTCTACCTATTGGATAAGCTGCAGATCCTAGTTAACCAACAGCCTACTTCCTCCTACCCACCTACTAGAATTGCCATATGTCTGCTCCATGCATTCTTGAATTCCCCCACTGTGTTTGACCCCACTACCTCCTCAAGAAGGCCATCCCATGCGTCCCCCACCCTCTCCATGAAAAAATACTTCCTCACATTGTCCCCGAGCCATCCCCCCCTCTACATTCAAATTATGCCCCCTTGTTCTTGCACATCCTTTTTTCTGAAAGATCCTACCCTCTTGAACTTTGTTGATTCCCTTGAGGTACTTGAAAGTTTCTATAATTTCCTACTTCTCCTTCCTTTCTTCGAGGGTATACATATTAAGCTCCTTTAGTCTCTCTTCTTATGGCTTCTGGTGCAGACCCTGCACCATTTTAGTTGCCCTGTTCTGAGCTGCCTCCATCCTACCTATGTCCTTGCAGAGATGGGGTCTACAGAACTGCATGCAGTACTCCAGATGGGGTCTCACCAACTGTCTGTACAGAGGGATAACAACTCTACTGGTGATGCTTCTTATGCATCCCAGTATCCCCCCAGTCCTCCTTACTGCCTTCTCACATTGTTTGCCTACCTTTAGATCATCTGATATGGCTACTCCCAGGTCCCTTTCCATTGTTGTTGTTGTTAGCACCTCCCCCCATTGTGTACTCTTCCCCTTGGATTTTGTTTTCCAGGTTCATTACTTTGCATTTCTTTGCATTGAATCTAAGCCGCCATACTTTTGACCATTTCTCCAACCTTGCTAAGTTCCTTCTCATCTTTTCCACCCCACCGTGTATCAAACCTGTTGCAGATCTTTGTGTCATCTGCAAAGAGGCATACTTTTCAGTCCAGCCCCTCCACAATGTCACCTATAAAGACATTAAAGAGGACCGGTCCCAGTACTGAACCCTGCAGTACCCTGCTAGAAACCCTCCTTTCTTTAGAGTGGACTCCATTTACTATTACCCTCTGTGTCCAGTTGTCCAGACTATTTTTTACCCAGGCTACCACCGTGGGACCCACTCCCAGGTGGGCTAACTTGTTTATTAATCTTTTGTGTGTGACTGTGTCAAATGCTTTGCTAACGTCTAGGTAGACCATATCCACAGCCCCTCCCTGATCTACTACTTTGGTCACTCAGTCAAACAAATCTATAAGATTTGTCTCACATGACCTTTCTGCTGTGAATCCATGCTGCCTTGGGTCCTGTGCCCTGCTGGCATCTAGGTACTCAACAATTCTTTCTTTCAGAAGTGATTCCATTATTTTCCCTACCACTGGGGTCAAACTAATAGGTATTTAGATACCTGTCTCTGCCTTGCTCCCACTTTTGTGAAGGGGAATCACATCTGCCCTCCTCCAGTCCTCATGTACCACACCATCCTCCCGTGATTTGTTAAAAAAGGTAGTCAGTGGTGTCACTAGTTCTCCCCTTAGTTCTTTTAGATTTCTGGGGTGAATCCTGTCAGGCCTCAGTGCTTTGTCCATCATGAGTTTTAAGAGTTCTTTCAGGACTCTTTCTAGTGTGAATGGACTGGTATCTACCCCCTATTCAGAGTGCTTCTATTGTTTGGTTTAGGTACTTACCCCTCCTCTTCTTTTGTGAATACTGAGCAAAAGTATTCGTTCAGTATCTCTGCCTTTTCACTGTCACTCTCTGCCCACCCTCTCCCCTTTATAAGCCTCACTATCCCTCCCTTGGTCTTTCTTTGCTCCCTAATATACCTATAAAAGGTTTTATCCCCCTTCTTAACTAAGCTGGCTATCTTTTCCTCAATTTGGGCCTTAGCTGTTCTGACTGCCTTCCCCACTTCCTTCTGCTTCAATGGATACAGTTATCTGTCCTGCTCTTTCTGTGATTCTTTATACTTCCTGAATGCTATCTTTTTCACCCTAACCTTCCCTGCCACCTCTTTTGAGTACCATAGTGTTTTTTTTTCCTTCATTTTGTTTTGTTTATTTGCTTCATACAGATGTTGGTTGCCTCTGATGGCAGTTTTGATTTTTACTCATTGTTCCTCTACCACTCCTTCCCGCCCATTTGATAGTGCATTTCTTAGGCACTCTCCCACTTTGCCAACATCAGCCCTTCTAAAGTCCAGTACCCACACTTTTGTATGGCTTGACTCTACGACTGTGTTTATCGTGAAGCACACTGATTGGTAGTCGCTTGTTCCCAGATGGTTACTCACTTATAAATCTGAGATCCTCTCTCCGTCCCCGTTTGAGAGTACTAAGTCTAAGATTGCTCCCTCCCAAGTGGGTTCCAACACTAGCTGTCTAAGGCATGCCCCCTCTAGGGCATCAAGAATGACCCTGCTCTTGGATGTGGCTGCAGCAAATGTGCTCCAGTTACCATCTGGCATATTCAGCTCCTCCATCAACAATATCTCCCCTATTTCTGCCAGTCTCAGGATGCCTTCTATTTTTTTTTTTTTTTTATATGCCCTTTTTCTGGCAGGACCACCGGCAGCCATCCGCCCTAGTCACAGCCCCCGGAGACGTCTACCGCTGTTAGTTGCTGCTGAGGACCTCGGTCACCCGAGCTTGCCCTCGGAGGGGCCGTGAGCCACCTTCGTGACCCCGAACTGTGACTGGTCGGGGTCCCGCAGCGGCATGCAATGAGGCTCTCCAGGGAGGGCTTCATTGATCGGTGGTCCTGCCCGCCATCTTTTACACCTGATTTTTCTCCCCAGAGGAGGCGGGACGGCAATGACGCCAGCATCTGCCCAGCCTCTTCCCCCGCCAAGATGTCGAGCGGCCGGGGTTGGCGTGGAACCCCAGTCTCCACCAGGTGTCCCCAGCGCACGAGTGCTGCCCGCGCCCTCCCCCTGGAGTAGGAGGCTGTCAAGTCGGATGCTCAGTCCTACTCCCAGGCCGGCCCTCCGGCGGCCGGATCCGTTCCTGAACCCGGGTCGCCAGCGTCACAAGCGGAAATCCCACCGCTGCGCCGACGGGCCAGCGTAGGGATGCCTTCTATAATTTCCTTATCCATTTCCTTCCCATGAAACGGGAGTCTGCATACAACCCTATGTGGATGGTGGTACCATTTCCCTTCTCCAATGTGACCCACAGTGCCTCCTCTCCTCCCTGTTTACCCTTTAGTTCCATTGCTTTGATCCTTTCCTTTACATAGAGAACTACTCCTCCCGATCTTTTACTCTCCCTGTCCCTCCTGTAAATTGTGTACCCTGGTATGTTGACATCTCAGTCATGGTTCCCTGTACCATGTTTCTGTGACTGCTACAATATCCAGGTGTTCTTCTTCCATCAAGGCCACTAGTTCAGGAAGCTTGTTACCCAGACTATGGGCATCGGAACTCATCACCCTCCATATTTTGATGGCCTTACCCCTTTTAGTACCATCCCTGTCCTTACTGCCTATGCCTTTTTCCTCCATTTACCTCTGTCCTGCTCCCTATCAACCTCTCTACCTTGTTGTTTACCTTGCTAACTACCCTGTTTTGTCGGGGGAGGCTGGGAATTCCCTGCTTCTTTTCAGTGCCTCCCTCCTTGGCTACTTTAAAAGCTTGTCAGTGAAGAATTTAAACCTATCACCTAGGATCCTGGTTCCCCTCCCGAACAGATGAAGACCATCATGCCACTATAGGCCTGTTCCCTCCAGGTGGACCCCCCAGTCCCCAATGAAGCCAAAACCCTATACTCCACACCAGTTTTTCAACCATTCATTGAATCCCATGGTGTGGAATACCCTAACCTCACCTATGCCATAGACAGGCAGCACCACCGAGAAGATTACCGTGCATGCTTCTTGTCTATGGCCCCTCCCTAGCTCCACAAACTCCTTCTGCACTGCTCTGATCCCATTCCTAGCTAGATCATTTGTCCCTAGGTGTACAATGATGTTTGTCTCCTTCTCCCATGCAGCTGCTCCCAAGATCCTGAGGATACGCTTCATGTTCCTCCAAGTCATGTCACTGGGCAGGCACTTTACCTCTCTGCCCCAGTTCTACCTCCAAACAATTGATTCTCCCACCAGCAGGGCTGGCCTTAGGGTATGTGGCACCCTAGGCGAACTTGCCAATAGTGCTCCCTTCATTTTTTTTTAAATCTTCACCCCTTCCCCCAAGAAAGATAACATTCCTGATGGCAGTTTATTTTCTTCGAAAACAAAACAATGAATGATTTACCTTTTTTCCATGATGTGAACTTCTGACATTAGTGCTGAATGTGTATTTTGATTGATAGTAATATCATTTTCAGATGGTCTCCGACTGGTTCTGCTCTGTGCCATTGCCGAGATAAGCAACTGCGACAAGTTACACAATCTCTAAAAAGAATGTCTTACTGAATCTTAATTATCATGATAAAGGATAGCATTGCATATTTTGTATTAAAAAAGCTAATTGCAAATGAACCCATAAAAAGATTATTAGTGTGGTGAATTTTTTTTTTTATGCACTGCCACTAGCATGCACAGTATTTTTTTTTTTTTTTTTTTAAACATAGGACCCAGTAGTACAGGGGTTTACATACTGGTCTTGTGGAATGAATATAAATCAGTGTTACTCATGGGCTAAAAAAAGAATTCCTATCAGCTTGGTAAGACAGACATTTAAAGAGCTAGTGTACTGCATAAAAGTAATAGTTTTTGAAAGCAGTCAACCTTAACTTGTTATTTCTGAGGTACTTTTTCTTTTCATTTTGTTTAATTAGAAGATTGTTTTCCTGATGTTAGGAGGTGTGATGCATGGGACAGCTCTCTGCCTGACAGCTATATATCTATCTCTGTGCCACCCCCACCACTACATCATTGGCATTGTGACCTGGTTGTATTTATTTATTTATCGAAATGTTTCACCAGGAAGGTCACACTGAGCAACACGTTGCTTGTCTCACAGTGCATTTTGGGGGAGAGGGGACAGGGAGAACAAATACACATACATACAGCCAAAACAGAGTACTGGTTGGCAGGGACTTGTTTTTAGCCATTGGTAGTGCTCTCTGAAAGCAATGGTTAGAACCAAGTCTCAGCCAATCACACAGGGATTTCTTTGCCCATTTTATATATTGTTTTAAGAGGCAGTGGAACTGAGTTCCTGTGGGCTCCTGCCCATTTTAACCCCTGAATGGACTACTCTGTCTGACATATTAGACCAAGGCCCTCACCCCATACTCAGTAAAAAAATTTCTTTCAGAGTGTGTAAAAAACCACAAGGTCATCATCTTCACTTGATGCATCATTCTTTGCAATCAGGGAGCCCAGCTCAGCAAGTGTTGAAGGAAGGAATGGTGAACTGAAATCCTATCTCGGGGGTTACAAAATAAGTGCTGAACAGCTAAAAACTGCTTTTGGTAAGTTACCATACTATTTATGTCAGCCAAAAGAAAAAGAAACACACACACAAGAATACTATTTTTGTAAACACCCAAACTGCAAATTGATATATATTTATTTGCTTAGTTTTTTGACACCCAGGCAAGTGTACTAATCAATAAAATGCCTACTTACTTATGGGAGTCTTAAGATAAGGAATGAGAGCATGTTACCATTCCCTACCATTCACTGCCTGCTGGAAGAAGCACAGTCAGGAATAGAGACTGTTTACCATTCCTACAACAAACCCTTTGTTTTAAATAATATATACCACAAAACACGTCAGTTCTCTCTGACCTTCTATCACAAGCACACTGCTAAAGTGACAGTTTACACAAAATGGGGACACTCTTCAGCACTTACACATTTTGTTCACACATACCTCAAAAAGTTACTGAGATTCACTGACTTCTTGCCCTTGCCAATATGTCTCCCCCCCCTTTTTGGGGGAGAGGGGAGTTGAAGCAATGAGGGATTTAGAACATAGGAGTAATCAGTTAAGCTGTGTGAGCATAGGCAGTAGTTATCCAGCACTCATAAAGGCAATTTGTAGAGTGGTTACAGCATAATATCCCAGGTTTGAATCCCACAGGGTTAGTCATTATTTGCTGTGAAACTTCACTTGATTTCTATATGCTTACACAGTAGTATGTCCTTGCAGCTGTATATTTATTGTATAGAAGCAGGACCCTACTCTAAATGAGATGATGCACCTCCAAAATGTGAACCTGCTGTGGCCCAGCATTTTAATTAAATATACACTTTTCCAACTATGCTCTCCCAGTTCTTCCAGGTCATTGAAAGCATCAGAAATACAGTAGGTTATACTAACCTGTCACAGCACTGCACTCTGACAAGTAGGTTAGAATCATGACATCACTGACAACAAGATATTACACCTCAGTGGGGCTATCCCCTCTAAATAAACTGTAAACATTTAATGGCCCAACTGGTAGCCTAATGGGAAGGCTGTGCTTGAGCATACAGTGGGGACCTATACTTTTATTGTTTTTGTCTTTGGTAACCAGGTATGGCCCACTAGGCACACATGTCTGTTTTCAGGGGTGATATGGGAGCACTGGGGAGGTTAAGTGACATACATAGAGTCACAAAGTATGCAAGTGAAGGTTGTGGGAATCAAACCCAGGTCTGCTAGATGTATCAATCTCATTACTCTAACCTCTAGGCTATACTGCCAGCCCTGATTACACATTGCATTCTTACACTTCATGTAGTCAGTGTTATGCCTTTAGGGGGACAAATACAAATACTGTCACTCAAGTCATCCTTGATAGTGGATAAAAGGTATGTTATTTGTTCTATTTACAAAAGCACAGAACAAGAATCTCTAAGGAGCTGTGAACACCCAGGAGAAACTTTGAAAAGTACAATATTTTTATCACATTCAACATATAATGCAGATCTTTCCTGTATTAACCCCTTATTCATTAATAAGAACATTTGCCTGAAAACAGGATTCTTTGCCCCTTGCAGTCTAGAAGAACCCATCAACTCTGATGTAGGATTTGAACATACCTGGCCATGGTCTGGGGACCAAAGCCCTGATTACACATAGCATTCTTAACTTCACATGGTCAGTTTTATACAGTTAGGGGTACAAATACAATTTACACTGTACACAGAAGCAGTCCTTGCCCATTTGACTCCGGTAACTGTGAGTCTGACTTTACTTTCACTCCTGCAACTGAGTTTCCCAGGGTGCCCCCTCCATTTCCACCACTGATCATGTATTGTTCATCTGCTCTGGCTACTTGTCTACACAGCAGCTTGGGGCATCCTGATGATATCCACAGCATCCAGTTGTTCTGTTACACACAGAGAATTATCATGTCACTTGTGAGTTGTAGACAAGCAGCAAGACCAGATAAAGAGCATGTGGCAGAGGTCTTGTTTTCATGATATTAATATAATTTTCAGATAGTCTCTGACTGGTTCTGCTCTGTGTCATTGCAGAGATAAGCAACTACGACAAGTTACACAATCTCTACAAAGAATGTCTAACTGAATCTTAGCTATCATGATAAAAGATAGCATTGCATAGTTTGTATTAAAAAAGCTAATTACAAGTGAACCCATAAAAAGATTATTAGCGTGGTGAACATTTTTCTTTATACACTGCCAATAGCATGTATAGTATTTTTGGGGGGTTTTGTTTTAAAACAAAGGACCCAGTAGTACAAGGGTTTACGGACTGGTCATGTGGAATGAATATAAATCAGTGTTACCCATGGGCTAAAAAGGAGCTCCCATCAGCTTGGTAAGACAGACATTTAAAGAGCTAGTGCACTGCATAAAAGTATTAGGTTTTTGAAAGCAGTCAACCTTAACTTGTTATTTCTGAGATACTTTTTCTTTTCATTTTGTTTAATTAGAAGATTGTTTACCTGATGTTAGGAGGTGTGATGTATGGGACAGCTCTCTGCCTGACAGCTGACATATTTATCTCTGTGCCCCACCACCACATCATTAACATTGTGACCTGATTGGCAGGGACTTGTTTACAGCCATTGGTAGTGCTCGCTGAAGGCAATGGTTAGAACCAAGTCTCAGCCAATCAGGACACAGGGATTTCTTTGCCTATTTTATATATTGTTTTAAGAGGTGGTGGAACTGAGTTCCTGTGGGCTCCTGCCCATTTTAACCCCTGAATGGATTACTGTGTTTGGCATTTAATTCCAGAGCCCTCACCCTCACCCCCTACCCAGTAAAAACATTTCATTCAGAGCGTGTGAAAAACTACAGGGTCATCAACTTCACTTGGTGCACCCTCTCTTTGTAATCAGGGAGCCCAGCTCAGCAAGTGTTGAAGGAAGAAATGGTGAACTAAAATCCTACCTCAGGGGAAGGGGGTTACAAAATAAGTGCTGAACAGCTGAAAACTACTTTTGGTAAGTTACCATACTATTTATGTCAGCCAAAAGGAAAAGAAATACACACACACACACACACACAATGCTATTTTTGTAAACACCCAAACTGCAAATTGATATCTATTTATTTGTAGACATTTAATGGCCCCACTGGTAGCCTAATGGGAAGGCTGTGCTTGAGCATATGATACGAACCTATACGTTTCATTTTTTTTTCAGTCTTTGTTAACCAGGTAAGGCTCACTAGGCACAAGTGCCTGTTTTTAGGGGTGACCTGCAAGCACTGGGGAGGTTAAATGACATACTCAGAGTCACGTAGTATGCAAGTGGAGGTTGTGGGAATCAAACCCAGGTCTGCTGGATGTATCAAGCTCATTCACAATTTATTATTCTAACCTACAGGCTATACCGCCAGCCCTGATTACACGTTGCATTCTTAAGCTTCATATAGTCAGTTTCATACCTTTAGGGATACAAATACGAATACTATCACTCAAGCCACCCATGATAGTGGATAGAAGGTATGTTATTTGTTCTGTTTACAAAAGCACAGAACTAGAACCTCTAAGGAGCTGTGAACATCCCAGGAGAAACTTTGAAAATGACAATATTTTTATCACATTCAACATATAATGTAGATATTTCCTGTATTAACCATTTCCCTTATTCATTAATAAGAACATTTGCCTCAAAACTGGGTTCTCTGCCACTTGCAGTCTGAGGGAACCCATCAACTATGATGTAGGATTTGAACATACCTGGCCATGGTCTGGGGACCAAAGCCCTGATTACACATAGCACTCTTACACTTCATATGGTAAGTTTTATACAGTTAGGGGTACAAATACAATTTACACTGTACACAGAAGCAATCCTTGCCCATTTGACTCCTTTGTAACTGAGTCTGACTTTACTTTCACTCCTATAACTGAGTTTCCCAGGGTGCCCCCTCCATTTCCACCACTGATCATGTATTGTTCAGCTGCTCTGGCAACTTGTCTACACAGCAGCTTGGGTCATCCTGATGCTACCTACAGCATCCAGTTGTTCTGTCATACACAGAGCATTATCATGTCACTTGTGAGTTGTAGACAAGCAGCAAGACCAGATAAAGAGTATGTGGCAGAGGTCTTGTTTTCGTGAAAATGTTGTTAGTAATAAAGCATTAAAGGATAATAAGCATATTAAATAGAAACTACATTGTGTGTGCTGACTGTATTTTTTACAGAGTTTTACCTATGATGTCAAAAGTTCTGTAAAGCAGTTTCAGTTACATCCAGGGAGTCTGCTAAGTGCCTGCACTCCAGACGCCATACTCAAACTTTGCTGCCACACTTAGCCCATGTGTTAACTGCCATGTCAGCCTGCAGCCCCCCCCACACACACACTAACTTAAAGCAACTGCCAACCAACTAGTAGTAAATAATAGCCAGTGCTAAACCAAGCAACAACATATAGTCAGTTAGTCATGTATACTGTGTGTGTGTGTGTTCTCTCCAGGCCTGGTATTCTCCTTTTTTGACTATTCATGACAGTCTGAGATGGAGAAACACTGGTCGCTGTCTGGGGCAAGACAAGACCAGACTTCCGTACCACAACACACCGGCCCGACCTGTGACTGTGAGTGACCAAGGCAGCCAGCCAGCAAAAACTCAAAACATCATTGTGAAACTTTACATTATTGACCCATACCCTGACCCGCACCACAGTAAAACAGTCCAGCTTCAGTTTCCCAAACTCCTCCTCAAATGTCTGCCTGGGTAATGTTCTGCTGGCTGTCTGTGCCTCAATTTCTTGCCCACCCAAAGTGATTAATGGCTCCTGTACCTATTTCTGCATGCACTGTCTGCACTACAGTAATTGGCCATTCTAGCTCCAAAGCCAAAGGAATGATGAGTGTTAGGCACATGGGAGGTAGGATGGGCATCTTGCACTGTGCACACAGCTGTGAGCTGGAATGTCATGCTGCTGCTTGTAGACGTGTCCCCCCCCCCCCAAGACAATAAATTTGGCAATGTTAGTTGTCCTGGTTAATGTAAGAAAAAAAATCATTAACTGAGGTATTTTATGGCACCTCTCTATTGCATGACACCCTAGGCATATGCCTAGTTTACCTATCCTTAAGGTCAGCCCTGCCCACCAGGAGTTGTTTCCTTTCCCTGTGGGGTCCCATGCCACTCTCCTTTGGGTCTCCTTTGTGGAGGTTCCCAGTATCCTCCTTGGTCTCCACTGCAGGTGCCTCCATAGAGGAACCAAGTTCTGCCAGAATGGCATATGAACTGTGGAAAGGTACAACTGGAGGGATGCACCACTGTTCCACCACCCTCACCCTCCCTGAGCCCACCATGGTGCCACTGCTCCTCTTTCTTGGAAACCTCTGAGGGAGCGGCAGAGAATACAGTCCCTTGATGATTTTTGTTTTAACCTGTAAAAAGAGAAAATTGTCCCTAACCAATCAGCCACCTCCACCTCCTACTCAGAATCCACCATGCCACACCCCCAGTACACCCCCCACCCACCCTCACTCACCTGAATAGGTTCCCAGGTTCAAGATCCACTCTCCGATGGAAGACATGTCTTGCTTGTGGAACCGATGACTGCAATATGAGAAACAAAGGTAAACACTGTTCAATGTATTTCAATGGAGTTTCAACTTTGGTGCATTACTTTGCCATTTTTTTAACATTTTGACCCCAAATTTTCAACATGGCCTTTTGGGGACCACCATCTGATGAACAATATGACTGTCATTACACAACTCCTGCCAAAAAGCTGATTTCATGGTCGCTTGGTGAATTCACCTTTACAGTGGGATGTGAAATTTTTTTCAGTCCTTGATCATGAGGTGGAGTCATAAGAATGCTATGTTCAAAATTTGGGGTCAAAATATGTGCAGATAGCAAAGTTATGACCATTCATTGCAATTTCGATACACACACTTGTAACTTTGGCCATTTTAAATATTTTGACCCCAGATTTTGAACATAGCCTTCTTATTACCACACCTCATGTATGCCATAGCTGTCATTTTTTCAAATCCTGGCCAAAATGTGTTTTTGCACCAGTGGCACTAAATGATGTTGCAGTTGTGCAGACTTATGTTTTAATGGTATTCAGAAATTTTCTGTACCAGGTACATGAGGTGGGGTGATAAGATGGCTATGCTGACAATTTGGTGATTGTTGTTCTATAAATGGAAGTGCAGGGCCTGAAGGACCCTGTATTTCCACAGCTACATACACATACGCATCTGGAGGGATGGAGAGCAGGGCCCGGAGGGCCATGGGCCCCCACAGGCAAATAAGGATACTATTATACTATTATACTATTTGTAAAAGTAAGGAAATTAATTGCAAAAAACTTTGTTAATGTTCTAGTTAGGGTTAAAGCCACAAAAGTAAGGACATGTGATGTTAGGGTTTCTAAACCTAACACCCCCACCCTTCACACACCAACAGGCATTGGGGATGTGCCTTGTGGTTGTCAGCCCTAACACTCATCCCATTCTCTTATACTGTACCCATCTCAGTGTATTTACTTATGGAATGGGGTGAGTATTAGGGAGGATGACCCCAAGGCACACCCCCAACGCCAGTTGGTGTGTGCAGGGCGGGGGTGGGGTATAAGATTTGAAAACCCTAATGCCACATTTCCCTACTCTTGTGACTTTAACCCTAACTAGAACATTAATGAAGTTTTTTGATATATATATATACATATAAAATATTTATAAATCCCCCCATGTATGAGAATTATCAAAACTAGTAAAGAAAAAACATCTGAGTGATGGTTCTAAAAATTATAATGCAAACAATTTAAATTACAGGTATACATATAAAAGCACATGATGTTACAGCCCATACACAGCCCAGTGTTTCTACAAAATTAATGTTTATAAGAATGGAGCAAGTTCCCACATAACATAGTTAATAACATAGTTATGTTGGAGAGTTTTGTTTCTATTTAATAAGTAAAACTTGTTATGCATTGTAATCTTACTATGTGAACTGCTCCCTTGAAGAGTTTCTAACTTTAATTTGGTAGCAGAGGATGTTTTTCTATTTCCCTTGTTGATTTGGCTTTGTGCTATATATTGTGGTGACATGGTTGTAAAGTTTTCATGATCTCTAAATAAAATGTTTATATACAAAAAAAAAAAGGAATGGAGCAAGTTGAAAGCAGTCATCAGATCTGGTGGTGTGAAAGTCTTTAGTTTGTACTACTAAAAAGTCTCCCATTATAATATTTTTTATCCAGGTCTCTCTGGCCTTTTTCCCAACCTGAACCTTCTCTATTCCAATAAATTTAAAAGAATGTCCAGCTCCATGCTGTGCAGTGTGGGTGGCCAAAGCAGTTTCAATGTTCTTTTTCTCTATATTTCTAATATATTCCGCATTTCAGACCTTCCAGGTATGAACAGTTTTCCCCACATAAAATGAGGAATAATTGCAAATGGCTAAGTATTTCACTGCTTCTGTGTTGCAGTTCAAACAAGCATTTGTCAATGCCGAATGTTGATTGCGTTGGTCTGTTGAGCTTGCGCAGTGGGCCTCTGTCAGTGGCTCAGTCTGTTAGTCCCAGTGCTGCAGGCTGCTCTTTTGTACTGGGCTGGTGCATGTGTTGGCACCTTGTTCTGCCGAGGAAGGAATACGCAGCTGTCCTGAGAGAGCTCCATTGAGGTGGCTCACTCCCCCTGTGTCACTCACTCATTCCATGTCTCCTGGCACTGCAGGATGCCTTTTTGTACTGGGCTCCTGCCTGTGTTGGTGGCTTTTTCTACCCATGAAGAAATCCACAGCTGTCCTGGCAGAAGTCCGTTAAGGTCGCTCAGTCCGCCTGTCTCACTCACTCATTCCAGTTCTCCTGGCGCTGCAGGCTGCCCTTTTGTACTGGGCTCCTGTCTCTGTTGGCGCCTTTTTCTGCCCACAAAGAAATCTGCAGTAGTCCCGACAAAGCTCCGTTGAGCTCACTCACTCCCCTTCTCTCACTCGCTCATTCTGTTCTGCCGGCGCTGCAGGCCGTCCTTTTCTACTGGGCTCCTGCCTGCGTTGCTGCCTTCCTATGCCCATAAAGAAATTTGTAGCAGTTACAATACAGCTCTGTTGAGCTCACTGACTTGCTCATTCTGGTTTTCGTGCCACTGCAGGCTTCCCTTTTGTACTGGGCCCTTGCATGCATTGCTGCCTTTTTCTGCCCACAAACAAATCTGCAGCAGTCCCAACAAAGCCCTGTTGAGCTCACCGACTCCCCCTCCCTCACTTGCTCATTCTGTGTCTCCTGGTGCTGCAGGCTGCCCTTTTGTACTGGGCTCCTGCCTGCAGTGGTGGCTTTTTCTGGCCAGAAAGAAATCTGAAGCAGTCCTGACACAGCTCCACTGAGCTTGCTCACTGCCCGTCTGTCACTCTTGCATTCCGTTTCTGTCAGCGCTGCAAGCTGGCCTTTTGTACTGGGCTCCTGTCTATGTTGCCGCATTTTCTGCCCATAAAGAAATCTGCAGCAGTCACACTACAGCTCTGTTGAGCTAGCTCAGTACTGCTCTGTCAGTCGCTCGTGCTGTTTGTCTTGGCGTCGCAGACTGCGCTTTTGTATGGGGCTCCTGGCTGCATTGGCACCTTTGTCTGTCTACAAAGAAATCCGCAGCTGTCCTGACAGAGCTGCGTTGAGGTCGCTCAGTCTCCCTCTCTCATCGCTCATTCTGTTTGTCCTGGCACTGCAAGCTTCCCTTTTGTACGGGGTTCCTGCCTGTATTGGCCCTTTTTTCTGCCCACAAAGCAATCCCAGCAGTCCTGACAGAGCTCCGTTGAGCTCACTAAGTCCCCTTGTCTCACTCGCTCACACTGTTTGTCCCACCGCTGCAGACTGCCCTTTTGTACTGGGCCCCTGCCTGTATTGACACCTTTTTCTGCCCACAAAGAAATCTGCAGCAGTCCTAACAGCTCTTTGGTGAGTTTGCTCACTCCCCCTTCCCCTCCCTCACTCGCTCTCTCGTTCTGTTTCTTCCAGTGCTGCAGGCTGCCCTTTTGTACTGGGCTCTTGTGTTGGGGGCCTTTGTCTGCCCGCAAACAAATCCACAGCAGTCCCGACAGAGCTCAGTTGAGCTGGGCCACTCCCCCCTCTTACTCGGTCGATCTTAATCTGTCCCAAACACTGATTTCCCAGAGTGACCATGTTATTGTGTGGCAGGAGTGCAGAAACATATTTTAGCCAGGATGTGCAAAATGACAGCTATAGTGTTCGTAAGGAGTTGTGAAAAAATGCCATTGTTGAAAATGTGGCGTGACAGTATTACAAATTTGCGAAATTAGAAGGGTGCATGGAAACAGTTCAACGCACGCGTGTAACACAGTCATGTTATGGCAGTCCCAACAGAGCTCCGTTGAGCTCACACACTCCGCTTCTCTCACTCGCTCATTCTGTTGTGCTGGCACTGCAGGCTGCCCTTTTCTACTGGGCTCCTGCCTGCATTGCTGCCTTCTTATGCCCACAAAGAACTTTGCCACAGTTACAATACAGCCCTGTTGAGCTCACTCACTCGCTCATTCTGGTTTTCCTGCCACTGCAGACTGCCCTTCTGCACTGGGCCTCTGCATGCATTGCTGCCTTTTCCTGCCCACAAACAAATCTTCAGCAGCCCCAACAAAGCCCCGTTGAGCTCACCGACTCCCCCTCCCTCACGTGGTCATTCTGTGTCTCCTGGCACTGCAGGCTACTCTTTTGTACTGGGCTCCTGCCTGCATTGGTGGCTTTTTCTGGCCAGAAGGAAATCTGAAGCAGTCCCGACACAGCTCCACTGAGCTCGCTCACTCCCCCTCTGTCACTTTCGTATTCCATTTCTGCCGGCTCTGCAAGCTGGCCTTTTGTACTGGGCTTCTGCCTGCGTTGCCACATTTTCTGCCCACAAAGAAATCTGCAGCAGTCACACTAGAGCCCCGTTGAGCTCACTCACTGCTGCTCTGTCACTCGCTTGTTCTGTTTCTCTTGGTGCCGCAGACTGCGCTTTTGCATGGAGTTCCTGGCTGTGTTGGCAACTTTGTCTGTCCACAAAGAAATCCGCAGCTGTCCCGACAGAGCTCTCATCGCTCATTCTGTTTGTCCTGGTGCTGCAAGCTGCCCTTTTATATGGAGCTCCTGCCTGCATTGGCGCCTTTTTCTGCCCACAAAGAAATCCCAGCAGCTCTGACAGAGCTCCATTGAGCTCACTAAGTCTCCTTGTCTTACTCACTCGTACTGTTTCTCCCACTGCTGCAGGCTGACTTTTTGTACTGGGCCCCTATGCCTGTATCGATGCCTTTTTCTGCCCACAAAGAAATCTGCAGCAGTCCTGACAGCGCTTCCGTGAGTTCGCTCACTCCCCCTCCCTCACTCACTCTCTCATTCTGTTTCTCCCAGTGCTGCAGGCTGCCCTTTTGTTCTGGGCTCTTGTGTTGGGGCCTTTGTCTGCCACAAACAAATCCAGCGCAGTCCTGGACAGAGCTCAGTTGAGCTCAGTCACCCCCCACTCGATCGATCTTAATCTGTCCCAAACACTGATTTCCCACAGTGACCGTGCTATTGTCCACAGGAGTATAAAAACATATTGTAGCCAGGATGTGAAAAATGACAGCTGCAGTGTTCATAAGGAGTTGAAAAAATGCCAGTGTTGAAAATGTGGCATGACAGTATTACAAATTTGCGAAGTTACAAGGGTGCGTGGAAACAGTTCAACGCACGCTTGTAACACAGTCATGTTATGGAGTTTCGTCACCAAATTTTCAACATAGGGATTTTTGATCTCTGCTCATGAACAGTGCCACTGTCATTTTCTTAATCTGTCCCAACACTGATTTCCACAGTGACCGTGGTTATTCTGCGCTGGAACTGTGGAAACACATTTCGGTCAGATGTGAAAATGACAGCTCTACTGCTTATAAAGAGGTGTGAAAATGGCACTGTTGGAAATGTGGTGTGACAATATTACAAATTTGGCGAGTTACAGGAGCGTGGAAAGTGCGCAATGCACACTTGTAACACAGTCAATTGATGGGCTATCATCACCAAATTTTCAACATAGCCATTTTAGGACCTCTGCTCATGAACAGTACCATTGACATTTTCATAATCTGTCCCGAACAGTGATTTCCCACAGCGACCGCTCTATTCTGCGCCAGAAGTGCAAAAACACATTTTGGCCAGGATGGAAAAAATGGCAGCTGTACTATTCATAAGAAGGTCTGGGAAAATGGTAATGTTGTAAATCTGGAGTGAAAATATTAGAAATTCACGAAGTTACCAGCTTGCATGCCAACTGCGCAATGCACGCTCATAACACAGTCATTTTATGGAGTATCGATACCAAATTTTCAACATAGGCATTTTAGAACCTCTACTCGTGAACAGTGTCACTGTCATTTTCTTAGTCTGTCCTGAACACTGATTTCCCACAGCAACTGCACTGTTCTGCGCCAGAAGTGCGAAAACACATTTTGGCCAGGATGTGAACAATGACAGCTGTACTGCTCACAAGAAGGTGTGACAAAATACCAATGTTGAAAATCTGGCATGAAAATATTGTACATTAGCGAGTTACAGCGTCACGTACTTATTCATATGGCACAAATAAAACAGTCATTTTTTTTAATTTTTCCACCAAATTTGCAACACAGGCTTTTTGAGAGCCCACCTCATGAACACTGGCACTGTCATTTCATTAATTGGCCCCTAAGGGTGATTCTGCACAGTGACCGTGAAACCACCTTTCCGGGCTGATTAATGCCATGACAGTTCAAGAATTCATGAGGAGGGGTCCCAAAAACCCCATGTTGAAAATTTGGTGAAAAAATTCCTGAAAATGCCCGAGATATGCCCTAAAGTTGAAAAAACCCTATTCATTACATTATACAGCTTACCGGCATTTCCTCAGTTCGCGGTCGGCTTTGAAGAGTGCAGACGTGTTCCCGGTCCAGCGAAGATCATCGCTGGCCGCGTTCAGGAGGCATGGGGTGGTGGGGGGATGGGGAGGCTGGGTGAGCAGTGGGTGGGTGCAGGTTGTGGAAGGGTGCGGGGGTGCAGGGAGACTACGAGGACCATTTCCTTTCTTTCAGGTACAAGAAAGCATTGCGGATGCTTTCACATTTCGGGGACATGGGGCACGCTGGGGTGGGCTCCCGCATGCCACCGGAGTCTGGGGACAGCTGTAGCCACCAGGGATTGGGTACCCCATCGGCAAACAACAAAAGGGGGAATTTATTTCTGCCGACAGGGATTGGGCACCCCGCCGGCAAACAAAAAGGGGGTCCTTTCGCCGACGGGAGTGGGCTCCCTGTTGGCAAATAAACAATGGGGTACATATTGTTTAGGAATATGGCGTAAGCCGCCTTGTTCACAAACAATACCACAGAAGCTACATCCCACCCTGCAGTGACGGGTCGCTCCCTCATTGCAGCGGATGGCTGACGCTGCAATGACGAAGAGGCCCCTGATTGCAGCGGCTAATTTGTTTGAAAGTTGTGGCACGCTGGCTGAACTAGTGTCAGCAGCAGCATGCCATGGCATTGGGGGACGGAGATTTGCAGGCTGTGGGGGCATTGGGCACAACAGTGCCACGCCTCCACAACCTGCTTCTGCAGAAACCTGCCGCAACATGTTTCTTGCGCATGAGCGCAATCAACATAAAAATTGCAGATTTTGAATGGCTCATATGTTTCTGATTGTGTGAATGTGTCACCAATCTGTATATGTTTGCATGCTCTACAGGATTCACAAGTGAAAGCTCCATTTGGAAGGGGGGTTCTCACATTTTTGTCATTTGGAGGTTCATAAAGGCTGTGCCCCAGCATATCACATACATTCTCTGCTCTTCTGCATGAAGACTGGTTCACCTTCTATCCAAGGTTTCAGTTTGGGTTCTGTGTACAGAATGCACCATTTGTCCTGAATGACTCTTTTAATAAGGTGTGCCTGTGGACTAAAAAAAAAAACTAATAATTACTTTTTTCAATAATACCATCTACATATTCACTTTTGCTTCTAATACTAACATTTGATTTCTACTCATTGTGTTAACTCTGATTTCTACTCACCTGTCTGCACCCCCAGATACAAAACAAGTAATTAATTCTTCACACCCATTAGTGTAAGCCTCCTCTGTACTACAGTTTTTGCATAAACTAGCTCACAGGTATGTTCTAACCATATGTTGTGGATAACAGTTAATAAAAAGTAGGTAGGACTTTTAGTGGTGGGCTTGCGATATAGCTCATTTCTCAGTCCACCAGCACTACCTTGTTTATTGTATGGTCAAGAAAAGTATTTTCTGAGAGTCAGTACTGGCAGTAAATTTCAACTTTTTTGTCTGTACCCTCCAAAAAACAAATGAACTCATGCAATTCTTTAGCACTTCCTCGCCGGATGGCAAAACTATCATCAGCAATGCGTTTATATAGATCGATCCTGTCGAGGAAGGGGATTATCATTCATCAACAGGACTGCCCTAGTTTTCCAGCTGAACAAGTAGATTTTTGCATAATTCAGCACAAATGATGCACCAATGGTGGTACCTTTTATTTGTAAATAGAACTGATCATTAAACAATACAGCATTTCTGGTAAGAACTTCTTCTATTAATGTGACCAGTAACTAAAAGAGGAAGGGATTATACTGCATTTTCTCAACCAGAGTTTGCTCTAAGTTTGAGAGGCCATCCTGATGGGGAATGTTTGTGTGTAGTGTCTGGATATCTAAGGTGACTAACATACATTCCTCCTGTATGGCCACTTCCTCTAAAATCTGTAAGATATGGCTTGTATCACAAACATAGGCTGGTTAAGTAGGAACATTCTGGCCATTAGGATACTGGCATTACAGCGCTGTGCCATCACGGTGCCAAATGCCAGATTTGCCACCCCTCCCCGAGGTCCATCTTCCCCCAGAGTTAGTATCCTTAGAAGAGGGGTAGGGGGCATGGTGGGTGCAGCCCCAGGCAAAAAAAGAGGACAGCAACTTTCCCACTTGGTGCCATAATGATCAGGCACACTGCTGCCAGTGCTTTGAAGTGGTGGAACTGACAGGAACAGAGGTCGAGCTGTACCAATTTGTAGAATACCTTGAATCTACAAATGAAAATGTTACACTTTCTTTGCCCTTTAACCTCCATATGGTAAACCTTTTAGATATAACAATCGAAAAGTCCCTGGAGGACATGTAGTAACCCACCTTATACAGAAAAGAAACTGACATGAATTCTATATTACATTTTAGCAGTTGTCATTCAGGTCACTAAACAAGGGATATACCTATAGGACAATACATGCATGTTAAACAAAACTGTAGTAATGAATAAGACTATCAGGTTCAAGCTGCTATTCTTACAGATAGAATTTTTCAGAGAGTAGACAATATACAATTAGTTGCACAAGCTGAAGAAAAAGTAAATGGTACTTGCAGGGAAAATTTATTAGTTTCTAGTACCAAGATTAAAGATCAGAGGTATAGAAAGAATAGAAACAATACCCCTGTTTTTGTAAGTACCTTCAGTCCCCAAGAACATCATGTGAAATACATTCTTATGCAAAATTTGCATATTTTAACAACAGAAAAAAGGTTGCAGCATGTTACTCATGATAACCCCACCCCTCCGGATGGTATACAGGAGAGGTACTAAACTGAGAGATTATTTGGTTAACAGTGCATATTGGGATCAGGCCCAAGGCCACGAGATAAACCACAACTTATCAAATGCCTAACCATAAGTGTGGCAATTGCCAATACTGTCAGTGTTTAACACCAGAAATGGAGATTATTCAGTCAGTATCTGGTAGAAAATATGTGATTCAGGATTTTATTACTTGCAACACTATAAGTGTGACCTATTTCCCACAGTGCAGGGGCTCTTCAACATTCTACGTAGATAAAACTATAAGGAGATTTAAAGAAAGAATACAGATAAAATTATAAGGAAATTTAAAGAAAGAATCAGACAACACATTAGGAGTATTCAAACAAGCATTTGTCAATGCCGAATGTTTGCTTGCTGGCATTGGCAGTGGTAGTGTAGAAGTTACAGAGCTGTGTAATAGGAATGGCAGTGAAGTGTTGAACTGAAGCCAACCCAACCACCACCCTGCAGAGAGTGACAGGCATTGGGGTGTGTCTTTGGGTCGTCAGGCATAACGGCCACGCCATTTCACCACACCCCACCCTGCAGACACTGACAAGTGTCACGGTGTTCCTTGCGGTCTTTGGCCCTTATGCACACCCCATTCCATTAGGAAATATGGTGAGATGGGTGTGATATAGGGGAATGGGGTGAACATTGGGGCCGAAGAGTCCAAGGCATACCTTGATGCCTCTCACTGGCTGCAGGCTGTGGAATGGTATGAGCATTACAGGCAAGAATACCAAGTCACACCCCTGATGCCTGTCATTCTCTACAGGGTTGGGCGTTATGGTTGGAAACCCTAATACCTCAGGCATTCGTTGGTATTTTCACTCCAAATGTTCAACATGTTTTTTGTGACCCCACCTCATGAACAGGGGGAATATCAGTTTGTTAGCCAAAAGCTGCTTATGCACAGCGACTACGGCATTTAGCACCACAGGTGCAAAAACATTCCGAACAGGATGTAAAAAATGACAGCTGTACTGTTCATGGGTAGGTGTAAAAAATGGCAATGTTGCAAATCTGCAGTAAAAATATTTAAAAAAATGGTGAAGTCACGAGCGTACATAGAAACTGTGCAAAGCACACCCGTAATATAATTAGGTTGGGGATTTCTTTTACAGCAGATTGTGAACTCAGGCATTTTGGTGCTTCCAATCATGAACAGTGTCACTGTGGTTTTCTTTATCTGTCCTGAACAATGATTTCCCACAGCAACCACGCACCTCTGCGCTGAAAGTGTGAAAACACACTTCAGCCATGTTGTGAAAAATGACAGCTGTACTGTTCATAAGGAAGTGTGGAAAAATGCCACTGGTGAAAATCTGGACTTAAAATATTACAAAGTCATGAACTTATGAGGGTGCATGGAAACTGCACAATGCTCACTTGTAACACAGTTTTTTATGGACTTTTGTCACCAAATTTTCAACATAGCCATTTTAAGACCTCTGCTCATGAACAGTGTAACTGTGATTTTCTTAATCTGTCCCAAACATTGCTTTCGCACACCAACAGCACCATTGTGCACTACATGTGCAAAAACACATTTTGGGCAGCATATGAAAAATGGCAGCTGTGCTGTTCATAAGGAAGTGTAATAAAATGGCAAAGTTGAAAATCTGGAGTGAAAATATTGAAAATTCGTGAACTTATGAGCGTGCGTAGGAACTGTACAATGCAAGCTTGTAAAACAGTCATTTTTAGGAATTTTTTCACCAAATTTTCAACATAGCCATTTTAAGACCTGTGCTCATGAACAGTGTCATTGTGATTTTCTTAATTTGTCCCGTACATTGATTTCACACACCGACTGCGCCATTGTGTGCTACATGGGCGGAAACACGTTTTGGGTGAGATGTGAAAAATGACAGCTGTACTGCTCATAAGAAGGTGTGGTAAAATGGCAATGTTGAAAATCTGGAGTGAAAATATTGAAAATTCACAAACTTACGAGCGTGCGTAGGAACTACGCAATGCACGCTTGTAAAACAGTCATTGGTAGGAATTTTTTCACCAAATTTTCAACATAGCCATTCTAAGACATCTGCTCATGAAAAGTGTCACTGTAATTTTCTTAATTTGTCCCGTACATTGATTTCACACACCGACTGCGCCATTGTGCGCTACATGGGCGGAAACACATTTTGGGTGAGATGTGAAAAATGACAGCTGTACTACTCATAAGAAAGTGTGGTAAAATGGCAATGTTGAAAATCTGGAGTGAAAATATTGAAAATTTGTGAACTTACAAGCGTGCGTAGGAACTGCGCAATGCACGCTCATAAAACAGTCGTCTTTTGGAATTTTTCCACCCAATTTTCAAAATAGGCCTCTTGAGAGCCCACCTTATGAACACTGGCAGTGTCGTTTTGTTAATCAGTCCCAAAAGGTGATTTCGTGCGGTGACTGCGAAATCACCCTTCGGGCCAGAATAACACTATGACAGTGACAGCATTCATGAGAAGGGGTCCCAAAAATCCCATGTTGAAAATCTGGTGCAAAATTTCCAAAAAATGCCTGAGACATGCAACAAAGTTGAAAAAACCCTATCTAGCCCATTATACAGCTTACCGGCATTTCCTCAGTTCGCAGTCGGCTTTGAAGAGTGCAGACGTGTTCCCGGTCCACCGAAGATCGTCGCGCCAAGCTCTGGAGGTAAGTATGGGATGGGGGGTTTGGGGAGGCAGGGTGCACAGTGGGTGGGTGCGGGTTGTGGGAGGGGGGACAGGAACACTGCCTGGGACTATTTTTTCTTTTCAGGTATTAGAAAAAAAAAAGACAACGCGGGATGTTTGTCACGCTGGGGTGGGCTCCCAGTGTGGCAGAAGGACGGCTGGGGGGGCGTGGAGCCAATGGGAGATTGGGCACCCTCGTCAGCCATGGCATTTGTTGCCACACTTGGGTGGGCTCCCAGAGTGGCACCCTGTACTCGGGGGGGAGAGACAGTGAAGCCGATGGGGGATTGGGCACCCCCGTCGGCTATACCATCGAGTTGCCATGCTGGGGTGGGCACCCAGCGTGGCATTTGGAAAGCTTTGGGAGGCGCAGCACAGCCGATGGGGATTTGGCACCTCACCAGCTATAGAGAGTGTGCGTAGGGGCACGCAGGCATGCATATGTGTGTGTATGTGTGTGTGTGTGGTGTAGGGAGCTGCGCGAGCAGGTGATATCTTATCGCTGCTCACTGAAGCGTAGCTCCTCCTTTCAGCTGTATGCCACTGCATTTTGGAGCTTGTCATAAACAGCTCCAGCATGCATTGGCTTACAGGGGCTGCGCCTGCCAACACACTGACTGAATTGGAAGAGGGGGTGACACACCTCCGAAATCTCAGATGATGGCACTATGTTTCTTGCACATGCATGCAAGCAAACATAAAAATGGACGGTATTGGTGCTTTAGCTCAACATCAGCAAAATAAGGGCAAAGATCACCATTTCACATTTCAGGCAATTGAAAGGTTATATGCACCAGTGAGAGGTGGTGATTTATACAATAAGTTATTGCAGAGAAAGACTTTCTGACAATACCAATTAAAGTCCTTTTAGCCTCCGGGATTAAATGAACATTTCTAATTGGCCCAGTTTTTATGAATTATCTGCAGTATATTTTAAGTTATCTGAACTTGTGTTATATCTATGAATATACTGTAGTTCATAATATGTGGTACTGCTCTTTTCTAATGATCTGATTGGTCCCTTCCCTCTTTACTTTACCCTGCCCAGCCTCCTTTTCATTTCCCTATTTACCCTGATTTCCCTTTGTGTTTATAGAGTTGATATTTATTAATATATGTATATGTATATTATTATTTTTTTTGCACCTTTGCAGTTTTATATGTCTATCCTCATTTTATTGTTTGCTATGGGTAGCAGGTGTGTTGTATTCCATCACATTATGAATGTTCTTTCTATATTTGTGTGTCACTTTAAGCAGGTACTGTATTTTGTGAACTTGTAGTCACCTGTAAGTAATCAGCTTTGGGAAAGCATTAGAGCATGCAGAAACATTTGGCTGTGCTTTGGGAGGGTGCATCCAATATCCTTATGCTGTTTTTATCTAATAAACGTTATTTAGACATAGCACAACATTTGTGTAAACCCCTTTGATGTGGAGAATGAGGAGCTAAGCTGGTGAGACCATTTACATCTATAGACAGGTATGTAAAAACTGTATTTTTCAAATGTTTCCCAAATTAAGACTTGTGCTTGCTGGAGAAAAGGTGGGAAATGTAGAATGTTTTTTACTTATTTTTTCCTTGTTAAATTTCTTCATATATTATTTGCTGTCATCACATGCTACAGATACTGTATGACTAATATTATATTTTGGAACTCGCATTTTATAGCTATAACCAGTAGGTTTCTGAGTAACACCAAGAAAGAGTTCTCAAATAAAATTATATACTGGGATAGGTTTATTTATACTGAATAGAAAAGTTGTTGAAACTTACAAAGAGATGATGATGATGATGATGACGATAAATTATATGTACAAAAGCCACAGTGAAAACAAAATAATTGAGATGGCATTTGGATAGTCATGCTTTTTTTTGTTATTGTATTAGAATTAGTTTATTGGTGTTTAATGACTAGAATGTGTTAACTCCATCCTTACATGCATTATATCATCTCTGTCTTTTTAATCATCTGACAACACATAGCTGCTTTTAGAAGTTGTAATTGAAAAGGATTTGCTAAAACAGCTAATGACAGAAGGTCCTACTAATTAAATTACATAGCAAAGACATCAAAATACATCAAGGCATCAATCTACCCAGCTGTAAATTGTGTAATAGAGGACCTCAATCATTACAGGACATTGTATCTCAGCTAGGTTGTGGGCAACAAGGGCAAAAGAGCTACAGTAACAGCCAAGGATGTGTAGTGATAGATTTAGATTTTTACAACACTAGTAAAGAGATAACAATGGCAGGATAACAAGTGATGTATTTCTATGTAACCTCATGATATCATATCTTGAAGGATATGTCGGCCACAATAAATATTTTGAAGGTTACATACTGTACATCATAATCGAGTACTGGACAAATCAGACAGCAGCTTTGACAGTGCTGACTGGACCACAACACCTCTGTGCAGTACTAAAGCAAGTAGTTGAAATCAATGAAAAACAGTTATATCTTTACACAAACAGCACATTTTAAAAAGTGTTTTTCAATGTGTATTTTTATATGCTGTGTACATTGCAGTTTACAATATAAGATGTACATATTCTATCATTTCATAATACAACAAATATTTTAGAAGATTTAAATTTGCATGTTTATTGTTTATCAGTATGTATATCATAACAGGCTATGGAATGTCAAACATCATGAACTGATCTTTCCTTTGTGAATGTAGATATAAAAACATAGAGGTGATATTGAAATAAGTGCTCTAGTGCAGTGAGTTGAAACAAATGCAACCACAGTGCCAGGAGATGTGAAATTAATATTATAAAAGCTAATGTAAAAACAAAATGACAGTAGTTGCAAAATAAATTGGATACCTGGGGAGGTGAGGAGGTGGATACGGGGGCAGGTGTGTCAGACACAGGAGGTTTACAGACAAGAAAGAGACACAGGTGGGGACCACAAAAAATGAAAGGAAGTACAGAAGTGAGTCATGTAGCCACAGAGCAGGGCCTTTAGAGTGAATAGAGTTGAAAGGAGCAACTGGAGTGATAAACGCTATTCCAGAGAAGGGGAAATCAATACAGAAAGAGGTTAGCATAGCAGTAGATTTGAAAAAGGGAAATTTGAAGGTGTGTGGTACCCCTGATGTATGTGCTATATTCATTGCTATTTAACATATTTATTTGTAACCTGTATGAGGTGTCAGCTGCAGGTTGTTGTATATTCTGATAACACACAGTTGGCAAGAACTGTAGACACAGAGGTGGATGGCACACTACAGGAAATCCTACACACATTAGGTGCATGGACTAGAAATTTGGCCATTTAATGTGGGTGACTGCAAAGTACTATATCTAGTGGGTGAGGAAGCTAGGTCATATATACATCTGGTGTTGTGCAACAGGACAGCTCAACAAACAGAAAGGAACTAGGGGTAATGGTTAACAATGCTGTAAGTTGAAGTCAGGCAGACAGGTAGGCAGGCAACGTGCTGCCGCAGCCAAGAGAACAAACATAATGTTGGGATGCATTAGAAGGGGAAGTAAGGGAGTAGGCCAAATGAGGTGATTCTCCCATGTACAAGGTCTTAGACAAATTGGGAGAACTATATTCCATTTTTATCTCCACACTACAAAACTAGAAATTGAAGAGATGAATGAGGGCCAGCAAACAGCAGCCAAACTGACAAGTGGCTTGAGTGTAAGAGATACAATGATGTAAAAAAAATGTTGTAGGTACCGTATTGGTCTTTTTAAGAACAGATCCAGAAACAAATGATTTGATACATTTGATTGGACCAACATGGATGTTACAGAAAAGAACAAAGTGCTCTAGCTTTTGAACCTACCCAGTCCTTCTTCAGAAGCTTTATGGCAGTTATTTTGAAAATCCCATACTATTAATACCAGATTATGTTGAAAAAACAGAAATAATTCTCATTATTTTAACATATACATTTAAAACATAACAGAAGATTACATCAGAGAAGCCAATTAACACCAGTCTGCTTTTAATTGAGGAGCCTCAGAAGGGCAAAAGTTATCAAGAATTCTCAACAACCAGAGAGTTCTTCTCACATAAATTTTAAAATGTCTCAGTATGCTAAGAAAGCATTCTAGTGATAAAAAAAAACCTTGGGCTAGCATTCTCTCTAATACATGTAAAATTAGGTTACAACTTACATTCCAAGTGTCCTGGTGTATTAAAGAACAGATAATGAGAAACAAACTCCTGAAATTAGGTATAACTGCAAGTTGAAAAAGAGCCCCAAAGTAAACATACATGTATATACATAATGCATGATAGTATCACTTGTAAGTGTAAGTGCCAATTAAAAATACTTGTCAAGGACCTCCAAGAAAATGAGACCATGAGCCTGATAAGTGCAGATTTCAACATAGAGTCAGGGTATAACAAAAATGCACAGAATCAGTCTAATTAATCTAAATGAAAACTTCCAAGGATGAAATCCTCCAGGCCACCTCTTTTTTTTCCCCTTTTTTCTCTCCCCCTCTCTCTCCTTGAGAAAGATACTGTAACTAGTAGGAATGAGATATACTGTATGTGCAAGAGTCATAATACAACATCATTCACACCAATATTAATAGTTTCCCAAAGGGATTACACCTTTTATGAACCTACAAGTAAATGAGATATGCATCTTAATATGAGCAGAATTAAAAATGTGACAGTGTTTAATCCAACCACTGAAAACTAGTAGAAGGAAGTAAATGCACACTATATGTGAAAACTCAGTGTCCTAGTCACATAAAAATTGTCCCATGCCCTGCTCCCCACACACAGACATGTGTACATACACCACACCATTTCAGCCTGCCTCAAATACCTGCATGACAAAGAATTGGACCCCAACATTGACCCTGGAGTTGTGGGTAAACTCACTGAATTCATTCTGACACATAACAACTTCAGCTTCAATGGTAAACATTATGTTCAAACTATGGGAACAGCAATGGGAACCAGGATGGCTCCACAGTATGCTAATCTTTTTATGGTGAATTTGAAGGAGGATTTTCTAAGGCACTGTACACACAAACCACTCACTTATTTCCGTTACATTGATGATTTGTTTATAATTTGGACAGAGGGCGCTGACACATTCAAAGATTTTCATCAGGAACTTAATAACCTCCACCCAACTATAAAGCTTTCCCTGGAATATTCTGCCACCAGTGTACATTTTCTGGATACCACTGTCACTGTTAAGGATGGAACCCTACATACCTGTCTTTACAGGAAACTAACAGACAGACAGAGATACTTACACAAGAAAAGTAATCACCCGAGCCACACAAAGAAATCTGTCCTATATAGTCAATCACTTCGGTATTACTGCCTCTGTTCAAATGAGGAAGACAGAGACACACATCTGGCAGTGTTGGAAAACACCTTTATTGAGCAGGAACACTCGTCCAGAGAAATTGACAGAGCAGTGGAACATGCAACACAGGACCCAAGAGAACAACTACTGCAATATAAGGAACAGATGACTACCAACAGAATACCCTTAGTAGTCACATACCATCCTGACCTTGAACTTCTACGTAAGATTATTAAGGATCTCCATCCAATAATTAGTGAGGATGAAACCCTTAATTGTATTTTTCAAGAACTACCACTACTATCTTTTAAACAACTGCGTAATTTAGCCAACCTGATTAGGAGTTAACTTGAACCGGAACAGAATACCATGACATCATATGGTACACGACCCTGTCATCCACGCACATGTAAGACATGTAACATCATTTCCTCTTCAGACTGTGTGGTTACATCACAAAACAGACTATTCAGGATACAGGGGAATTATACACGTACATCAAGTAATGTGGTCTATTTTATCCAATGCAAGAAATGTCCTCACAAAGGTTATGTGTGGGAGACAAGTCAACAACTCTGCACTAGAATGAATTCACACAGACATTCTATTAATCACAAGAAGACTGAGAAATCAGTAGCCCAGCACTCCTCTCAGGATGGCCACTCAATCTCAGAAATGTCTGTGATGGTCTTAAAAGGACATTTCAACAGTACACAACAGAGACGGGCTTCTGAAATTAGACTTATTTTACTTCTCAGTATGGTGGCAGATGGATTGAACATTGATGTTGGTTATATGACACATTATTCCACTTAAACTTCCACAGACCTTTACTTTAAAAAATGGACATTAATACTTTAGTTCTTCAGCTGGCTTTTGATTTTGTAAGTTTATGGTTATCTATGTGTTGACTTCTCACCTTAACACTGTGATGAGTGTGTGTGAGTGTGTGTATTGATGTATATATGTAAGTTTGTATGTGTTTGTGTGTGTTTTGCATGTTTTGCATTTTTGTGTGTTGTGGGTATGGTGTGTGTTTTGTTTGTGTATGCGCGGTGTGGTGTGGTATGTGTGGATTGTGTTTGTTATATTTGTTGTGTGTTGTAGTTGTGTGGGGTATGCAGGTGTGTGTGTGTGTGTGTGTGTGTATGTGTGTGTGTGGTGCGGTGTGGTGTATGTACACACTTCTGTGTGGGGAGATCGTGGCATGGGACAATTGTTATGTGGCTAGGACACTGAGTTTTCACATATCGTGTACATTTACTTCTTTCTCCTAGTTGTCAGTGGTTGGATTACACACTGTCACATTTTTAAATCTGCTCATATTAAGATGCATATCTCATTTACTTGTGGGTTCATAAAAGGTGTAATTCCTTTGGGTAACGATTAATATTGGTGTGAATGATGCTGTATTATGACTCTTGCACATACAGTATATCTCATTCCTACTAGTTACAGTATCTTTCCCAAGGTGAGAGAGAGGGAGAGGGAGAGAAAAAAGGAAAAAACAAAAAAGAAGGAGGCGGCCTGGAGGATTTCATCCTTGGAAATTTTCATTTAGATTCCTTAGGCTGATTCTGTGCATTTGTGTTATACACTGACTCTGTGTTGAAATCTGCACTTATCAGGCTCATGGTCTCATTTTCTTGGGGGTCCTTGACAAGTATTTTTAATTGGCACTTTCACTTACAAGTGATACTATCATGCATCATGTATATATATATATATATATGTATGTTTACTTTGGGGCTCTTTTTCAACTTGCAGTTATACCTAATTTCAGGATATTGCCTCTCATTATCTGTTCTTTATTACACCAGGACACTTGGAATGTAAGTTGTAACCTCGTCTTACGTGTATTAGAGAGAATGATAGCCCAAGGTTTTTTTTTATCACTAGAATGCTTTCTTAGCATATTGAGACATTTTAAAAATTATGTGAGAAGAACTCTCTGGTTGTTGAAAATTCTTGATAACCTTTGCCCTTCTGAGGATCCTCAATTAAAAGCAGACTGGTGTAAATTAGCTTCTCTGACGTAGTCTTCTGTTATGTTTTAAATGTATATGTTAAACCAATGAGAATTATTTCTATTTTTTCAACATAATCTGATGTTAATAGTATGGGATTTTCAAAATAACTGCCATAAAGCTTCTGAAGAAGGACTGGGTAGGTTTAAAAGCTAGAGCAGTTTGTTCTTTTCTGTAACATCCATGTTGGTCCAATAAAAGGTATCAAATCATTTGTTTCTGGATCTGAGAGATGCAATGAGAAATTGAACATACCGAAGTGAAAACAGACGTGGACCATGGCCACTGTGTTCTGAATTCTTCAACTGATGGTTGCAAACAGAAGTAGCACTGTCTCAGGTATTGGTACCCGAGAAAGGCCTACAAGTAAATGATCAATTAATGTTGCTAGGCTAAGCTGTATACAACATTAAAAGCATCTTTTCAATAGAGGAATTCAGGATACAACTGACAATGGAAAAGGAATAAAAGGTTTGAGCACCATTTTTAAGTTTGCCCCACATGTACACGTGAACTTCTTCCTACAAATGACTTTGAGACTGGTGTGACACTGTCTGTCCAATGCAGAATGGTCTGCAATGGGCGAGACTGTGTCAGACCAATCATCGGTGAGGTTAATGCTTATGGGAGTTTTGCCTTGGTAGGAAGAAACTGTGTGGAGATCAAAAGAAAAAGCCGAACCAATAATATGGCAGCTTTTTTCTTTGTTCTACAGGACACCACTCAGCAAACAGCTGATCGGTGTTGTAAAGAGACTGACATCATCACTTGCAGTTTCAGCGGTAATGTCACTGACAGTATGTCCACTGAAAGTCTTCTGACTTTGGCTGATGAGGCACCCCCACCCATTGGTCATTGCCCCTGGTGTAGTGTGGCACCCCCCAACCTCTGCTCGACGGCCATCCCTCATCCTCCACCCCACCACCCATCAGCCCATTGCTTATTTTATGCTTCCAATATCGGGGTGCCCAATGCCAGTGTCCACTTCATGAGCTCCCCCAAGTAGCGTGGAAAACTGGGAAGCCCAACCCACAGTGTCCCGAAATATTTATTTTAAGTATTTATCCTGTGGAAATGGAAAACAGTCCCCCAATGTCTTTCTTTGTTTGTTTACCTGAAAAAAAGAAATTGGTCCCTCATGGTCACCGCTGTCCCCCTCCCCCATCCTGACCCTCCCACTGAGCACTCAGCACCCCTCACCCTCCCTTACCCTATACTTACTAGCGGAGGTTGTAGGATGTCATCTTCTGCGGACCGGGACACATCTGCACTCTTCAAAGCTGAACCGCAAACTAAGGAATAAAAGTAAGTCCCATATAATGTATTTCAGTGGCATTTTTAACTTATGTTGATATCTTTGGCATTTGTTTGAATTCTTTCACCAAATGTTCAACATGACCTTTTTGGGACCCCACCTCATGAACACTGTGATTGTTGTTTTTTTAATCAGGCCCAGAAGGTGATTTTGTGGTTGCTGCATAAAATGACCTTTCAGGATTGAACAATTCAATTTTACCACAGTGTTCATGAGGTGGGGTCCCAAAAAGGCCATGTTAAAAATTTGGTGTACAAATTCAGAAAAATGACCGAGTCATGCGCTTTCATTTAAATTTTTCTACGCAGGCACATAACTTTGATAATTTTCAATATTTTGACTCCAAATTTTCAATGTAGGCATTTTATCAGACCACCTCATGAACAGCACAACTGTCATTTTTCACATTCTCTCTGGAATGTGTTTTCTTGGCGTAGAATGGCATTTTGGCATGGAATTGAAACTTTCCACCTACAGGGTTTATCAGGTGGGGTCATAAGATGACAATGCTGAAAATATGTAAAAATGTAAAAGTTATGGACATTTGTTATAATTTTGCTACACCTGCTCATAACTTCAGAAATGTTAAATATTTTGGCCCAGAATTTCAACATAGCCGTCATATTACTTCCACCTCATGTATGTCACAGCTGTTATTTTTCAAATCCTGGCATTGCAGTTGTGCAGAATTATGTTTGACCAATGATTCAAAAATTTTCTGTATGGGGTTATAAGGTGTCTATGCTGACAGTTTGGTCACTGGTGTCCTATAGGGCCCCGTGCTCCCACAGCTAAATACTGTATACATGCACAGGGATACAGAGGGATAGGAGCACATGGAAGTGCATGTTTGTTTTAAAGCTGCTACTGCAGTAACACAGAGGTTCCCCCCATGCTCCTGGACCCCCAAATCCCCTAATATGGGTCCAGAGACACGAGGGAGGGGGGACCTGGGACTGCAAAAATATTTTTTTAAAAAGAGCTAAAAAGCACATGTCAATAAGCCTTGCCCCACCCGGTACAATAGCAATACCAACGGTGAACTTTTGGCATTGACAAATGCTTGTTATGTATGCTTCCTTATGACACACTTGGCTGTAAGAAAGAAATAATGAGATCTATCACTTACTGTGGAATGTATTTTCCTGATCATCATCATCATCATCTGATGTTTTACACTGTATACAGGTCTATAAAATATTTAGATTTTATCGTGTTAATTAATGCATATATCTGGAAACAAATCAAAGAATGTTTCTAAAAATATCAACCACCATAGAGGGTTGAAATTGATACACAAATGATTAACTCAGAGAACAATAACTGAAAATAGGGGAAGCAAGAAAAGGGGTACATATCAGGAACCATCATGATTAGACAGAACATTTTAGCTAAAAAGTTTGGATATGTATCTATACTTTATTTTGCATAGACACCACTGTGCAGTAGGTGGGATAGACAAGATGAACACTAGATCCCTTCCCTCACCCCAGTAATACATTATTATGCATCTGTTTAACTTACACATAAGAACGCTTAGTTAAACGGTGACAAGAAACTATTTCTGCTGGGCAGCTTTTTGTAGTGATTATATTTTCAGAAATTATATTCATTCCCCTGAACTGATTATATTCAACAGTAACTGAGTACAAATTATAGCTACAAACTTGTATTTTATTGTCTAAAACAGACAACATTCTGTATAGCTCCTTTTGTGGAACCTGGGATTTGGAGTTTAGACTATGTCATTGTGTAGACTGAAGACACTGGGTACTTTTCTAATACATCATCAGCAGCCTGTGCTCAGAGTTCTGAATCTATACAGTGACAAACAGCTAGCCAAACCTCCAAATTCCTGGTTCCCTGAAAGGATAATGGCCATGCAAAACAAGCATTTGTCAGTGCCGAATGTTATCTCAGTGGCATTGGCATTGGTAGTGCAGGAATTAGAGATGCATAATAGGAATGGCAGTGACGTACTGAACTAACGCCAAACCCACCCTCACCCTGCAAAGACTGACAGGCATTGGGGTTTGCCTTTGGTGCATCAGCTATAACACTCATGCCATTTTACCTCACCCTATCTGTAGACATTGACAAGTGTAATGGTGTGCTTTGGGGTCTTAGGGCATTATACTTATCCCATTCCATAAAGAAATATGCTGAGACAGGTGCAGTATCGGAGAATGGGGTGAACTTTAGGGCCGAACACTCCAAGGCACACCTTGATGCCTGTCACTGGCTGCAGGGTGGGGGTTGGGGTGGAATGGCATGAGCCTTACAGCCAATGATCCCAAGTCACACCCCTGATGCCTGGCAGTCTCTACAGGGTGGGGTGTTACAGTTGGAAACACTAATGTCATAGACATTTGTTGGTATTGTCACTTCAAATTTTCAACATGGGGTTTTTGAGACCCCAGCTCATGAAGAGTGGCACAGTTTGTTAGCCGAAAGGTGGTGTTGCACAGTGGCTATTCCATTTGACGACATAGGGATGAAAACACATTTTGGGCAGGATGTGAAAAATGACAACTATGGCAACATTGAAAATCTGGAGTGAAAATATAAAAAATTGGTGAAGTCATGAGCATGCATAGTAACTGCACACCACACACGTCCATAACCCAATTATTTTTGGGATTTTTTTTAGCCACATTTTCAACATAGGTATTTTGGGACCTCCCCTCATGAAGAGTGGCACTGTGATTTTGTTAATCTATCCCAAAAGTTGATTTCCCACAGCGACCACACCATTGTGCACCACAGGTGCGGAAACACATTTTGGGCAGGCTGTAAAAAATGATAGCTGTACTGTTCATAAGAAAGACTGCCAATGTTGAAAATCTGGCATGAAAATATTACAAATTTGTGAAGTTACAAGGGTGCGTGGAAACTGCTCAATGCACGCTTGCAACACAATCATTTTATGGACATTTGTTACTAAATGTTCAACATAGGCATTTTAGGACCTCTGTTCATGAACAGTGTCGCCGTCATTTTCTTGAACTGTCCTGAAAATTGATTTTGCACAGTGACTGTGCCATTCTGTGCCGGACATGCGAAAACACATTTTGGCCAGGATATGTAAAGTGGCAGCTGTACTGTTCATAAGGAGGTCGGAAAAATGGCAATTTTGAAAATCTGGAGTGAAAATGTTACAAATTCATGAAGTTACGAGCGTGATTGGAAATTGCACAATGCACGCTCATAAAACAGCCATTTTTGGGGATTTTATTCACCAAATTTACAACATTGGCATTTTGAGAGCCCCCCCCCCCACATGAACAATGGCACTGTCATTTCGTTAATCGGTCCCAAAAGGTGATTCCGTGCAGTGACCATGCAATCACCTTTCGGGGCGGAATAATGACATGACAGTGACTGAATTCATGAGGAGGGGTCCCAATAACCCCATGTTGAAAATTTGTTGCCAAAATTCCTCAAAATACCTGAGATATGCACAAAGTTGAAAAAATCCTATTTATGCCATTATACAGCTTACCGGCATTTCAGCAGTTCGCGATCGGCTTTGTAGAGTGCAGATGTGTTCCTAGTCCACCGAAGATTGTCGCGCCATGATCTGGAGATAAGTATGGGGTGAGGGGGATGTGGGGAGGTAGGGTTAGCTGAGGGTAGGCGCGGACTGGGGAGGACCACCGGAGTCGATGAGGGACCGTTTTCTACTTTGCAGGTTTAAAAAAAAATCACGGGATGGTTTTTCTTTTATAGGGTCATTTGGCATGCTGATGTGGGCTCCCAGCATGCCACCTGACTGTTGTTTTTTTGGGGGGGTTCTGTAGCCAATGGGGGACTGGGCATTCCCATTGGCAAACAACAAATGGGGGAGGGATATTATGCCGCTGGGGTATGGGCTCCCCCATAGCAAATGAAACCGGAAATGTGGGACATGATGCAGAGGGGGATTGGCCACCCCATTGGCAAACACTTTAAATGGGAAGGGAAGTTGCATTATGCCGATGGGAAGTGGGCAACCCTTGGGGCAAATAACATGGGTTGGGGCATGCCGACAGGGGGATTGGGCACCCCTGAAATCAGCTATCTGTGCAGTGGCAGTCAGCGCCTCCATGTTAATGGAAGGGCTTCACAAGGAAAGGCGCATAGGGAGGGCACATTTTGGAGTCACTGCATGACAAGCTTGGCTGTCATTGCAGCAGACTTTTTCTTAGATGAGCTCACCACATTATGTATTCCTGGTGTGGCACCTACATGCTAACTTATTGAGGAATGAGGGAAGCTCCCATTGATGAATGCCCTGCATTCTCCCAAAATGTAATCGTGCCTCCAAATCTGCTACTAATGCAATATGTTGGCCGAGCAAGTGTGAGCCAACATAAAAAGTGGTAAAAAAACACAGCAGTTGTAGCTTTTATTCATCTCCAGTTAAATGTGGACCCTTTGTGGATATATGAATATAATTTCTGTAAATATAAGAATTACAAGCAGCTGTGCAAAATAAATATTGTCCAGTCCCCTTTAACTAATCTCTCTCTCTCTCTCTGTGAGTTGTGCCTCCAGTTCCACCTTTTAATCAAGCTACATCAAAACGTTAATATCTCATCTTCAGTGCATCTTAACATTTCTTTGAGAAAAAGTTGTCCCTTTCACAGTGTTTAGAATATGAGTGATTTAATACCAGTCTTACATCTGGGAAATGACTGAGATATGAAAAGAAAATTTCCTGAAGTCATTTTCAAAAAAGCACTGATGATAAAGAAATGAAACCTGCAGCAATATACACGGGACGCTATAGACAAAGACAATCTCTCTGTTTTATTGCCACTTTTGGTATTCATCATGCTGGCAGATAGTCATGACCTGAGAATTAAAACAGATTCACTGTAAAATAATCACATGGATTAATGAGGATTCTAGACCAACAAATCTGATCACAGAAAGATAAGTGTCAGGCACATTGCTACAATAAAGGTCATGAGAACTGTTTGTTAGATGGAATGTAGTGCATGGAAAGTGTTTTTGTGCATATTCTAGAGTTTGCAAGATGAGTCTAGCACACTTCTCAAGTCACTGCCTAAAATGGGTCTGAATTCCTTATAAACTCTGTTCTTACCCCTGGTTTAAATAGCCTTTACTTTCTAGATTTCAGATTGAAGTTTGGGAATAAGCAGCTATATCAAGGTAACTCCTAATAAGTCTAATGCTGTCCTACACACACACACACACACACACACACATATATGTATATATATCTGCATGCATATATATATATATATATATATATATATTTATCTATCTCTATCTATACATATGTATATATTTATAAATTATCCTGATTAAAGTAAGCTAAAGTCGGACTGCTTTCTCTTTTCTTGCCTAACAACTCTGAAAGCTAAATTTCTGTGTTGCTTGCATGCATGTGCAAGAAACACATTGCATCAGGTTTTCTTCACAAGTGGTTTGTGGAGGCTCAGCAGTGTTGTGCCAAATGGCAGCCGCCCATTCAGGCACTGATCTCTTCCTCAGCCAATAGAGGAGCATGCTGTCGATCACCGGTAGTTAATGAGAAAGCCACTAGATCGAAGTAACTGAGCCGCTGCAATCAGGGAGCAACCTGTCACTAAGCAATCAGTTGTTTGTACGGTGGGGCCTCCCTGACTGCAGCAGCCATTTACACAGCTCCATTGTGCTGTTTTCCCATGGACACGGCTTCTCTGTTGGCCTCTGACAGTCCCCACAAAGCCAATGGAAAGTCACCGCCCACTGTTCAGTGTGCCTTCCCGGTGAAACATTTCAATAAATTGAAAGCTGACATGGGGTGCCCAATCCCCCTTGGCACTTGCCACCCCCCACACTTATATGTGCCAACAGGGTGCCCAATCCTCCTGTTAGCATGCCCCCTTCCTGGTAATTTTGCCAACGGGAAGTCCACTCTCCATTGGCATAATGCTCCCCCGACAATTTCTTGTGTTCCGGAGGGGGTGCCCAATCCCCATGGCTCTTGTCCCCAAGCACTTGGTATGTGCTGATGGGTGCCCAATCCCACACACAGCCCCTCAAACACCTAGGTGGCACACTGGGAGCCCACCAGTGTGCCACAATTAAATACCCCTAAAAAAAAAAAAACTTCCTACAAGGTTGTTTTTTTATTTTTAACCCTGTAAAACAGAAAACGGTCCCTCGTTGAGACCTTGGCCCCTCCTCCAACCTGCACCCACCATCTGTGCACCCACCTCCCCACAACCCCCTCACCCCATACTTACCTCCGGAGCCTGGTGCAATGATATTCGGTGGACCAGGAACACGTCTGCACTCTTCAAAGCCGACCGTGAACTGAAGAAATGCCGGTAAGCCATATAATGGCATAAATGATTTTTTTTTCAACTTTGATGCATATCTCGGCGATTTGGGGGAATTTTTTCATCAAATTTTCAACATGGGGTTCTAGGGACCCCACCTCATGAACTCAGTCACTGTGATTTTGTTATTCGGTCCCAAAAGATGATTTCTTGGTCACTGCGCGGAACCACCTTTCGAGACAGATTAATAAAATGACAGTGTCACAGTTCATGAGGTAGGCCCCCCAAAACCCTATGTTAAAAATTTGGTGAAAAATTTCTAAAAAATGACTGTTTTATGAGCATGAATTGTGCAGTTCCAATGCACGCTAGTAACTTCAAGCATTTGTAATATTTTCACTCCAGATTTTCAACATAGAAACATAGAAACATACATAGAATTTGACGGCAGATAAGGACCACTTGGCCCACCCAGTCTGCCCATTTCCCTACCTAATGGATAAGCTGCAGATCCTAGTTAACCAGCAGCCTACTTCTTCCTACCCCCACCCCCTAGAATTGCCTTATGACTGTCCCATGCATGCTTGAATTCCACCACTGTTTTTGACTCTACAACCTCCTCCGGAAGGCTGTTCCATGCATCCACAACCCTCTCTGTGAAAAAATACTTCCTTAAATTACCTCTGAGCCGCCACCCCTCTATCTTCAAATTGTGCCCCCTTGTTCTTGCACACCTCTTTTTTTGAAAGATGCTACCCTCTTAGACTTTGTTGATTCCCGTGAGGTACTTGAAAGTTTCTATCATGTCCCCCTCTCCCTCCTTTCCTCGAGGCTATACATATTAAACTCCTTAAGTCTCTCTTCATATGTCTTCCAGTGCAGACCCTGCACCATTTTAGTTGCCCTCCTCTGGACAGCTTCCATCCTGTCTATGTCTTTGTGGAGATTGGGTCTCCAGAACTGCATGCAGTACTCCAGATGGGGTCTCACCAGCTGTCTGTACAGAGGGATAATAACTTCCTGTTTTCTACTGGTGATGCCTCTCCCTATGCTACCCAGTATCCCCCCAGCCCTCCTTGCTGCCCTCTCACATTGCTTGCCCACCTTTAGGTAATCTGATATGACTACCCCCAGGACCTTCTCCATTTTTGTTATTTTAGTATCTCACCCCCCATTGTGTACTCTTCCCGTGGGTTTTTGTTTCCCATGTGCATTACCTTGCACTTCTTAGCATTGAACCTAAGCTGCCATACATTTGACCATTCCTCTAACCTTGCCAAGTCCCTTCTCATCCTTTCCACCCCACCTTGTGTATCAACTCTGTTGCAGATCTTTGTGTCATCTGCAAGAGACATACTTTTCCTTCCAGTCCCTCTGCAGTGTAGCTTAAAAAGACATTGAAGAGGACCGGTCCAATACTGAACCCTGCGGTACTCCACTTAACCCCCTTTCTTCAGAGTGGACTCCATTTACTATTACCTCTGTGTCCTATTCTCCAGCCACTCTTTACCCAGGCTGTCATCTTGGGACCCACCCCAGGCTGGCTAACTTGTATATTAATCTTTGTTTGGGACTGTGTCAAATGCCTTGCTAAAGTCTAGGTAGGCCATGTCCACAGCCCTCCCTGATCTACTACTTTGGTCACCCAGTCAAAGAAATCTACCAGATTTGTCTGGCATGACCTTCCGCCTGAATCCATGCTGCCTTGGGTCCTATGCCCTCTGGCCTCTAGATACTCAACAATTCTTTCCTTCAGAGTGATTCCATCATTTTCCTTCCACTGAGGTTAAACTAACAGTTCTGTAGTTTCCTGCTTCTGCCTTGCTCCCACTTTGTGAGGGAATCACATCTGCCTCCTCCAGTCCTCGGTACCAACCCATCCTCCCATGATTTGTTAAAGAAGGTAGTCAGTGGTGTCACTAGTTCTACCCTTAGTTCTTTTAGAATTCTAGGATGAATCCCATCAGTTCATTGCTTTGTCCACCTTCAGTTTTAAGAGTTCTTTCAGAACCCTTTCTTCTGTAAATGGACTGGTATCAACTTCTGTATCCAGTGTTTCTACTGTTTGTTTTAGGTACTCCCCTCTTCCTTTGTAAATACTGAGCAAAAATATTTGTTTAGTGCCTCTGCCTTTTCACAGTCACCCTCTTCCCACCCTCCCTCCTCCCCTTTATTAAGCCTCACTATCTTCCTTCGCCCCTGATGTACCTATAAAAGGTTTTATCCCCCTTCTTAACTGAGTTGGCTATCTTTTCCTCGGTTTGGGCCTTTGCTGTTCTGACTGCCTTCCCAGCTTCCTTTTGCTTTAACTGATACAGTTCTCTGTCCTGCTTCTTCTGTGTTTCCTTGTATTTTCTGAATGCTTTCTTTTTCTCTTGAACCTTCACTGCCACTTCCTTTGAGAACCATAATGGTTTCTTACATTGTTTTGTTTTGTTTATTTGCTTCACACAAAGGCTTGTTACATCTCTGATGGCAGTTTTTATTATTCCCCATTGTTCTTTCACCCATCCTTCCTGCCCATTTGCTAGTGCATTCCTTAGGCACTCAGCCATTTTGGCAAAGTCAGCCCTCCTAAAGTCCAGTACTTTTGCCTTTGTATGGCTTGACTCTATTGCTATGTTTATTGTGAACCATACTGTTCGATGGTCACTAGTTCCCAGATGGCTACCCACTTCTACTTCTGTGATCCTCTCTTCATCTCCATTTGAGAGAACCAGATGTCTAAGATTGCTCCCTCTCAAGTGGGCTCCAATACTAGTTGTCTAAGGCATGCCCCCTGTAGGGCATCTAGAATAACCCCCCTCTTCGAAATGGCTGCTGCAACTGTACTCCAGTTAACACCTGGCATATTCAGATCACCCATCAGCAATATCTCCCCTTTTTCTGCCATTCTAAGTATACTTTCTATCATTTCCTTGTCCATTTCCTCCCCCGAGAAGGGGGTCTGTATACAACCCCTGTGCGGATTGTGGTGCCATTGCCGGTCTCCAAATTTACCCACAGTGCTTCTTCTTGTCCCTGTTTACCCTTTTGTTCTGTTGCTTTGATTCCTTCCCTTATGTAAAGAGCTACTCCACCTCCTCTTTACCCTCCTGTCCCTCCTGTAGATAGTGTATCCTGGTATGTTTGACGTCCCAGTCATGGTTTTGTGTGTACCATGTTTCTGTGACTGCCATGATATCCAGATGTTCCTTCTCCATCAAGGCCACTAATTCAGGAAGCTTGTTACTCAGACTATGGGCATTGGTACTCATTGCTCTCCATTTTTTGATGGCTTTACCTTCTGTTGCAGCATCCCCCACTGACCTTTCTACCTCAGTCTTTTTCTCATTTAGTACCCTGTTTTGTAGGGAGAGGCTGGGATTTTCCTGTTGCTTATCAGTGCCTCCCCCATTGACTAGTTTAAAAGCTTGCCAATGAAGCATTTAAATCGATTGCTCAAAAGACTTGTTCCCTTCCTGGACAGATGCAGACCATCCTGCCAGTATAGGCTGGTGTCCCTCCAGGTGGAACCCCAGTCCCCAATGAAGCCAAACCCCTGTACTCCACACCATTTTTTCAACCATTCATTAAACTGCATGGTGCAAAGTACCCTCACCTCACTCATGCCATTGACAGGCAGCATCTCTGAGAGGGATACTGTGTGCCATTTTACCACACCTTCTTATAAACAGTACAGCTGTCATTTTTCACATCTCGCCAGAAATGTGTTTTCACACATGTAGTGCACAATGGCGTGGTCTGTGTGAGAAATCAATGTTCAGGACAGATTAAGAATATCACAGTGACACTGTTCATGAGGTAGTCCCCCAAAAGTCCTATGTTGAAAATTTGGTGAAAAAAAATTCCCAGAATTACTGTTTTACAAGCGTGCGTTGCATAGTTCCTATGCATGCTCATATCCTTGAGCATTTTTAATATTTTCACTACGGATTTCTAGCATTGCCATTTTATCACACCTCCTTATGAACAGTACAACTGCCATTTTTCACATCTCACCCAAAATGTGTTTTCGCAGATGTAGTGCACAGTGGCATGGTCTGTGCGAAATCAATGTTTGGAACAGATTAAGAAAATCACAGTGACACTGTTCATGAGCAGAGGTCCTAAACTGCCTATGTTGAAAATGTGGTGTCAAAAGTCCTTAAAATGACTGTGTTATATTTGCAATTTCCATGCACCCTCATAAGTTCACAAATTCATAATCTTTACAGTCCAGATTTTCAACATTGGCATTTTTCCACACCTCCTTTTTGAACAGTACAGCTGTCGTTTTTCACACCCTGGCCGAAATGTGTTTTTGCACTTCCAGCACAGAATAGCATAGTCGCTGTGGAAAATCCAGGTTCAGGATAGATTAAGAAAATCACAGTGCCACTGTTCATGAGTGGAAGTACCAAAATGCCTGAAAATCTGAAAAAAAAAAAAACTAATTACATTACGTGTATGTGTTGCACAGTTTCTACGCACACTCGTGACTTCACCAGTTTTTTTTTTATATTTTCATTTCAGATTTTCAACTTTGCCATTTTTTTCACCTCCTCATGAACAGTACAGCTGTCATTTTTCACATCCTGTTTGAAATGTGTTTTTGCACCTGTGGTGCCAAATGGCACAGTCTTTGTGCAAAATCACCTTTCAGCTAATGAACTGATAGTGTCACTGTTCATGCTGTGGGATCACAAAAAAGCCCATGTTGAAAACTTGGAGTAAAAATACAGAGAAACTCTCAGGGTGTTAGGATTTTTGAATATAATGCCCTACGCTGTAGGGACTGACAGGTGTCAGGGGCGTGACTTGGGATTGTCGACAGTAATGCTCATGCCATTCCACCCCCAACCCCATCCTGCAGCCAGTGACAGGCATCAAGTTGTTCCTTGGAATCTTTGGCCCCAGAGTTCATCCCATTCTCCTATACTGCACCCATTTCAGCATATTTCCTCATGGAATGAGGTGCGTAAAGCCTGAACACCCAACTCACACCTCAGCACTTGTCAGTGTCTGCAGGGTAGGGTGAGGTGAAATGTTGTGAACGTTATGGGTGAGGACCCAAAGGCACACCCCAATGCCTGTCCATCTCTGCAGGGTGGGGGTGGAGTTGGCATCAGTTCAATACTTCACTGTCATTCCTATACTGCATGGGCCCAATTCTCATGCAGGCCTGCATCTAGCACAAGCTGTGGCAAACAGCAGCTTGGCCAATGCCCAGTGTGCCAGGGACCTTGCACCTGATTCAGGTACAGGAGAGGTCCCAGCGGCTAAGTCCCTATGCTTGGACTGACCAGAACCCTGCGGCAAACCTCTGGCTCACCACACAGAGTTGCTGCAAGCCACCAGAGACCAACACAGGACTCCCCTTCTAGCAGGTAATGGACATGTGGACCCAAGATGGTGGGCCAGTGTTCCCCCACCATGTTCGTTGCAATTGGCTCTTGACCACAGAGGTAAGTGGTGGGATGTGCTGGGCGCTGGGGAGCAGTCGGGACTGGTGTATGGGGGGGTGGGCATCACCTGCTGCGGCATGGGTGGGCACTGTACCACCATATGTTGGTGCTGCGGTAGCAACAATGAGGTGGGCATCAGGGATTGGGGGAGCTGCTGCCAGTATGGGCAGCATCTGGATGGGGGTACCTACATGGTACATAGGTGGCATTGGGGAGCTGTGAGGGGTGCCATTGGACCACTAGGAGGGGGGCAACACATATGAGGCCACACTCGGGGGTGTATGATGGGTGGACCATCACCCATGGTGTGCCACACTCAGGCATGTCACCCAGGGGAGAATGTCTAAGCCCCCTTACACCTCCCCTGGCAGGTCTAAGGGTACTTAGAATTTCTCCAGCTGGGTGATGTCTGTGAATTGCAGGGTGCAGCTTGTGTCAGTCGTAGTCCCATGTCACAGTGCATTGCAGATTCCAAGGCAGGTGCAAGCCCTGTTTGGGGCAAGTGACCTGTGGTTGACGCAGGCCACCTTTGTGAATCGCATGGAGGGTGGTCATGGACGTAAGGTGCACCTTGTACCATATCTGTTTGACACAGGCACCTTGCGTTCGACAGAGGGCTTTGAGAATCAAGTCCCATCTGTCTAACTCCTGCACTTCCACTGCTAATGCCATCAAGCAAACATTCGGCATTGACAAATTCTTTTGTAGTGAACTCTGGCCCATAGGAGGCTCACAGGTGACCAGTGGGAAGCTCATTAATTAGGAACAGGCTGTATCTCTCCTGTCTGCAATGCAGTGTTAAGGGTTCAGCAACCTCAGCCCTGGCTAGTGCACAAAGGTGTTATCACATTTCTTATGAGTCTTTCTTAAATGTGTTTTATCTGTTTACAGGCGTGCACCTGATTTGAGGCCAAAATCAAAAGCAAATAGTTATAGTAGCAGAGCCCGCCCTCCACGCACACACACATACACACTCCCTAAAAAGCTGCTTAAAAGCCTGCAATTCATTCAGATCAATTCCATTTTTCATTCCTCCACCCCTGACCAAGGAAAGCAGCCATGAGCCCAAACCAGGCTCTCCACTTCAGCCAAGTGGCCCCGGCACTGCTACCTGCCAGCGGCCAGACTTCTGCATCCAGCACACCACCCCCTGAGCAAGGAAAGCAGCCTCAAGCTCAAACCAGGCTCTCCACTTCAGCTGAGTGGTCCTGGCGGTGCAACCTACTGGTGGCCAGACCGCTGCATCCAGCCCGCCACCTCCTGACCAAGAAAAGCAGGTACGATTGGTCAGATTCTTGCTCGGAGCTGTCAGGCTTCAATCCCCATAATTGGACTTGCTCCTGGGGATTGTAGATGCTTCCCAATTGGATGCTGCAGATCCCCATTGAGAAAGCAAGCACCCAAGGCACCTTTTTCAAAGCACAGCTCGGCCACTGCCTTGCTGTACTGCTCTCTGGACACTTTTTTTCTGCTGAATTTACTGCTCATGTGGAAATTTTTTTTTTTCTCATCTTGGAATTTTCTGCTGTTTAGCCTGCTGCACTAGCTAGGCCTGACTTCTATATAGTTTATGACTTGTGCTGCTGAATATTTTTACTGCTTAAACATTTTACCTTTAAACTATAGCACTGTATATGTAGGACTTGCCTTTCGGAGTATAGCAGAGTTGTAGCAAACTTTGACTGCCTGGCGTCTATATAGCTTACTGCTTGCACTACTGAATTTTTACTGCTGATCTAATTGCCCAATATTGTATAGCTTGAACAACTGACTACTGCCTCCTGTTTTTCTGCCACACTCTTTTTTCATCATGGTTTCTCTCATTCTTCCTCGGACTGCCTTCTTTGTTTCCCTCTTTCTCTTGCTTTTTCCCCTTTTGCATTTCTTTCTCTCTGTTCCCCACACTGTTTCTCTGCCATCTACTGGATCCCTGATTCCCTCTCCTGACACCCCCCCGAACCAGCACATTCTGTAAATATTGCCTGGCATTTTTGGCTATCTTCTCTACCCATTCCCGAATACCCTGAGTCTTCTCCACCAACACCTCCTTTCCAGCTCTCCCTGGTCTCATTCAAAGGGCCTCTCCCCCACCCATCAACCTCCTGAACCAGCCTTTTGTTTTGCTAAATTCCCACCTGGCACCTTTGACCAGACCTCTCTGCAGGAATCTTTTCTCTCCCACTATTTGCACCTTCTCCTGCCCTGAGCACTAAATTACCCAGAGCCCTCCCACCAATTTACTTACCTTTGTCTTTAACTTTTTAACTAACGGACTGCCTATTGTTTCTGCTCTTTTTTAGCCACAAGCCCAAATCAGGCTCCCCACTTCAGCTGAGTGGCCCTGGTGCTGCTACCTGCCGCCAGCCAGGCCTCTGCATCCAGCCCACCACCCCCTGACCAAGGAAAGCAGGTATGATTGGTTAGCTCCTAGCTCAGAGCTGTCAGGCTTCAATCCTCATAACGACTGGCTCCTGGGGACTGTGGCTGCTTCCCGATTGGATGCTGCAGATCCCCATTGAGAAAGCAAGCACCCAAGGCATCTTTTTCAAACCACAGCTTGCCACTGCCTTGCTGTACTGCTCTCTGGACAGTTTTTTCGCTCACCCCCCACCAACTCCTCCCTCCTTTATTAAATACACTTCACCACTGATCCCCACCCCCTGAGGCCTCACACTAGTCAATTGCAGCAACTCTTTAAAGGGGCTCTCCTTCCTGTAACTTCTTAAAGAGGTGATCCTCTCTCATGCTCAAATTTAACTTATCGTCCTCATTGCATCCAGGATCAAGTGCATTGACACTGACTTGGTCTTCCTCCTACTTCCTACACCAGCTTCACCTCACTTAGTACTGTCACCCTCTACCCATAATACCCCCTTCTTATCTACAACACCTGTAAAAGACCCCCCCCGATGCTCAACCACCTCCCCCCTCGGTACCCCCACATTTCCACCCCTGCTACCTCTTACTTCCCACTCATACCTTGGTCTCTTCTCTTCTATGCCTTTCCCACCCTTCATACTCTACCCACCCCTTGCACCCCAGCACCCATCCCTGTGTCCAGTCGCAAGGGGAGATGCCACAATCACTACCATGTTTTGGTGCACCTAATCACCCTCCTGTTGCTTCTGTCAGGTAACATTCATCCAAACCCTGGCCCCGTGCCCAACCTTATGAACAAGCCTGCCCAGGCTCAAGGACTCCACATAGCTTCCATGAATATCTGCAGCCTCCTTAAGAAGGCTGTTGCATTCCAATGCTGGGTTACTCAGCACCAACTGGACATTGTCGCACTCGTCAAAACCTGGTTATCCAAATCCACCCCTGACTCCTTTGTCTCCCTTCCTGGTTACACCCTTTTCAGGAAAGATCGGGTGGGTAACAGTGGAGGTGAGTGTGCTGTCTACATGCGTGACTCCCTCCTTGGACATTTATTTCCACCACCCAAACTTGATAACGGAGCGCAAGCCCTCATGCTAAAAATCTCCCCCAACCCTGGTAAGGGCCCACTCTTTCTCCCTGTTGCCTATATTTCCCCCAGAAAGCAAGACCTCACCATTCAGGCACTTGCTGACTATCTCTCTGGCCTACTGCCCAAAATGGCCCAGATAATTGTTGGTGACCTGAATATCAACTGGCTCTCTGCCACTGCCTCCCAAACCAGAGATATCTTTGCCGCCCTTGACATGTCTCAGCTTGTCACCACCCCAACTAGATTCAACCCCTCTACTGGCACTAGCACCCTCCTGGACATTATCATTACCAAGCACCCCCAGGGGGTGCTCAATATCAGTGTACTTCCCAACTCACTTAATGACCATTCCTTGGACGTATTCTCTGGTCCACTACCAACAGCAAACCTGCATCACAAACCACCCAGTGCCACCACTACACCCAGGTGGTCTGCATCACCTTAAATTGTACCTCTCACAACTGGATTGGTCCCCAATCAGGCTTGCACCATCCATAGATGAGACATTGGATTTTTTCACTCGTACTTTTAACACTGCTTGTGACCTCTATGCCCCTTCACTAGAAATCGCGCCAAAAAGCAAAGCATGCCCTGGGTTACCCCCTCCCCCCTTCACAATCTTAAAATGAGAGACAACCTATGGCACATTGCCATGGAATCTGGCAAGCCAGCTGATAGGCAAGCGTACAACACCAAGCACAATAAGTGTACTTGGGACATTCGAGAGGACAAAGCCCAGTACTACCAATCCACTCTTGTCTCCTCCTGGGGGTCGGCTAGGAACTTTTGGGATAATGAAAAAGAGCTGTATGGGATATCCTGACCTCCACCCCCCTCTCAACTCTACTTTAATGGAACTGTCTGCTGTGACTCCCTTGGCATTGTAGACTGCCTAAACCACACTTACTCAAACCTGAGTTCAGTCCTGCCCAGTAACTTCTTTAACCCCATCCCAGTAGCACCCCTACCCACTCTCCAGACCTCCTTTCTATCTATGCACCATCTCCCCCACTGGAGACTAGACCCCTTCTGCAAAAAGCCATTAGTGGTAACAACCCCAGTACCGACCTACTGAACACTAGGCTACTTCGTCTTACGTTGGATGCTATCCTGGTCCCACTTACCGAGCTGCTCAACCGCTCTCTGTGCCTGGGGCAGTTCCCCAGCACATGGAAAACAGCCATCATCACTCCCTTTCTAAAGAGCAGCGATCGAGTGACCCCAGGTAAATATCAACCTATCTCTTTCCTACCCCCACACTCTCTAAGGCCCTTGAAAAATTAGTTGTCAACCAGCATGCCGAATATCTGGCCATGCACAATATCCTGTGCCCTGAGCAGCATGGCTTTCGTGGAGGTCACAGCACCACAACCACGCTACTTGATTTCTCCAACTTTCTCCACTCTGCTCTTGATGCCCGGAAGTCCTGCCGGTGCCATGTTCATTGATCTCTCCAAGGCCTTTGACATGGTTTGCCATCCCCTCCAGCTTGACTCCCTCAGATGCCTTGGTTTCTCCCCCAGCCCCGTTGCATGGTTCGCCAGCTACCTCTCTGCCAGATCTCAGTATGTAAAAATCAATAGCACCCTATCTGACTTATGACCTGTCAACTCTGGGTGTTCCCAGGGCTCCATTTTAGGCCCTCTCCTCTTCTGTCTCTACCTCAGCTCCCTCCCCTTGGCCTGCCCATGCAAGATCCTCCTCTATGTGGATGATGCTGTGCTTTTTGCCTCTGACCCAACCCCAGCACACTCCAGGCCACCCTCCAACAAGCTTTTGATAGAGCTGAGCATTGGTTCACATCACAAAGGCTAGCTCTGAACCCAAAAAAGACCAAAGCTATGCTCTTCTCGCATTGCCAAAGCAAAGCAAGTGGTGCCTCTCTCGTGATACTGCCTAGCACAGTAAACCCCATTGAGCAGGTTTCCTCCTACAAGTATCTGGGCATTACCTTTGATTCGGCACTCTCCTTCCATTCCCATATCTATGCCCTTTCTGCTGCCACCAATGTCAGGATTGGACTGTTATACCACCATAGGGACTGCCTACCACAAGAGGCCATTAGATTGGCAATCACCTCCTCTGTCCTGTCACTATTCGTCTATGGGCTGCCCATCTATGCTGCAGCTGACAACACTGCGCTTGCAAGAATTCAGCTCTCTATAAATAAGGCCTGCAGGCTAATGCTGGGAGCCCCTAGGTGTGCCCATACGTGCCTGCTGTACTTCAGCACCAACTTACTCAACCTTGAAGATAGACTCCTCTTCCAAACCTGCCTTCTTGTAAAAAAGACCCTGCTATGGCTCTCCCCCCCGGGGTTGCCACCTCCCAGCAGCATGCCTCCCTCTCAGTCTCCACCCACAGCACTGTCAAAACCTCCCTTATTATCCTCAGGATAAGGACCTCTATGGCCCAGAGATCCTTTTGCTATCAGGCTCCCTCCTGGTTCAATTCTCTCCCAGCCAACATAGCTGACTCCACTAAGCTTGATCCTTTCAAGACCTCCATCAGAAGCCATCTGACAATCACTCACTGCTGCAACTGCACGTAATCCCTCACCTGCCCCTTACCTTCACCCCTAGGCTGGGTTTGTTCTGTCTACTTTTGCTGTATATGCCTGGGGTCTCAGGCAACATCTGCTGACTAATGTAATAAATTATCTCTGGTTGCTACCTGACGTAGTACTCATGTATCTATATTATGACTACTGTGATCTACCTATTACCAAGTTTGTACCATCAGTGAATTCCTGTAACACTGGTTGCTTTTTTAATCTATGCATTATGTACTGTACTGTTTTGTTTGCTGTGATGTATTGCTCTCTTGATGAGATGCCTTTGTAAATGAGTCTTCGACTCTAAGGTCTGTAAACCAATGATCTAATAAATAATAAATAAATAAATGTTCTTACTTAGTTGGGGTTCAATACCAACAAGTGTAAAATCATGTATCTAGGGCATAGGAACCCCGATGCTGAATATAGGACGGGGTGAGGTACTGATACTCACTAGACATGAAAGGGTGCTTGAGGTTATTATATCAGAGGACCTCAAGGTGGCAGTACGGTGTGACAAGGCTATGGGTAGGGCAAATTGGATTCTGGGGTGTATAAGGAGTGGCATCACCAGTAGGAGGAGGAGGGATATTGTGCTGCCATTGTATCACTCCCTGGTATACCCCCAGCTGGAGTACTGTGTCCAGTTTTAGAGTCCACACTTCAGAAAGGACATAGGTTGAAGGTTTTCCAGAGGAGGGCAACTAAAATGGTTCAGGATTTTCTCAGGAATACCTACAAGGAAAGGTTGAAGAATCTCAATATGTACACTCTGGAAGAGAGGAGGGGCGAGAGGTGTCATGATCAAGACCTACAAAGTACCTCACAGGTGTAAACAGGGTACAGTTCTGGAGTTTCCTTCAAATGAGGATGCTCACCCAAACCAAGGGGCATAAAATGAAGCTGGTAGATGTGAAGAAATATTTATTTACTGAAAGGGTGGTAGATGCCTTGAACAGACTGCCAGAAGAAGTGGTGCAGGCTAAAATGGTAGGGGGCATGAAGCATGCATGGGATAAACATAGGGGTATATTAGAAAAGGGGGAAGGAAGGGATCAATGGAGATCAATAGGGCTATGAAGGTGGAGTAGGTTCAAGTTAATTGCAGGAAAAATCCATTGAGCAAGCTCATTCACAAGGAGGTCCTGATGGATGCAGGCAGAATAAGACATACAGTAACATATACAGGCAGGAGTTATAAGTAGGTAGAGAACACTTGGGCAGACTGGGTGGGCTGAGTGGTCCTTTTCTGCGGAAAAATTCTATGCTTCTATGGCATCATGTGTTCATTCAGGTGCAGTGTTTATTTAAAGTTGGGCCTACCATACATCCAGATGCAAGGTACAGTAAAATACCAAATTAGATACAGCCCACTTACAGTACAATAAGCAGAACCCCAGGGCTTCGAGAAGCCTTTACTCTTCATAAGGCTGCTTAAAAATCTGGGGTTCTATTTGCAGTGTCCACACCGGTATGTTGATCTAAAATCGATGCCGCATTTGAGTGAACATTTGATTCTTGCTCATTCCATTTCTTCCCCATTTTGAAAGCTGCTTGTCTTGAGTTAGTTTTGGACTGGCAGTGCCATGCCTGTGTTGGAAGATGACCAATAAGCGGCACTGAAGACATCACACTTCACAAACTGTTAAGGCAGCTGCTCATCCACCATCTTGGCAAGAAGAAGAAGGCTGCAGCTGTGGCCACCGATGACTGTTGGGATGTGGGGATGGGGGACCAAAGGGGACAGACATGAGGAGATAAAATCATAATAAAAATTGTGAGACGTTCACCAGCTTTCCAAAACACTTACCAGTATCAACACATACTCCTTCAAATACCTGGGGGGTCACTCTAGATCCCTCCCTCAACTTTTCTATACTTGTCAACGTGGTTTGTCATGCTGTTAACGCAAAAATTGGTGCCTACCGAGTGCGCCACTCCCTCACACCATCTGCCAGATTATCTGTAGCAAGGGGGGAGGTGCTTCTCCCTCAGTTCCGATATGGACTACCTCTTCTTTAGTCTGCCAACTCCAGTGTGCTCAGCAAATGGGACACTTCCTATAATAATATCTGCAGATTCGCCTTAACTGCCCCATGCCTTACTCATCACTGCCTTCTCTACTCCGGGTTAAACTGACTGTCACCCAAGGATCTCCAGGCCTACTCCCCGGGATGCTTTATTGACTCCCTAACTAGACCTCCTAGACCAGACTCCCTGGCCTACTTGCTGACCCCACTTCCCATACTCGCACACTTAGGTCCTCCTCTGTACCTTTGCTCTTATGTAGACCTTGCACCACAAAAATGGGTGAGTGGGCTTTTTCTTACTTTGCCCCTAAGTTCTGGAACTCACTCCCCCTACAGGTTAAAAATGCTACCTCCCACCGGGTTTTTAAAAACTCGCTGTTTTCTCACCTACACACCCTTGGTCACTGCCGTTGCTCATAACACAACCTCATTTGACTGCCTGCCTGTGGCTAGGACCCACTCCCATTTCTTGCGACGTTAATGCTTTTAATGTGTTTGCATCCTGGAGTACCAATTTTGTTGTTCTTATCCAGTGTGTATGCTGTTAAATTATTGCTTGCTACCTAATGTTTTCTTTAATGTAAGATGTACCACTGTAATATGCATACCTTTGTCCTGTGCTGTCCCGGGTCGTGCCTGAAAATAGGCAGGATTGTTGCCTAGCACACTTACCCGGTTACCAAAAGCTGATAAATAAATAAAAAAATCAAAGAACACTCTATAAAGTTTTTCAAATGCAACACAATCTGGTGAGCCCTCTGTCTGCCTTGTGACACCAGGCATCAACCAGCATAAAATTGCCTCAAGAAAGCAGTGTTGTCATGTGGTTACTTAAAAACTGGAGATTACAGTGAGCACATATTGAGGTCATAGATACATAGATACACACATAGACTGTGTCGGCAGATAAGGTCCTACGGCCCACCCAGTCTGCCCATTTGAGTTTGAAAGTTTGCTTTATGTTTTTCTAGAAGTCTGTTGCTCCTCACCCCTGACCTCCAGAATTCCTTTATGTCTATCCCATGCATTCTTAAATCCTGTGATTGTTTCAGCCCTCACCACTTCCTCTGGCAGGGTGTTCCACTTGTCCACCACTTGCTCTGTGAAGAAATTCTTCCTCACGTTTCCTCTGAATTGTCCTCCCTCCAACTTCATCCCATGCCCTCTAGTCCTGGAACATCTTTTTTGCTTAAAAATAGTATATTCCTGCACCCTGTTCCTCCCTGTAAGATACTTGAATGTCTCTATCATATCCCCCCTCTCTCCCTCCTCTCATCCAGGGAGTACATATTCAAGTCCTTCAACCTGTCCTCATAGGATGTGATGCAATCCATGTACCATCTTTGTTGCCCTCCTCTGAACCTTCTCTACCCTGTATATCTCCTTGTGTAGGTAAGTCTCCAGAACTGTACACTGTACTCCAGGTGGGACCTCACTAGTGTCTTGTATAGTGGAATTATGACCTCCCTTTTCCTGCTGGTGATGCCCATGCCTATTCATCCCAGCATCCTATTTGTTTTACCTGCTGCCTTGTTACACTGTTTCCCTACCTTGAGGTCATCATAGATGATAACTCCAAGATCCCTTTCCTGCTTGGTACATGATATATCCTCACCCCCAACTGACATATTGTGCCAGGGTTTTTGTGCCCCATATGCATCATCTTGCACTTCTTTGCATTGGATTTCAACTGCCAAACCCCTGACCATTCTTCAAGTTTCTGCAGGTCCCTTCTCATTCTGTCTACACCTTCTGATGTGTCCACTCTATTACAGAGCTTTGTGTCATCAGCGAACAGAGAAATTCAGCCTTCTAGATCCTGTGTAATGTCACTGATGAAGATGTTAAATAGGACCAGCACTGATCCCCGTGGTACCCCACTGGTCACTCTTCCCTCTGTGAAGTGACAGCTATTTACCATCACCCTCTGTGTTCAGCCACTCAGCCAGTTGACTACCCACTGCACTACTGTCCTGCCCACACCCATATTCACCAGTTTGTGCAACAGCCTTTTATGTGGCACAGTGTCAAAGATCTTACTGAAGCCCAGATAAGCCACGTCCACTGCCCCTCCCTGATCCACCTATCTAGTCAACCAGTCGAAAAATTCAACGAGGTTGGTCTGACATGACTTCCCTCTGGTGAAACCATGCTGCCTTTGGTCCTGTATTTCGTTGACAACCAGATGTTCCACCAATCTCTCATTCAGTAGTGCTCCCATGATCTTCCCCACTACTGAGGTGAGGCTGACTGTTCTGTAGTTCCTCGCTTCCTCTTTATTCCCAGCTTTGTTTAAGAGGACTACATCTGCTTTCCTCTAGTCATTTGGTACCTCCCCTGTTTCCAGTGATCAGCTAAACAGGATTGCCAGAGGTTCAGCCACCACCTCTCTTAGATCTTTAAGCACCCTGGGGTGCACCCCATCTGACCCCATTGCTTTATCAACTCTTATTCCTTCCAGTTCCTTCAGGACTCTTTCTCGTATAAAGGGACTTGTGTCCATTTCTGCATCATTCCCACCCCTTGTGTTCCCTTCAGGCCCATCACCCTCCTCTTCCTCAGTAAAGACTGAGCAGAAATACCTGTTCAATATGTCAGCTTTACTGTTGTCATCCTTCACGTGGGCCCCATCCTCCCTCTTCAGTCTCACTATCTCTCCCTTTGCTTTGCTTTTTTCAATTATGTACCTGCAAAAGGTTTTGTTTCCTCTACTCTCTGATTTTGCAATGTTCTCTTCTGTCTGATCTTTGGCTTCCCTTACTGACCTCCCTGCCTCCCTTTGCTTCTCCTGGTACTTCTCCCTATCCCCTTTTGCCTGTGTCTTTTTGTATTGCCTGAATGCAATCTTTTTGGCTTTCACTTTCTCCGCTACCTCCTTGGAAAACCAAAATGGTCTCCTCTTCCTTTTCCTCTTGCTAACCCACTTAATGCATAATTCTGCTGCTCTTGTAATCCCCATTTTAAATACTGCCCAGTGTTCCTCAACCCCTGATTCCCACCCCATTCCTCTTAATGCCTCTTTCAAGCATCTGCCCATTTTCCCAATGTCTGCCCCCTAAAATCCAGGATACGTGTTTTTGTGTGGTTTGGTTCTACTCCTGTGATTTCAAACCACAATGAGTGGTGGTCACTGTTCCCCAGGTGCTCCCCCTCTGCTACCCCATCACACTGTTCCTGTTTGTGAGCACAAGGTCCAGTATTGCCTTCTGCCTAGTTGGTTCCATGACAAGTTGCTTGAGGAAGGCACCTTAAAGGGAGTCTAGGATAAATCTGCTCTTGGTTGATACTGCTGCTGGGATGCTCCAGGTCCCTTAATTTCTCCTTATGTGTCTTGTGTTGCAAGCTCTGCACCATCTCATTCTCCCTTCTCTGGACCATCTCCAGCCTGTTAATATTCTTACGAAGGTGTGACCTCCAGAACTGCACACAGTACTCCATGTGAGGCCTGACCATGGTTTTATATAATGGCATCACTACCTCCCTCCTTATGCTGGAATACCCCTGCCTATGCACCCCAGCATGTCACTGGCCCTCCCAGCTGCCTTACCACTTTAACATTTTTAGGTCATCTAAAATAAGAACTCCCATGTCCCTTTCTTTCTTTGTGACCGTCAGCAACCCCCTCCCCCACCTGTAGCTTTCCCCAGAATTTCTGTGTCCCAGGTGCATAATTTAGCACGTTTTTGAATTAACTTCAGTTGCCAGTCCTCAGACCATTTTTCAAGCTTCCCCAGGTCCCTCCTCATTTTCTCCACCCCCTCTGGGGTATCCACTGTGTTACAGATCTTGGTGTCATCTGCAAACAGGCAGACCTTTCCCGTCAGCCCTTTTGTAATGTCACTAATGAAGACATTGAACAGGACTGGCCCCTGGACCAATCCCTGTGGCACCTATTGGTCACTCCCTCTCCCCAGACTCCACCCCATTTACCACCACTCTCTGTCTCCTGTCTGTTATCCAGTTTCTAACCCAGTTTACCACCCTTTCCACCATGCCCTGTCTACCCAGCTAGTTTATCACCATCCTTTGTGGGATGGTGTCCAAGGCTTTGCTGAAATCAAGGTAAGCTTTGTCCACTGCTCCACCCTGATTTACTTCCTTTGTCACCCAGTCAAAGAGATCAACCAGATGTGTCTGCCATGACCTCCCCACTGTGAATTCATTTTGACTATGGTCCTGGGCTCTGATAGCTTCTAGATGCTTCACTATCCTTTCTTTAGGCACTGTCTCCATGATTTTCCCCACTACTGAGGTGAGGCTGACCGGCCTATAGTTTCCCACCTCCTCGCTACTGCTGGATTTGTGTAGAGGGACCACATGTGCCCTCCTCCAACTGTCTGGTACCACCCCTGTGTTGAATGACTCAGTGAACATGGCTGCCAGAGGTACTGATATCTCCTTTCACAGTTCTCTTAATATCCTTGTGTGTATGCCATCTGGTTCCATCACTTTGTCCACCTTCAATTTAGTCACCTCCTGCAGGAGCTGACAACATTGACACATTGCTGTAAAGTCCACTTAGGACCCCGGCACTCTTTCTCGAGGTCCTGCACCCCCTCTCCAAATTAGCTCTGACTCAGAGTTGATAATAGTAAGTTGAGGGTACAGGGGTGCAGTCCCCTGCAAAAAAACAACTTTGTCCTCCAGGTCACAATGCCGACTGCAATTATGGTCAACAGAGTGGTGTCAGGGAAACATTGCATCAATAAGAAATTGTCGATTCAGTGTTGTGGATCCTGAACAGCTATTTAACAGTAAATATTACGCAATCATTTATGACAGGAGTTGCACTGTGCTGGGTTATTAGCATGGCTTATGTAATTTGAAGCATAAGGCTGACACCTGAGTGCTTCTACCACCTGACAAGTGCCATCACCCTCTGGAATACCTCACTGAGATTAGGAAATGGGTCCATTTCTATTAGTAAATAGGGTACATGTACTCTATTTAGACAGATATATGCAAACCAAAGATTCCTATTTAAAGCAGCAGCGCATGGTACAGTGAAAAGGTTGCCCTCTACATTTTTCATTTGTTTTAGATTTCCTTATTCCCTGACTTGTATGATAACTTTTTTCTCCACTTTTGTCTGTTTTGGCACTTCTTCTACATTTCAAATATTGAAAGGAGTGCTCTTTTTATTAAATATTTAATATTTACCGTTAGGCTGCCAACAGAATTGAAACATACTGTACAGGAATTCTGGACCTATACATCAGTTTGTGGCACAGCAAGGGTTTAAAGGAGCACTCCTTTTCATTTGGATTGGATCAGCTTTGACAGTATTCTGTGCTGTGTTTGCACTGTACCTATGGTCCAATAACATCAGGGAACACTATCCACTAGATTTTAGTCACAAGAAAACTTAGTCACAATTAAGCAATGGATGTTCAAAAGCAACAGATAATGCTGATGGAAGCTAGATAGAGCATTTGTAAAAGGAACACTGCTTTTATAATTTAAAATGTGAAAGAATAGTGCTAAAGCAGACTAAAATAGAGGAAAAGATATCATACATGACAGGAGATAATGGACAATGTAAAACAGAATAAAAAAGTATATGTCAAAATGTTCTTAGCTTGCACATGCTGCTACTTTAAACTGGTAAGAGAAAACAGAGAAAGAAGTTTAAAATTAATTAGAGACCCTGTTTGGGCATTGACTTGACGGTTGTGTTGGAATGGGTTAGCAAATTATTAAATGATTAGCTTACTACTAGCAGGACCATTGTAAAAAAGAATTGAAATTGCTATAGTTGTATTAAAATAAGTAGCCCTTTGTTTGAGTATGCTATACTTTACAAAAAGGATGCCATAAGTAAGGTCATGAGATGCCATCAAACTGATGTTGGAATTGTTATTGCTGCCAATGTAGTTCCATTATTGTCTTTCCTCCCCTGTCTTGCTACCCTTCCCCTTAGGTTGCATTTATGAACGAGACTGTATTTTCCCTGTATCACTCACCTTTAAAAAACATAAAATTAATAAATAACCTCTTTAATAGCAACACATTTAAAATTAGGAGCACTAGTTCCACAATAAGCATCAGACAAACATTCAGGGCCTAGATATTCAAAGGAGATGCATGGCGCAAAGTGTAGATGCACCACACATCTCAGTAAATAAATGGAACTGCAATATTCAAAAGGGAGAGATAAGCCACGTATCTCTGGATGCACCATCGTGCATCTGTAATGTATGTGTCGCATGTAGAGGGGGCGTTCCCATGAATGTGCCACGCAACTCTATATTCAGCCAAAATGTGCAGCACATCTCAGAAATAAGCTGCCCAAAGTAAAGCATGGAAAAAGCATGTTTAAATGGCCAGCCACCCACATGCAAGCTACAGAACTGCAGTCAAGCCATCTGAATATAGCACTCGGAGGTGCACCAGGACATGCTGCAGGCACCCACACATGACAGTCATGCTGGGATAGACTAATCCTGAGCCACAGTTGCCATGTCACCACTGGCACCATCCAGGGAGCAACCCCCCACACCCTGGACATAGACACCCAGCAGACACATGCCAGTGCTGTAGGGTGCCCTCTGGACACACCAGAGGTGTGGACAGCCACAATGCAGCAAATGTACTGGGGCCCATGGCTTGCACCCATGCTGTCTACAGGGTGTAATCTGGCAGTGGCATGCACACAGGGTGCCATCTGGGGCAATCATGCCCAGGTAGTCTGGTGAATGGGTGGCAGTCTGGCACAGGCTGGAGACTGACCTGTGGTACACAACCACAGTGGTACACCATAGGTGCACAAATGTGGGACCCATCCACTAGTTTACTGGTCACTCTCTGCACACTGCCATTCCTTGCAGTCATCACCATGTTCAACTCATATGAGGGTGGGGCACTGCAGGTGACTTTACACTGCATATGGAGCTCATGTATCACATGCATGGGGTATACTGATCAGACTGTGTCACCCTGTGCCCTCTCTTGTAGCATATCCAGGTGGGCCCCTGTGGCCACTGTCTGAGTAGACCCCCTGTACCCCTGTTCAACCCTGTACATGGCTACGGGGTGTAGCACTATACCCAGACCAATGCAGTCCACACTCCCACACACTAATATTCCATCACACGTGTGTACTAGACTGCAGTTCCTCCTGTTCACTTTGTGGAGTGGTGGGACTGCCCTGCAAAGCTGGAACTGTGCATGCCTGGGGTATGGAAATGGCCTGAATACATTCCAGTAATGTGATGCAAATATATGAGATGGGCATGGAATGTGCAATGAGGACATTTGTATATCCTGGCTGAATATTACTGTTTTGTGCAACGCACAAGTGGCTTCGCATCGCACATCTCCACATGCTTTGCATATGGCTCAGGTCACCTCCTGTGCCATGCATCTCCCAGTGCACGATCGCGCATCCTCAGGATGTTCAGCTGGACATGCGTAAGTGCATCTCAAAGTGCATGTTCTGAATTTCTCATTCTTTTGGGCCAGCTCATCTCAGATGCACAGCACAGGTACTTGCACAAGTTTGCAGGGGATCTTTGGATATACTGTATAGCCCCAGATTTCTAAGTTACTTTGTTTAAACCTTATAAGAATTTTTGTACCACAGATTTATCCGCCTGATGAAAACAGTTGCATTCATTGAAGGGCTGCTTCTGACATTATGTCCCAGCTAGGGCATGCACAGGCTATCTTCACACTGCAGCAACACTGGATAGGCACTCGCCTATACAGATGTTCTGCCACCAATCACAATATTTGCACCTTTCATCTCTACTGAATTTTGTGCCTTGTACTCCTACAGAAATATAAACCTTGCACCATTTTCAAAATTTGAACCACATTCTCCTCCCAAAATATGTGCCTTGCACTCTTGCCTCATCTTGGTCACCCCTTCCAAATGTGATGCCTCACTTTCCTTCATAATGACATACAGCCCTATTAAAACTTTGCACCCAACAATCTCTACCCAAAACTTCACCTGCACCTCTCCCAAAAGTTTTGCCCACATCTCTCCCAAATTTTCACTCTGCAGCCCTCAACAATTTTCCACACACTTCTTGAAAACTACAACTATTACTCCTCCTGAATGTGTGCCCTGGGAACCATTCTGAAAATTTCTCCTGTGACCTCCTAAATGTCTTTCTTTGCATTTCTTCAAAATATGTGCCAGATACCACTTTTCAAACTGCCACCCATATGCCTCCTGAAACTGGCATCCCATATGCTCTCAACAATTTTTGGAGGGTATGGTGTGAAAATATTCAGAGAGGTATAGGTTCAACATTTTTTGGAAAGGTGCATTGCACAAATTTTGAGTGAAGTGTAAAGCAATGATTTTGGGGAGGAGTACTGTATGCAAATTTTGTGAAGGGACTAGGGTGCAACTTTTGGGAGAGGCATGTGGTGAAAATTTCAGGAGGGAATACGGAACATATTTTAGGATATGTGGAGAGTACAGCTTTTGGAAATGGTGTTGAGCATAGATGTGGAGGGAGCTGTGCTAATGACTTGAGTGGAGTGGGGTACAAATCACAGGAGAGGAGGTGTTGTCACATTCCAGTACATGTTTTTGGCACAGTTTATTTATTTATTTATTTATTGGTGAGGATTGAAAATTCAGGATAAGTGTAAGTTACAAATTTCAGAATGTGTGCAAGAACAAATTATGAACAATATATGAATTATTAATTTGGGGAAAATGTGCTGTCAAATATGGGAGGTGTGTGGACCTACAATTCAGCAGGGGTATAGGGTACCAGATTTGGGATGGTTGTGGGCTTCGCTTCAGTGTGTAAAGTTCAAGAGGGGTACAGTGTGCAAAATTAACTAGGCACGAGTTTTGGGAGGGATACAGGTATAATTCTCGAGGTGGTGGGGGGTACAACGATCTGCAGAGATGCAGGGTGGAAAAGTTTGGAGTTCTGGGGACAAAGAATTTAAGAGGCTTACAAGGTGCCAATTTTAAGAGGGGTATGGGGCACAAATTTTGAAAAAGATGTGAGGTACTAAATTTGGGTTGGGTGTGTAGTGCAAAATGTGGCAGGATCATAGGTAATATGTTTTGGGAGCAATTTGTGTGCATATTTTGGAAGGGGTATATGGCAAGCATTTACAGAGAGGCATAGGGCACAATGTTCAAGATGGGTGAAAGGGATGCATTTTGTAATTGGTGTTGTAGAGTCTGTCTAAGACAGTAGTCATATAGTGTTACTGGCAGTGTGGACAACACATCACATTACATCATCAGCAGTTATTCATTGAAACCAGCCTTGTTTCTTATGGGAAGTAAAACCTGAGTCACAGAAACATAGAAACATAGATGATAGCAGAAAAAGACCGATGGTCCATACAGTCTGCCCATATTACCCAGTCACTTTCTGAAACCTATTGTCTCTGTGGGGTCTTTGCTTATACTATTCTCCCTTTTGTTATCTGTGTTCTACCTCCTTCCTTCTGCTGAGTATCTACTGTACCCTTGACTCTATTCCAACTGTGTTTGAAGCTGTTTATCATTTTGCCAGTTGGCCACACACAATTCTGCCAGTAGACTATTCCATGGTTCTACCACTCTTTATGCATACTTTGTGCTCATTACAGGGACAATGAACAACCCAGCACAATGTAGAAAGGCGGCTGCAAATGTCTACAGGATGCTGGGTTGCATTGCTAGGGAATATCCTCAAGGAGGGGGGAGGTGATTCTGCCTTTGTATAGATCACTGATTAGGCCACACCTGTAGTACTGCATGCAGTCCTGGCACCCACACCTGAAGAGGGATGTTAAGCTATTGGAGGGTGTACAATGTACAGTGACAAAAATGACTGAAGGGCTGGGGGACTTACCATATGAGAGTAAGCTGAAGGAATTGAACATGTACTCACTGGAGTAGAGGAGGGAGAGGGGTGATATAATAGAAACTTTCAAGTACATGGTAGGTATAAACAAGACTTGTATGGAGGGGCCTTTCAAACTGAGGGAGGGGAAGGAGACCCAAGGCCATCATATGAGGCTTGAGGGGGGAAGTTTCAGGAGGGAGCTAAAAATACACTTTTAATGAGAGGGTGGTGGCAGGGTGGAACAAGCTGCTGGTGGAGGTGGTATCCTGTAGAAAACGGGGGGCTTTAAGAGGGAATGGAACAGAGTAAGAGGGAGAATCAAGGGAGAGGGGCAAGGGAGGGAGGGGCAGCTGCAAAATAAGGGCTGCTAGCTGCACAACCTAGCAGACATGGTAAACCATAAGACTTTTCTGCTGGTGAATTTTACATGTTTGTATGTTCGTATGTAAAATAATACTTCCTCACATCCTCTTTAGACTTTCACCCCATTATCCTACACTCATGACCTAGGACTTGATTTTCAAAGGGTGATGCAGGGCTTGTGTTAAGCCTTGTATAAACCCATTGCTTGGCACAGCTGCATCAAACTCCTTTGATGCAACTGCACCCAATTTTAGTACATTAGGCATAGTCGTGAACGTTAGCAGCTTGCAATAAAAAGTTGGCACAAGCCCTGTAAATAGGGACCCCCAAATGGCCCAAGTTACACCAGGGAGAAGCTGGTCTAACTTTCAGCATTTTGAGCTCAGAATTGAAAATCCCAATTGCTAACTGTGAAAATGCCACAAGCCTCGTGTGCCAAACGATCAGCGCACCAGGGGCTTGCGACATTCTCAGGGCTTTGAAAATCGAGCCCCCTGTGTTCTAGCCACTCTGTTCCTGGTAAAAAAAAAATTCTCACAGTTCACCTTGTTAATTCCTTTCAGGAACTTGAATGTCTCTATCATATTCCCCTCTCCCATCTGGTTTTGAGTGAATACATGTTCAGCGCCCCAGCCGATCATCATAGGATCTGCTTTCCTTTCCCTGCATTGTACCTGCCTTAGTCTTTCACTGTCCTTTTTTAGGTGTGGACTCCAGAACTAGGTGCAGTACTTCAGGTTTTATCTAACCAGTGACCTATACAGTGGTAACAGTACCTCCTGCTTTCTACTGGCTAACCTTCTCCCGAGCCCCTGCATCCTGTTATCCTTGCTGAAAGCCTTGTTACCGTGGTTGGTTTGTTTAAAGGAGTCAGTAATGATGACTCCTAGGTCACTTTCCTCTGATGTTGTGCCCATATTAACCCCTTCCATTCAGTACTCAGTTTTGGTTTTTTTGTTCCCTAAGTATATCACTTGCCACTTATTGGCATTGAATTTTAGCTGGTGATGGCTTGTCAGTGAAGTGGTAGCAGTACTGATTGCAGTGCCAGTGACTCAAATTCAGAAATGAGCTTGGGTTGTTGTAACCTGGCTGGTGGGAGGAGGATTGAGCATCCCAAGGGATGCTCTTCTTCTTCCCTAGAGAAGGAGGGTTGCTGTCCTCCTTGCAATACTAACACTTGGGTGACCACAGGTGACAGTGCTTTAGAGGTTACAGTGGAAAGAAAGGGACACAGGGAGGGATCAGATGCTGCAGCATGCCTATGATTGCACATGAACCTTGGGTCTACTCTGTGCACCTGTATCACTGAGGGTGGAGAAACACAGGAAAGACCCCACAGCAAGAATGACAACAGCCCTGGTGGACTGAAGAGGGACTGACCTGAAACCCTTAGCTAACAGCCTGACAAGGATCATACAGGTAAGGAAGACCCTCTCCCTTCCTTTCCAGGGGGCATCTGATACCACAACAACATGAAGGTGGGTACCTGGAAGGGACTGGACCCTGGCTGAGCCAGGCACTTGGAGACCCTAAGGGATAGTACTGGCTGTGGTACTGAAGGGGCATAAAAAGAAAATTAAAAAAAGTTCAGCTGTCAGACAATGAACTAATTTCCCAGCCATTGTAGGCCTGTCTGCAATTCCCTTATCACCTCTACATTGTCAATCCCACCACAGAGTTTAGTGTCATCTCAGAATAGATACAATCTGCCCTGGAGTCCCAATCTTATATTCTGATCTATATATTCAAGTGGACTAGGCCCATAACAGATCCCTGTAGTACTCTGCTGGTTAGTTAACTTTCCACACTGATCTGACACCATTCACCCCAGCTCACTTCTGCCTCCTGTCCAACCAACTCTGTACCCACCTTACTATTTTCTTATATGTTTCCAGATCTCCAGTCTTCTTCAGCAGCCATTGGTGTGGCACCAAATGGAAAATCATAGAAGCTTGATAGCAGAAAGAGACCACACCAGCCCATCTAGTCTGCCCTATTCCCCCTACTCTTCCACTCCTCTGCCAGTCTTACTGAAGTTGAAGTAGAGTGCAGTATGTCTACTCCATACCTCTTATCATCTAATGTAATTGGTTTGTCAAGTCAAGTTTACTATTGTTCAGTCAGGACATAGAGTCTAATTATTACAAACCATATAATAATTAATAAACATACAAAACATAATACAAAATCCAATACAATAATTATAAATTAAGAATAAATACATAACACACAAAAACGTTTTCCCTCCTCCTATTCACTATTGCAGGTTGTTATCTTATTCTTTTCTACAGATTAAAAAAAGTTAGCCATTCTTACAGCCTCATCAGATATTCTAGGGTGTAGCAAGATAAACACTACATCATACAACTTATTAGCATATATCATAAGCAGTGATAATAAATACAGATTTCTGGGGTGAGAATGAAGTGGACAATTAAGTATTATATGGTCTAGATCTTCTTTAAAACCTTTTTCACATGGAAATTTGGATCTATTCAAGATCTTCCCTGCCACGGTTTTCTTATAATAGGTATATCTGGACATTATCAATTCAAATCTGGCCCAAGTAATAATCCTGTGTTGTTCCTTTGTAATTGGTAAAGTAAATATTCCTCCACTGAAATACCCATCTTATTTTCCCTAAACCATAAAGCATTCTTATAACTTTTGATTTTCAACATTTCCTGAATTTTAGCTAATAAAATTACTTTTTTCTTTATGAATTCCTTATAATTATTTGAGATTGTAATATTTCTCTTAGTATCTTCCCATAAATGTTTCAGTTTATATTTTTCTAGCAGTTTAAATAAATAACGTAACCAATTAGACCTTAATCCATTAGTTTTCCAAATATTTTTTCCTCAAGGCATTGTTTAGGCAATACACTGTCCATATTGTTAAAAATTTTTATCCAATAATTCATTAGACAGATTTCTTTAATATAACTGACTTTTACTTTTCCAAGTTCAGCTCTTGCCATACCATTCACTATGGATCTTGGAACAGATAAGAGGGATTTATAAAAAAAGGATAGGGGGATTTCCAAACTGTTTTCTGAATTGTCTTCATAACCCCATACTTCAGCTCCATAGAGAAGGATGGGATTTACTTTTGCTTCCCTTTCCTTTAATGCTGGGAGCACTGTATTACCCCCATGGTGATTATTAAACTTCAAAAGAGCTTTTACACAAACTTTAGCTTTTATACGCTGTTCTTTTATATGTTGTAGCCATCTCCCATTTGATGTAAGTTTAATCCCTAGATACACAAATTCTCTCACTGCTTCTATCGACTGCTGATTAATGGTCATTTTTGTTTTTTGTGCATCCATAGTACACTGGCCTAAAACCATCACTTTTGTTTTTTTCACTAAATTTGTCTTTAATTCAAGGTGCTTGCATTTTAGATTAAAAATATCAATTTTTTTTGAAGACCTCCTCTAGTCAATGACAGCAACACAATATCATCTGCATAGGCCAAATAATCTATACAAAGGGTACTTATTTTTGGGCTATCTACATTTTCCTCTAGGTCAAATTCCAACAGTGAATTAAAATATATACTGAATAAAGAAGGTGCAAGGAGACAACCTTGCTTAACACCTCTCTCAGTTGGAAAAGGTTCTGTTAGTTCATCTTCCCTTCCATATCTTAGAACCGTCTTAGTGTTAGCATATAATGCTTGAATTGGATAGTGAAGTGAGAGAGGTAACTTTTTCTCGTTCAAAATCTCCCATAAAATATCTCTATTAATTGAGTCAAATGCATGTGAAAAGTCTATATATAATGCATACAATTTCATTTTTTGTATAAATATGCATTTTTCAATTAAATTGGCTAAGCAGAAGACATTGTCCACTGTCGAGAAGTTTTCCTTAAATCCTGCCTGAAATGGTGAGATAATATTATTTGACCTCATCCATTTAGTTAGCTTGTCTAATAGGATCCTGGCAAAAACCTTAGATGAAATACTTAAGAGGCTAATATGCCTGAAGTTGCCAAGTTCGTAGATCAAACCCTTTTTATGTTTGTTTGTGCACATGCGCAAGAAACATGATGTGACAGCTTAGGAGAGAGGCGGGTAGTGGAGGAGTGGCAATGTTACAGCCAAGGGAGGCACTGCATTTGGGTGCTTGGCACTGGTGGACCAATGGAGACACAGTGTACCAATGACACTGGTCTCCAAAAAGTGCACCAAGTTTTAACATTTTCGCCACAGCAATCAGGGGCTGCCTCATCATTGCAACATCAGTCATTGTGCTGCAATGAGGGAGCGATCTGCCATTGCAGGGTGGAACATTAGCTAGCCTAATACTGTTTGTGAACATGGCGGGCGGCTTTCTGCCATGTTCACAAACAATATTAGGCAGCCTCCCATGCTGAAGGGGTGCCCAATCCCCCTCGGCAGCATGTGCCCCCCCAAATGGTCTTTGTTGGCTGACAGGAGCCCCAATTCCCGCTGGCTTCAGTACTGCAATGTTTATGTTGCCGACAGGGGTGCCCACTCCCCGTCAGCAAGATGTAACCCCCCACCCACTGTCATTGTCTGCTGATGGGGAGTCCACCCCTCGTTGGCATGATGTAAACCCCTTCCCCAGTTTTGTTGCCTGCTGACAAGGTGCCCAATCCCCGTCAGCATGATGGTTCTCCCCCACCTGTTTTCTTGTGTGTCGATGGGGTGCCCAATCCCCATCATCTACAGCTGCCCCCCCAAAAAAGAGTCCCTTGGCATGCTGGGAGCCCACCCCAGCGTGCCAAATGCCCCTGTAAAATTGAAAACCATCCCGCATTGTCTTTTTTTTCCCTGTAAAGGAAAAACGGTCCCTCACGGTCTGACAGACACTCCTTTTGCAACCCACACCCATCCACTGTGCACCCAGCCTCCTCACACCCTCCCTTACCTCATACTTACCTCTGGAGTTTGGTGCGATGATCTTCTGTGGATCGGGAACACGTCTGCACTCTTCAAAGCTGACCACAAACTGAGGAAGTGCCAGTAAGCTGTATAACGTAATAAATACGTTTTTTTCAACTTTGCTGCATATCTCAGTCATTTTTGGGAATTTTGGCACCAACTTTTCAACATGCGTTTTTTGGGCACCCTCCTCATGAGTTCTGTCACTGTCATGGCGTTAATCAGGCCAGAAGGGTGATTTCACGGTATCTGCACAAAATCACCTTTCAGGACTGATTAATGAAATGACAGTGCCAGTGTTCATAAGGTGGTCTCCCAAAAAGCCTATGTTGCAAATCTGGTGAAAAGATTCCTACAAATGACTGTTTTATGAGCGTGCATTGTGCAGTGCTTACACATGCTTGTAAGTTCACGAATTTGTAACATTTGCACTCCAAATTTTCAACATTGCCATTTTATCACACCTACTTATGAGCAGTTATCACAACTACTTATGAGCAGTACAGCTGTCATTTTTCACATCTCACCCAAAATGTGTTTCCGTGCATGTAGTGCACAATGGTGCAGTCGGTGTGTGAAATCAATGTTTGGGACAGATTAAGAAAATCACAGTGACACTGTTCATGAGCAGAGGTCTTACAATGGCTATGTTTAAAATTTGATAAAAACATTCCTAAAAATGACTGTTTTACAAGCATGCATTGCACAGTTCCTACGCACACTCGTAAGTTTGGGAATTTGTAACATTTTCATTCCAGATTTTCAACATTGACATTTCATCACACCTACTTATGAGCAGTGCAGCTGTCATTTTTCACATCTCACCCAAAATGTGTTTCTGTGCATGTAGCACACAGTGGCATAGTTGGTGTTTGAAATCAATGTTTGGGACAGATTAAGAAAATCTCAGTGACACTGTTCATTAGCAGAAGTCCTAAAATGTCTATGTTGAAAATTCGGTGTGAAAAGTTCATAAAATGACTGTGTTATGAACATGCATTGTGCAGTTTCTATGCACGCTCATGCCTTCACACAATTGCAATATTTTCACTCCAGATTGCCAACACTGCCATTTACCTGCACCTCCTTATGAACAGTACAGCTCTCATTTTTCACATCCAGGCCCAAATGTGTTTTTGCACTTCCAGCACAGACAAGCATGGTCGTTGTGGGAAATCCATGTTCGGGACATATTAGGAAAATCACACTGATGCTGTTCATTAGCAGAGGTCCTAAAATGGCTATGTGGAAAATTTGGTGACAAAAGTCCATAAACTAACTGTGCTATGAGCGTGCATTGTGCAGTTTCCACATACTCTTGTAACCGTTGATTTGCAATATTTTCACACCATATTTTCAGCATTGCCATTTTTCCACACCTCTTTATGAACAGTACAGCTGTCAATTTTCACATCCTGGCCAAAATGTGTTTTTGCGTTTCCGGCACAGAATAGCGCGGTTGCTGTGGGACATCACTGTTTAGGACACATTACAAAAATCACAGTGACACTGTTCATTAGCAGAGGTCCTAAAATGCCTATGTTGAACATTTGGTGATGAAAGTCTATAAAATGACTGTGTTATGAGTGTCCATTGCGCAGTTTCCACGCACGCTTATAACTTTACACATTTGTAATATTTTCACTCCAGATTTTCCCATTTTCCCATACCTCATTATGAACAGTACAGCTGTCATTTTTCACATCCTGGTTGAAATGTGTTTTTGCAGTACCAGAGTAGAATATGGTGGTTGCTGTGGGAAATCAGTGTTCAGGACACAGTAACAAAATCACCGTGACACTGTTCACGACCATAGGTTGTTAAATACCTATGTTGAAAATCTGGTGATGAAACTCCATAAAATGATTGTGTTATGTGCATGCGCTGTGCCATTTCTACGTATGCTCAGATGTGCAAGCATTTTTAATATTCCCACTACACATTTTCAACATTGCCATCTCTTCATACCTCCCTATGGATGGTACAGCTGCCATTCTTCACATCCTGCCCGATCTGTGTTTTTGTACATGTGGAGCAGAATGACACTGTCACTGTTGGAAGACAGTTTACAGGATGCAATGACAAAATCACACTGCCACTGTTCATGACAAGAGGTCCTGAATGTTTTCATGAGGTAGGGTCACAAAAAACCCATGTTCAAAATTTGCACTGTGAATACCAACAAATGCCTGCAACATTACGGTTTCTAACCATAAAGTCCTACTCTGTACAGACTGGATTGCCAACTGTACTGCTCTTTCCATCCCACCCCCACCCCCAGCCACTCACAGGCATCGAGGTGTACCTTGGACTCTTCATCCCAAGACCTCACTCCATTCTCCTATGCTGCACCCACTTCAACGTATGTCCTTATGGAATGGGGTGACTGTAAAGCCAAACACCCTAAGGCACAGCTCAACATATGTCAGTGTCTGCAGAATAGGGTGAGGTGACATGGCTTGACCGTCATGGGTGACAACCCAAAACCTTACCCCAAATCCTGTCCATCTCTACAGGATGGAGGTGGGGTTTGTGTGAAGTTCAGTACTTCACTGCAATTCCTATTCTGCATCTGTCTAACTCCTGCATTTCTAATGCTAATACCAGCAAGCAAACATTTGGCATTGACAAATGCTTGTTATGAATAGGGACAATAACACTATATGTCCATTCTACTGGAATGTAGTTATGTTGAAAACATATATTAAAGAACATGGTTAGTATAGGCACCCAGAATCCATTGTATTTTGAATAAACTTCCGGAGGGATAGAATCATATCCTGAAGTTTTATTATTTTTGAGGTTGGCTATCGCTGAGTAAACCTCCTGCTCTCCCAAGACCAAAGGCTCGTATTCACAACTTAAAAACCCTTTCTCTTGTCTTCCCTGTATTACATAATCTTTGTAATTAAATATAGAATGAAAATGTACCATCCATGCTTCTTTGGGAATATGTACCATAAGTGAAGGATAGAATAGACTAGTACCTGTTGTGACCATTTTCCAAAATTTCTTAATATCTTTTATGTGGATTACTAAAAACATTTCTTCCCATTGATTGTTTAAAGCCTGTCATTTTTTTAATTGTAAGAATATTGTATAAGATTTACGGGCTGTATTCAAATTTTGATAATTTATCCTTTCTGGATTCTTTTTTGTCAGTCTTATTAATCTGTTCAAATTTCTTTTTGCCTCATGGCACGAGTCATCAAACCAGGTTCTTTTCTTGGCTTCATTTATTTTTTTTTTGGTCATTATAAGTTCTTGCATTTATATCACTATTTATTTGATTCATCATTTGTTGTATAAAGATGATATCAATAGGTTCTTCAGCTGAATGAAACCTAAACTCATTTTCTCATCCTTGGAATAGTTCCCATAAGCCTTCATTATTAATCCTTGAATGTAATAGTACTTTTTTCCTAGTTGCAGCTAATTGTGGCTGTGGTGGATCTCCATTTTTTAATTTTACTTTTGGGTTCGTTTTTAATAACAATTTCACTGAAGCATGGTCACTGTAGTGCCTGGGGTAATTTTTAGATACTGAAAGATATCATGATTTTAGGGGTACATAAAATATAGTCATTTACACTCTGGCCCATATGTGAAAAAAATGTAATTTCACCCTCCATATCTCCCTCCTCCCTTCTATTCAGAATCAACAGTGGAGTTTTCTTTACCAGATCTTGCAATATAAGTCCATTCCTATTTACTGTCTTGTCCATTCTATTTCTAGCTTTATAATCTGTAATATCCAATTCTGTTTTTAGAACACTCAAATTATCATGATTTGCAATTCTCGCGTTAAAATCACCAGCAGCAATTATTCCATGGGGATATTTACCCTGTACTAATTCCAGCTCTCTATGTAACTTATTCCAAGTATTTTATTTTCTTCTTTATAAGTACCAGAAGGGATATAAATGTTCAAAATTAAGAATACATATTTTCCCTATACCACTGTTATTATTATATAATTCTTATCAATTTGTAATTGCTTTATATATAATAAATAATCTTTTATTTTAATGTAAAATATTAATCCACCAGAATATCTCCCATGGGCCTTATTTTTTGCTGCTGGGGAATGAAATGCCATATAACCATTCACATCTATTTCTTCTTTAGTCCATGTTTCTTGAAAAAGGATAATATCAAAACCCCTTATATACGGAAGCCATTCACTGTCAACCATTTTACCAGCTAGGCCAGCAATATTCCATGACAGAAAGTTTGTTCTTGAGTTCTGAAGACTGCATTTAACTTTCTTACAGGATAATTCAAGGAAGTCCTCAATTAGTCACTCTTGAGTCATAGGATACTGGGCCCTTGGGGCACTTTTTACTGTATATTTAGATCAGTTAACAAAAAAACAACATTATCCAATTTTTCCGCTTTAGCTAATAAATCCAATGCCAGTTGTTCTGAGCCACATTCTACATCAATTTGGGTATCCCCACATCCCTCTGTGAAAACCCTATGTACTCTCTCAATATCCTTTATTCCTACCTTCAAATCTAGGGTGCTAGTTAGAAAGGAGACCACAAATGGCTTCAGTAAGTCATCATTTTCCTTAACCATTTGGTTTAATCAAAACAAAGATACAGTATGATTACCTGGACTCATAAAATTCTTTCCAACTTTTCTCTTTGAAAAGTCCCATTTCAGATTTCCCATTGTGTTATCAAAGAATCCTTGCTTAATGGTTATTTTTTCCTTTTATACCTTCATCTGTACAATTATGGCATATAACAGTCTGCCATAATACAGACACAGATATTTCTATTCCCAGTTTAGCTAAGTATTGTTGTTTAAACCATATTTTCTTTGTTGTCTCCATTTCCTTAAGTAAGTAGACTGGTAATTCTTTATCATTCAAATCTCTTGTTACTAACATAAGATCTTTCTCTTTCATCTTCATTCTCAGCTCTTTATTTAATAAGTATTCCATTAGGATCTTTAAGGTTACCCCTGTCTCATAATCATTCTTAAATATACCCTTTAGTCTTGTTACTGTCTCTTTACCATTTCATTTTTTCTCTCTTATTATTTTAGTTTGAGATTCCTTGTCTCCTTTTATGCCCATTATTCCCTCCTCCTCCTCATTCTCTTCTGAATTATTTTCATCAGCTTCACTTTGACTCACTATTTTTGGCAAATTCACTATGTTCTTTATTGGTTTTGTTTTTTAAATAACTATAGGTTCAAGTGGAATTTGTCTAACCTCCCCTTTAGAAGATTCTTTTCCTTTCTTTCCTTTCAATTTTTGCTCATATTCCTTTATTCTCCGTTTATTTCCATTTTTCTTTCCTTGTCCATTCTTCATTTTACCCTTTGTCCCTTTCTTCTCTTTAGCTTTTCCAGGTTAGGTGTCTTCCAGAATCTGTAATGAAGAAAATGACACTCTCCCTTTATTTCATTTTGTTTCTAAATTGCTCATCTTTTCTTCCAAATATCCCATTTTGTCCATTGCTAAGGTAGAAAATCTTGCAAGTTTCCCTCTAATGTCATTTAATGCCTCTAGTAATACTATATTTGCCATCACAGGATGAGCCAGGGCTTTAATAGTGCATTTAGTTAAGGTATTTGGACAGTGCTCCCAAAATTTAGGGTCCAGTTTAATTTCCTCCACTTCTTTATCCAGATTCTGGAATACAGTGTTTGGTGATCCTGCCAATATTGCAAAATTTGAGTTTTCCAGCATATTCAAAGTTTCCAGCTCTCCGGAGACATCCAAGGGGTTAATGGGATCTAGTTTGGTAGTTTCTTTATTTGATGTATCCCTTATATCTAATTATTATTCTAACATTATGCATTGTATTTCCTTACTTTGCTCTTTAACCCCTTTGCCCTTATCTGTTTTCCTTACTTTTTTCAGTTCTTTTACTAGAAAATAATCTGAATTTTTTTCCAAATTATGTAATTTACCTTTATTTAATTTGTCCAAAGTTATCCTTTCTCTACTAGTCTCCACCATACTTTCCAAAATACTTTTTGCTGTGCCTTCCATCATAGGGGTCTTATTATTACTACAATTCTCTATCAATTCATATGAATCTTTATTCATTTCTTTTATATCTATTTTCCACTTATCTGGAGTTTTGTCTAAGTTTGCTTCCTTGATTTTACATGGCCCTGACCTAATATCAATTTCACTATCCAAACTAACATCTTTTCCAATTTCTATCAATTGTTTTTTTTTTTTCCCATGGGCGTTGACGTGGTAATTTCCAATTATTCTGTAAAGATGCAGTCTTTAATTTATTCCCTCTTTTATCTTTATGGATTGGCATAATTACTTTCCCACTTCTTATTTTCATCTCTTAATACTAAAAGTGAAAAGAGGAGAGAAAAAAACACTAATTAGGAGTAATGAATTAATTCTTTATAAAATTTCTTACTAAGAAGAACTAAAGATGAAGCCAGAATTAGAAGTTCAGAAACTCAGCCTGTTACAAGCATTAATATACTAGACAAACATTTCCTATGGTACTAATTCAGATTTCCCAGAGCTGAAATTTATCAGACTAATTTCAGCTAACACACTTAGATATCTCTAGGTCAAGAAAAGACTTAGAAAGTTCACAAGATGTTGCAAGGGACAATTAGTTTTTAATCAGTTTCCAAACTACTTCTATTACCACAGATCTTGGCTAAAGAGTTGTGTTATACGCTTACTATTGACTCAACAACTTAAGTTCGATTCTCCCAGGTGGAATATGGCCAAGTAGAATATGACCTGTAGGTAATTTTGTAGCTTCCAACAAAACCAGTGGTGCTTTTAGTCCTTTAGTCTTTTCCCAATTTAACAACGTCCTTGTATACCCTTTCAGCTGAAACTTTGAAAAACCAGGCCTCTTAAAAAAATCTTGACTCGTAGGGGTCCCGTCTTTCTCCACTAAGGGAAAAAAAAATGAACAAAAACTAAAAAGGCCAAGAGCACTGTTCTAAATCTGTTTTAAATCTATTAATATCCAATATCCGGTTCAAAACCACTTTAATTTAGCAGCATGAGTAGAGTAAAAAAATGCTAATTTGATTATTATTAGAAAATTATCAGGTTAAAAATACTAGCACAATTTAATTAAAATATAAAAACAAAAATACATACCAAAATGTAAGCATTTTTTTTGAAAAGGAAAATACTACTCACTTTTCTGCTTCTGCTAAGACCTTCAATTGATCCTTTAAACTCATTTTTGTATTGATCCTGGGTCCAGATTTTGAAGAAATACCGGCCAGTATATATACTTACAGTTTTTTAGGCTTGTATTTTATAGAGTGTTTTTATTAAGACAAACAGATCTAATATATATCTTATAGTGCCTTATAATGCCCAGAATACCTCAGAGTGCTCACAGTCTTGTAACAACATTTCAAATTTGTATTTAAACACAACAAGAAAGAGAACGAGTTCTGAGTTCTGAGTTAATTTTATAGTTTAAAATATGAAGAGCCACTTCTCTGTTCACGGCTCACAACAAGTCATGGCACAATACTTAGCTATTATATGGGTAAGAGTAGGAACCATGATAACTTTCAAGAAGATTCAGTAGAGACTCCCATTTTTTTTTGTTCAGCTTATTCTTACTGCTGCTGCTACTATTCAGCTCGATATCCCAAAATGGTGTATGCGCAATAAGTAATTTGGCCATTGAATTCAATGGATGACTCTATAATCCAGCAATTTAGTTGAAAAAGCAACAGCTGTGATTAATTAATTATGAGACACAAGTTCCTTACAATCACCTTATCTTAATAGCCAGGTCAACCAATTAACCAATTATTCATTAGAATAAAATAGTATTTAAATCCAATTAGCTCACAAATAGCTCTTAAGTAGAATCCTTAGGTTTTAAATGTATTAATTATATATTTTTTTTAAATAAAATTAAAAGAGAAATAAGAAGCTCTTGGGAGACCAAATAGGTGAAAGCGAAGAAGCTTAAGTCAATTCCAGATATTATATCAACATGTGAACAAAAACTTGTAACAAACAAACAGCCAGACAGACAAATGAGACATAACAGTGGTACTAAATAGAAAACACAAACCACTGACTTAAAAAACTTGTAAAATTTAAGACAAGCATGAGCACCTTACACCTAAAACCTAAAACTAAAAATATCTAAAAAAAAAAAAAAAAATAGGAACAATCGAAAAGAAGAAGTACACAATGTTAAAAATTCTAGAATCTATTTCCACCTCAGCTTTATATCTGGCAAATCCAGTCTCCAAGTTTTGCAATTAAAAGTGGAGTTTGTTGGAAAAAAAGTTGAGGGAAAGACACCAGGCAAGTGATTTTCGCTGCTTTTGCCTAGTTTCCCATCTCTCAGAATCTTATAATACAGGGTTTTTCTAGGAGGATCCTGATCCTCTGCAGAACCACTCAAAATGCCTCTTCCTCTGGTATGGCTCCCCACCAGGACTCTAAGCACTGGGGGAAGGGGTGTCGGACTCCTCCAAAAAATCTGTATAGCCCTGCAGCACAAGCTGGCCTGGAAAGGCATCAGAAATCAAGACACTACCACAGCCTCTCGCAACTCTACAATTTTTGCAGTCTTCTCAGTTAGTTAAAAAAACCAAAAACTCCCAAGTAGTCTGCCAGGCAACGGTGGCATACCTGTTGTAGAACTGCGGCTGGCTTTGTCTGGTGCTCTAGCTGGAGTGCTTCTCTTCAGCTTCTGTAACATGCAGCCGGTTTGTCAAGACTTGCCTACCATGAACCCATGCTGCTTACTATCCTGAAGCCTGATTTTCTCCAGTTATTCCACTATGTTCTCTTTAGCTAGTGTCTCCATCTGATTCCCTATCCAGGAGGTAAGACTGACAGTTCTATAGTTTCCTGACTGCTCCTTGTTTCTTCACTTGTGCATTGGAACTACATCTGGCCTCCTTCAGCCCTTGGGAATCATCCACTGCTGCATAGAGCTATTGAATCATCCCAAAAGGGGGGTTATCTACCACTGATGCCAGTTCTCTTAGTACTCTTGAATACATCCCATCTGGCCACAGGGCCGTTGTTTAACTTTAGGACTGCTAATCCTTTTGTGACTGTTACATAAGTAAATTCCTGAAGACTCATTTCTGGGACCCCTCTATCAGCTGCCTTTATACTGCTTTCTGACAAGGGTCTGCTGTACTCCCTAGTGAATACCAAGCTTAAGTTGTCATTTAGCACAGCTGCTTTCAACCTGCCCTCCTCTATTACCCTGCCCCTCAATTAGCCTAAAAATTTCTCCTCCTGTCTTTTCTTATATATTTAAAAACTGTTTTTCCCTCTCTTGACCTCTCTGCAATGCACAGTTCTGTGTCTACCTTTGTGATCCTAACTGCCCTCTTGGCCTCTCTAGTGTTTTCCTGATACTCATCCCATCTTTCATCCTCCTACCTTTTCTTTATACTTTGTATAGGTCTTCATTTTGGCCATCACTGCATCCCTGACCTCTTCAGAGAACCAAATCAGTGCCCCATATTGGTTCCTCTTGAAAATCGTTCTCATGTATGTTTTTGTTGCCTCAAGAATGGCCATGTTTATAACACCCTCGTCTTTCCTTCACTCCTGTGATGCTGTCTATCCCAGCTGATTAACCAATGACTAATTCTCTTTTTGGTTGAAATCCTCCTTTCTGAAGTCTAGTACTTCAGTCTTAGACAAAGGCTTACTGTTGCCCAGGGCAAACTCGAACCATATAGTATTGTGGTCACTTGACCCCGGTGGTGCCCCAACCTGCACACCACCTACTCTTTCCAAGTTGGTGAGTATAACATCAGGAATGGTGAATTGTCTAGTGGGATCCCTGATCTGCTGTGAGCATATAATCCTTCAGTATATTAAACAGGGCATGGCTTCTGGCACTCCTAGCTACTGAGATGTTCCTGTCACTCTATGGCAGGTGGAGATCTCCTACTACTACTGTATAACCTCCCCTTTGACACCTCTTCCCTACTTTTGCTCCTAGTTTTCTCTCTCTCTCTCTCTCTCTCTATCTCTCTCTCTCTCTCTCTCTCCCCTCTCCTCTCTCCCCCCTCTCTCTCTCTCCCTCTCTCTCCTTTCCCTGGTGGTCTATAAACCAGCCCTATGCAAAGTTTCTTACCTGACAACTCTGTGAGCTGTACCCTTAGTAATTCTACCTTCCCTTTCCATTTACAGTTTGCATCCTCTACTGCTTCACTTCCTGATCAAGTGTAAATGGCTACCCATCCACCTCTACCTATCCCTTTGTCTTGCCTATATAAGGTCAAAAAAAGGCTTGTAACTTAAACAAGTATCTCAAAAATCGGATTTTTTGCAAGATGCTTATTAGGAATCTACTATTCCTATTTCAGTCTTTGCTTTATGCGTTTAGAATATCCCCACTTTATAAGACTGACAGGAAATTTCCTGTTTCCTACTTAGTTAAAAGGATTCTGAAGCCTGGCATTTATACAGAGACAACCAATGGTCTCTGAGTTATTTTGGCAACCATGACACAGCTCACTGACATACTGTATCTGTGCATCCAAGAATAATTTTCACTCATCTGTGATTGCCATCACAAAATGGGCACCACCTTCACTTATATGCAACATATTAAGTGGGCCCTGATAATAAAAATCTTAGAAAAAAATCTAATTTAATGTTTTTTCTGCCCTTCATTCCCTCCTCCTACCATATATTTAAACTAAAAAAGAGGAAGTACTTCACACAGTTCTGGTTGTTTATGGTCCATAATATCACTATCTTATCTTTACTTGTTTACCAGCAAAACTGCTGCTGCTAATCATGCCACAGATAAAATAAAGACCCTGGCTACATTTGTGGCCTTCGGTTGTTGGTGCTTATGTGTGTAGGGATTAACATTCCACCAGTGGAATTTTGCAAAAGCTTGAATTCTGTATTCAGCTGTAAACAAACTATAGGATACTGTATTGCCTCCAATACACAACAAGGCAATTCTTCACCCGTGTTTTCTATGATGACTGATGACCTTGAGAGTCAAGTTTAAGAGGTCCATGTGCCATCATAGAAAATACAAGGGGAAGAGTTGCCAAGTGGTGTGGGAGGCCATACACTGTTCTATATAGTGTATGGTGCCCCAAAAGAGGGTCACTTACATTTTTTGGCCAGTGTCTGTCACCAGAGACCCACACTCCTGGTCTCTCCAGGTTGCTGGCCACCTCGTGTGCAAGAGTCACCAACCGCCCGCCCCCATAAATGGTGCTGGTGTGGATGATTGCATTGTGACATCCTCACTAACGCAGAATGAAAAGTCATTCCGCGTTAGTGAGGACATCACTAGTGAAGCAGAACACCTTTTTTTAGTGTATGGATTTCCATACATAACCCCATTCCACCATACACTATACATCAATTTATCGTGTGTTGGAATACAGATGATTGACGGGTGGATAGGAATTACATGTATCTATTTTTCACAAATGAAATCTGTTTTTAATTTGGAAAACAATTGTGTGCATTTTTTGGTTTTAAATATTTCTCCATTTACTCATTTTATAAGCACACTATGACCTGAAGGTTGTTAGTTGTTATGTCAGAACTGCACTTTCACAAGCTGACTGCCCTCACTGTTAGGTGTCATGCCACACTATACAACTGGGCATGCTTTATCACATAGCATCCAATACCCTGTCATGTTTTATAGCTTACTCAAAGTGGGGAGCCACCAAGAGCACTAAATTCAGAATAAGAGTACAGTGTTTCCCCAATACACATCATGCAAAAATTGAGATTTCTGTTACTTCATTTAAAAGTTGCAAGCCTTTGTGTAACCCTGAGTCACTGTCATTTCAAGAAAGCTGGTTTCAGTGAAACTTTACCAATGGTGTCAGCTCCAAAACTCATGGGGCCTGATTCTCAAAGATCCTCTAGAGCAATGCAAGTTGTGTTGCTCCAGGGACGTGGAAAACTGTTGGTGCACCAGGGACCATGAGCCCGATTCTGTGAAAATCAGGGTCCTCACACCAACCTCCCCTGGTATGCCACAGTTAGCCCACTACGCCAAACAGCACATTTGTGGGAACTGCTGCAGGGATCCTGCCACCCTCCCCCCTGCCTGGCGCAACACTAGCAGTGCCGGGATAGGGAGGTAAAGCTGCTAGAAAGGTGGAGGCCAGGTGCAGAGGGGGCACAGGAGGTAACTAGGGGGGACAGGAAGAAAGCTGGGCAGCAGCAGTAATGATGGCAACTGGCGGGGTGCGTTTGCAGTGTACTTTATGCACAGTATAGTGCATGTACTAAGAATCTACTGAAATAATAATTTTAAGTATCACAATAATAAAATTGACATTTCATGGCTCAAATTTCTTCTTGTCCATGGGTTTATGTTATAAATAAGAAGCAGGGAGGTCATCAAGTTGAATGACTGAACATATATGTACAGTACATTACACTTCCCCAGTAGTCTAGTATCCCCCCATCTCCATTGTCCCACAAAAGTGTTGTTATACGAGTCCCCAGTGGTGTAGAGGTCCCTCCACCCCCACAGCCCAGCAAGCAGTGCCCAACCACCCTACTCCCCCAATCCCGAACCCTGAGCTGGTGACAGCGCAGCCCTCCTCTCACCACCACAACCATCCACCAACTGAACTGTCATGGAGTGCATACTATATACAGTATGCACTTATATACAGTACACTCCATGACAGTGCAGTTGGTGGCTGGGCAAGGTTTTGAGAAGAGGGCTGTGGCGGTCACTGGCTTGGAGTTCAGAATGGGCAGCAGGGTAGTTGGGCTCTGTCTTCCAGGGTGTGGGGGACCACTACACCACCACAGACTGGTACATCAATGATTTTGCTAACATCAGTGATCAGGGAGCACAAGACTACCAGGGAAGTGCAATGTACTGCAATATATGTGCTGTCATTCAACTTGATAACCTTCTAGCTGGCCCAGTGGCATGGAGGGCTGAGCCATCCATGCCTTACCTCCTGCCATGCCAGTGACCTATGTTCATGATGTGAGTGGGCCACCAGGGTTCAGCAGGGGAGGGAGAGGATCGAGCATCTGAAGGACAGCTTTCCTCTCCCAGGGAGAGGTGGGGATGGAGTCTGCTACTTGCCTGTTCCCTAGAGGTGGCTCGGGCAGATGTCTGGTGTGCTGAATGCAGAAGTGTGCATGGCTCAGCCATTGGCATCATTGCATGCCTCCGCACCACACTCGGGGAATGAAAGAGAAAGTGAGGAAAAATGTCCCTACTGGCAAGATGATGCCGGCCCCTCGTAGGCACTGCACCTAGTTAGCTGGTACCTCATAGAGATCCAGAGAAGAGTCCAGTGGATGCTGGGGTGATGGGGCTGGGGTGGCCAGAGGAAGGGACTGGTCGGGAGGAGAAACCTGGGGGGGGGGAAACACCTGATGATTTCCCTGCTTCTTATTCATAACATAAACCACACAGACAACACACAATTTGAGCCATGAAATGTTAATTTTATTATTGTGAAACTTAAAATTACTATTTCAGTAGACCCTTAGTGCATGCACTATACTATGTATAAAGTACACTGTGAAAAGTACCCCACCAGGTGCCATCACTACTGCTGCTGCCCCGCTGCAACCCCACCATGACACCTCTCTTGCCTGCTCTGCAGCCAAAGGTACATTTTGGGATCCCATCCCTGGGGCATAAGCCACTTAGACCAGCTCCTGGTCTAAGTGGCTCCCCTTGCTGCATCCATGGTGGGGATTGCAAAATCAAAAAAAAAAAAAAAGGATGTTGCAACCCCACCGTGGCAAAAGCCCTTTGTGACCTGTCACACCTGGTTGCTTGCCACAACCTTGGGGCAAGGGGGCTTTGGTGCAGCTGCATTAGATTTGATACAGGCTGCTTTACAGAGTTACATTTGACATAAGTGGTGATGCAAGTATTATGAAGCAAGTCCTTTGTGTCAGTCTAATGATTTAGAGAATTGGGTCTATAGTCTAATACTTGGGTCAGCAACATTATGACTTCATTTTCTGCAAGTTTAATAAGCATGTAAGTTACAGTAAAATCCAAAAACAAAAACTTGGCACTGGGTTGGGTGCAGCACATGAATCTCAAGAATGTGTAGATGTATGGTGCTTCACAATGTGGTGGTGAAGGGCTTTTGGAATACAGTTGAGGACATGGCTTTAAAATGCTAAAGCTGCACATAAATTCAATATGTTGTACTGCTGAGATGAGATTTCAGAACGTGGCAGCATTGCAGTTTTTTATTGGAGCGGATACACACATTTGGAATGCAGATGAGACATTAAATTTTGGTAACCTTGCAGCTACACTGATATTCCTGATGTTGTCGAGTTGCAAAATTGTAGAACATGGCAGGCATGTGCAATATTGGAATGCAGCTGGGATATCCCCTTTGTGATGCCGTCAGGACACTGTTTTGGAATACGGTGAGGAAGAGCTATTTTAGAATGCAATGGAGATGGTTACTTTTAAAATGTGTCAGTACATATAATTTTGGAATGTAGAGGACATTCACAGTTTGGGAATGTGGGGCACGAACACATTTGGAATGTACGGGACAGACAATTTTGGAATGAGGAAAGATGCATACGTTTGGAATGTTATGAGCACTGACAGGTTTTGAAAGGGGGCACATAATTTCAAAATGTGATAGGGATTCTCAGTTTCGAAAGAAGGTAAGGATGTGCATTTTTAGATTATTGCAGGGATGGAAAATTTTGGAATGGAGAAGGGATGTACAGTTTTGAAATGTGGGGCAATAATTGTAGAATGCAGTTAACTTGGGATTCAGAATTTAAAAATGAAGCTGGCTCATTCCATTTCAGATTGTGGCAGAAATATGGAAACATAGAATCAGTTAGCATTAAAGGACCGAATTGATATGAAAAGTGAAAGCATGGTTTTAATCCAAGAAAACATCTAAGTGTTTAAGTGTCTCAGCTTGTTCTAACTAGACACCAGGAATGTCAGAAATAACAAGACTTGCAGACTTTTTTTGCTATTCAAACAATATAATAATAATCCTTATTTATAGAGCACAATTCATAAAATCAAAGCACTCAACAATAATTAAATATTTGGTCTTCTTGCTATTGAGCAGATGGTGGTGTTGGATCAACAAATAATTCAAATTTGTAAAAATAGAGTTATTTTTATCAACAGAAGAAAAACTGGTGTAAATTATGATAATATCACAGGAGTTTATCCATGGATTTACGGAAGAGAGGGCACACTTGACCAAAAAAAAACAAATCTCTGTAGGGGGGTAAGGGGGGCATGTCCCCAGTCAATTTGGAAACTGTAATGTGTGAAATGGTGCATTTTGGTGCATTTTAGAACCAGGTTTAGGAGCAAAGTGTGGATGACCTCTCAGTCTTCTAGTTGTCTTTCCATCACAGAGCAGCTGCAAACAAAAATGGATATCTTACAGGCATGAGAAGGAAGCTGTGGGGGATGGCTGGTTGTTCTGCTAAAACACAGAAACAAAGAAAGTGACAGCATGAAAATACCAATGGTTCATCCAGTCTGCCCATGCTTCACTATCTAACCCAGGACCTAATGTCCACTCAGGATCCCAGCCCTCCCTATCCACCCCCCTTCCCTCCCAGTATCTATCTCTCCAAGTTCACTAACAACTATACCCTTCAATATGTCCCAATCTTGCTTGAAACCATTAAAGGTTCTGACATCCACCACCTCAGGAGGTAGAATGTTCCACGGTTCCACCCCCCTTTCTACAAATTAATACTTCTTTTTGTCCCTCCAGTCCTATCTAAAACTCACACCTGCAAGGCATCCTGTTGATGCACTGTAATAGAAAGGAACTAGGAAATAGGCTCAGTTTAAAAGGCATTCTTTTTTGCTTAATGTTTCCAGACTAGGTATTTCCAGGCCCAGACCCAAACAATGAAATACAATCCATGAAATACCTACCAGAAATGCACAAATAAACCACATATACTATATTGATATACTATGGTATCCCTAAACTCAGTATCCTGAGTCTTGGGATACCAATCCCACTGTCCCAAAATCCACCCTGCCGAATCAATCAGATGCCCAAAAATACAATTTCAGGCATCTGACTGAAAAACACAAGACAAGTCGAGGGGCTTCACCCTCTGAACCCCCCACATGTGGGGGGCTCTGCAACCCACACATCCCTGGTAACTAAAATAACTAACTCCGAGGAGTGGACCTCAGAATTGGAAAAAAATTAGTTATGGGGGTATGAGCGGTAAAAACTGTATCACCTGCAGTGCGGATAGAACCTGCACCTCCACAGCATGCCAGCAGAGCCACCAGTGGTGTAGTCCTCAACACAACCAGGGCAGCTCAACCAGCTTCCCAATCCTTTGAGGATTTCAATCCCAGGGACAGGTTAATGTAGCAAGCGGTCACATCCACTGCCTTACCCCTGTCAACTTCCCTCAGGATTCCCTATGCTGCAATGCTCACTGTCTGGACACTGAACCTGTCGGGAAACACTGCCCGGGCAGGTCAGTGTCTGAATAGTGAGCCTCGGCATAGCATAAGGGTACTACAGTATACCTATACTTCACAGACAGGATGCAGACAAGTTTAATTTTTTTTCCCAAAAAATAATAGACCCTATTGGAAAGTTTATGCATTGAAACCGTGAAATGTTGCAATATAAGACGTGCGGTGCCCTCCTTATTTTTGGCTTTTCTTGGATGTTATTTTGGAGTGAGCACACATACTCTGGAGCTGTTCTGTTTGGTTCTCTTCCTCTTCTTCCTTTCCGCTACTTCCCTTCCCATCATAAGTATAAAACAAATAATAACCTCTGTCGCACATGCACTCAGCAGGTCAGGCCCTCTGCTCCCACACTGCTTAAGTTAAATCAGAGAACTGTGTCTCTCTGGATCCCAAAATAATATATGACATTCATTTCAGACACAAGTATCAGTTAAAACTGTGTCTCCACACTCCTTCTGTGTGTCATCTAGCTCCTTCTTTTAGAATAAAAAAAAAATACAATCATGTTGTCCTATCAGGAGATATATTAAATAACATGACATCAGCAAAAAATCATTTCCAAAATTATCAGTCTTTGATCAACCAGTTCCTTTTAGGTTTACAACCCTGCAAACCATCACCTAGGTGTGAAATAGCCAACAGGAATCAGCTAAATGACATCATGTCCTGTAATAAAATGTATATTTAGTTTCCAACTTTCAAAGCATGAGGTCATAAAAAGGACATAACTTGCAATTTCTCAAGGAAGTATATCACATTACAGAGATCTCCTGGTCAGTGTAATATATCCTGTAGCTTCACTGAAACCTGGGGGTGCACCCATGGAAGCACATGCTGTCTTATGTGAGACAATCACGTACAATATACGTACAACTGGGGGGACATGATAGAGGTCTTCAGGTACATGAAGAGGGTAAATAGGGGAGGAACAGTCAGGGTGCTTTGAAGGAAGGAGGAGGGGGCCACTAGAGGGCATGGGTGGAAGCTGGAGGGGGGAAGATTCAGGGGAGAAAGGAGGAGGTGCTACTTCACTGAGAGGGTGGTGGAGCCATGGAATGCACTGCCTAGGGGGCTGGTGGAGACAGAGACAGTGGAGGGGTTCAAGAGGGTGGGACAGGTACAGGGGAAGGGTTCTGGAAGCAAAATCCAATGCAGCAAGAATATCCGGAACTGGGAAGGGAGAAGCCAGAGGTGGCGAAGGGGGCAGCAAGGTCAGCACCCAGGGTGGAGGCTGACCAAACGAGCAGACACGAAAGACCATTAGTCCTATTCTGCTGGCATTTTAGTATGTTAGTAATATTTTTAGATTACAAATAGCATACAATAATAATAACCAACTGGCCTATCGTCACACTCTTCCCCACCTAGAATGAATTTGAGGGCTCTATCCCCTGCATGGGTTGAGCTCCCCAAGTCAGTTAACTCCTCATATTGACGCTTTGGCTATCTGCATTCTGATTGGTCTCTTGAGCCCTATGTAAGATTGTCATGTCATACCCTTGCAAGGCAAGACTCCATCTTAATATTTATTTATTTATTCTCAGATTACAACTTCCTTTGAGCACAGGACAGCTGATTTACAAAGGTTCCATTTCAAAGAGTGGGACGGGTAGACACAGACAGACAGAGGATAACAACAACTATACAATATATATAAACATTCTCAATTACTAATTTTAAAATACAATTCAGGTGGTATAAACTAAGTGGAAGAAGACGGTGGATAGAAATTGGGGAGGGTCAGAGAATGTGAGGGAAGGGTTGCAGCTGGGACTCAATGTCAAAAGAGAGGAGAAGTAGACAGATAGGAATGAGTAATGAAAGAGGGGTAGAATTAAGGATAGGATTAGAAACAGAGTATAAGAAAATAGAGGGAGAAAAGAGGGGGAATCAGAAGCTGCAAGGACAGAGAGAGTGCCGAGGGGTCAAGAGGGTCTACCATTAGTTTCTCCCATTTTTGTCAACCAAACCACGGGGTTGTGGTCAGTTTGTACCTCAAAATGCTGCCCATATAAGTATGACTCTAACTTCTTTATGTCCAACACTACGGCAAGACACTCTTTTTCCACAGTAGAGTATGCCTGCTCCCTGGGAAGTAACTTTTTACTCAGGACACTATGGGATGATCTTTCCCTTGGTTGGATGTCTGACTCAGTACTACTCCAATACCCAGATCTGAGGCATCAGTCTGGACTATAAAGAGTCTGCTATAGTCAGGACTTGTTAATACAGGAGCACTCCACAGTGCCTCCTTCAATCTGGTAAAAGCTTTTCCACAGGCTGGTTCCAAGGTAATTTTCTTAGGCATCTTTTTCTTTACCAAGTCAGATGGGGAGCAGACAGGGCACTGTAATTGGGTACAAATTTCTGATAGTACCCTGCTGTCCCTAGAAAATTCCTGACCTGCTTCTGCATTTCTGGTCTGTGCCATGCCTTGATCACCTTTATTTTTACTTTGTTAGGATGGAGCTGTCCCCAGCCTACAACCTGCCCGAAGTATGCCACTTCAGCCATGTCCACCTGGCACTTCTTAGCTTTGACAGTGAGCACAGCCCTCTGTATTTTGCCCAGCACTTCCTAAGGTGGGACAGGTGTTCCTCCCAGCTGGCAATAAAGATGGCACTGTCATCCAAGTACACCACATCATACTCCTCAGCACCATTTAACACCTGGTTCACCAACCTTTGGAAAGTGTCCAGGGCGTTCTTCATTCTGAAAGGCATTACTTTAAATTCAAATAAGCCTATCGGAATGATGAAGGCCAACCTTTCCCTAGCTCTATCAATTAACTCTAACTGCCAATACCCCTTTGTCAGGTCAGTAGTCGTAAGGTATGTCACCCCTCCCAACCTGTCCAGTAGTTCGCCCATCTGGGGCATCGGGTGGGTGTCTGACTTCATGACTGCATTCAGCCCATGATAGTCCACATAGAACTGAGTAGAGCCATCTGGCTTGGGCACAAGGACTATGGGCAAGGCCCAGGGGCTGTTGGATCTCTGGAGTACCCCTAAATCCAGCATTTCCTCTACCTCCATCCTAATGTCCTTTTGGACACCCTCTGACACCTGATATGCTGTCCACCATATGGGCGTCTGTGTCCCTGTCTCTACATTGTGCGTTACTAAGTGGGTTAGCCCAGGCTTAATGCTAAACAGTGGGGCAAAGTCTGCTAAAACCTCCCTTATTTCCTGGATCTTGTCTGGGGCCAGCTGGGGGTGACAATTTAACTGCCTCCACAAAGGGATCCCACCTGCTTTCTTCCAGCAAGTCCAGAAGGGGTTCTCCTTTGTCTGTCCCTCCCCCAGGACTACATCCTGCAAACACCATGTCAGCCCTGTTAGCATATGGCTTCATCATGTTGACATGGTACATTCTTTCTGTATGTCTTTTGTCAGGTAACTCTATGATATAGTTCATGTCATTTACCTTTCTAACTACTTTGTGTGATCCTGCCCACTCAGCCTGCAGCTTGTCTTTCCGGACCGGAATAAGGACCATGACTTCCTGACCCACCATGTATGAGCGAGCTCTGGCTCTGTGGTCGTACCACACTTTTTGTTTTTGTTGGGCTGCTGCCAGGTTGCTTTGGGCTGTCCCCATAAGCTCCTTCAGCCTTTTCCTAAACCTAAAGACGTAATCCACTATGGGAGTGCCCTGGGTGGCATGCTGGACTTCCCAGTCCTCCTGGATCAAGTCTAGGGGCCCACATATCCAGCATCCATACAAGAGCTCAAAGGGGGAAATCCTGTTGACTCTTGAGGCACCTCCCTGTATGAAAACAACAGGTGTGGAAGATATTTCTTCCAGTCCCTCCCATGCTGTTAAGCAAATGCTTGGAGCATTGACTTCAAGGTACCATTAAATCTTTCCACAAGCCCACTGGCTTGTGGGTGATAAGGTGTCATGCACCTCTGCATCACCCCACACTTCTCCCACAAACATTTCATCAGGTCTGACATGAAGGAACCCCCTCAATCGGTGATAACCTCCTGCGGAAACCGAACATTGGAGAAAATTGTAAGTAAGGCATCTGCCACTTTGTCTGTCCTCAGTGAGGATAGGGAGACTGCATAATCCACTACACTCAGGATGAACCTCTACCCAGAGAAGCTGGGGGTATTTAATGGCATCACAATATCCATTCCCACCATCTGGAATGGCTCCTTCACTATGAGCAATGGAATTAGGGCAGCTTGGGTTTTCTTACCTGCCTTCCCTATTTCTTGGCACCAGTGACAAGATCTGAAATACTCCTTGACCTGCTGGGTGAAGTTGGGCCAATAGAAATGCTGAGCCAACTGCTGTGTAGTGTACATGATTTCCAGATGACCATACAAGGGAATATCATGTGCAATTTTGAGAAACTGCTCACGGTACCCCTGGGGATCGACAAGCTGCCTGCCTATAACCCCTCCCTCTGTCTTAGCATCCTGAGTATACATCAGTCCATTTTCCCAATAAACCTTATGTTTACCATCAACACTCTGTGGTCTGTCAGAGTCTGCCAAAGACCTCAGCTTCTCTAGAGAAGGGTCACTTTTCTGAGTAGCTGCAAACACCTTACACATTCCCAAGGCATGGGACAGGTCCCCTTCAGTCTCTAAACTAGGGTCCTAGCACTAGTGTCAGGGCACTTAGGATCACTGTCATTCCCCCCCTGACAATGGGTGACCCCTCCTTCTTCGTAGTAACCCTCCATAGCTGTGTGGTTAACAGCAACTGGGGAAATTTCTACCCCTTTTCATTAGTCTCCATATCAGGAGACTCAGGCTGGGGAACAAGCCTCCCAGTGGTTTCCACAGTGACTTCTATGGGGTCCAGGGAACTACAATGTCCCCTTCCCGCTTGGCTATGGGTAACTGCACACACTATCCCCTGTTTTTGACTGTTGCCAAGGTTGACGTCAACTGCTAAAGTTTTGGCTACAGCCACCTGTTGCACAGTTCCCCCTGTTTCACCCCAGTCTAGGAGAAAACTAGTGAGTGGCAATGCGGTCTCCTCACCAGTGAACCCTTATACAGTTACAAATTTATTGAGTATAAACTGACCAGGCTCTACCAGATCCCCTTTTATCAGCATCAGGGATTCCCCTGTGTCTTTTAACCCTTTTGTCTGTATACCATTCACAGTGACTGGGTGCATGTGTTCCTTCATGTTCACAGGCATGCTTCCAGGGACACACCAACAACCCACTTCTTTCCTAGCCCGATTTTGCATATTGCTTGTCATTTTGGGACACTGTCTGGCAATATGCCCAGTTTCTTTACAAACCCAACATTCATTTCTTTTCTCAGAGAAATCTTTTCTTTGAAACCTGGGGCTAACTGGTTTTAGTGGAGGAAGTGCGGGTTTTAGCTGCCCTGCAGGTGTGCTTTTCCCTTTCTGTGGTACCACGCCCACCCCATTTGCTCTTACAGCAGGTCTGCTCTTGGCATAGTGGTCCTTGAGTTCTGTTGCCTCTTCACTGTTTTGGGATCTCAATTCTCCAGACAGGTTTTCAGCTCTGCTGGGCATGCCCCCCAAAAAACTGCTCTAACAATAAAGCATTTTCAATTTTATCTACAGAGTTTGCTTCTATTCCTTCCCACCAGTGTTTTAAAAACTTACATTGTTTCATGGCTAGCTCCTCGTAGCTAATATCAGGGCTTTGCCTGAGTTTACTGAATTTAGCTCTGTATGCTTCTGTAGTTAAATCAAACTTTTTAAAAGTACAACTTTAAGTTTGCTGTAATCATTACTGTCCTCATTGTCCATTTGACCCAATGCATCCTGAGCTTTCCAGGTAATAAGCAGGGATAGTTGGAAGCTCCAGGACCTTCTAGGAATTTTTGCCTGAATACAAACTTTTCAAAGGAATTTAAAAAGGCATCCATATCCTCCCCCTCTTTAAATTCAGCTATCAGTTTGAAATTTAATTTGTAACCCAGTCCTGCAGTTCCAGTTAAACCCAAGCCACTTACTTGCTCTGGTGCTGGTGATTGGAATCATAACTTCTCCAGTTCATGTCACATCTGGAGCACACACTCTTCATGGTCCGTCTCTCACTGTTCACGGTCAGCTTCTTGCTGTTCTTGCTCCCTCTTCTCCTCTGCAGCTCACTGCTCTTGCTTCTCATCTCTCTGGAACTCCAGCTCCATTTTGCACAACTCAATCTGCAGCCTGATTGCCTCTGGCTCCAGAATACTGGTGACCTTCCCCTGCTGCTGTGGCCATTGGCTTGCACTGGCCTTGCTGTCCTCCTCACTAGATCTGAACACTGCACTGGCTGCTGGCCCCTCCACACCCAAGATTTGGTCCTTTACAGTCACAGTCTGTGACTCAACATGCTAGGCATCTGCGGCCATCAGAGCATCCATGAGGTTCTGCTTGGTGGCTCTCCACTCATGCAAGACTCCTCTCTCCTTGCACAACTGCTTCGGGTAGTCTGCAGTGTGCTCACTGTAGTTGAAAGCCATTGTCTTCCCTAAGTATGGCTACTCTAACTTGCACTTTGAAAAAAAAATAAAAAAGGTAGGAACTTGACTGTAAACAAAATGATATAGTTCTGTTTCCTTTTTAAAAATAAATCACTGCCTTGTTATGCAAATGAGCTGTACAGTATTAAGCCAACACACAGGACAGTTAAAGCTTGTGTTACCAATTGTTTCACACAGCTGCCAACCAAATCTGTCACAGATGCACTCAGCAGGTCAGGCCATCTGCTTCCACAGTGCCAACCTCAGAGTGCAATAGTGTGAACAGGTAACAGACAGGGTAACTCTCCTGTCTGCTTTTGGGTCCGAATAACCTTTAGTCTCAAGTTCTGGGGGGATTCAAACTGTGAACCTTACACTAGCATACCAAATGTACAGGCTCAGATACGTACCCTCTTCAGGAATTGCGGTACAATCTTTCATCAGGGGCACCAAGCCAGGCTTCCAAAATGAACCCGTAAAACTCCATAAGAGACCTTAGGTATATTCCTACCTTTTCCGAGTTTAGTAACACCATCAATCTGTTGAACAATTGTCAGACTTAACCATCTATACGTCACATGCAAAAAAATAACTGGCAGACACCCAGGAAGTCTTTCAAAGAAAAGGTATTTTTCTAAAAGATGATAAAAATATTACAAATGTAAACACCAAACAATGTATCAAAGAGCTCACAATTACATAAAAGAATAAGGGAAAAGTACACAACAAAAACTCCTACCACAATACATTTAGATCTTTGATGTCTAAGGTATTACCTCTGGAAGTGCTTAAGTTAAATCAGAGAACTGTGTCTCTCTGGAATCCCAAAATAATATATGACATTCATTTCAGACACAAGTATCAGTTAAAACTGTGTCTCTACACCCCGTGTGTGAGTCATCTAGCTCCTCCTTTTAGAATTAAAAAAAATATCAGGAGGTATATTAAATAATGTGACTTCAGCAAAAACTCATTTCCAAAATTATGGGTCTTTGATCAACCAGTTCCTTTTAGGTTTTTGACCCTGCAGTCCATCACCTAGGTGCGATATAGCCAACAGGAATCTGCTAAATGATGTCCTATCCTGTAATAAAATGTATATTTAGTTTCCAACTTCCAAAGCATGAGGTCATAAAAAGGACATAGAATGCAATTTCTCAAGGGAGTTAATCACATTTCAGAGATCTCCTTGTCAGTGTAGTATATCCTGTAGCTTCACTGAAATGTGGGGGGGTGCACCCATGGAAGCACAGGCTGTTTTATGTGAGACAATCATGTTCTATATTTTTATATTGCAAATATCATACAATAATCATAACCAGCTGGCCAAGCACCACACTCTCCATCTCAGGTTCCCAGCCAGACCTTAATACCTTTCCTCCATCAGCTGGTGGTGACAAAGGCTGCCCTGATGCCTCTCTGCATTACAAGTGGATACAAGATGGGCAGGAACACTGGTTTACTGGGATTGAGAAAGGGCAAATTCCATTTTGCACATTGTAAACAATGATACTGTCACCGGTGTCTGCTAAGCCAAAATCTGGTTTTACTAGTGTTTGGTTCTCAGTACTTTATTTAAACATTTTTAACTCTGCTAACATGCTTTTTAGTGATTTTGACCTCCACTATTGGTCATCCTTCCATCTTTGTACCAATTTAAAGTTATTTTAGGTAAAAGATGTGATGGCAGCAGCAGCACTATAGCCCCCATCCCTAAGGTGTGATGCAAGCAGCACTACATCTCCTATCCCTCAGGTGTGAGGCAGTACCAGCAGCACTACGGCCCCTATCCCTCGGATGTGATGGCAGTAGCAAGAGCATTACTCCCCCCTCCCTCAGGTGTGATGCAAGCAGCAGCACTGCAACCCCCATCTCTTAGGTGTGATGGCAGCAGTACTACATTCCCCATCCACCAGTGGTGATGACAGAAGCACTACAACCCCGCCCTTCCAGTGTGCTGGCAGTAGCAACAATGCAGTCTACATCCGTCATGAGTGATGGCAGTTGTGACAGCACTATGATCCCCTTTCTTCAATGCCTGCACCCCACATGCACAAGTTAAAAATTATTTGGACTCTTTGCTTGTTAGAACTCAAATGTGAATTAATCTGAACCACCACCACCAAGGTGGACCACCTTTGGTTTTTTCCATCTATCATTTAATTGCCTGAATAGGATTTCTGCATGTGACACCACTGACCAGGGTTCGGGAACAAACTTGGGTGTTGGAGAGCCAGCCAGGGGGTGAAGGCTTGAGTGTCCAAAGACCACTCACCTTCTCTTGGGAGGGAAGAGTGGGTTCATGGCTCAGCATTTGCTGGCTCCTGGTAGGAGGGAGGGAGCCTGACAGACATTGGTTTGTGCTTTGACATCATGTGGCCTGCACGCTCCCAAGAAAATGGGAAAATACCTGCAGGCCAACTGGAGGATGGATGCTGGTCCATCCATAAGCCCCAAGCTCCAGACACATGTGTCCGTTCTGACCCCTGCCATGCCCACAATACACAGGAAGATCTTTAGGGCAATTCTCCTCCCCTGGTAGCCTCCCACAGGGGTAGGAGCCCACCCAATGAAGGGTTACTTTGGGTTACCTGGCAGCAAGGCAATAAGAGTCAGTAGATGGTGGTCAGGACTCAGTAACAGTGGTAGGAGACCTTGGCAGGCCTGAAGGAGTGGATGGCGAGGGGATAGGAGGAGCAAAAAAAAACTGCCTGAATTTGGTTCTTTGAAATAAAGTGCCTTCACCTAAAAAATACCACATGTGATTAGTGAAGGACCTTCAAATGGAAAATCATGCATTTCCCAAACATGTAGATGCTTTTTTTTACTTGCTCTCCATGAAAAGGGTGTCTCTCAGTTTTCATGTCTGAGCTCAGATGTGAATTGAGCACCACTCTGCCCATCAGCATCATATTTTCCGGGGTCTTACCTTCTGTGTGTCATTGAATGTGCTTTCAAAATCCACTGTCCAAGCATAAGTATACCTAAACACTTAACATTTGCTTTTTTTGAAGCAGTCTGTCAGAAAACTTTTTGTTGTCACTGAGACTGAAACAGCAGGTAGGAGAAAAGGTGCAAAGTATTCCATTCACCTAAATGGGAGGATAACAGTGAAGTCTTTTTGTAAGTGGTGGTAAGGCAGTTTTTTCATTGTGAACATACTTCCATTCAGACTAGTTTTCATTCAAACAACTGAGGATTTTGGATGGCCCTGCTGACTATAAACTTGAATAAGCTAGTTGGTAACAGTGATCCTGCACTTAGCAATCTTACAACCTTGATGCTCACATGCAAAGAATACAATAAAAACCTGACTAAAGTCTAAACACAAGCTTATAAAACACATAAAATATATCTGAACATTTATCTTTACCTCTACAAAAATCATTGTAGCCCAAGTAAAACTCAGATAAGTTACATGGTACTCTGACTACTGTACAATGAAGGACTCATATATTGGTATTTTTTTTATATTCTTTGTAAACCGGGTTAGGCCCACCAGGCAGAACTGCCTGTTTTCAGGGGTGACCCAGGAGCACTGGGGAAGTCAAGTCACTTGTTCAGAGTCACACACTATGCAAGTAGTGGTTGTTGTAATCAAACCCAAGTCTGCTGGATGTATCCAGTTCAATCACTGTTTGTTACTCTAACCACTAGGCTATACTATCTGCCATAAAGACACCCATATATAATGTTTTAATATATGATTTCAGTAATAGTGCACAGTACCTACAATGCAAATTATGAACATTAAACACTTTACAGTTTACTAAAGTTGAATTATTTGCCACTCCATCTGCTTATTTTTTCTTACACCAAAGTGGGTGTATACTTGGCAGAGCACTGAAAATATCTTTTGATCAGGCTTCATTATTCTACATCCAGAAACAGAAACATTTGTTTATTCTGGATTTATTTAATATTGATTTTCTGTGGCTCACTAAACAGAATCTAGCACTGTATGAGGAAGATGTTTTTATATTTTGGAAGTGAGGCAACACATCTTATCTGTTTAGGAGTCATGTTAGGAACAGAAGTTTTTCTTCATATTTAAAACATATTCAAGTATCAGTGTATTCATTTAGTAGTTTGTGCTAACTAATATATGCTGCAGAAAACAGTAAAGGATTTATTGTGAAGCACTCAGGGTCTATAGTAGAACTCCCACAATTTCCCAGCAAGTTTTACAAAAAATCTCCGCAATTTCAGGTTACTTTTCTCGCAATTTTCCAGTAACCGGGCCCATGTGTTCTGATACTTGTATATTTTTTTTGTATCATCCAGTGTAATATAAATAGCAAAAGACATTTAGGCACATACTAAATGAAAATTATGGTTTTAGTAAGGGAAGCATTCCTCAGCCGATGGGAAGGTTGGGGGGAAGCATGGGTGGTCAAACTGAGTGGCTGGTTACAACAAAGCAGTGTGTGTGGTTTGCTTACTGATTCTATACACAGCAAAGCAGAAAGAATGTGAAGCACAGCAGCATTCATGTTAAGATTCTGAAATCTGGGTGGGTTCACCACTGCTGCGGTAGTGCTATTGCTTGCAATGCCAGTGACCCAGGGATGGAAGCAAATTCGGGTTGCTGGAAGTCTGGCCAGGAGAGTAGGATCAAGCATCTGGAGGACTGCTATCATCCTCTAGAGAGCATGGGTTGCAGGTCCTGCTGCTTTACTGCACCCTGGGTGACCATGGGTGGTGATGCAATGGTTCTGCAGAGTGCTACAGAGTGAAAGGGAGGGGAGGACACTAGCCAGGATCAGGAGCAGTGGCATATCACTATGTGTCCTACCTCCTTGGATCTTCTCAAGTGTCAGTACCCTCAGGGACAGAGACGAGAAAACCAGGAACAATCACTGTACATCAGTCACTGGCAGAAGGGACCCAGCTGCCCCAGACTTCATAACCAGGCTCCATGAGGAACCCACTTGTCTGCCAGACACACACTAAAGGACTATGGAGGGGTGACCTTGTGTCCCCTCCCTTCCTGCCTGGGGGGTACAACCCAGGCAGGATAGAAGCAGGCCCACAGGAGCGCCTGAGCATTACCTGGGGTGATGCTAGAGGATACCCAGCATAGGGATCTCTGAAAAGTGGAGACTGATGCTGTGACATGGGGACATAGAAAGAGAAAATAAAAAAAAAAAAATTAAAAAGATGCTGATATCTTAGAGATTCTGTACAGTGACATGCAATTTCCATCAGGCACCGGTACAAGAATTCAAAATACGCAAACCAAGCAGGATTTTGTTATTTTTACTGGTGTTACACTAGTTCCACTGTGTTACTTTACGCAGATGATGCAGTCATCTGTGCAAGTAACCCCTGCCAGAATTAACTTACTTGAGACCTCCAGTGCAACTTTGCATCCCTCGAGAATTGGTTCCAACAGAACAAGCTTGTGCTCAACTACAAGAAGACCAAAACAATGCTTTTCTCAAGTGTGCAGAAGAGAATTAAAGAACAAGTGCTTAACATCATCAACAGTAAGGGTGTCCCTCTAGAACTGGTAGAAACGTTCAAATACCTTGGAGTCACCATCGACCAGACTCTAACATTTGCACCACATGTCAACCAAAACATCTGCAACACTAACAGCAGACTAGGAGCACTATATATTCCCAGCCAATGCCCTTTGGGGTAACCATTGCCTCATCGCTTATGCACAGAGGTTCTTTGTCTTTTAAATTGTGTTTTGTTTTAATTGGGTTCACCACAACATAACCCAGATACACCATCTTAGGGTAGCTGGTTCATTCCACTGGAGTGTTAAACAGACGGGGCATACTGATGAGTCCTGGTAGGCTGAAACACATGTCTATGTCTTCTGTTAGCACCCTTTGCAAACTGTGTGAGAGGCCTTTCAGCACCATGCATTTATGATTAAAGTTGATCCAGCATAATATTCTGTGGTGATTTGCATATGCAGCCCATGATGCTTTGCATTGTGGGGGCATGTGTGATTTTGTATTTCTTTATATATATAGGCACAACCTTACCCTGGAAACCAAAAAAGTGGCAGTTACAAGTTCCATCCTCCCCATAGTTGACTATGGCCTAACAGTCTATGGGAGTGTCATAGACACTGTGTTAAACAGGGTCTGGTTAGTCCTGAACAATTCCAGCTGCTTTGTAACTGGGGCTGACAAACACACACACTTACTCTCTTTAATCTCTCACAACTGGCTTCCTTTGCAGGACAGAATAAACTATCAAACCTGCCTGCAAGGCATGAAAGCCCTCATGGGCATGATGCCCTCAGTGCTGCAAGGTCTCCTACAACCTGCCCCAAATCCTTACCCAACAAGAGGCATGACTATTGGTACATTGGCTTTTCCATTCAACAGAACAGCATTAGCCAAAGGCTCCTTTGCAACCAAGGCACCAAGCTGGCATAATGAAGTTCAGGTAATACAACAGACACCAACTAAGCTGTGTCCTTTCAAATGGGAACTTCTAGATTTACTCCCACCTGGCTCCAAATGTAACTGCTCCTCCTAAAGAATCCCCACCCCATGCACTGTCACTTGCCAGCTTCACACCTTACCCACCACATGATCTCCTCATGCATATGCCTCTCCTCATTCCAATGTGCCATAAAAGCACACAGATTTAACCTCTGACAATGCCCAGATGGGCTGCTTCCTTTTTATAGCTCCTAGTGCCTATGTTATGCTTTGCATTATTTGACCTGTTTAATGTTAACTTTTGTTCACTTTGCATTGCCAAAACAGTACTTATGTTTCTCATTCTGTTTTGTTCTGTCATTGAATCAATATTGTCCAGCCTTTGTATTCGTTCCCATAGACGCCATATGGTATTGGAACCATCCATTGCTGGAATGGATCCAAAATGGCCACTGGGAGAAAATTACGTAATCCGTTTTTAATATTGTCTTTCACATGATGTAAACAAATTATTATTCTGAAGAGGAACCTTTGTAAATAAGCATTTCTGCCCAAAGTTGTATTTCCAAACTTTTAAATAAAAAAATTATAAATGAACAAATAAATAATTACTGTGCTGTGTCCATGCAGGTTGAAGATTATACAATTCTAAAGCCAACCTGGCACTCACTAAATTACAAAGTGGATAACTACCTCATTTTGTTCCTTTGTTTGTTTGCTGTTCTTTATCCAAACTGATGTTCCGATCACAGCTATAGCATACAAGTATTAATGTTGTCATGATGGACATCATACATTCATTTTGTCAGGCCTAAAACTTAATTTTGGGAAGCTTGTGCTGTAGAGAGCACCAACTGCACATCCAGCACTGCAGTCTGCATATAACTACCCCTCCCCACTACTTTACACAGTAAGCTACCCCTTGGTACCCTTGACTGGGCACCCAAACTACTTTGGAAACTTTTTGGTACCATTCTTAGCTTTGGGAAAGTATACCAGGCTCATTACATCTAGAGGTCAGGAAGGGGTGGGGGTGTACAAAAGCAACTTCACACAAATGACCAAAATACCCAGGTCCTGAGGAGAGAACTTTTTGTTAGGGCTATGCTAGGTCTGTATTTCCAGAGGGGTACCCAGTAATTCCACACAGGAAGCAGTAATCTGAATGTCCAAACCAGGCTGGGGTTCTAGAGTGTGACTTTATTCCAAAGATGATACACTAAAGCAAAGATGGATCCACAAGGGTTTACACATCATGGCACAAGGCAATGGCAGAACAACAGAAATCTGTAGTGGACAGAAACACTCCATATCCCAATATCATAGAACCTAAAATTCTATTTGGTGGCAATGGCCTCATCTGAAGCACAAATTTTCTGCTACTGACAACGGCCACAACTGAGCACATTTCCATATGGCATAGGACTTAAATTTTGGTAATGTGGCAATTGGCCATGATGGAACACACTGGTGCTCAAGATTGGCACAATCCACACCAGGGTTAAACTTTCACTTCAGGCAATGACCACCATGTCCTGAATAAGCAGGCGCCCTTACAGAACCTGTAGTGCTGAACTGGTCACTCTAAATGGGGGGCTGCCAACCTTTCACTTCCACGTCCATATCCAGCCATTCCTTTAGAGTTACATCTCAACTTCTAGTAAAACAGTTAGAACTATGCATCCTGGAATGACTTTCACATCCTGCATAAGATAAAAACTACTTCTGAGTGTAAACTTAAAGTCCTGAACAATGTGTCAAGTGTCTCTGGGGACTCCATGATTGTCAGCCAACATTAAAAGCATATGAGAGCAGTCTCAAACTAGAACAAAACTGGTGTATATTTCCCTTTATCAGAGTACACCCCAAAAAGCAGGTACTTTCCACCTGGGAAGCACAAAGTCAGATTACTCATGGCTGGAAAAACAAACAGGCGGCTTCAAAGTCCTGGATCAAATTAGGGGATTGCCCCTTGGATTCATCCTGGCAGTCCTTTTCCATCTCTCCAGGGATAAAAAGTCAGCAACTCCTGCTCTACACAATGGTTTCCACCACTTCTCTTGGTAGGCAGATGTTTCTCAGCACTAGGGTGAGAAAATAGGGTCTCCTCACAGAGCCCACACTGCAGCTCCTTACTCCTCCAACTGCTCACTACGGACTCTCCACTCGAACTAACCCAAGATTCTAAAACTCCCCACTCACAGGCAGCTGCCGTGGCTTATGCTGCTTTGAGAGTTCTAAATGACATCACCTCTCTCATCTGAGCTGAGACCAAGAAAACAGAGAGGGAGCAGATGAAAAACCCATTTAACTATTTATTCACCAGCTGTCTTTTCTACCTAGCACTTTCACTGATGGGATTCTAGTAACCCCAGGGGACTGGGTGGTTACATGCATACAACACAAATCAAGCATCACTAGGACTGCAAAAATACAGTCATATTTACTACTTTACTTATCTGGCCATGAAAGACACACTAGACTACAATAGCTTTTTTCCAGGTATTGGGTTGTACAGTATTTCATCAAACATAGTTAGATGGGGTACAGAGACTGCTGAGGGCTGCATTGTTTTTTAATAAATTTATCTGCTACAATTATCTTATGACCAAGCTCCAATCTTATTATTTGCAGTACCAGTGTCTATGAGCAGGGTTTCTCTTTGTTGCTTGTGCGGTACGGAGAATACATAGATGGTGATAGATCCCTGAAACCACAGATTTCAATCTAGTCAGCACAAATCATGAGTTGCTTCTCCAACTTACCTGATATCACTGCCCCCATTTTATCAAAAAGATGAAAGTCTGCTCTCCCAAACCATGTGGAAACTTCCAAAATGAACATGAACTCTAGCCCTCACCCTTGCCACAAAACAACTGTACCTTACCTCTAATATACAAATATTTTCTCCATGTCTATGCATCTGTTAAAAAAAAACACCTGCAGTAAAATCAGCCCACCAGTCATGTGCACAGCCATTGGTTCTCACAAAAGCCTTACCTTGCCCCAGCATGAAAATATTATCCCCATCCCCATATCTATGCATCTCCCTCCCCCCATTAATGAAGCTGCCTGATAAATTCCCTTACCTGCATTAAGATTGGTGATGCTTGTTATAGTTTTAAAAGCTAAAGATGGTGACCTGGAAATTGCCAGTTGATTCTGGAGTTTGGGACTTCGGTATTAAAGCTGAGTCAACTGCTGTTTTCCTGTCCTCACATTTCAGCAAGCAGGAACACAAAAATGACTGGAGAACTCCACAACTCACAAGTCTATATATTTATTTGTTCATTTGAACTATGCTCAGTCACCACTTTTAGCATTAAAGATCACAGCACTGAATCTGGAACAAACAACCTGGCACTTTGAGGCAGACAGCATCTTCATTAGACCACAACAACCAGGGCCTTGCATTCAGTCAAAGAAGATTTCTATCATCTTTGACATGAGAGAGAGAAAGAGAGAGGAGAGAGAGAGAGAGACTCATGATAATGAGGACCAGGGACAACTCAGCCACGAGCTGTCCTCCATAACTTTGCTCTTTCTGCACTCCATCTTCTCTCATTCATCTACACACTGGCATGCACTGCCAAATCCACGGCCACTGACTGATTGCTTCCAGAAGTTCTGTAGCCTGCCAGCTTGCTGAAACATCTGACCTTGCCTGCTTCTACCTTAACTCTTCTTTTGTTATCGATGTTAAACATACCTGTCAACTGCTATGAATTTCACATAGCGCTATGATTTTCACATTCAAATTTACCCTTGCTCTGCATAGGTTTACTAATGTTCTAAATAATGTTAGTGTTATTTCTGGACACGTAAACTATTAAATCATTGAAAATTGCATTGATAGAAACATTCCTTATCACTAACTATATGGGGCCCACTATTTGTCGACATATTATTTTTTAAAATAAGAACATGCTACACATTCTGGCCATCTGCTGTGATTTTTAAAGGCCAGTGCTATGATTTTTATGTTTGCTTGTGCGTATGCGCAAGAAACATGTTGTGACAGCTTGCTGGAGTAGCAGGTTGTGGAGATGCAGTTGTGCTGTGGCCAGTGCCTCCACTGCTTTTTGGGACTTGTCTCTGTGACACCAGTAAATGAGCATGCTGTCTGTGACAGCTGCTCATAAGCGTGCTACCAACTTGAAACAGTTTTGGCGCTGCAATGAAGGAGCGCCCCCTCATTGCAGGGCATCCCTTGCTGGTGTAACATTTCACTAAACATGGCAGCGGCTGTCACTGTCCACATCTCACAGTCCCATGGAAGCCAAAGTTGGGGGTGCCCTCACCAGTTCATTTGCTAGTGGGGGAGCCCAATTCCTCTCAGCATAATGTTCTCCCTCCTGTTATTTGTCTGCCAAGGGGGATGCACAATCCCACTTGGCATCATGCACCCTCCAAAACAGCATGCTTTCTTTGCTGATGGGGATGGCCCAAACCCCATTGGCTTCAGTCCTCCTTCCCCAAAAATACAGGTGGCACATTGGGAGCCCACCCCAGCATGCCAAATGCACCTGTAAAAAAGAAAACCTTCCCGCAAAGTTTTTCTTTAACCTGTAAACAAGAAAACTGTCCCTTGTTGTCTGCTGTCCCCTCCCCAACCCACACCCACCCTCTGCACCTAACCTCCCCACAACCCCCTCACCCCAGTTAGTTAAAATCCGGCTCCCCATGGATACAATATCCTCCCTCACTGGTGAACTACTGGGTATGTAGTTGCTCCTGGGACCATAAATTGTTAGAGCTGCTGCAAAAACATAACTAAGAGAGAAAAATAAAAGGAAAAAATCTGTGGGATTCATAGCAAGTAAAGATACAAAGTGCTGATGTATACATGACAACCGTACACTGATATCCATTCTCTGTCAGTGAAGTTGGATACAAGTAATGAACATATACCTGAGCTTTTAAACAGGCCCATAACAGCAGCGAAAAACCAAAGAACTTGAAGGACCAGCTAGTACAGTCCCAATTTAAATAATAAGGAGAAAAAGAGAACCAGTTATTACTGGTTATATGTTGGACAAACGAGCAGAATACTCTAAACGAGAATTCAAGAACACAAAGGTGACATAGGGAGGAGGGACGAGACGTCTCCTGTGGCCACACATTTTGATGAAGCAGGCCACAATGTGGCATCATTAACTTTTTGGGGGCTCAAAAAAAGTAAATAAACCTTAAAGAGGTGGCAATTATAGAGATTCACTGTTGAGCGCAGAAATGCAGTGTATTTTCTATATGAGAACCCTTGACCATAGTACAGGAATGAACATAGAAACATAGAAACGAACTGGAATGCCTACATCTAAAAACATCTGAGGGACAGTGAAAGGGCAATCATGACAAACTTCATAGATGTGAAACCAAAACAAACCAAAACAATCAAAAGACAACTACACCAATATAACTAACACAGATATTTAATTAATAAAATGGGGATGAGACAAATAGCAAATGCATAAGGATGCATACCATAATACAAACAGCAGGAAAAGTAAATATTAAAACATTAGAAACAAATACTGGAGTATTGGATATGGTCAGAGGTTCAAACATAAGACACAAATGATCAAAAGGTCATAATGTCGTAATGACCTTGCATGAATGAGAAATGCATATATGAATGATGTAAAAGTTCAAGCTGTTGTAAATATCTTGAGTATACAATAAAAAAATTGAAAAATGTGTAATGTTAAGTTGGAGTATGCAAATTGACAAATACACAATGAACAAACATTCTTATAACACATGATGTGTAAAGAAAACAACACTTGCAGGACTGCAGCATACCAGTACATATGCAGAGCAGAAGGATCACATCTATCTGACCTCACATGCACAACACCATGATTGTATATTGAAAAGTGACAAATACCAAAAAGGGAGGTCAAATTCATTTGACTTCCGCCTCAAAGAATCATGAGCATAGATAATGAAACAAGTAACATGTAACCAATGTCAAAAGTATCTGTAAAACATAGGTTATAAAAAATGTATAGCTTTTTCTTGTTCACATTTTATTAAGGCAAAACACCATGCACATTACAATAACATCATTAATAAAACAAACAGGCTAATAGGATGCATAAAAACAAGCTTTACATCTAGAAATAGAAAATGCATTATTCCACTCTGCAGGGCCTATGTGAGGCCTCATTTGGATTACTGCTCCCCCTTGTGGAATCCATACCTGAGAAGGGATGCAAATAGAATGGAGGGGGTGCAGCGGAGGGCACAAAAATGGTGGAAAACATATCAACCATGAGCTATGATCAAAGATTGGACAAATTAAAGATGTATTCCCTGGAGCAGAGAAGAATAAGAGGAGATGTACTTTTTATGCATAAATTATGTGGGAGGAAGAGTTACTAACACTATAAATCTATCTTACAATAAACATAATTGTAATTTAGAAGCCACAGATATCAATTATCTCTAACATACCCAAAAAATAATAAAGGAGATCCTTTTACCCAGAGAATAATAACCTTGTGGAACTCATTACCTAATTCCTTGTTTGATAATAGAGATCACAAAATCTTCAAGCATAAACTCGATTCAATCCTGTTAAAATAAACATGGAAATTACCAGCTTGGCTGGAGACATACCAAAATGGGCCTCAGCTTTCTGTATGTCTATACCTCCTAGTATAACTCCTAGTATAACCTTCAAATACTTTTGGTTCCATTGCTTTATTGAAATATAAAAACAGAGTATTGGGAGGTCACATTCACTATACCTCAGCTTTAATGAATTAGGAGTATATAAGATGAAATGTATAGTTTTCTCCTGTTAACAATACAGTAAAATGATTGAGAATATTTGAGACTTGCACATCTGAAACCTGTTTCATCACCTCGCAACACCTCACCGTGGAACCACAGGGTTCAGTACAGGGGCCGGTCCTTTTTAATGTCTTTATAAGTGACATTGCAGAGGGACTGGAAGGGAAAGTATATCTCTTTGCAGATGACACAAAGGTCTGCAACAGGACTGATACACAAGGTGGGGTGGAAAGGATGAAAAGGGACTTGGCAAGGTTGGAGGTATGGTCAAATGTATGGCAGCTTAGATTCAGTGCAAAGAAGTGCAAAGTAATGCACCTGGGAAACAAAAACCCAGGGCAAGAGTACACAATGGGGGGTGGGGGTGAGATACTGACAACAACAAAAATGGAAAGGGACCTGGGGGTAGTCATATCAGATGACCTAAAGGTGGGCCAGCAATGTGGGAAGGCAGTAAGGAGGGCTGGGGGGATACTGGGATCCATAGGGAAAGGCATCACCATTAGAAAACTGGAAGTCGTTGGCCCTCTGTACAGACAGTTGGTAAGACCACATCTGGAGTACTGTGTACAGATCTGGAGACCCCATCTCCGCAAAGACATAGACAGGGTGGAGGCTGTCCAGAAGAGGGCAATCAAAATGATGCAAGGTCTGCATCAGAAGACATATGAAGAAAGACTAATGGAACTAAAGATGTATAACCTTGAGGAAAGGAGGGAGAGTGGGGACATGATATAAACTTTCAAATACCTCAAGGCAATCAACAAAGTCCAAGACAGTAGCATCTTTCAGAAAAAGAGATGTGCAAAAACAAGGGGGCACAATTTTAAGATAGAGCGGGGACAGCTCAAAGGTAATGTGAGGAAGTATTTCTTCACAGAGAGGGTTGTGGATACATGGAACAGCGTTCCTGAGAAGGTCATAGAGTCAAAAATTGTGGGGGAATTCAAGAATGCATGGGACAGACATAAGGCAATTTTAGTGTGGGGTAGGAGGAAGTAGGCTGTTGGTTAACTAGGATCTGCAGCTTATCCATTAGGTAGAGAAATGGGCAAACTAGGTGGGCCAGGCGGTCCTTATCTGCCTTCAAATTCTATGTTTCTGTGTTTCTATGGTGAAAGATAGGTATGTGCCAAAATACCACTCCCTTTGTTACTCCTCAACACTGAAATGTAGAATGGATACTAAAAGAGAGGAGCCAGAGAGCTTAACCAACTTAAAAGGGCAAAACCCTATTTTGTTACCCCTGATCATGCTTGCAGCTTGATAGTGTATGGTTGACTAGCAACCGTGTTCATGCATGCGCAAATACACTCGGTCCTAAGTCATAGCACAGCAGGCTGCGGAACTTCACAAAACAGGTGACAGGACAAATTCAAGACAGCTCTGAGCAAGAAGCAATTGGTGTTTCTGATGCTATGCAGTAACTAAACACACCAGAAAGATACAAGAGTGTTTGTGGAGCTGAGCTGAAGAAATTTTAACATTCAAGTAGAAAGCTTTAAAGCGACTTAACAAAATAAGCTTAACAATGAAAAACTCAATTAAAAGAAACATTCAGATTATGTCTCCACAAGACAAGAGACAATGTATCTAAAAGCCCCACAAAAAGGCAGCTCTAAGCATTAAACAAGATATGCTGTTTTAAGTTAAATAGAGGTCAAGCCTAAAATGGCTGCAGAAACATAAATCTTTAGTTGTACAAGCACTGTGGAAACAACAAATTGATTGAGTGCATTTATTTGATTACAGGATGTGTAAGAAGTGATTAAAGACTGAAGTTAAACCTGTAAAACAGATGTGTATAGAAAGGTTTATGGCAGACACTGCATGAAAGGCAGGTGTATATGCTAAAATGAAACCTGTATTATTGAAAGAGAAAGAAAATAAAAAAAATAAAAAATTGAGAAAAAATAAGTATAATAACATGTAACTATATAATTAACAGATAAAGAAAAACCCCATGATCAAACTCTACTCTAGAGTGAAACGTAAGGGATATAAAATAAAAGAAGATTGAACAACAGAAACTGATTTGAAGTGTATGGCTTTGAACAGCCCCCCACACACACACACATTTCCTAACTGCTATCATCTTTTGGCTCGGGTCAGAGATCTAAAGGAGGTAACATGGGAAGGAATCCACCTCAGAGTAGTCCAGGACCTCCCTGCTTTAGTGCAGCAAAAAGAGAGTCGCCTTCCATCCAACTGTCACCAAACCGATTGCTGCAATTTTGGGTCCGATACCCTGCTACCCTTCAAGTTCTTCCTGGCGATACTTCATGAAGCTTTGATACGCTGGAGTAAGCCACCTTTGAACTTAAAAACATGTTTCCTGACCTGTTTAAAAGTTCTTGATGTCCAGGTGATATCTTCGATGCAAGTGCCCCCTTACCTAAAAATGAAACTGTGGTGTTAAATGAGGACTTTGTGCTGATTTTAATTCCTGCCTACTGACTTTTTGGCTTAGGAGAATTCCTTTGGCTGAACTACAGTATAAGAGGATGGACTTGCAGAACCTAACTCAGCTTCTTTCCAACAATTCCGGTATCATACTCCTTACTGTTGGTGCTGACTTTTGGCTATTATACGCCTAATAACCTCTGCTTCTCTGACTTTCTGAGCATCTTTAAATTGGTGAAGGAGTACCAAGGATCTTATGTCTGACGGGATGGTGAATCTTTTCCCCCCACAGTCTGCCTTATTTTAATTACTGGCTTTGCTCCCTTAATAGTTACTCTGCAGTGTTTGATTCAGGCTGAATGTGAACATTTTTTGACTTTGGGCATCACTGTGTGCTCACTACTTTGCAGATGCTAGCAGAAGACTTTGTTATGGACATTATTCTTGATTTGTATCCAACTTCACTGTCAGAGACTGGATATCAGTGTATGGTTGCCATGGAGACACCAGCGCTTTGTATCTTTACTTGTTATGCAGCCCACATATTTTTTCCTTTTTTTTTCTCCATTAGTTATGTTTTTGCAGCAGCTCTAACAACTTATGGTCTCTGGAGCAACTACATACCCAGTAGTTTATCAGTGAGGATATCATATCTGGGGGTTCTTGATTTTAACTTACATATTACATTAAGGAACATAGACAGGTTAAGGGAGGAACAGTGAAGATTAATAAGAGAGAGGGGAGGTGGGCAGATGGAGGCAGTGAAAAGGCAGAGATACTGAATGAATACTTCTGCTCAGTATTCACAAAAGAAGATTAGAAGGAGTTACTTAAACCAGACAATAGAAGCACTCTGGGTAGGGGGGTTGACACCAGTCTATTTACAGAAGATAAAGTCCTGAAAGAACTCCTAAAACTCAAGGTGGACAAAGCAATGGGGCCTGACAAGATTCACCCCAGAATCCTAAAGGAACTAAGGGAGGACCTAGTGACACCACTGACCACACTTTTTAACAAATCATGGGAGGATGGGGTAGTACCTGAGGACTGGAGGAGGGCAGATGTGATTCCGCTTCACAAAAGTGGGAGCAAGGCAGAAGCAGGAAACTACAGACCTGTAAGTTTGATCTCAGTGGTAGGGAAAATGATGGCATCACTTCTGAAAGAAAGAATTTTGAGTACCTAGAGGCCAGCAGGGCACAGGACCCAAAGCAGCATGGATTTACAGCAGAAAGGTCATGTCAGATGAATCTAATTGATTTCTTTGATTGGGTGACCAAAGTAATAGACCGGGGAAGGGCTGTGGATATGGTCCACCTAGACTTTAGCTAGGCATTTGACACAGTCCCGCACAAAAGATTAATAATCAAGTTAGCCAGCCTGGGAGTGGGTCCCAAGGTGGTAGCCTGGGTAGCAAACTGGCTGCACAACAGGACACAGAAGGTAATAGTGAATGGAACACATTCCAAAGAAAGGGGGGTTACTAGTGGAGTACCTCAGGGCTCAGTACTGGGTCCAGTCCTCTTCAACATCTTTATAGGTGACATTGCAGACAGTCTGGAGGGAAAGGTATGCCTCTTTGCAGATGACACAAAGATCTGTAACAGAGTTGATACACAAGGCGGGATAGAAAGGATGAAAAGGGAATTTGCAAGGTTGGAGGAATGGTCAGACATATGGCAACTTAGATTCAATGCAAAGAAGTGCAAAGTAATGGACCTGGGAAACAAAAACCCAGGAGAAGAATACACAATAGCAGGGAGGTACTAACAACAACAAAAATGGAAAGGGACCTGGGGGTAGTCATATTAGATGATCTAAAGTTTGGTAAGCAATGTGAGAAGTCAGTAAGGAGAGCCAGCAGGATACCGGGAGGCACTCTGATGGAATGAAAGGTGATATGTGTATGGATTGAGACCACCTTAGGTGTTAGGAGATGGAGAATAGGCATTTTGAGAAGACAAAATGCTAAAGGTCATTTGAACATGTTTTATGGGATTGTGATATAATTTCCACCTTCTGGGAGTCTATAAATGCATCATTAGATCCATTCCTAGGCTGTGAGACCTATTTCATTCCAGAAATCTGTCTTGTGGGCCTATATCCTTCTGATTTATTTGGGCCAAGGAAAGCACATTTGGCTTTGATCTCCATTACTGATAAGTTAATTATTGCCTGACATTGTTTGGATGATGTAATACCTTCCAGTCATGAACGGCACCAAGAGACTATTCAAGCCTTATTAATAGAAAAGCAAACTGCCTCTCTTAAGCATTGACCTGATTTATATTGGGATGGATGGGAAGCATTTTATGCTTTATTGAACCATCCAGAGAATTCACAGTGGATACTGCCAGGTTAATCTTTGGCTGGCTTCCGAGTATTTAATAACGTTTCTCTATATTTTATGTTATACTTTTTAATAGTGAGTTGAGTATGCCCCAGGGGTGGGAATGAGGGAGCTAGTCTGAGCTGTGGGGGGAGGGAGGGGGGATCGTTATTTGTTTTTTGAAAATAAAATGTTTAATAATGCATATTTTGCTGTAGTATAGCTGTGAATCTGTTGCAACTTGAAACTTTCTGTTGTATTTTTATGCTTTTCAATAAAGTATATTTAATGACAAAAAAGGCCATTCTTTTTTAATCAGTCTGCTATCATACCTTAACTAAAATTCACAAAATTAAAAAGGAAGCACATTCCTTATCATATTAAATTTTTGATTGTTGGTTTAACAGAAGCAAACTTTAAGCATCCATATTTGGTGTTGTTTGGTTGGCAGAGAGGTGGTTTGCCACATTCAGTGTTCAAGATCAGCCTTTGACTGCTATCCAATTTGAGGAACATCCTTAACACTGAATTAACCTAAATGAGTTCATATTCTATAACTCCGCATGCTACTGGGTATCTAACAAAACAGTGCTTGGAGAACAACTGATTGCTAAATGTGTCTGATATGGGAATACTTGTATGGGAATACAGATATATATATATATATATATATATATATATATATATATATATATATATATATATTCCATGTTACGACACCTTTCCCTTGTCGGACTATTGTACCAGAGTGCTGTTCCTGCCTGATGGAGCTAGGCCAACTCTTGCTTGGACAGAGTGATTACCTGGTCTGAGGTGATGGAGGAAAAGCTTCCTTTGGTATTGCCATCAGCACTGTAGAAAGGTCAGCATCCACTCATTCACCCGCCTCCACTGACAGATCTCACTAAGACTGGGCATCAACTGACTCACAAAGCCCAAACACATGTAGACTTGGAATTTTGTTTTTATTTTATACTACACTACATCTTTCAATGTTAAGTTAAAAAGAAGTTGGACAAGCAAAGTAAAGGCCTGCTGGCAAATACTATACAGCTTTAATTTGGTGGTCAGCACACAGTGACTGGAATTATGATCTTCATTCAGGTCCCCAACCCCCTCTCTCCTTACCTAATGTAAACTGATGAATTTCACACAGGGTATGGTGCGGACTGGTTCAGCTTGCTGAAGCAGCCCAATAAAGACTCCACACATGTTGTGCAGGGTACCAGGAATAAGGCAGATCAATAGTAATTAAGGACAAGTTAATGATCGATGCCTAAGCAGATAAATATTGGCTGCTATCAATTTTAAAAATGCAGGTTTAAGCTCACCTGAAACTTTGTTGATTGTCATAATATTAAATAATTTTAATACTTGGGTAGGTTTCACTACATGAAAACATGAAAATAGAAAGAAGGGGGAGGAGGTGAGTTAGAAGGTGAACAAGAAAAAATCACAAGAAGAAAGATGATATTGTAGTCAAAAACAGCCTTGAATTTGAATATATCAGTAAATTTGCCCGTGAATAATTCACTAATGACAAAAGATTGTAAAGATATTTTCAATATGAGATACAGCATCACATGACTTTTGACTTTCAGAGCAGTGCTAGTTTACTCACGTGGTAAAGCTGATTATAGTAGTATACTTCTATGGTACTCCACATTCCTTACTCATGTGTTTCATGTTCACCAGATAGGCTGATGATGCACATGTGATCTCCAAACTTTGGAGATCTCCTCTGCTCCCTGTACTCCCAGAATCCTCAGTTATACATTTTCCAATGCTGTATCATTACTCATAAAGGATTCTGAGGAGAGAACCTTGCTCATGAAACCAGAAAGAGTTGGAATAGATAGTTTAGGAATAGATAACAATAGTTTTAGGAATACCAGCATATAGTAGCTAGATGGAGAGTGGGAACCCCTGCCTTTGTAGTTGTGTGTGTCCTGTGAACCATACCATAGGCCACTGAGCCATCCTTAAGCCCAGGTCAATTCTCGATGTCTTTGTTGATCTGTAATGTCTAGTGAGGTCAGCATATGAATGGGTGCAACCACAGGGCCCCTAGCCTTGGCCCTTGCTAGACAGGTCCACACAAAATCAGAGATGAATAGATGGAGTTTCAAGTTGTGGACTTGTGAGTTATGGCCCCTGGTTCTTACCTCTGTTATGGTCATATATTCAGTCATTGTGGTTCTGCATGTAGGGTGGGCCCTGGAGTGCCACAGAGTTATACTACTACAATCACCTTTACCTGGTGAGTAAACTGCCATTGTAGTACATATATCTCTATGGCACACCACAGTCCTTACTCATGAGTTCCTAAAAAGCAGTGAATCTGAGTCGGGTGGGGAAGACCTAGTACAACCAGTACATTAATGTCTGCTAATCCTCAGAAGATGAACTGGTAAATGTACCAGTATGTATTGGTGAGACCAGACATGAAGGGGTCAGAAGTTTCTGGTCCAGCAAATGTCCAGCCATGGCTATAGGTTGCCTCTTGATAGGTGATGCAGAAGTAAGCCTGCATTCATTCCTGTCTATCCATTATGCCCTTTGAGGTGGGGATCATGAGACAATCATGGTTCTCATTATAGTTGTGGATTACTCGATACCCTATTGTCAACACCCAATTGTGGAAGTTATTGTTGTGTCTGCTTGTGTGCCTGGGATGTGACACCTATTGTATGTAGTGGATCTCCAGAGTACTGGGTGGTTATTAGGTGAGCCACCGGAGGCACTCTGTCTGGGACCTCTGTTCAAGCTATTGGATGTTGAAAAGAATGATCATTCAATCGGAGTTAATAGACCTTATAGTGGGCAAACATTGTCACTTGCCATGATGTGAGATCTCCCAGTCTGTGATACCATCCGTAGCTGCATAGTGAAGTTGAACCATTACTGTCTACTCAAGCCTTGTCAAGCTGTACTGTATGCTGGATAGGTCCCATATAATTATAGGACTACTATATCTCATCCCCTGCATCAGTTATATCCGAACTATAATTAAGGTAGCTCCAAGGGCTTCTTGTAGTTGAACCTCTCCTGTGAACATCCTGTTGTTTGTCCCCCATACCAGGTAATTGCACTGGGAAGTTTTGTGTGAGGCTTCCAAGGGCTGCTTCCTACCCATTAATGTTGTAGTGCCACTATCCATATCTCACTGACATCCTTACAGTTCTAGTGGTAATGCTATAATGTGTCTTCTGAAAAGTTAATATAGTTCATGCCTACCGTGATCAAGAATTATGTACAATATGGCCACTGCTAGAGGAAAATAGTCCAGTCCACTGTGATAGAGGAATGTGTACAGTTCAGCCACTACTAGAAGGGCTGACTGTAATACTTGATTGGTAGAGTCTGCATAGATGTACTGACCTGTAGCCACTGGAGCGATAGGTCTAAATGATCAATGTAGCCACTACAGTGGGGCAGAACCGAAGTGCTTATGTAGGGTGCTGTCTCTATATGGTGGCATAGCATAGCATAGCATGAAGGGATTGAAGTGCATAAGCTTAATGAACTGAAACCTTCGGCAAGATAGGTCTGTGTAAGCTGTAGCTGCTACCAAGTAGCTGACTAAGACACTTACAGTAGAGCATTGTCTCTAATGAAGCAGTGTTGCCTGGGAGGGTGTGTTAGTCATTTAAGTTCCTTAAGATTAGAGGGCGTGATCCCTGCCCACTAAGCCATGATTGGTGGGTTGTGATACCAGACTGACTAAGGATGTTGAATTATAGTTCTCTCAACCACTTCTTCATAGGTGCATGACAATGATAAGTTGGAGGATGCTGTTGCTATTTCTGCTTGTAATGTTATGAACATCCCCTGTCCCTTCCTCCATGGCAAGGATTGATTAGGTGACACAAAGGATGGTCGGTGTCACTGCTGGGAGCCACTGCAGTAGGGGCTTCAAGAGGCCACCAAATGAGGATGACTGTGGCTTCCTAGTGGAGTGGCCACTAGGTGTAAGATTTTGAGTTGCTATACGTGGCCTGGCATTATTCTTGGTGTTGATGCTTTGAACATCCTGTGTCCCTTCCTCCATGCCTGGATTAATTGAGTGATGGGAAGAAGGATCGCTGCTGGAATCAGCTGCAGTAGGAACTCCATGAGATCTCTGGCCATGACTGACTGTGGGCTTCCCAGTGCAGTGGCTACTATGTGGTAGCCACTCCTAGTTGTACAACATTATCAACAGGTAAACAGTGTGAGCTGAAGTCAGCCATGGTACACTGTAGTGTGGCCGATGATAGGGGCCACACGAGTTGTCCCAATGACTTAGTCTGTCAGATGATGATGAATGGTGGAAAGTGTAACTCTCATGATGGTGTGTGATATGCAATTATTTCTCCATGCCCTATCAAGTGCTAAGAACAAAGACATAGTGCTGCCTGTTAGTGGTCTGTATGTGTGTGTGTGTGTGTGTGTCTGTGTGTGTGCGTGTGTGTGTGTGTGCACCTGCACACTCAGGATCAAATGACTTGATACACTCAGGCTGCTAAGTTGGCTGGCCCTGCTGTTGTTGTCCGAGTTAGTGTTATCCATGTACGCCAGTGGAACTGATGCTGCACCCTGGTTAAAGGTGTACTGAACTAATATATATATATATATTTATTTAAAAATTTGGTAACTGGGAAAAGTACACGGAGCCGAGTTTCGTTTTCAGGTGCAACCTGGGGGAAGGGTCCAGTGAGGGCGTAAAAACAATTGTAAACATAGCAAAAACTAACATCGACTAGATAGCATATAATAGGTCATACATCGTATAAGTGGAAACTATTGAATACATACATTACATACATACATAAAAAGCTTTGCAAAATAGTCTTAGTTGTGAACATAATTACAAAATGGAGTGGTATGTACAGTATGGTAGAGTACAAAATGACTGACAAGTCAAGAACAAGTCATAGAAGAACATTAAAAAAAATATATCACCCTAGAGTAGAAGCACAAAAAAATGGGGTGGGGTGGTAGCAGAAGTTAATACTTTGGATATGCTTTTGAGAGTCAAGGGAGGGGGAGAGTCAGAAGAGGAGAGATTCAGGAAGAAGTTGAGCAAGTGCAAAAGAATATGCTACTCAATAAAAGTTTGCTTTTCTTTTTGAGCCCACTATTGTCAGTGGTTCCTTGAAATAGACTATAGACACCCCTCCTTTTATGGGAGCATGAGGCAGTATAACATAGTGGTTAAGGGCACTGAGTTGCAAATCTGGAGGCCTGGGTTTGAATCCCATCAGTCCCCACTTGCATACTGTGTGACCCTGAGCAAGTTACTTATCTTCCTTGGGCTCCCAGGTCACATCTGGAAACAAGCTCCAGCGCTGTGTGCCTTTCCTGGTTAAACAATTCTCCCTTTCCGTTAGGAACACTATACTCCTGACAGGACATAATATCTGATTGCTTTTACTGGCTGCTTGGCCATGATACTGCAGTCACCTGAGTTTTCAGTCCGCTTATCGTTTCACTACTGAGTTTTGATCAGCTGATCTGTAGAAATGCATTCATGTGTTGCCTGTCACATAGTAGCCCCAAGAGAGGGCTGCAGAAAAAATGTGCCCTTCTGGGAACGGAGCCCTTGCCCCCAGAATATGGTTATGGTGCTAATCCACTGAGCTGTAGGCTCGCATTGTCAGACCTGCCTTTTCTTGTGTGTGGGGTGGTTTGTGCACGTGCGACCCTCTGGTCCCCTATCAACACAGCCCTGGGTGGATAGCCCAAGCACAGCTTGTGATGTGCCTGCCCTCCCTGGACTCCATCACATGCTGGGGATTTTTACTTCGGTATGTTGGCAGCCCTATGCTTAGAGCAAATGGTGGGTGATGCAGAAAGACAGAGTTATATGTTGGGCAGTATGGTAGAGAAGATTGTGCTGATGGCGCTAGACAGTGAGAGTGTACAGCAGTACTATGAGAGGCACTCTGATGGTGGAATGAAAGGTGATATGTGTATGGATTGAGATCACCTTAGGTGTTAGGAGATGAAGAACAGGTATTTTGAGAGGGCAAAATTAATCAGTCTAAAGCTCGAGTATGTCCCAGTGCTGTGATGGGATTCCATGAATCTCAATATTTAGGGGGGAATTCGACTCTATCCAATATAAAGGTCTTTTTGATAGGATTGCCCCTCTAAGATGGTTACTGACCATTCACATCAGTTCAATATAAGATGGCCATCATTCAGATTAGCCAGGGTGAACAATAAGGCCAAGGCCATGACTGTATTGTTGGCAGAGGTATATATTGATGAACGTCATCTATGGCCTTCCCTCTTGTATTGTTTGGTAGTGGTCTGTGAGGGGGGGTTCCATGTGGCTTTGCTATGTGTGAGATGGTGCCTGCTGTATTACAGGTGTTGTGATGTCCAGGTGATAATGTCAGGGGTTGGCCTAGAGTGTGGATGCACTTGCATCATGAAAGTGGAGGCCATAAAATAAGGTAGGTTTCCCAAGGAAATGAGCAGTGGAGGGGGGTTCCGAGTAGAAAGTTAATTAAGGGTAAACCTGGTGAGCTCCTCATCTTAGGCACATTTTAAGAACTCTAGCATGGGTATGACTTATGAGTTAGCCAAGATATGGTTCATTTCACTCCTCTGAGTAAACTGAAACATATAAATCACACAGGACAACTGTATTTTCCTGTGGTAATGCTCTGTGCTTTAGGCAAGCACGTACCAGCATACTACCACTTAGCTCTAGTACGATCTGATCGATGGAGTGGGACCATGGACCATATTAACCAGGCTGTGGGCTTCTTGGCTATTTGTGTTAATGTATTGGCCAACTCTGGTGCCCATAAGGGATCAGGTGTGTTTGGGTTGTGGCACTTGAGGTGATGCGACCTGTGCTTAAGGGAAAAGCTGACTATATGTGTATGTGTTTGTGTATATATATATATATATATATATATATATATATATATATATATATTCATTGCAAAAAACTCTGTTAATGCATTAGTTAGGGTTTCTATTACAGTGACCAAAGTCAGGAAATTCGATGTTAAGGTTATCAGCCCTACCACCCCACCCCCAGCTTCCCTTCACACAACAACAGGCGTTGGGTTTGTATTGAGGTCATTGACCCTAACTCTCCCCCATTCTATGTGTAAACAAGCTGATATGGTACACTATAGGAGAATAGGGTGAGAGTTAGGCCCGACATCCCCAAGGAACACCCTGATGCCTGTTGTTGTGTGGAGGGTAGGGGGTGGGGTGGTAGGGTTGGTAACCCTGACATTGAATTTCCTGACTTTGGTCTCTGTAATAGAACCCCCCAAATGATGCATTAATGGAGGGTTTTGTTTTTTTGCAATGAATTTTTCTTGATAGTATAATTGTGTGCTTATTTTACTGTGGAATACAGGGTCCAAAGGACCCTGTGCTCCAATCCCACCGTTGATGCACAAATGTATGTAGGTGTGCCTCTGGGCCCTATACTTCCATGTGTCAAACAACAGTAATCAAATTGTCAGCATAGCCATCTTTTTAACCTACCTCATGTACCCCTCTGTCATTTCATTAATCAGCCCAAAACGTGATTTTGCACAGGATATATGCCATTCAGTACCACAGTAAAGAAAGCATGTTTTAGGCAGAATGTGAAAAATGACAGCTGTACCATTCATGAGGTGGTGTGTAAAAATGGCAATGTTGAACATTTGGAGTCAAAATATTTTAAATTACCAAAGTTATGCACATGTGTAGAAACTACACAATGCATGTTCCTACAGCGGCCATCTTGGGGAATTTTTTCACCAAATATTTAACATGGGCATTTTGGGATCCCACCTCATGAACTCTGGCAGTTATTTCATTGATCGGTCCCGAAAGGTGATTCCATGCAGTGACTGCAAAATCACCTTTTGGGACTGAGTAATGAAATGACAATGCCAATGTTCACGAGGTGGTGTCCCAAAAACCCCATGTTGAAAATGTGATGGAAAAATACTGAAAAATGTTCAAGATATCAACATAAGTTCAAAGCGCCATTATATGGCACTTACATCGATTCTTCAGTTTGTGGTTCGGCTTTGAAGAGTGCTGATGTGTCCCAGTCCACAGAAGATGACAGACGTTGACCTCCAATTGTAAGTATTGGGCAAGGTGGGTTATGGAGTGGTGGGGAAGGGGGAGATGACAAGAGACCATTTTCTTTTTTTACAGGATTGTTTTTAAATAAAAAGACGTTGGAGGACATTTTTTTCTTTTTCCGGTTTAATTTTAATAAATAAACATTTCAAGGCACTGGGGATGGACTCCCCAGTGTCCCACAGTGACAGTACTGGTGGTGCTGGTGGGGGGGTATTATATAACTGGGGACACTGGGATTGGGCTCCTCAGTGTCCCACACTGTTGGGGGTCATCTAGTGCTGAAATGGGAAAAGGACATCCCGATGTCAGCATAGAAATGTATTTATTAATCAAAATGACTATTTTCATTTCACGAAGTAGGATCTTGCTTCATATCTCATCATACGAAGTAAGATCCTACTTCGTATTACTTGACTATGAAGGAAGAATTTGTAGATTAATTAAATGCCTATTTTAAGGGCATTTTTTTCTCAATTGTTAAACCAGGTGAGACACACTAAGCTGAAAGCTTTTTTACAGGTGCAACCTGGGAGCACAGGGAAGTTAAGTGACTTGCTCAGGGTCACACAGTGTATGCAAGTGGGGGCTGTGGGATTCAAACCCAGGTCTCCCGATTTGCAGCTCAGAGCCTTAAACCACTGCGCTATACTGCCTCCATTTTGGAGCAGTAAAGTGCAAAATGCACATAAGGGGACCCAGTAAGCAAGCTACAGTACATGTGTTGGTTCCTCCCCAGATCACCATTTTGGGGGGATTTCCAAATTTGAATATTTCAGGCAAACTGAAAACAAGATGGCAGCCATATGAAAGAGGAATTTTCTCATACAATGCAGGATTCCTCTTTCGTTTCATACAGCTATATTTTAGTGCTTCCTGAGCATGCTCAGAAATGATTTTTTCACATTTTTAAATTGCAATAACTTAAAAAAGTCTTACTGTTTTTTCACCAGACCAGCAAAAGGCACATATGTGAGTTTGTCCCTTTCTGCCCTGAAAATTTCAGACCAAAAAATTGAACCATCTATGCAGTAGGCAAGTTCAAAGAAAAATCCCAGCAAAGACAATAAGCAAAAATGTGTTTTATTCACCTCTCTGTAACTCAGAAGTCACAAATCTGACTGGCTCATAGCTTGCCACATCAAGAGATCTACTCCACAGGACCATGCATACCAAATTTTGTGCAAATCCATTGAATGGTTGCAAAGTTATTAAAGTGCAAACTTTTGAGTTTAACATTGAAGTGCATACTCAACCCTAACTATAGGGGCACACCTGTGCCCCTATAATATTAATACATATATATAGCACCAGTATATTAGGATGCAGAATGTCTTGCAAATCTGTTGTGTGGTGTTTTAGATGGAAACTGTCAAACAATCCTAAATTTACAAATTTATTCACATTTCTTTGTCTATCTGTATCTCAGAAATGCCTTAATAATGTGGTCTGACATTTTTGGGGTACAAAGTCTTTGCCTCACAGATTTTCCTTTGAAGGTGTGGTGAAAAAATATTAATCCATTCAAAAGTTATTAAATTTAAAATTTTCTCATTATTTTCTTGGGGTTGCGAACCGTAATGCTCACCCCATTTCAACAGTTAATAACCTGACATGGGTACAGAATAAAACAATGGGGTGAGCATTATGGTTCACAACCCCAAGACACACCCCTTACACCTGTTCCTGCATGCAGGGTGGAGGTGGGCCTTAGGGTTGGAAGCCAATGATGAGGGTGGGGTGTTCGTGTTGGAAGGCGAGGGTGTGGGCAGGGTCTTATGTTCGGGAACCCTAAGATCGCATTTCCCTACTTTTTACACTTCAACCCTAATGGTGCATTAACAAAGTGTTTTGCAATGTATATAAGTTTCCCTGTCCGCTGCCATCACCGAGGATTCTGCTGACTCCCTGCCACCCTCCCGGTCCCGCTCTTTGGACTCCTTCAGAAGACGGTCCCAGCGCAGCAACCGAGCAGTGCTCATGGTTACAGTGGTGCCTCCGGCTGTTTCCTTGGCCGCCGCCATCTCAGAGGATTCTGCTGACTCCCTGCCGCCCTCCTGGTCCCGCTTCTCAGACTCTTTCAGAAGGTACAGCTGCTGTTTCTCCCTGAGTTGGCCTGCTTATGGCGGCTTTCAAATTGGTGTGCCTTTTTCACTCCTAACTTCGGATTGGATAAGCAGTTACCCTCAGGCTCCTGATTGGCGCGCCTGCAAACCGTCTCTCCAAACCACTTCTTCCTGCTGTTAATCTATATTTCCAGGCTCAGGGTCTGAACACTTGCAGTGGTACTTTTCTCTACCCCCAACCCAGGCCTCCTATTAAATAATCTATCTGTCCCCGCCTTCTACTGCTTACTCCAACCCTACTAGCTCTCACAGTCCTTTTCTGCCCCTCCCTACTGCCATGTAAAAACTACTGCTCCATTAAAGCTGCTCTGCACTGTTTTTGTCACCATTCTTTATCCTGGCCTTCTCCTCCAACTTTTCTTTAGTAACCCTGGAACTTATTAGAAGTATCTCTCTCCCTTTTCTCTCTCTGTCCTTAGCCCACCTCTGTCCCTATACACTGTAGCCTCCAGTTCACTGCCCTTTTGTAACTTAATTGTTTTATACTGCTACCCTTACTGACCCCTTGTTAATACCATCTTTGCCGCCCAAACCCTCCTTACCTGTCTATCTGGTCTATTCCCCTTCTCTCAACCTGCCCTAATTTTTTCTCGCTTTCACCCTCTCAGTCACCCTAACTCTTTATTATTTTAACTTTCCCCTTAGTAAAACAGGTCAGTTGCTATATATCTCTCCTCCTTTTTCTACTGAATCCCTCTCACCTTTATACTCCTAGTGTCAGGGCCAAAAATGAATAAACAGGCACTGCTAATGCTACTCATATCTACTCCACTTCTGTTACACCTATCGATTCTTGGGGTCCCTCTTTCCAAAACTGCTCTTCCACACTATCGACTCCATGACTTCACATTCTCAACTCTACTGGTATCACCCGCAGTATGCTATAATCCCACACCATTACTTCTAAATAAGGCCTGGATTCACCTGGTTGCCCTTGCCCTTAATTCCAGGACCCTGTAAATCTGTACTCTTTCACCTTTCCTGCATCGTAAGCTATGGTACCTCCTCTTACTGGTCACCCTACTCTCTGGGGATATATAGCCAGACCCTGGACCCTTAACCTCATCAGCTGCTCCTATCTGAAATGGCAAAGGCCTACTTATAACACACCTTAATATCAGGAACCTCAAGCGAAATTTTGTGGAACTTGAATCTTGGACTGCACTTTATAAGCCTGATATACTGTGCCTTAATGAAACATGGCTGAAGCCATCCACCTCTAACTCTTGGTGCACTCTACCATCCTATAATCTGCTGAGGAATGATAGATCAGCCCCTAAAAGGGAGGGAGGTACAGCCATTTATTATAAATCACACCTCCAGCTCTCTAAAATCAGCTCGGCTCCCATGAACCATTGTGAGGCACTTCATGCCCTCCTCACCCTCGGCACAAAGAAATTGCATATTGTCTGTGCTTACAATCCCCCTACCCATGGCCTAAAAGGACTGGATGAGCTTCTTGACCAAACCACCATTCTCTCCGGAAACAATGAAGTCCTTATACTAGGTGACATCAATTTAAACTGGCTGGGAAATATATACATGACAGCCCTGACTAGACTACAGAGTTTTAACCTGCATTAACTTATCTCCCTGCCCACCAGAACTGCTCCTCATTTCAATACTAACACCTTGCTGGACTGGATCATGACAAACCTCCCTGAGAATATTGTAGATGTAGGAATTCTATCTGACACCAAAACAAACCACTCCCCCACTTTCTGTGTCTGGGGCAAAGGTGGGCCTGAACCTATGAAGCCCTGCTTCATTACTTTCTGCAATTTTGTGAACTTTGACCCACAGGCCTTCTTGTTTGATGTAGCTTGCATTGACTGGTCCCCTCTCTACATCTCATCAGATGTCCAGACAGCCCTAAATATCTTCCTGACAAAATTCTTAGAACTACAAGAAAACCACTGTCAACTTGTTACAAGGTGGGTTAGAAATAGTCAGACTAGGCTAAAATCTGACCTATTATCTAAATTAAGAAAGAGGGACAAAATCTGGCTTTGCTACAAGAAATCAGGTCTTCTTGCAGACTTAAACACTTACAGAGCATTAAGAAATGCTTGTAAGAAAGAAATCGAACAAGCAACAAGCTCATACTGCAATAACCTTCTATTAGACTCCCAGGAGGACCCCAAAAAATGTTGGTCCCATATTAAGTTCTTCCTGGGATTGAACCAATCATCCACTCCTAATGACATGTCTCTAAATGGGATCCATTATAACAGTCACCTCACTATTGCAAACTTCTTTAATAGGCAATTTGCTGACCTTACCCAATATACTTCCACTTTCCCTACTCAGTCTAACTCCATCTCACCTGCTAACTCCTGCAGGCCTACTTTCCATTTCAGGTCCATCCTAACTAGTGTGGTTCTCTGACACTTAAGAAACATCTCGGAGCATACAGCTGTTGGGTCTGATAACCTGGAACCTAAGTTCCTAAAATTGGCTGCTCCCCACATAGCTGCTCCCCCGGTTAAAATATTTACCCTCTCTCTGTGTCAAAGTACTTTCCTGGATATTTGGAAGATGGCCAGAATTACCCCTGTATTCAAAAAAGGCGACCCACTTGACCAATTGAATTACCGTCCTATTGCCATCCTATCTGTCCTCAGTAAAATTCTTGAGAAAATAGTTGCCACCCAAACAATCAACTTTCTACTGGAACATGACCTCTTAACTTATGCCCAACATGGTTTCCGCAAGGGTCATAGTACCACTACTGCCCTACTCAAACTCACATCTGAAACCTTAGTGGCTATGGACTCTGGCAGGCTTACTGGGGCCAATTTTATTGATATGACCAAGGCATTTGACCTTGTTGACCACTACATCATCATTGCTACCCTAAACTCTCTAGGCTTCGTGCTAAATGTTGTAAACTGGTTTGATAGCTGTCTGTCTGATAGGTCTCAATATGTGAAATTTAATTCCACCCTCTCTGACAAGGCTACCATCAACATTGGTGTACCTCAAGGGTCTATTTTAGGTCCTCTGCTTTTCACTATTTGCATTAATAGTATTACCATGAATCTCCTCAGTATCTCCTCCCTACTATATGCGGATGGCATTGTTCTGTACTGCAGTTCAAATAGCATCGCAGACATTAACACTAAACTCTCCAGTGATTATCAGCTTTTACAACAGTGGCTTGTAAATCACAAACTTCTCCTAAACAAATCAAAGACCCAAGCTATGTTATTTGGCTCCAGTCTCAATCTCAAACACTCTCAAACCCACTTTAATGTCTCCTCCTTTGATAGCACATCTGTTGGAGTGGTTAATTCTTTCAAGTATCTAGGGGTCACTCTCGACCCATCCCTGAGTTTTGACCTCTACCTTCATACTATCTGTAAGCAGATTAACTCCAAACTCCGGATCACCTACCAAACAATTTATGCCCTCATTCCTTCAGCTAGACTTGCTATAGCCCTTGGGATATTACTTCCCTCTCTCACTTACGGGGTTGCTATGTATGCCTCCGCCAGCAATTCTAGTCTTTGTAAGTGGGACGTTACATACAATAACATCTGTTGCTTTGCATCCAGCTCCCCCTGGCTCAAACATCATTGCCTCCTCTACTCAGATCTAGGATGGCTTCCACCACTTGAACTAAGGTCCTATGCACTTGGGCCTATTACTGATAACGTTATCAGATCCCATATCCCTAATTCTCTGGACTGTCTCCTTCCCTACCAGAAAACCAATTATGCATTGCACTCTGCAGTAAATATCCCTGTCCTCATCCCAAGACATCACACAAATAAAGGTGGTCGTGCCTTTTCCTGTCATGCACCCTACTGCTGGAACTCACTTCCTATACCCTTACGATAATTTGTATCCCACAACTCCTTTAAGAAAGAACTTCAACATTATCTTCTCTCCTCCTACATATGCTCCTGCTTCAAACCACACTAACCCTTGCTCTCTCTGATCCCACCCTCTGCTTGTCATCACCTAGGAGCATAGGGCCCACCCCAGTCAGTGAAACTCTTCCTTTCAACTTTCACTTCCTCATTTTTTTCATTTCATTCCCCCCACTTCCTTCTCTCCCTTCCAGATTATCCTATCATCCTTCTCCACCTTTCTCCCAAGCTCCTCCCTTTATCTATCTTTGCTTGGTGGCTGACGCTCTCACAGCACCTTATTCCCTTATTTACTTGCACAGTTGCCTGGTCACTTAATTTGACCTTATTGTATTGTCTTGTGTAAATATTAATGCTGTACTTTGGTCTTACTACCCCAATTTCCTATTCTGACCCAATTGTATTTTGTCTTATGTTAACTTAAATGCTTATTTTGGTCTAACTACCTAAATTCTTTGTCACATTGCTGCTGTCATATAATTTGTACCATGTATCATTATGTTCCTGTACCTTGCACTATGTATCATGATGTTCTTTGAAGTTTGTCTCTTTATTCTCCCGGGTTGTGCCTGAAAATAGTCTTTCTGGCTAGTGCACCTACCCAGTTAACAAAAACTAAATAAAAAAATATATATATATATAAAATAGTGGCACAGTGGTGCCACTATAGTTAGGGTGAAAGGTAACTTCTATGTTAAAGTTGAATTTCTGAACAATAATAACTTTTAAACTGTTTAACAGATTTGCTTGAAATTTGGCATACATAATTTCTATGGATAGGTCTATTGATGTGCCAAATGTCATACAAATCTGTTGCTGGTTTCTGAGACACAGAGTGTTAACAAAAAAAACCCCAGAAAAATCCAGTTTTTTTGCCATTTCTTTGTCCACATGGATCTCGGAAATGACTTTAGGTTGTGATGATATGAAATTTTCAGGGTAGAAAGCCTTTGCCTCACAGATTTGCCTTCTGAAGGTTTGATGAAAAAATATTAATCCATTCAAAGGTTATTAAATTTTTAATTTTCTCATTATTTTCTATGGGAAAATGTATATGTTATGCATGAAAGAAACTATTTTTCGAAAAATACTTACTTTGAGCACATAACTGATTTTTGTTTTGCAAAATAAGTCACTCTTTTCAAACAGGATATGGCTTTGCAATGGTAGAGTTCTTTTCTGTCTGCCATCTTGTATTGCTCTTTGAGAGCATGACAAAGTGAGAAAAACATGTGAAAATGAATGTAATAAAAAAGAAACATCAACATTTAGCTAAAGGGGAGCCCTTTAGCTACATTCTGAAGTTTTTTTTTTTTTAAAATTGTGGCCTGAGCATTTCTTGAGCACCTGAAATCTCAAGTGCTGAGCTTAGCAAGAGGACTAGTTCTCTTCCATTCTCAGTATGAGAACACCGGTATTTTCTTGACTTCTGCAGCCACAGCTGGAACTTGTGCTGCTGGCTGCATAGTCAGCTCTGAGCCTCCCCACCTCCCTGGTGTGTAGTGGCATTCCCAAACCAGCAATCACACTTCAGAGTACTTGACTGAAAAAAAAAACAAGATTGCAGAACTAGTTCTTTGGTGGCACAGAGCGCTACATGTATGACTGACAAGCCAAGGATGCAGGGTTTGAAACCAGGCACTTCATTTTTTTTTTATCTTACAATAAAGGTGAAAACAACGATGGAACGAGTGATGTGGAACTCAGAATCCTTGGCCTGGCAGACATGCATCTGGTCCTCTGCACCTGCCAGCAGGGTGGGACATTGGGGAGCCCATTCACAGTGTCCCAGTTATCTATGTTCCTACACCCAGCGATGTGGGACACTGGAGAGTCCACTCCCAGTGTCCTCAGTCCACAGTCATGTCCCCCCCAGCAGCAAGAGACACTGGGGAGCCCATTCCCAGTGTCCAAAAATCTCTTTGGTTTAAAAGCTGTAAAGCAGAAAACCGTCCATTGACAAATTTTTCAAATGTTTAACTGAAAATAAGAAAACTGTCCCTTGTCATCTCCAGCCATCTCCCTCTCACAACCCTGACCCTCCCACTGTGGACCCACCCCTTACCCTATACTTACCTCTTTGGGTCTCCTGCTGGCATCTTCTGTGGACCGGAACACATCTGCACTCTTCAAAGTTGAACTGAGAACTCTAGGTAAGTGCCGTATAATTGCTGTCAATGGCATTGTCAACTTATGTTGCTATCTCAGCCATTTTAAGGTATTTTTGCACAAAATCTTCATCATGAGGTATTTTGGACCCCTCCTCATTAACACTGTTACTGTCATTTTGTTAATCAGACTCTTAAGGTGATTTTGTGGACACGGCGTGAAATCACCTTTTGGGACCAAGTACAAAATGACAGCGCCAGTGTTCATGAGGTGGGGTCCCAAAAAGCCCATGTTGAACATTTGGTGCAAAAATACCAAAAAACAATTGAGTTACATGCAGTTGTTGAACTTTTCCTACACATGTGTGTAATGTTTCTAAGTTTTAACATTTTCACTTCACATTTTCAACTTGGCCATTTTTTCACACCACCTTATGAATGGTATAGCTATCATTTCTTACATTCTGCCCAAAATGTGTTTTTGCACCTGTAGCATGGAATGGCATGGTCATTGCATGAAATCACCTTTCGGGGCTGAGTAACAAATGACAGTACCATTGTTCATAAGGTGGGGTCACAAAAAGTCAATATTGAAAATTAGGTGAACAAATCCTAAAAATGGCAGACTTACGTGTATTCCTTGAAAATGTTGTATGCACACGTGCAACTTTGGTAATTTTGAGTATTTTGACTCCAAATTTTCAACATAGCCATTTTTTCACACTACTTCAGGAACAGTACAACTGACATTTTCCAAATCTTATCCAAAATGTGTTTTCACAGCCGTGGCAGAGAATGGTGTTGCAGTTGTGCAGAATTATGTTTTGTCAGTGATTTGAAAAATGTCTCTATTAGGTACATGTGTTGGGGTAATAAGATGGCTATGCTGATAATTTTGTCATGTATCTATGAAGGGATGGGTTCACAGGGTCTGAAGGACCCTGTGATCCCATAGTAAAATCAGGAAAATCCTCAAGCATGGGAGCCCATGGCCCGATGGGACGCGCACTCCCACTGTGACATGAGGACAGTTATAACTGTCTGAAAAAGTAAGGAAATTCATTGCAAGAAACTTCATTAATGCAACAGATAGGGTGAGCACTATAGCAACAAAAGCAGGGAAATGAGGCATTAGAGTTTCCAACCCTAACACCCCACCCCCACCCTGCAGACCCCGACAGGCATCAGTGGCATGTCTTGGAGTTGTGGACCCTAATGCTCACCCCATTCTCTTATACTGTAGTCATATGAGCTCATTTACTTATAGAATGTAGTGAACTATAGGGTCCATGACCACAAGTCACCCCACCAATGCCTGTCGGTGTCTGCAGTGTGGGGGTGTGACATTAGGGTTGGAAACCCTAATGCCCCATTTTTCTTCTTATGTCGCTATAGTACTCACCCAAAATGATGCATTAACAAAGTTTGCTTGCAATGAATTATATTGCAAAAAACATTGCTAATGCATCAGTTAAGATTGTTACTAAAGTGACAAAAGCAGGGAAATGCGGTGTTAGGGTTTCCAACCCTAACACACCACCCCCATCCTGCAGACACTGATAGGTGTCAGACGTATGCCTTGGTGTCATCAGCCCTAATGCTCATCCCATTCCATATGTAAATAAACCAAGATGGCTACAATATAGAAGAATGGGATGAGCATTAGGGCAGATGACCCCAAGGCACACCCCTGACGCCTGTCAGTGTCTGGGGGGGATGTTAGTGTTGGAAACCCTAACACCATATTTCCTTGCTTTTGTCACTTCGGTAACAACCTTAACTGATGCATTAACCAAGTTTTTTGCAAACAAATGTCCTTACTTTTTCATACAGTATATTCATATCCTTCTCTGTCTGTGGCAGTACAGGGCACTCCAGGCACTGCACTCCCATCCCTTTAGAAATTCACCTACTGTATATATGTAGCCATGATAAGTTTGTCATTTTTTCACCTTTTGACCCCATATGTTCAATATAGTTGACGAATCACCCCACCTCATAAACCCATAGATGAAAATTTCTTGATTCGTGGCAAAACGCCATTCTGCACCACAGGTGTGGAAACTCATTTTGGGCAGGATGTGAGAAATAGCAGCTATACTGTTCATGAGGTGGTGTGAAAAAATTGCTCTTCTGAAAATTTGGAGTGAAAGTATGAAAAACTGGCAAAGGTATGTGTGTGCATAGGAAAATGTCAATGACTGCTCATAACTCAGACATTTTTGGTATTTTTGCTCCACATTTTCCACATGGTGTTTTTGGGACCCCACCTCATTAACACTGGTACTATCATTTTATTACTCAGTCCTGAAAGGTGATTTTGTGCAATGATCAAGCCACAGGTCCAAAAACATGTTCTGGGCAGGATGTCAGAAATGATAGTTATACTGTTCATGTGGTGGTGTGAAAAAATGGCTATGTTGAAAATTTGAAAATTTGAAGATAAAAATTGTCAAAGTTGCACACATGTGTAGGAAACTTTCAATGACCACATGTAACTCATGTAACTTTTGCAGTACTTTTGCCCCGAATTTTCTACATGAGCTTTTTGGGACCCCACTTCACAAACACTGGCACTATCATTTCATTACTCAGTCCCGAAAGGTGATTTTGTGCCGCATCTGGAAAAATCACCTTAGGGGTCTGCATAATGAAACAACAGTAACAGTGTTCATGAAGAGGGGTTCCAAAAACCCATGTTGAAAATTTGGTGCAAAAATACCATGAAATGGGTGAGATATCAACATAAGTTCAAAAGACCACTGACAGTCATTATACAGCACTTACCTTGATTCCTTAGTTTGTGGTTCAGCTTTGAAGAGTGCAGACATATCTCAGTCCACAGAAGATTACAGAGGATGGCCTCTGGTGATAAGTATAGGGTAAGGGGTGTGTGTGGAGTGGTTAGTGCTCAGTGGAGTTTCGGGGGGAGTAGGATGGCGGAGATGAGGGATCATTTTCTTTTTTTCAAGGTTTTTCCTCTTTGGGATTGGATATGCTTGCCTTTTTTTCTGATATTAAATGATGCTGGTGTGTTCTACAGTTTAATCTGATCGAACTTTACTCCTTTGTTAAGTACCGGGCAGTCTCCCCATACTGCATGGACTTACTGTTCTGTTCTGTTCTGTTCTGTTCTATGGACAATATATTAGTTATTATAAATACACTGTATGTCCAGTTTGGAAGTCTATGCACCTCAATTCTTTTCAGTTATGTATTACTGTATGTACTATAAGTTCATAAAACCCATAAATAAAAATAAAAAAAAATGAAAAAGACATCAGGGGACTGTTTTCAGTATTGCAGGGGTTTCAGGACACTGGGAGTGGGCTCCCCAGTTGTCCCAGACTGTTTGGGTGTGCATACTTTACAGGGACACTGGAAGTGGACTCCCCAATGTCTGTGGGCCCCCACATATTGGCAAATGGGCATTTTACATCAGGGGATGGTTTCTTTTTTACAAGGATAATAATACATTTTTGGGGACACTGGGGGATGGGCTTCCTAGTGTTCTGCAGTGATGGGGGAATAATATGACTGGGGACACTGGGTGTGGGCTCCCCAGTGTCCCACAGTGGTGGAGGGAGTGACATGACTAGGGACACTGGGAGTAGTCTCCCCAGTGTCTCAGACTGCTCCAGATGGGGAACCTGTCTGGGGACACTGGGAATGGGATCCCCAGTGTCTCACACTAATGGGGATAGGGAATGTTGTACTATTAACATGGGGACTGGGCACTCCAGTGTTGGCAAATAAATACAAGGGACTGGTGGAGGGCAGGGGGCATCTGACACCGGGAGTGGGCATCCCATTGTCAGATTTTGTAAAAACAATAAATGGAAATGGGAGGGTGGAATCTGTGAGAATATGCCACCTCTGTGTTCTGGTCCCAAAAACAAAATGCCTGTGCATGAAAACAAAAGTGTTTTCACATGGCACATCTATTTTTTTCCCATAGGAAATAATGGGAATTTAAAAGTTTAATAAATTTAAATGGATTAATATGTTTTCACCAAAACTTCAAAAGGCACATTGATAAGGCAAAGGCTTTCAACCCTAAAAGTTCCGCAACCAAAAGCCTTTTCTGAAAAAGGCTGTCAAAAGAAATTAAAAAAAAAACATGAAAAGTTTGTGTTTTTCACCACTCTGTATCTCAAAATCCACAAAAGGGATTCACACAAGTATTGGCACATCAAGAGACTTATTCCTTGCCGCAAAGCATGCAAAGTTTTGTGGAAATCCATTGAACATTTGCAAAGTTATTAAAGTGCAAAAGTTGAGGTTTAACATTAAACTGCCTGGTTAACCCTAACTATACTGGCGCTACTGTGCCATACATACTTTGAATACATACACATATGTGTGTGTGTGTGTGTGTGTGTGTGTGTGTGTGTGTGTGTGTATATATATATAATAATATATATATATATATATATATATATATATATATATATACAATACCTGCACGGTAGTGCATGCATAGTTAGGGTGGAGTAGGCACTTCAATGTTAAATCCAAAATTGTGCACTTTAATACCTTTGTAACCATTTGTCCTATTTACCTGAAATTGTGCATGCACGGTCTAGTGCCATAGATCTCTAGATCTGGAAAGCTTCGTTCCAGTTGAATTTGTGGTTGCAGAGCTGTGGAGTGTCAAAAAGTGTGACAAGTCCTCACTTTTTGGCAAATTCTTTTCTCGTCTCTTCAGTCTGAATGATTTGCCCTTCTGATCCAATATTTTCAGGGTATATGGGGACTAAGTCAGGGAAGTGCCTTTTGAAGGTTTGTAGAAAAAATATTAATCGGTTCAAAAGTTTTTTAAGTTTAGTTTCCCATTATAGCCTATGGAAAAAAATAAATGTCACCCTAGAAAGCACTTTTTACTGCTGCAAATGGGTTTAGTATTTTCATGCTGCCGTCATCTTGTTTTCAGTTAGTGGCACAGAAAAAAATGATGTGGTTTAAAAAATACTGCCCCTTGGTAAACATCAATAGTTGAGTTTACCTACTCAGGGCTCTAGGTACACAACTCTAGCATTAGTTTTTCCATATGGTGTCTGAAAATATGTTTTTAAAATGTTTTCTGCCATCTTAGCCGCAGAACTTTCGTGAAAGTTCTGCATCTAAAATGGAGCAACTTTCATTAAAGTTCCACAGTACTTTCACAAAAGCTCCCCCCAGCTAAACCAATGGTGCTTTCATGAAAGTCCACTGAACTTTCATGAAAGTTCTGCAGATAAACAGCCCCCCAAAAACTGTTTGTTTGCCACTTTAAAGCAAAAAAAAAAAAATGGTTAGGACTTTTGGGTTGAAATTTGCAGGGTGGCAAACCCTTGCCCCACAGATGTGCCTTTTGCTGGTTTGGTGAAGAAATTGACACTGGTTCCATAGTTACAGCACTCCAAATTTTCAAATTTACCCATAGGATAACATTGTGGTGGTCGCGGCACCTTTCAGCGGCTATATCTCAAAAATGGTTTGAGATATGGATTTTTCACTAAGCACACGTGGAGGTGGCCGGGTTAAGAATACAACTGTGATGGATTTTTTTTCCAAAGTTGCTAGGTTACTGAGATATTGCCACATTTGCAGTACAAGGGTTACTTGGAATGTCTCCAGACCTGCGCTATGTGTCTGTACTTATGGATAGGTGAGAGCACAGGGCTCACAGGGCTCATGCTCCAATCTATGCATGCCATTTATGTTAAACTGGGAGCACAGGGCCCTCCTGCACTATGCCTGTACACCTATGGATTGCATTATGCAAAACTGGGAGGATCGGGCCCTCACGCGCTATGCCTCTAAACTTATGGGTGATTGGGAGTGCAGGGCCCAGAGGGCCCATGCTACCACCTATGGATACCATTTTGCAAACCTGGGGGCACAAGGCCCTCATGTGCTATGTCTGTATACTTATGGGTTGGTGGGAGTGCAAGGCCCAAAGGATCTGCGCTCTCACCTATGGATCCCATTATGCAAAACTTGGAGCACAGATGCCTCCTGTGCTATGCCTCTACACTTATGGGTAGGTGGAAGTGCAGGGCCAGGAGGTCCCACGCTCCCACCTATGGACACCATTTTGCAAACATGGGAGCACAACATCCTCCTGTGCTAGGTCTCTATACTTATGGGTGTGCGCACGGGGCTCAGAGGGCCTGCTCTTCAACATATGGATACCATTATGCAAAACTGGGAGCACAGGGCCTTACTGCACTATGTCTCTATGCTGATGGGTAGGTGGGAGTGCTGGGCCCAGAGGGCCTGCAGTCCCCCATATGGATACCATTATGCAAAACTGAGAGCACAGGGTCCTGTTGTGCTATGCCTCTATTATTATGGGTAAGTGGGAGAGCAGGGCCCAAAGGGACCATGCTCCCACATATGGATATCATTTCAGAAAACTGCTACCACAGGGCCCTACTACAGTGCTTATGTGTAGGTGGGAGTGCAGGACTCAGAGGACCCATTCTACCACATATGGATACCATTATGCAAAAGTGTGAGCACAGGGCCCTCCTGGGCTATGTGTCTATGCTTATGGGTAGGCGGAAGCGTAGGCCCAGAGGGCCCGCACTCTGACATACAATATGGATATGAAAAAAAAACTCCATTAATGAATGAGTTAGGGTTGATTTCACAATGACAAAAGTCTGGAAATTCGATGTTAGTGTTATCAACCTTACCACCCCACCCCCACCCTCCATACACCAACAGGCGTTGGGGTGTGCCTTGGGGTCATCGGGTCTAACTCCCACCCCATTCTCCTATACTGTACCATCACAGCTTGTTTTGTTTTCTTAAATTCATTATACTTTATTAAGATTTTCAAAAACAAATCCAGCAATTACAAGAAATAAAATTAACATACACACAGGAACATTATCATGGACACTGAAAAGAACAAAACCATCTCAGCTTGTTTACACATGGAATGGGGTGAGAGTTAGGCTGACAACCCCAAGCCATACCCAACACCTGTTGGTGTGTGGAAGGTGTGGGGGTGGAGGTTTGGTGGTAGGGTTGGTAACCCTAACATCAAAATTTCCAGACTTTTGTAGCTGTAAGAGAAACCCTAATTGATGCATTAACAGTATTTTGCAATGAATTTCCCTTCTTATTGAGAAAGTGTTATCTTACCCATATGTAGATGTGGGAGTACAAGGTCCTCTGGGTCCTGCATTCCAATGATGCTACCATCTATACATAATCTATCCATAAGTGTAGAGGCATTGTAATAAAGCCTCATCTCCATCGCCCTGTGGGAGTGCAGGGCCCGGAGCACTGCATAATGGAGGGCTCTGTACTCCCATTATTGCAAAATGGTATCTGTATGTGGAAGGGCCCTGCGCTCCATCTACCTATAAGTCATCCACTTCAGAACAGAAGGAAATGTGAGTGTGTGTTGCTATAGCAACACATGCTCACGCTTTCTTCCCCTGTTCTGAAGAGGCAGATTCACTTGCTGTGCTTTCGGTAGAGTCGGTCCCTTCTTTTAACTAAAGAATGTTACAATGAGCTAAAAACCAGGATTTTCTAAAACAGACTCACTAATTTTGAGGATCTGGCACCAGTCATTTGTTACTCTACATACTGCTCGATCACACTACATTTCATTTGGGGAAGTGAAAGTTATACAGGATTTTATCAGTACCACAATAGCAGAATCAACCAGGTACCTTTTTAAATTATTTTATTTATTTACAAATAATGGCAGGATCAACCAGATAGATGTCAGAGGTGTGTGGGTGTGTGTGTGTGTGTGTTTGGGGGTGGGTGCATGGGTGGGAGGATGAAGCAGGCACTAGAGAGAGACTACTGTGTAAAAGAGAGTGAAATACTGTACTTTTACTTTCTTTGCAATGACGTACAGGAACATAGAGATATCACCATAACATATAGGAACACAGAGATATCACTATGACATAAAGGAACATGGAGATATCAGTGATATCTCCATTGCCTGACTGAGATATTACTTTTTATCAGTGCATTTATCCCAAAACACATGTTGCATAGATATATACAGGATATATGTATAAAATACAGGTGAGGTTGCACCTATATATTAGGGTTGCATAAGCATATCTATGATAAACCCCAATTTATGCACCTTAATAACTTTGCCCCCATTCAACTGATTTACATGAATTTTGAAAGCACAGTCTCTGTGCCAGGATGTCTGGATGCTGCAAATTTCATGTTGATCGGTTGAGGGGAGGCAAAGTTACAGAGGTGCAAAAAAATGCAAAAGTCTCCTTTTCTGAAAATGTTGACTTTTTTTGCCACCCAATAACTAAAAAAAATAGGAGGCATTGAAACCTGAAACTTTCAGCTTTGATAGAGATTAGTCCAATATAGAAATGTTGTGAAATAAAATTTTGCCAGCACAATTGCTGAAAAATTGGTAATTTTGCCATGCAAATATTTAGTGAAATTTGTGTATTTCATGCAATATTTTGCTGGTGCGAAGTGTGAAATTTCGCCCACAAAATTGCAACATTTCACCTGACAATTATGAAATTTCACACAAAAATTGCAAAACTTTGCATTCTGAAGGAAAATGTCACCATTTTCAGGCGTAATTTTGCAATATTCGGGTGAAGTTTTGCAATTTTCAGGTGAAATTTCACATTTCGCACCAGCAAAATATTTCACTAAAAGGGGCAAATTTCGCAAAATATTTTGCGTAATGAAATTTCTCAGTTTTACATAACACTAGTCCAATGTGTGTGCCTTTTCGGTCCCACTATTAAGTAGTTTTTAAATTGTTTAATAACAATGCTCAGTTTCTGAGCATGTGCAGTTCAAAAAATCAACGTTCTATTCATAACTAAATTTTTGTGAAAACAGCAGTTTGCACAATATGATGCAGCTGTCTTAATAAACAACAGCTGTGCCATATAGTGCAACCCCTGCTGCTGTCGCTACTCGTAGGTCAGGGACAGGGCTACTGTCATTGTAGCCCCGCCAGCCTGACTGTACTGTGCCTTCAGCCATATCTGAACACCGGGGGGCCCTAATCCCCAGTGTCAGTGTATGTATTTATTTATTTATGTATTTGTACAATCCAACACCGGGATGCCCACCCCCAGTGTCTGATGCCCCTGTAGCCCATTGTTTCATGTAATTACCTCCTACACACAGCTGAGTGGGAGACTGGGGAGCCCACCCCTATTGTCCTGAGATAGATTAATTTTATATGTATAGCTGCAAAAAAGAAAACCACCCCCAGTATCTTTTTTTTTAATTTAAACCCAAAAGAAAGAAAATGGTCCCTCATTGTCATGGTCCTTACCCTCCCCCCATCCCCAGCTTCCAACTGAGGGCCCACCACCCACCCCCTTACCCTATACATACCTGCTGTGGTCGTAAGCTTTCATCTTCTGTGGACGGAACATGTCTGCAATCTTCAAAGCCGAACTGCAAACTGAGGAATAAAACTTAGTGCCGTGTAATGTATTTGGAGGATAGGAGCCGGTTGCACTGTATGACACAGCTGTTGTTTACTAAACAACAGCTGTGTCATATAGTGCAACTGGCTCCTATCCACCAAAAGGCATTATATGGCACTAAGTTAAGGCACCCCCACCAGCCCTTGTTTTTCATGGTCATCAATGCAATCTCTTAAATAACTAGTGGATCTGTTCTGCCAGAAGTATCTTTGTAATGAATGGATTACATTCCTTTTATCAGTCCTGCAGATTCTTTATGTCTATATGTGATGTAACAGTCCCATTTATTCATTTTGCTGTTCACTCCTTTGTTGGAAGTTCAGGGAGATGTGCCGTGCCATTTATTGTTTGCCAGGCCAACAGAGTGGTATTTGGGGGAAAAGTCAGAAGCATTTACAGTGGACTCTGTGTTGTGATTTGTTTACCTTCCTGTGGTGACTCAATGTAGTGAAGCGTTAAATACTGAGACTAATTTAAGGCTATGTCTATTTTATTATGTAAGTCTTGTCCATATCAATAAAGTCTGAATACATATTTATTTAGATATTTGAATTGGCCAAGCTAGCATGTTGTTGTTCACTGAGGAGTCAGTATTGGAAGACACAGGAATGATGTGGTGAAACAATAACTGTGACACTGGCAGCAGTAAAAACTGCTGAAAAAGAAAGAAGAAATATGTGTTTACGTACCACTTTCCCTAAAATTGTAAATACTGGTATAGCACAGTGCCAAACTGTGAGTGAGATAGAGAAAGTGACTGACTTGCAGCATGGCTGTCAGATCTCTTTCAGATAGCTATGACTCTGTACCCTTCATCAACTTCATTAAAATGCACTACAAATGAAGGAGAGGCACGCGATGGCCGCCTGAGCAGAAGCTTTTCTCCTAGCTCCCACTTCATTCTCCAAATAAACCCTCATTTTCTATAGTTTTGGTTTTCTGGGTGACAATCCTGGCACACCCAGTATTGCTGAAACCATCTAGAACATCACTGGGAAAGAAATTTTCCAGTATGGAAGCAGAAATGTGAGATAGCTTACCTCACCACACTCCACCACCCACACTGATTCTGGATAAAAATGCAAAGAACTCCAAAGCAGCCCCGGCTGGGGTAGAAACCAATGCAAGTCCCCTGGACACATTTACTGAAGAAAAGTTCCTGGAAGGGATTTTCCCTCTGAAGGCAATACTGGAAGCCCTGGTGAACTCTGTCCAGACCATCACCTCCTCCTTGGCGACCCTAACTCAGTGCACCAGTGACAATGAGACACGTATCTCCTTCCTAGATGACTGGAGGGTGAGAACAGACCCAGAACTGTGCCAAATACAGCAGCGTCTTGAAGCCATGAAGAACAAAATGGAAGACCTTGAAGGAAGGTCGAGATAAAATAACCTGGTGATCCTAGGTATCCCAGAAGGTGAGGAATGTGGGCCCTTCTCCCAATGGTCCCGATTACGTGGTTGAATGTGCCCACCAATCTCTGCACCCCACACCCCCTCCTGGGGCTCCTCCATGGCCTTTAATTTTCTGGCTGTTAAACTTTTTTGACAAATAGCATATATTAGGGAAATTTTGAGAAACAAGTGAATTACAGTGGGAGGGCCAGAGGATTCGTATTGCCCAGGACTTAACTAAATTGGTGAGGCAAAAGAGAACCGAGCTGCACCCAACAGTAACCAAACTTATTGCAGCCAGGATCCGATTTCAAATGAAATATCTAGCCACACTTCCGGTGCAACATAGAGATGTCTGGCATAATTCTGACTCAGTGGAGCAAGCCTCCATAGGCCTGAAATCCTTCTATCCTGATCTCTTCAACTGAATGAGCTAATTTGAGGTGTGTATGGTTTTACGCTTCTGGCCACAAAATGCAACTAAGATCCTTATTTTCATAATCATAGCACTGGTTCTAATATCTATCTGTTGAGTCACCTGGATGTGTACAAGACCTGAAAATGGAACTATACCTTGCTTAGTTACTGTAATGAAGATCTACTGGTGGAACTTTATCGGTGCTAAGCATTTAGTTCTCAGTTTTATATTGTTAAACTTTTGAGCCTGACTGTATACATATTGGCTACCGGATGGTCACCAGAGAGAACTGTTTCTGTTGGACTGATCATTTTGATCGAGGGACTTTCCCCTGCATGATTTTTGTATTAAATGTAAGATTGGGGGTTAACCTTGTGCATTTGTGACTGACCAAATGAGTTATGTTCTGAACAACCTTAAATAGAGCCCCTTTAATCCTTGTTGTGGGGTCTACTGACTTTTTAGTTTGAAGGATGGGACCGATATACATTTAAGTTTTCATTCTAACTGTTAGAGTGTTTTACAGTTTATATGTGCAGTCCCAAAATACATACAATAGTTCTGCCGGAACAGTATTTCTAATTATTCAATTTACAAGCTTGAACTTGTCTGGGGAGTGGGGTGGGGGGAAGGTTTGTAACTGTTTGGGGGGAAATGGTTTGCATCATGGCCCGACTAAGTGAAGTGGACCAGTCATCAGGACTGGGGTGAAGAAAAGTGTTTTGGGGGCATTATTTAGGGAAATGAAGGGTAAATGGAGAGGAGGAGAGTTACTGGGATGTTATGTGTGATTGGGAGGGAGGGAGGGAGAGTAAAGAGATACTAGATTGTTAACCACAAGTGCAGACCTTACAATAGAGAGCCTCCTGATTACCTCCCTTGGTGCATATAGGAGATGAGATATGTCTCGTGGAACATTAAAGGTGCTCGCTCCAAGGGCAAGCAGTACCAGATCTTAAAACACCTGCAGTTGTTGCACTGCCAAGTCGCCTTCCTCCTGGAAACCCATTTGTTGGCCTCAGAAAATATGTTTTTCTGATGCCAAATGGTAGGATACATTTTTGCTGCAGGGGATTCCACCAATCAGAGATGGGTAGCCATACTCTTTTTTTGCAGCACTAATTTCCAACTGCCCACGGCTAGTGAAGATCCAAAGGGTGGATACCTCTTTTTGCATGGTACTCTGGAACATATAGAATTGCTCATGGGCTGTATCTATGGCCCTAATATACCAGCACCAGATTTCTTCTCCGGGTTTGTCAACTTAGCATCCCCATATGCGTACCTGCCCCTAATTCTGGCAGGTGACTGGAACGTTACACTCATGTCAGACCTAGATAGGTCTAGTCATCCCCCAAGCAGGCTTTCTCCTACCCAGCATGCTTTACACAAACTACTAAATATGGGAAGCCTCTGTGACCCATGGCGGGTACTCCATCCCACAATGCGAAAGTACACCTTCTAATCCCTGGTGCACAAGTTGTCCTCTTGGATCAACTATTTCTTAATCAGTGCAAGTGCCTTACCTGGAGTAACTGATGGAGGGAAAGCACCAAGAATGCTCTCAGATCACTACCCAGTATGGCTGGCATATAACCTCTGCCCAAATATTAAAAGGGATAAAATCTGGAAACTAAACACCCAGTTGTTGAAAGATTCTTAGGTTCTGTCCGGAATACAATCCCTTATTGGAGACTTCTGGGAACACAACCTGGGATCCATTCTGGACATAGACAAAATCTGGTGCTCACTCAAGTGTGTGCTCAGAGAAGAATTGATCCGCATTGCATCTACCAAAAAAAAGAAGCGTGAAGCCTCCCTGCGCACCTTGCTGGACCAGATTACAGTTCTGGAGCTTAGCCCAACATTAGAATCCTCTGAAACAGAGTGAGCTGCCCTAACCAAATTGAGGCACCAGTGTGCTGAATTACTCCGAGAGCGGACAGAGTACACCCTCCTTAAAATGCATTCAGTATATGTGGATCAGGGAACAAAGCAGGGCACTTGTTAGCACTATATCTTAGGCAGCAAGAAGCCTCCCATCTGGTCAATGCTATCTCCTCTCAGGCAGATGGTACCCTTAAAACCTCCCCAGTAGAGATAGCCCAAGAGTTTGATGGCTTTTATTCCCAGCTATATAGCCCCCTTGTCAATCCCCCCCTCAGGAATGGAAATCCAAGCTTATTTGGAGTGTATTCCATTCCCAGTTTTATCCCCTGAGCGGTAAACTTACTTAGCCCATCCCATATCGAACCAAGAGATTCTTGCAGCCATTCAATCTCTGCCCCTAGATAAATCCCTGGGGCCTGATGGCTTCCCCTCCAACTTCTGTAAATCCCTAGCAGTTGAGCTAGTCCCTGTTCTGGCCCAGCTTTTTTTTCCTATTTGTGTGACAGAGGTCTTTCAGATCTTTCCCTGCTAGAAGCCCTTATTATAGTCCTGCCCAAGCCCAACAATCCCACAAACAGGGTCACCAATTATTGTTCCATTTCTCTCATGAATTGCGATATGAATATTTTCACAAAAATTCTCTCCATCAGAATTATGCAGGTCTGGGATAAACTGATTTGGCCTGAACAGATGGGTTTCATAAGTGGGAGGTCCTCCACAGACCACTTAAGGAAACTGGAACATGTCTTCTCCGTGTCCAGAGCGGCTGTACACCCTATGGCATTGGTCTGTCGATGTGGAGAAGACATTTGACAGGGTGCAGTGGGATTTCTTATTCTCAATGCTGGAAAAGTTTGGCTTCCTCACAGCATTTATCCAGTAGATTAAAGTGCTGTATACCAAGCCAAATGCTAAGGTATACTGTAATGGGGTACTTTCAAAAGGTTTCTCCCTCTACTCTGGGACTCATCAGGGATGTCTGCTTTCTCCCTTCCTATTCAACCTTTACCTAGAACCATTAATTAGAATGTTGAACATTTCCCCGCTTATCCATGGTATCCCTATCAGCCCCTTTCATCTTAAAGTGTCAGCGTTTGCAGATGATATTCTGCTGCACCTATCACACCCTGTCACCTCTATACCAAAAGCTCTGTGCATTATCCCTCAATTTGGAACCTTTTCCAATTATAAATTGAATCTGGACAAGACCATTCTCATGCCTCTAAACCACTTTGTTTTCTCCTCAGACTATGAGACATTGAGCTTGGTTTGGGCATCTAAGTTCACGTATCTGGGTGTTACCCTTTCCCAGAAGCAGTCCCTCAGTAGAAATTAAACCTTGACAGAATAGTGGAAACTATCACACAGGACCTGAATAGGTGGACTTTGCTCCACTTCTCCTTGCAAGCCCATATCAGTGTTGTTAAAATGAACTTCCTTCCCCATATTTTCTTCCCCCTCAACATTCTTAACGTATTCCTCCCATCTACCTGGTTCAAAACTCTCCACTCTGTTATATCCCGCTTTCTCTGGAAAGGGAAGCCTCCCCACAGAGCATATGCATGATTGGGGACTCCAAAGCACTTGGGTGGGCTCAAGTTGCCTAACTTCTATTTATAATATTTGGCCAGCCACATTTCATAATATGCCAGATGGCCTTTACCTTCAGTTCAACCAGGAATGTCTACATATTTGCTTACATGGCTACAGATTGAAAGACACCTAATAGCAACAGCTGGAATTTCCTGGGCTAGTCTCTTCTTTGTTTCCCCAATACCCTACCAATGCAGCTCAAGGGGACAGTGGTACATATCTCAGTAAAGGTGCATGCTCAGTCATGTAGATCTATGCAATATAAGAATGTAAAAGACATCTCTAAGTCACTATGTAATAACCCAAATTTTAGGTTGGATGCAGTAGTTCTCTCACACTGTTGTTTTCTGGAGCTGGCTGGTAGGCAGATCTCTGACCTCCTGAAAGATGGGCAGCTGCTTAACAGTCAGGATCTGCTAACTCACCTCCACCCCCCATGCAGATTTTTAGGACTTATCAAATTCGGCACATGCTGATCAAATGGTTTGGGGCAGGAGACTGGGGTGTCAATAACAATAGCTTTCTTTCCCTTGCCCAGTCTCATTCTTGGCAACCTCACTCTGTGTCACCAGTAGAGTCCCTTTTATTCCTCCAGTTATATTCCACCATCACAGGGCACTCCCATTTCTGGGAGGCTGCCTTGCCCACTTTGCCGAGAACCTGGGACCACATCTGGTTGGATGTGCATCAATATTTCTCTAATGACAAACTGCGTCACACACAGTTTTGTACACTACATAATATATACGTCACCCCAGTTCATTTGCAAAGGATGGGTAAACTCCCACCAGCAACATAGTCTAGATGGGCATATTTAGAAGGCTTCCTAATGCACAGCATGTGGGAGTGCACCAAGGTTGCCCAAGAGTGGGAAAAGATTGAGTTAAAGTTAGATGCCCTACTTGGCCTAAGTGAGTATTTTACCCCTGAAATCTGTGTGGTGGGAAGTGTTTCTGCAATCCCTGTAAAAGAAAGAAGATTTTACATTTCTCTAATATCCTTATCAGTGAAACAGTTAGTCTTACATCATTGGCCTGACCAAGAGGAAATCTCCTACACTGAGTGGCTGAATGAGGTCTTACACAAGAGGCAAGAAAACTATAGCAAGTACCGGGAACCATCTTCAAGTATATAACAGTAAACAAAGCAAACTGGAGACCCTGTTACTGGTACATACCTCTCCTTAGTAAACTCATATAACTATTTCCAATACCTGTATTAACATCATGCTACAGTCCTTATGACCCAAATTGTCATTGTTATCTTGTTTACATGGTAACCACCTTGAGGGCTTTCTCTAGTATATCTAGTACCTCGGGTGGGAAAGAATGGAGGGAGGAGCTGTGGGGAAGGGGGTAGGGTCTGGGTGTCTGTATTGTATGTATGTTAAGTTATGTCATGTTTTGTTGTACTGTTCATACTGCCTTGGAAAATAAATAAAGTATACTAAATTAAAAAAAAACACTACAAATGGTGATGGAATATGTAACTGCATGCTTTAAAAAATTATAACTTGCAACTCTTTACAGATAACATGACTGGTCACAGACAAACATTGACACACAATGTGGCCATGAAAAAACCGGTGAATCCTGATGGAATCAAGCATGCCGTGCAATCACAATACATCAGCTCTAACAGAAACTCAGAAAGTACAGTAACTATGTATAGCAAATGATCTAAAACATTGAGAAAATCCACATTAGATAAGTTGCAGACGTGTTAAAGAATTCCCTCATGCCACTTTCAATGAAGGTACAGCTGTCAAGCTGCATAATAGCAATGTTTTATCTTACTATAGTGATGCAGCACTCAGGAGCATTGCAGAAAGCAAGTGAGCTGATAATGTCTGCAGTGTTTTAACATCACACTTTAGAACTTACATTTAATAAGACTCACTTCAACCCTTACAGAAAGTCAGACATGGCCTCTTACGGAGGACACTAACAATTACTGTCCCATTCTCCCCACCACCACCACCACCACCAGTGTCCACAACACACACCAAAATGTGGGACACTGAGGAGCCCGCCCGCAGTGTCCTGAAATAGTTTATTTATAAATATGCACCTGCAAAAAGGAAAACCATCCCGCGATGTCTTTTGTTTTTTTTAAAACCTGAAAAAAGAAGCAAGCAATCTTTATTTGTTAAACACTAATCAAAAATTGGATCATAGCATTGTACACATTAGGATTAAACATTTTAAAATCTACAATTATCAAATATCAAGTATAAAATTTAGACAGTAATCCAAAATAAAATATTAACAATATAACAAACCCAATCAGTCTGGGAAAGCAAGAGCAAATACATTTGTTTTTAAGGTTGATTTAACAACAGTCAGGCACTCTCTAATCTGACGAGGCAGATAATTCCACAGGGACGGTGCTGCAAAAGCAAAAGTTTGAGCACCAGAGGTCTTCAAGTGGATCCTGGGAATCTCTAGCAATCCCTCATTGGAGGACGGGAGTAAGTGTAGGGGGTAATAGGGGCAGAGAAGATCTTGCAGGTAATGCAGCCCCTGCCCTTGTAGGGCTTTATAGTTCAGCAACCTAACCTTGAAGGTGATCCACCAATATACAGGCAGCCAGTGCGGTTCATGGAGCACAGGAGTGACATGGCTAGATCCTGATAGACCAATCAACAACCTGGCCATCGTGTTCTGAAGCAGCTGCACATGGCAGACATCAACCCCCAGTAGCGCCAGGTAGAGAGCATTGAAGTAATGAAGTTGAGAGGTCACAAAGGCATAGACCAACATTGGAAGATCACTAGGCAGAACCAGGCATTTAATCTGGGCGATGTTCCTCAGATGGTAAAACAAGGATTTAACGACAGCAGACACCTGAGATTTTAGTGTCAGGATGCCATCAAACACAACACCCAGATTTCGCGACCAGTCTGAGGTAAGAAGCTGGTCACCTAAAAGCCAAAGCCCATAGGGAAGGCGTGGCACCAACCCCATGACTTGATGACCTGGGTCCACAACCAGCACCTCAGTTTTGCCTGAGTTCAACTTCAGCCAGTTGGCACTCATCCAGTCTTGGATTTCGGAGAGGCAGTTATTAAGGACCGAGACTCCACTGCTCTGTTCGGGCACAAAGGACATGTAGAGCTGGGTATCATCTGCATAGCAGTGAAAACCCAGCCCATAACACCTTATAATGTCTCCCAATGGTAGCATATTCACTGCAAACAGCATGGAGATAGCACAGAGCCCTGTGGAACCCCACATGATAGGGGGAGAGGGGATGAAGAATACATTCCTGACACTGCTGTCTGCATCCTGCTAGTGAGCAATGACTGAAACCAACTGAGGACAGTACCTGACACTCCACACAGTGTCTGCAGGCACTCCAGCAATACCCCATGTTCCACAGTGTCGAATGCTGCAGAGAGATCAAGGAGAACCAAGTTAGAATGGCTCCTCTGATCTCTCACTATCAGGAGATCATTAAGTACCCAAACCAGGGCAATCTCAGTACTATGCCTCTTCCTAAACCCAGATTGGAGAGGATCATAGACATCATGAGCAGTTAAATGATCATCCAGCTGCACCACAACCACCTTCTCAATAACCTTGCCCACAAAAGGGAGGTTAGAGACAGGTCTGTAGTTAGCTAACCAGTCCAGTTTGAAGGAAGCTTTCTTCAAGAGGGGGGTGACTACAACCTCTTTCAGGGGGTCTGGGAACATCCCTGAGTCTAATGAGGTCCAGACAATCTCAGCCAGAACTGAGTAGATGACCTCAACGTACCCCAAAAGGAGGCACATTGGGTTTGGGTCCAAACTACAGCTGGTTAGGTGCATACCCTGGATGACTTGCACAATGTCCACGATCACCTGCTGTCCAAACTAGGACCAGGCAGGCTGAGCACCTGCAACCTCCTGCCAATCACTGCAACACCCATTGGAGGTTATGAAATGGATCTCTAACCTGATAGTGGCAACCTTATCGGCGAAGAGTTGAACAAACTCGTCTCACTTAATTTGTGAAAACATTTTCCGTAACTGAAGACAGGTTGGATTGCACAACCTGTCGACAGTCCAGAAAAGCTGAGCAGGTTGATTCCTAAGTGCTGCAATCTCTTTGTACAGCAATTCTGCCTTCTTGCAAGAGATTATAGATTGATAGTCCTTATAATGAGCTATCAATATAAGTTTGTCACCAAGCCGGCCTGATTTCCACCAACACCGCTCCAGCCTTCGGCCCCTACATCTCAACCCCTTCAAAGTCCCATTGAACCAAGGGGACTCTGGGCAAAGAGTGAAGGGTTGAGCACAGACAAGGGCCATGGAGTTGAGGGCACCTGTCACTGCCTCATAATAGGGTGGCACCAGCTCCTCCTGCTCCCCGCTTACACACAGCAAACCTGATAGATTCAGCACTGCCATAAGGTCGTCTGGGGTTAGACCCCTTAAAGGGCTGTACCAGACCATCTCCATAGGGGCAAGTCTATTGGGGGGCCTCAAATCTGAACCTTACAGAATGATGATCTGACCATCTGCCTGGTTCCATCACCAAGTTGGAGATCTTCTTCCAAGGAGGAAGGTCAGGTCAAGTGAGTGCCCGTGACTATGAGTAGCAGAGGTAATCATCTATGTCAGGCCGAATGAGTTCATCAGTTGGAAGAAGTCTTGTCCAAAATGCAAGAGTTCATCATTGACCCACATGTTGAAATCTCCCAGAATTAACCATCTGGGGGACTCCAACATGAGTGCAACAATGAAGTCCATTACTTCCTGCAGGAATTCCCTCTCACCTCCGGGTGGACGGTGGATGAGAAGTATCCTGAAGCCTGCACCTATGATGCACTCAAAGGATCTGGTTGTTCCCACTGAGATGTTCACAAGACCCAGATCTGACTTAAAACAAATGGCACACCCCCGCCCTTACAGTCCTCTCTCGGTTGGTATATCGCCGACTGCCCAGCTGGAATTGCTGACTCCAATATTGGGCCAGCATTTTCATCCAGCCAGGTCTCGGTGATGCAAGACAGGTCAGTTGACCCAACAAGATCAGCAATAATTGCTGTCTTGTTTTTAACTAACCTGGCATTGCACAACACTGCCAGAGTAGGATAGGTTGCCGAAGGAGATCGAGCTGCCTGCCCACTTAACATGGAACCCTTGGGTATGGGAACCAATCAGGCAGGTCCCTTTTCCTGGACCCATTTCAGCCCAGGGCATCTCCTTGTCCCCACAACCAATCTGTCCACTCTGTTCCACACCCCCACCTCATGATCACTGTTGTTTTGTTAATCAGACCTGTAAGGTGATTTTGTAGTCACTGCACAAAATCACCTTTTGGGACTGATTAATGAAATGTCAGTGCTAGTGTTCATGAGGTGGGGTCCCAAAAAGCCCATGTTGAAAATTTGGTGAAAAAAATTCCTAAAAATGACCACATTATGAATGTGCATTGTGCAGTTTCTACACAGACACATAACTTTGGTAATTAACAATATTTTGACTCCAGATTTTCAACATACCCATATTTTCACACCGCCTCATGAACAGTGCAGCTGTCATTTTTCACATTCTGTCTGAAATGTGTTTTCACACTTGCAGCATGGAATAGCATTTCAGCATGGATTTGAAAATTGTCTACCTATGGAGTTCATGAGGTGGGGTCCTAAGAAGAATAAGTTGAATGTTTGGGATCAAAATATTAAAAAACAAAGAATTTAATAAGTAACATTGATTGCAGGGATGCCCATTGCACCACTGAGGAACATGTTGTCTTACTGTGCCAGTGAGCTGAGTTCAGGTGTGAATTCACAGAGCCAGTTTACTGGGACAAGGCTAATGGGGAAGGTGTTGCAGCATGCAGCACCAGTCATGGCCTGGGTAGGGATGGAGCAGTGTTTTTCCACAGACGCCACACTCTGTGGTGGGTCAGGGAACCTCACCCACAAGGTATCGAGATGTGTGCCAGGGCCTGCTGGGCCCATGCACAGCATCAGGACTATCCCCAATATTGCATTTAGCACATGTTGTGCAGGACCAGAAGGGAACTGCGCAAATGAGGATACAGTTCAACTGTCACAAAAAGAAGGGAAATTCTTTGCAATAAACTACGTTAATGCAGACATTAGGGTTGTGAAAATGCAAAGTGTGCAATGACTGTAAATGTAAAAACATTAGAGAATTGGGTCTCCAGAGTATTGATGAATCAGTGGTGGGGTCTTACTTGGGGTTGTCAACCTTAATGTCCACCCCTACCCTGGATCAGACAAGGTCAAATGTGTGAAAGTTATGACAGATTATGTTGGCCATACTGTATCACTATGAGGCACTAGATTAGAGCTGTATCTTGTGCTTCAGACAGGTGGCTAATGGCTAGGGGGTGGACATTAGGTTTGACAACCCCAAGCAAAACCCCACCACTGATTCGCCAATACTCTGCAGAACCAAATCCCTTATGTTTTTTCATTTCCCATCTTTTTATGCTTTGTCTGCATTAACGTAGTTTTTTGCAAAGAATATATATACACATATACACCTAGTGCATATTCAGATACGACACCCTGGATACCTCGTTGCTGCTGCTGGTGCTAATGCTAGCCTACAGTTGCTAAATCAGGGGTAGTAGGTGTTCTCATGCTCATTGTGTTGCAGCAGGTAATTAGAGATGCCTGGCATACTCGATGTAGAACATGGTGCCATTTTTCACTTTCTGAACATCATGTGCACAACTTGGGTGGGATATTCAGAATGTGCCAGGCAGGGGTGCAAGCCTGGGAGCAGCACAACTGGGCTGTGCCGGGGCATGGTCTGGGCAATATTTTACGGTGCTGCTGCCATGGCTCAGCACCATTGAATATGGTACTGTGGCCACCCGCATTGCGCAGGGGGCAGTCGCACTGCGCCAGTGCAAGTGGCAAGTGTGGAGCAGGGGGATGCGCCAGTGCAAGTGCGGGTGCGCTAGGCACAAGAACCATGATATTCAGCACTGGAGGTATCAAATGGGGCCATTATGCATGTCATTATGGCCCATTTGCAGGTGCGCCAGCCTTGACTACTTGTGCGTGGCGCCTGTCAGGCTGCAACTGGACGGGACCGCCACACCCTGCCCCATGGCAGCCAATGCGCAGCAAAGCCCGATCACGAGCATATGTAAAATACAAATATCCCTGGTGGTCCAGTGGACCTGCTCCCCAGCCCGTTTGCGGGTTTAAATAATAATGAATACTCCCTGGTGATCCAGTGGACCCGAACAAAAGCCTGATCACGGGCTTCTGTAAATGTGACACCCCTGGTGGTCCAGCGGGTACCCCCTCCCCACTCACCCGCTCAGATCTGCCACCCTGCTCCGCCCGGTCAGCGGTGGGTGGCAGCTCTCCACTCACAAGCCACCTGGCCACCCACCTACTGACAGCGTACAGTACAGCAGTACACCCATTCATCCACTGTGTGGGCCAATGGGTGTGCAGACCGTACTGTACTATACAGTCCCGAAATGTGAATGAAGTCACATTTCAGAACTGTGTAGTACAGTATGGTTAACGCCCATTGGCCTGCCACAGTGGACCAATGAAAGTATGGCTGTACTGTAAGCTGTCAGTCGGCAGGCAGCCAGGCGGCCTATGGTGAGGAGCTGCCACCCGCCGCTGACCGGGAGGAGTGGGTGGCGGGTCTGAGTGGGCGGGTGGGGAGGGGGTACCACCGGACCACCAGGGATGTTATGTTTACAGAAGCCCGTGATTGGGCTTGGGAGTGGGTCCACTGGACCAGGGAGTATTTATTATTTAAGCCTGTGATTGGGCTTGGGAGTGGGTCCACTGGACCACCAGGGAGTATTTATTTTTACTTAAGCCCACAAGCAGGCGGGGGGGTGCGACGATGACCAGACCGTGGCTCTGGAGGTCAGGGGGCAACCCACAGCTGGCAGCTGCTGTGTTGCGCCCTGCAATATGGCAGCTTACCTGTGGGTGGCCAGGCCTTGTTCCTTTTTTTCACAGTGGATCACTGCCCCCCTTGTGCAGCACAAGGCGGGTGTGTGTCTGCATATGCGCCGCACATCCCAGCCTGAATATCGGGATATGCTGCATATGCATGGGCATGCCCTCCACACTTGTGCTGCATACATTACTGGTGCACCCCGACGTATCGAGATTTGCACAGCACAACATCCACCTTTGAATATTACGCTAGGGTGCATCAGTGGGTTGTGCATGGCGCAACACTGTTGCGCCATGCACAACCCCTTTGAATATCCCACCCCTTGTGTAAGCATTCCTTGCTAAAAGTGGAGAGGCCTGGGGATGCTTCTATCCACAGTCAACTTCCCTGACAAATCTAGGTATGCACCCTGGGCTGCTAAGAGGATGATATCCGCAGGTCCTGCCACTGGAAGGAGTCAGGCAGGGAAGTGCTGGTCCAGCTAAGATTCTATGAAATTTTATCTACCAACTGCTTAGTTTTGTACCCCTATCCAAATGGACCATTTCCTACCCTATGTTACTAGAATCCTGCCACTGTAACACTTCTTAAAGGAAGGTAATGATTGAGCTCAGCCAAGACTAGTGACCTGTGTCCTAGGATGGTTGCTGATGCCTTGGCAATGAAAAGGCCATGTGGTAATGGAGATAAGGCTAAAATAATGAGCCATTCCCTGCCGGTATTTGAACCACTGATCCTTTGTCTAGCCAGCGAGTGCACATTCAGTGAGCTATTGAGCTGCAGCAACTGACTGAAAACAGTGAGGTCACTAATATTTTGGCTTTTCCTGGATTACCTGGCTCCAACAAGAAATTGATAGAGTCATAAATAAATCTGAACAGATGTGAGGTATCTGCCAAGGCTCTACAATGGCTGTACGTAGGTATGAGATGGTGGCTGTTGCGTGAATCCTGCCATCATGCCCAAAAGATGGCAGACACCTTAGCTACCTAATTGTTACTGACCCAGGCTTAAGATGGTGGTTGGTCAGGATGGTCGGTTCATGAGCATTGCTCTATGCTGTCTCCCCACCCCACCCCAATTCAACAGGGAGCTGAAATCCAGCAGTATTGGTTCAGAACAGCATTTCAACAATAGCACTGTCAAAACAGCTCTTCAAAAAACCTTGCTTGCCTTGACAGTAACGGGGTAGGACAGCACAAGTCAATTACTGCTACCTCTGGAGCTGTTAAGGAAGACAGGAAGAAGGAGTGAAGGAGCTAGAAGAAAGGTACTTGGTTGAGCTGCTCCTGTGATGGAGCGGCTAAGGCACTGGCACCTACAGCAGAGAAGACTCAGAGACTAGGGTTCGGTTCATGGTCTCCATATTGTTATAGTGTGTTTGTTTTTCTATTCCCCCCTCCAAGTTTAAATTTTTATCTCTGACTGTTGTTGCCAGAGTTCCCCACAAGGTTCTCCCCATCCCCGAGATGATTAAATATATATTGTGGGGACAAAGCCCCGAACATTGGGTGTCCCCTGCAAAAACACAAGTTTTGGTTCCTTCTTTTGCCATGGTAGTGGTCCTCCCTGTGGTTTTGGACTGCTATCATTAGTGCTATTGTTGTAGGAAGCATTTTCCTTGGGCACTGTTGTTGTCTGTGCTGTATTTCCGGCTCTGTTCTTGACCGCACTGTAACTAAATTCAACATTTTGACCTAGTGCCGAATCCAGCAGCTTCACTGCCCTGGAGGATCTGCATTGGGAGTTTGTTCTGTGGATGGGGTTACACATCCAGCAACGTGTCGTAATTCACTAGGCTGTATCCCTGTATACTCTATCATGGGGTGGCAGTTAGAATGAGGCATACTGGTGGAGCCAGATTTTCTTAGTTCAATCTCTGTAAGCTCTTAGCTGGGGTCTGTGACTAGAAGAAGAAACTTCCCTGCTGAACATGAGTTGTAAAGCAACTTACTGTCTAAATGGGGTCTCAGCTAGAAACAGGCACACTACCAGCAGGAGTTTAAAATGTCTGGGGCATGCTTGTGGGGGAACACTGCATTTACTAGCTACTCTATAACCCCTGGGTAGCTGAGCAAACTGAGAGAGAATTATGCTTTCCCACATTTACTCTACACTGTGTTCCTAGATTCCTCTTCCAAACAGAGAACAAATATAGCACCAGCCTTAGACTAGGTTACAATTTATAGTTATATGGCTATCAGTAGAATGAAAGATGCCAAGTCAGCAGAATAAAGAAATGTGAAATTAACAAGCATGCTCTTGTTTCACAGAAACTACTGTCTAGAAAGATAGTTTCACAGAACTGTAAAGGTACCTGATAGGTAGAGCAAAGTTCAGCTACTAAAGGAAGATAAATTTCCTGATAACATTTTATTTTCATAGCTGTAGAGCAGGAGCTGATGGTGAGTGCTGCAGCTTACTTCGATGCATTTGGAAAATTGTGGATTCTGGGAGGACAGGAAGCAGAGCAGGTTTCCAAAGTTTGGAGGTAACGTGCATCGTCAGCCTATCAGATGAACATGAAACCCATGAGTAAGGAATGTGGAGTGCAACAGAGATATATGTACTGCATTCACATTTTTGACTGAGATCTGAAATGATTCCAGATTTCCAAGGGTATTATTTTGTTTTTCTTATACCTCCTCCTTTGAATTGCATCTACCAATTTCATACATACACTGGTTTCACAGCTATTTATACTAATTCCAATCATAAATACTATTACGGGATTTATAGTTTCCAATAACTATCTCTTTGCTTTATAACAGAAAGCAAGTTAGTTGAAATCTAGTTATGTCTTTGGGCTCTAATCCAATGGGTTTTAAGAGGGGAAAAAATACATTTTGTATCTCAGAATCAAAACAAAATAATCTACAGCCATATCGATTGTGGGGATAGCATTAATAAAAGACCAGTTCACTGCATTGACCTTGTTCATAAATTCATCAAGATAGAAACTGTAGAAATCTCTATAAGATTTAAGTTTAGCTAGATCCTTGGCAATTTTGCTGCTACATACACAAGAAATAGTGAGATGATCATGTATGGAGTCAGCAAAAAGACTGCTTCTTCTAACTTTCTGGGTGTTGAGAAAATTCTACTGTATACTTAAATTCAGAAGCTCATTATTTATTACACATATTATTGTAGCCCCGTTTGGATTAAAATCTCCCATAATTAATATGTCCTTGTCCAAGTTATTATGTCTAATAATATAAGTACAATTATTTTAACCATCCACCCAGTTTTAGGAGAGTTTTACACAGTGCAAAATTTGACTTTATGCACTCTGCCCAAACTCAGTTCAAGTAGGAGCCACTCACGATTAGTTTTTGGAATGTAACTGGAGACAGGTTCAGTGAAATAAAATTATCTTCAGCATATACTACTATGCCTTCACCTTACTTATGATTAGTAAACCAGCAGGACAGTTCTTTTCCCAACCAGACCACTCTGACCAATTAGACCACTCTCTGACCTGTGACTCCAAAAACACAGAGGAAAGCAGGACAAGGAAAATCTTAACATCTCCAACACAGGGAGAGGAAGGAGATAAGGATAGATAGATGAAGCACAAGGGATGGCTAACAAGGAGGAGGTACTGCTAGTGGGGGACTTCAATCAACCAGATGAAGATTGGAGCCTACCTGTTGCAGCATCAGTTAAAAGTAGGAAAATACTTGACTCCCTGCAGTGGGCATTCCTCAGACAACTAGTTAAAAAACCCACTCATGAAGGACATTACTGGACCTGGTACTGTCAAAAAGGGTCAGTGCTGCTGACATCACAGTGGGAAGTCACCTGGGGACCAGTGATCATCGTACAGTGTGGTTGAGCAAAAGGACAGGACCAGAACCACGCCACAATAAAATGAAGGTCCTGGACTTCAGGAGGACCAATTTCAAGAAAATGAGAGAGTGCCTCAGGGAAGCCCTAGCAGGAATAGTGAATAAGGGTGGGGTAGAGGATAAGTAGGCATGAATAAAGCAGGCAATTGAGAAGGCAACAAACCTCTGTGTCAAGCAGGTTACTAAGAGCAAGATAAGAAAGAGACTGCTATGGTTCTCAAAAGAAGTAACAGAGAAGGTAAAGAAAAAGAAGCAGGCATTCGAAAGGTACAAGATGACACAGAAGGAAGAGGATAGGGAGAGTTATCAGGAGAAACAAAGGGAGGCAGAGAAGGCAGTTAGAAGCTAAAGCACAGATGGAGGAAACATTGCCAAATCAGCAAAAAAGGGAGATCAAACTGTCTTCAGGTGCATAAGTTAAAAGAAGAAAAGCAAGGCAGGAATAATAAGACTAAAAGGGGAAGGAGAGAAGTTTGGAAGAGGACCAGAAGAAAGCTGACATACTGAATAAGTACTTCTGTTAAGTATTCACAAAGGAAGGGGTAGATGACGGGCCACAGACAGTGGAGAAGAGCATTAAGTGAAGAGAGGTGGACACTAGCCCTATTACAGAGGAGACAGTCCTCATGGAACAAACAAATCTAAAAGTACACAAAGCTATGGGGCCTGATGGGATTCACACTAGGATACTGATGGAACTAATGGAGGAACTGTCTGTGCCTCTGATGACCCTGTTCAATCTATCTCTGAATATGGAGGAAGTTATGGGGGACTGGAGAAGGGAGGGTGTGGTCCCACTACACAAAAGTGGGAATGGAGAGGAGGCAGGAAACTACTGACCTGTAAGCCTGATGTTGGTGGTGGGCATGGTTATGGAAACTCTACATAAAGAAAGGATTGGGGAATACCTTAACACCAGTGGACTGCAGGATCCAAGGCAGCTCTGGTTCACAGGGGGTGTACCTTGCCATGCAGACCTGACAGAGTATTTCAACTGGGTTACCAGGGAGGTGGATCAGGGAGGAGTGGTGCATGTGGCCTACCAGGATTTCAGAAAGACCTTCTACACCATTCCACACAGAAGACTGGTAAACAAGCTAGGCAGCATGGGAGTGGCTCCAAAGATAGCAAAGTGGGTACAAAGTTGGCTAAGTAACAGAACTCAGAGCATTGCAATAAATGGAGCTCACTCGAAGGAAGGCAAGGTAACAAGTGGGGTACCACAGTGGTCAGAACAGGGACTGGTCCTCTTGAATGTCTTTATTAATGACATCGCAGATGGACTGGAAGGAAAGGTATGCCTGTTTGTGGACGACACAAAAATCTGCAACAGAGTGGACACACTGGGAGGGGGGAGATGAAGGAAGATCTATAAAATCTGGAAGACTGCTCAAGGGTTTGGCAACTGGGCTTTAGTGCCAAAAAATGTAAAACAATGCACATAGAAACATAGAAATTGTGAGCAGATAAGGACCGCTGGCCCATCTTGTCTGCCCGTAGACCCTAAACATGGTATGTGGCCACTGACCTTATGTGATCAATGGCTTTTCATCACTCCCTCCCCTCTCAAGCTTTTCTTGTGCTTGTCCCAGACATGCTTAAACCCCTCCACTGTGCTTGCCCCACTACCTCCTATGGCAGACTATTCCAAGCATTGACTACCCATTCTATGTAAAGAAACTTCCTCACATTACCTCTTAATCTACCCCCTACCAATTTCATATTGTGACCCCTTGTTCTAGTACTTTTTCTACATTGGAAAAGGTCCTCCACCTACACCTTGTTTATGCCCTTGAGGTACTTGAAACTTTCAATCATGTCCCTCCACGGTCTCCTCTCCTCCAGCGAGTACATATTGAGGTCCCTTAGTCTCTCCTCATATGTTTTGTGGTGCAAGCCCTGCACCTTCTTTGTTGCCCTTCTCTCAATAGTCTCCAACTTATCTATGTCCTTGAGCAGGTGTGACCTCCAGAACTGCATGCAGTACTCCAGGTGAGACCATACCAATGTTTTATACAATGGCATCACCACCTTCTGCCTCCTGCTATTGATACTCCTGCCTATGCACCCCAGCATGCCATTGGCCAATCCTACCACCTTTATACACTGCTTTGATACCTTAAGCTAATCAGAGATGATAACCTCTAGGTCTCTTTCCTCTTTGGTGACAGTCTGTCCCCCCCCCAACCTGTAGCTCTCCCCAGTGTTCCCTCTACCCAGGTGCATTATTTTGTACATCTTAGCATTGAACCTCAGTTGCCACATCTCCAACCATCTTTCAAGTTTCACCAGGTCCCTCTTCATTTTCTGCACCCCTTCTGGAGTATCCACCCTGTTGCAGATCTTAGTGTCATCTGCAAACAGGCAGACCTTTCCTTCCAGCCCCTCTGCAATGTCACTAATGAAGACATTGAACAGAACTGGTCCTAATACTGATCCCTGTGGTACCCCACTGGTCACCCCCCTCTCTCCAGATTGTACCCCATGAGACACTTGGACAGCTGGTTCTGATCACTGTATCATTTTTGTAATATAAAAATGTGTCATTGACTGTCTCTAATGAGAAATGCTGAGACAGCATGTGAGTATCACACACACACACACACACACACACACACACACACACACACACACACACACACACAGGTTTTAGATACAAGGTTTTACCTGGAAGGCCAGATGCTAATTACAGACTTTAACTAAGTTAATTATAGCTGCAGTTGCTAAGAGGGAAAATCATAAACTTTTATGACGCTTAGAGGAGGAAGAGCAGGTTGTGACGTTTTAGTGCAAAGTCATAAAAGATGCTTTGATGTCTGTGTGAGAGAGAATGCTGCTCTGGCATGAAAGAAGAACATGATAAAAGGAAAGACTTAATTGGGGAAGTCACATGGGGAAAGGCGTTTCTGCTGATGTAACCTTAATTAAGCTACCTTCTAATATGATAAAATATCCTGGGTGTATGATTTTTCATAACCAGAGGAGGAGCTAGGTGACCTCACGCAAAGGTGGGCAAAGCCAGCTTTTAAACAGAATTCTGTTTTCCTTCAGAAACTTCTATCTAGACTCCGACAAAGAAATATCTCTGAGCACTTTAAGCAGGTATTTAGAGAGAGAGAGTGAGAGACAAAACTAAGTACTGTAGTAGGAATTGCACTGTTAAAACCTTGTTCATTTAAAAGATTGACGAAGATTGAAGAAGGGAGGCAGTATTGCGCAGTGGTTTAAGGCTCTGAGCTGTAAATCTGGTGACATCCAGTAGACTAGACATGGTTTTGAATCCCACAGCTTCCACTTGCATACTGTATGACCGTGAGCAAGTCACTTAACTTCCCTGTGCTCCCAGGTCACTCCTGTAAAAAAGCTTTCAGCTTAGTGTGCTACTCCTGGTTAAACAACCAAAAAAAAATAAAAAGATTGTATGGTTCTTGTGATAATAGTTCTGCATTTTATGTTTTACATATTTTTTATCTATTTTAATAAAACTCAATTTTTAGAGCCTTCTTGGTCTGTCTTTGATTTCTTTCCTTTTACAAGTGGAGTACACATGGTTAAAGCAGACACTGTACATAAGCTTGAATGGTGATACCAAACTGGAAAAAGGTAAGCGTTTTATTCTGAGGTCTTTCATTACAGTTTTTAAGGGTTCATTTCTGTACACCTGGTTAGGTGCCCGTAGTCAAAGATATCTGGGCCCTCAAAGACAGAAATATCTGAGCCTATGCATTGGGTATGCTAGCAAGAGGTTCACAGTTTGAATCCCTTCAAGACTTGAGACCAGAGATTGATTTGAACCCCTAAAACAAACAGGAGGGTTATCCTGTTTCTGTAAACTGTTCACAAGACTGCACTAGAAGGTTGGCACTTTGGTTGCAGAGAGCTGACATGCTGAGTGGGTTTGTGACACCCCATTTACCACCACCCTCTGTCTCCTGTCTGCTAACCAATTCCTAACCCAGTTCACCACCTTGTCTCCCATGCTCAGACTACCCATCTTGTTAATAAACCTTCTATGTGGGATGGTGTCAAAGGCTTTGCTGAAATCTAGGTAGACAACATCTATCACTCCTCTCTGATTTAGTTCCCTAGTCACCCAATCAAACAAATCTATTAGATTCATTTGACATGATCTTCCTGCTGTGAATCCGTGTTATCTCAGATCCTGAGCGCTGCTGGATTCCATATGTGCCACTACCCTTTTTTTTCAGCAGTGTCTCCATGATCTTTCCCACCACTAAGGTGAGACTGACTGGCCTGTAGTTCCCCGCCTCCTCCCTACTGCCCCTTTTGTGCAGAGGGACTACATGTGCCCTCCTCCAGTCCTCTGGAACAACATGTATTTTGAGTGACTCTGTGAACAGGGCCATCAGAGGCGCTGCTATTTCCCTTCCCAGCTCCTTTAATATCCTTGGGTGGATGCCGTCTGGCACCATGGCCTTATCCACCTTCAGCTTTGTGAGTACTTTCAGAACTCTCTCCACTGTGAATGGACTGGTGTCCATCTCTCCCCCTCCATTGCTTCTGCATCCCAACTGTGGTCCTTGACCCTCCCCCTCCTTAGTGACTACTGAGCAGAAGTATTCGTTCAGTATTTCTGCCTTGTCCTGATCCCCCTCCTTACACTGTCCCTTCTCCCCTTTCAGCCTGACATCCCACCCCCAGTTTTCTTCTTTCACTGATGTACCTATAAAATGCCTTATCCCCTTTGTTTACAGACTGAGCTAAGCCCTCTTCTGTCTGCATCTTCGCCCTCCTAACAGCCTTCCCTGCTTCCCTTAAACATTCAAGGTACACCTCCCTGTCCTCCTCACTTACTTTTCCTGAAACTCAACCTTTTAGCCCTGACTTTGTCCTCAGCTCTTTGGAGAACCATAGTGGTTTCCTTCTTCTTTTCTCTTTGGCTACTATCCTAACACATTGGTTTGTTATCTCCACTATGGCTTCTTTCAGTTTCTCCCATTGTTCTTCCACTCCCTCTATTACCTCTCCCTTCCCCAGGACTGCTTGTATGCATCTACCCATTTCAGTGACATCCACCCTCCTGAAATCTAATACTCTTGCCCTTGTGTGGCTTAACTGAATCCATGTCTCCGAGTATTTTTTTTTTGGTCATAATTAGTGTGACCCGCTATGCTTGAGCTTACAAGACTTTCACTATAAGCGTATCTATTTTGGCAGAGCGGCCGTTCATTGAGCGTCATCTTCTGTTGTGTTTGGAACCACTCCATCTGTAAAAAGCTTCTTATTTTAAGACACTTGTCTTACATGAAGCTGCACTTTTCTGTCCCCTTTTAAGGACATGGGACATGGTCGGACTTGGCAGAAGTCTTGTGTTTACCATACACAGTAGCTACTTCATGCCAAACAAGCTGTGTTCTTTTTTTTTTTCTTTTTTAGCGCAGAAGACTCTTATCTGGACAGAATAACCTTTTTTCTTTAGTAACATCACTAATAAATATGGACACTTGGTATTTTTTAATATTAGAAGGCATAGCCCCGCTATTTTCTTTGGTTTTACTTTATGTGGCAGGATGTTTTTTTTTAGCTCATATTGACTTCCTTGGTGTGAATCCACTGTGTATTAGTTTTATGGGACTGAATGTGTTTTAATAGATCTTTACTTTAATTAATGTCACAGGAGCTCCTTCTTAACAAAGTTATTATATTTTTAGTATTTAGTCGGAATAAATGTTGTAGACCCTGATTGTGTGTTCTGTGTTTTGCATTTAAGTAGAGCATTGTTGCCTGGGTCTCAGAAGGTGGCTACTGAGGCTTAACATGGGGGTTAGCTAGCACTACTGCCACGTTTTATGATGGGGCTCAGTTGGGGCTCATACATCGCTACACACTGACCTTATTTTTTTTAGGCGTAGGCTTTTAGGCCTGGGAAGTTAAAGTAGTACTATATATATAGTTTTCACTCTTTACTGTTGTATTGTTTGCCTATTTTTGCTTAGTAGGTTATGGTTGCTGTTAGGGAGGGTCTGGGAGGGAGGGACTGGTAGGGCTGCGCTTTTTCTGTATTTGCTGGGTCGGGTTGCCACCTATGTTTTTTTTCTCTTCATATGATTAATGAGCTAACGTTGCTTACATGGAATATAAAAGGAGCAGAGACAATAGGAAGAAATTTGCTGTCTTGAGACACTTACGTAAATTCCAACCCCCATGTAATGTTTCTTCGGGAGACCCACTTGAACTCTTCTCAGGTGGGCTTTCTGCAGAAATCCCGGGTGGTGCAAGCATATGGGGTGGGCAATAGCTTGCTACAAAGGGTGTAGCTGTCTTGTTTGTGAAAGGTACACCATTCACTTTGATGAATGTAGTCAGGGATGAGGAGGGTAGACATGTTTTGCTGCATGGTGAGTTGGGCAATCTGGAGCTTCTTTTGAGCTGTGTATGTGGCTCTAACCAGGATTCCCCAGGCTTTTTCTCCAACTTGCTTAAAGTACTTCTGCCATTCTGCTACCCTCCAGTTCTGCTGGGTTGCAACTGGAATTTGGTGCAGGTTAATGCTGTTGCTAGAACATACTGCCCTAAAGCTGGCCTTTCTCTGGCTCAAAGGACTCATACAGAGTTAATAGACCACCTCAGACTTTTTGATCCATGGCGGACATTTCACCCCACAACCAGCAATTTTACATTTTACTCTCCCCCCCCCTCACAGAGTTATGTCCAGGATAGATTATTTTTTGTTTAGTAAACAGTTACTCCCCTGGTTGAAGGTATCTGACTTACAGAGTCAGGTACTTTCTAACCACTCCCCAGTGTTGGCCTCTCTTGAGGTCCCCAATCTTCCTACTCACTTTTACACTTGGTCACTAAACAACCAATTGTTAAAGGACCCCGATTTGGCTTGTACCCTCCAAAACTTTCTGACCCATTCCATCCACCATAATCAGGACTCTCCAGTGTCCATTGAATCCATTTGGGGTGAGCTTAAGGCTACCTGGTGAAGTGAATTGATTCACTTGGCAGCTATTCATAAGTGGAAACAATGGGCACAGACAGAGGAGTGGCTCTCCCGCATTAGGAATCTGGATAGGACTCTCTCAGTATCCTCCCCAGAAAGTATTCATGTGGAATTGAGCCAGCTGAGAGCTAAATACTCAGATTACCTCCTTGGCCTAGTGGACTGTGTTGCCTCTCATATTAAGGCAACTTATACTGGCAAGGGAAATAAGGCTAAATGGTTGTTAGCCCTCCGAGTTAAACAGCAACAGGCAGACAGATGGATTCTATCTTTATTACACCCGGCTACTAACACACCAACTATGGATCCCCTAGTAATGGCTAAAATTTTTTTGGAGTACTATTGTACCCTTTATTCAGCACCTGAAATGACGGTATAGGCCCAGTCCTCCCAAGTCAATTTCTTCCAGACACTCAAGCTTCCACAACTTAACGAGCATCAGCGGATGTCCCTTCTCAGCTGCATTACTGAAGTGGAGGTGGATTTGGCCATAGCTTACCTGCCCTTGAACAAGGCCCCAGGACCTGATCAGTTCATCTCAGCTTTTTGTAAAATGTATGTGGATTTTTTAACTCCTTTGCTAACAAAACTTTTTAATTCCTGGCTGTCTCAACCAACTCAGGATGCGAACTTGTTTAAAGCCCAAATTGTTTTGTTGCCTAAGCCAGTGGAAGACCCATCTTGACCTGAAAGCTATCATCCAGTTTCACTTATTAACAATGATGTCAAATGGTATGCTAAAACTTTGGCCACGCATTTGGCATAATTTTGGATTCCCCTTTTAGGTCCTGAACAGACGGACTTCGTCGTGGGTCAGAGTTCGGGGATCACTTTTGGAAAATATTTAACTTCCTCTCTGCATCTGGGGAGGTTAACCTTGATTCGGTGTTAGTATCCCTAGATGCAGAGAAGGCCATTGACTGAGTTGCATGGTCTTACCTCTTCACTACATCGGAAAAATTTTGATTCCCTAGGAAGTTTATTGATAGGATTAAAGTTCTGTACAGCTGTCCAACTGCCCGAATTCTCTGTAACAACATGCTCTCTGACTCATTTAAATTATCCAGATGGTCTAGGCAGGGATGTCCCCTGTCCTCATACTTACTTAACTTATATCTGGAACTCCTTGTGAGAAAAATTAATATTACCTACTCAATAAAAGGTATCATAATAGGTCAAGCATCTTACAAACTTTCATCTTTTGCTGATGATATTCTCCTGCTCCTTGCGGATTGGATTTGGTCACTACCCGAAGTCCTTACTATTATCATCATCGCTTCAGTCTCTTTTCTGGTTATAAGTTAAATATCAATAAATCTACTCTCTTCCCTTTATCCCCTTCTTGCTTGAAAGACTTTTGTCTCCAGCTGGGCCTCCAATGGTAGACCTCTGCCTTGTCATATCTTGGCATAAAACTGACTAAGGATTTATCCAAGTTGAAAACATTTAGCCTGTATCCTATTGTTAAGCAAGTTGGAGAGAACCTAACATGCTGGTGTAAGCTCCCACTTTTCTTGTGGGGGACAGCAAATTTGCTAAAAATGTCTGTATTGCCCAAGTTTCTTTATCCCATGGGAGTTCTCAATATTTTTCTTCCAAAAACCTGGTTTGCCAAGTTACACTCTATTTGTTTCTCCTTTTTGTGGCTTGGCAAGGCGCCACTACATTCATATGCCAAGTTGTGTAGTCCTTGTAGTTTGGGAGAGCTACAACTACTTGATTTTTTTTTTGGTCTATTTAGCATTACATGGAACCAAATACTTTAAATGGGGAGATTTAGGTGATGCTGGCAGTGTTAAACTGGATTGGTTAGGTATTGAACAGTCATTGACCAAACAATTTTATAATTCCCTGACCTATCTGTTGTATCTACCCTTCTCATCCCTACCATCAATCCTCAAGGACACTCCGATAGACTGGCGTCTTAAGGCCCATGTTCAGCTATGCAGGCATTTTAAGCTTTCCTGTAATAGAGATTTGGGTTAACCCCCGATCTATAATTGGAATCTCCACATTGCTGGCCACTCCCTTTCCACCCCTCAGTGGTCATTACTATCTGGGGTACAAATGGGTGACTTGGTTAATGGGGACAAACTTATTTCTTTTTTACAATTTGGTGAGAAGTATGGGGTTCCTGCACTTTCCTATTTTAAATGTCTTCAGGTCATGCACTGTGTCCAGGCCTTCCTGGGCCTTCCCCCATGGTCCAGTCTGGTCTTTACTTTCTTCCAGCCTTTGTTTGCAAGTGCCTATAAAAGGAGGGCTCCTTCTCTTCTTTACAAACAATTTCTTCAGCAAGCCTATAATCATTTCCATCCAAATGCCTTTTATTGGCAGAACACCTTAGACCTTGATTGTCCTAATTTTGACTGGCATGTCTTGTGGAACAATATTTATTTTTTTATCAAGCAAGACCGTTTGTGTTTATAACAATTTAACATTTTGCATGATCTGTATCTTTTTCCTTACAAACTACATAAATTGAAAAAAAAACTGCCCTCACCAGATTGTGAAAAATGCCAGGAGAGAAGAGTACATTGTATCATAAACTGTGGATGTGTTCTCCAGCTAGGATCCTTTGAACCTTAGTCCAAAGTAAGGGCTCCTCTCTGTTCTCTAATGTGAACTATTTTATACCAGAAATGTGTGTACTGGGAGACTATTCGGATATCTCCACTCTTAAACAAACATTATATGGCCCTTCTCTCCTTGGTGACCAAATTACTTATTGCCTGTTACTGGAGGGGAGAATGGTCTCCTAATTACTCAGAGTGGTTGCAGGAATTTTTAGGTGCAATTAGTGCAGAAAAAGCTATAACTAAATTTAATGGTAGCTCTGCCAAATTTTGGGCTTACAGGACTGATCTAGTAGCCTTCCTTAATCAGTAATCATTGATTTTAGTTCTCACCCCCTCCCGGCTGATAAGGTTTTTCTCCTCTGGAACTTGGCTCAACGTACTGTCAAACCTAGCAGTTTCTCGCAGCTGTTTTTATTTCATGAATTGCACAGTAGGGGTTGGGTAGTAGGGGTTGGGGAAGGGGTTGGTACTTTGTCGCTTTCTTTGTATTTTATTACAACTTATTATTGTGTGTGTTTTATTTTAATTGTTATCCAGTGCATTGGTAGAAATGTTCAATAAAGTATATTGAATTGCAATAAAGAAAATACCTCAAATGCAATTACAAACACAGTCACAAATTCACCAGCTAAAGTCCCTCCCTTCTGCTCCAACTAAATTAAGAATAAAACTGAAATGGCAGTAAAAACCTCACATTCAAACTACACTAATCCCTGTAACATGATGCCTACACTTAATGTTCAGACACAGCCACTTTCAAACACACAGTCACGAACACAGTGCACATGGGAAACATAAATCTAAGGGCAATGTATAATTTGAAGGGAAGGGGTGTTAATAGCAACAAAACAGAAATGGGATCTGGGGTGATCATATCTGATGACATGAAGGTAGCAAAGCAGTGTGATAAGGCAGTTGAAAGGTTAGTAGGATGCTGGGGCGCATAGGGAGGATATCACCAGCAGAAAAAGGGAGGTAGTGTACCCCTATATAGATCAACGGTGAGGCCACATCTGGAATACAGTGTCCTGTTCTGAAGGCTCCATCTCCGAAATGACATAGACTGAGTGGAGGCGGTACAGAGAAGGCAATCTGTGGCCTGCATCAGAAGCCCTACAAGGAAAGACTCAGGAAATTAAATATGTACTCATTGGAGGAAAGGAGAGAAAGGGGGAGACATGATAGGAACATTCAAATACCTCAAGGGTATCAGTAAGGTACAGAAGTGTGGCATATTGCACAGAAAGAGATCTTCAAGGATGGGAAGCATGATACAAAGCTGGAAGGGAGGAGACAGCCTGGATGTGAAGAAATATGTCTTAACAGAAAGGGTGGTGGATGCCTGGAACAGCCTCCCAGCCAAGGTGGTGGGTACCAAAATGGTACCAGGTTTCAAACATGCACGGGATAGACACAAGGGGACCTTACTAATGGGGGGGTAAGGCCGGAGATTAATTAGGGTCTATGTTAGCACAGTAGGTATGGATTCTAGGGCAATCTAGGTGGGCCTAGAGGTCCTTTTTCTGCTGACAGCGTCTATGTTTCTATGTCACTGTAAACATAACTTGCTGTGGGTTAATCTCAACAACACCCTCTCCAGCTGCTGCCCTGTAAGCTCTGGCATTCCCCAAGGAGACTGAGACAGAGAGAGTGAGAAAGCAGCCACGGCTTCCTTGAATCAAGGAGGTTATTTTCAAGACTACACTGAACTGAATTATTACTTTTTGGACCTGTGTAAGTAACTAGTATTGATTCTGTTTTTGGGGTGGACTTTTCTTAATTTTAACTTTAATTTGTCAGAGAGGAACTGTAGCTGGGAGATATTTGCACTCAGTTGTGACTAGACCTGTTACTTAGCCTTTATGAAATAGGTGTCTGAAAGGAAGGAAGACACTCCCTGGGGTGGAGGGTAAGAGTTGTAGGTGATTGTTTCTGGACGGCATAGGTTTACTCCCACCCACCCTTCCCTCACCCCACCCGCCCCAAGCTCTTAACTTTCTTTATAGCAGGGGCTCTGACATCACTTCCCCAAAACTGCTAACAGCATACACCTGTTCATATCCTTAAAGGCACAGCACACTGAATAGGGGGTAGAGACACTCACAAGCTTTCACACACTAAAACAAGAACAAAAAACCAAAAAGCATCTGTCACTGGAAGGGACATAGACATTTGGGGAGTGGTGAAATGCTCTGGCTGTGGAGCAGCAGTCTTTTTTTTTTATTTAGTTGTTTAACCAGGTATAGCACACTAAGCTGAAAGCTTTTTTACAGGAGTGACCTGGGAGCACAAGGAGGTTAAGTGACTTGCTCAGGGTCACACAGTATGCAAGTGGAAGCTGTGGGATTCATACCCAGGTCTGGTCTGCTGGATGTCACCAAATTTGCAGTTCAGAGCCTTAGACCACTGCGCTATACTGCCTCCACTGTCTTCTGGAAGACATTCTGGAAACTGCATTGCTGCCCAATTTGCGGGCACTTCTCTGGTCTGAGGGAGGAGGTTGTTCATCCCCATGCTGACCTGGCAAGGATTCTGGAAATCTGCTCCCCCACCCAGGGACCACCCAGGCCACCACCACTACTTCAGAGGATGTCAAGAAAGAGGAGTGGTTGGACCACAGTGGGCTCAGGGAGGGTGAGGGTGGTGGAACAGAGGCACATCCCTGCAGTTGTGCCTCTCCACAATTCATTCACCACTCTGGTGAAGCATGGTTCCTCTATGGAGGCACCTACAATGGAGACCAAGGAGGATGCTGGGAACCATCACAATGAGACCCACAGAAGGATGGCTCAGGACCCCACAGGGGAAGGAAAAACTCCTGGTGGGGACTCAATTGTTAGGGGGTAGAACTGGGGGAGGGAGGAGGAAGGGAGATAAGGTGCCTGCCTGGTTACAAGGCTTGGAGGGACAGGAAATGAATCCTCAGGATCATGGGAGCAGCAGCAAGGGGGAGGGAGCTGGATGTCATTATCCGCCTAGGGATGAATGACCTGGCTGAGAATGGGATCAGAGCAGTGCAACAGGAGTTTGTGGAGTTGGGGAGGGGCCTTAGACAAGTAGCACACATGGTAACTTTCTCGGAAGTGCTATCTGTCTATGGCATGGATGAGGCTAGGGTACTCTGCACCATGGGATTCAATGACTGGTTGAAAAGCTGGTGCAGAGCTCAGGGATTTGGCTTCATTGGGGACTGGGGCTTCACCTGGAGGGATGCAGGCCTATACAGGCATGATGGTCTGCATCAATCCTGGAGGGGAACCAGGATCCTAGGTGATAGGTTTAAATGCTTCAATGGCAAGCATTTAAACTAGCCAAGGGAGGAGGCATTGAAGAGGAGAATGGAAATCCTATCCCCCACCCAATAAATCAGGGTAATTAGTGTGATAAACACCAAGATAGAGCAGTCGATAGGGAGAAGGGCAGGGGTAAATGGAGAAAAAGGCAAAGGCAGTAGGGGCAGGGATGGGGCAAAAAGAAATAAAGCCATAAAAAAATGGAGGGTAATGAGTACCAATGCCCGTAGTGTAGGTGAAAAGCTCCCTAAAATGGTTGCCTTGATGGAAGAGGGATGACTGGATATTGTGGCAGTCACAGAATATAGTACACAGAAAACCATGACTGGGATGTCAACATACCAGGGTACACAAGCTACAGGAGGGACAGGGAGGGAAGAAGAGGAGGAGGAGTAGCTCTCTATGTAAGGGAAGGGATCAAAGCAACAGAACTAAAGGGTAAACAGGGAGGAGAGGAGGCACTGTGGGTCACTCTGGAGACTGGAAATGGCTCCACAATCCCCACCGGGGTTGAATACAGACTCCTGTCTCAGGGGGAGGAAATGGACAAGGAAATGATAGAAGGCATCCATGGGATGGTAGAGAAAGGGGAGATATTGCTGATGTGGGGACCGGAATATGCCAGATGTTGACTGGAGCACCTTTGATACAGCCACATCCTAGAGCAGGGCCATTCTTGATGCACTACAGGTGGCATGCCTCAGACAGCTAGTTTTAGAAGCCATTCAGGAGAGAGAGAAATCATAGACATGGTACTCTCAAATGGGATGGAGAGAGAATCTTTGATCTTGAAGTGGGTAGCCATCTGGGAACAAGCGACCACCAAACAGTGTGGTTCACGATAAACTTAGCTGTAGAGTCAAGCCACACAAAAGTGAAGGTACTGGACTTCAGCAGGCTTGATTTTGTCAAAATGGGAGAGTGCCTCAGAAAAGCACGAACAAACTGGCAAGAAAGTTGGGTGGTGCAACAATGGGGAAACATCAAAATTGCCATCACAGAAGCAACAAGCCTTGGCAGAGGACACCAGAAGGAAGGGGTGCTGTGTGACTGGACTTCTCTACTGGGACTAAAGAAGTAGAACTCTTCTACTCTCTACAGTCTTCTAAAAAACTATTTTGCCCACATTTCCTCCCCTCCACCCTCCTACCTAAGGCTAGTTCTACTTTTAAAGGCTCAGGATTTGAATGACAACAGAAACTTCCTGTTTGGGAGCAGGAAGTGAGTGATCACAGAGCCACCAAAGATACACCATCCTAGAAGGGAAAGAGTAGCTCTCCAGCCCCCTCTAGCTGCTGGAAGGCTGTCTCTAAGCAGCTAAGGGGTCTACTGAGAAATATAAGATCTTCATGTCTCAGAATAGGACAATCAGGAGCTTAATGGGCACAGAGGCAGTAAGTAAGTAGAGATAGAAGGGAAAAAAACAGAGGAAAGAGTAAGGATTTCTAACAATAGTGAAGGGGCCAGAAATAAGACATGATGGGAGTGGTGCAGTGCAGTGGCTGTGGAGCAGCAGTCTTCCGGGAGACGTTCTAGAGGATGTGGTGTTGTCCCATCTGCAGGCACCTCTCTGGGCTGAGGGGGAGGTTGCTCATCTCCAGGCTGAGTTGGCCAGGATTTGTGGGACCTCCTCTTCCATCCAGGGTCCACCAGGGACACTGCCATGGCCTCAGAGGTTGCCAAGAAAGAGGAGTGGTTGGACCACAGTGGGCTCAGGGAGGGTGAGGGTGGTGGAACAGAGGCACATCCCTGCAGTTGTGCCTCTCCACAATCCATTCACCACTCTGGTGAAGCATGGTTCCTCTATGGAGGCACCCACAGTGGAGACCAAGGAGGATGCTGGGAATCTCCACAAAGGAGACCCAAAGGAGGGTGGCATGGGACCCCACAGGGGAAGGAAACAACTCCAGGTGGGGGACTCCATTGTTAGGAAGGTAGAACTGAGGGAGGAAGGGGAGAGGGAGGTAAGGTGCCTGACTGGTGCCATGGCTTGGAGGGACAGGGAGTGAATCCTCAGGATTGCTGGAGCAGCTGCACAGAGGAGGGAGCTGGATGTCATTGTCCACCTAGGGACAAATGACCTGGCTAAGAAAGGGATCAGAGCAATGCAGGAAGAGTTTGTGGAATTGGGGAGAGGCCTTAGACAAGTAGCATGCATGGTAACCTTCTCGGAGGTGCTGCCTGTCTACGGTATATGAGAGGCTAGGGTGCTCCACACCATGGGATTCAATCAGTGGTTGAAAAACTGGTGAAGAGCTCAGGGATTTGACTTCATTGGGAACTGGGGGTCCACCTGGAGTGATGCAAGCCTATACTGGCATGATGGGCTGAGGGGAAATAGGATCCTATGTGATAGGTTTAAATGCTTCATTGGTAAGTATTTAAACTAGCCAAGGGGGGGAGTCACTGGAAAGGAGCAGAGAAATCCTAGCCCCCCTAAAAAGTCACCTTAGAAAGTGCAGTAAACACCAACATAGAGATGTCGATAGGGAGAAGGGCTGGGGTAAATGGAGAAAGTGACAAAGGCAAGAAGGACAGGGATGGGGCAAAAAGGAGTAAGTACATCAGGAAATGGAGGATAATGAGTACCAATGCCTATAGCCTGGGGAACAAGCTCCCTGAACTGGTGGCCTTGATGGAAGAGGGATGCCTGGATATCGTAACAGTCACAGAAACATGGTACACATGGAACCATGACTGGGATGTTAACATACCAGGGTACATAACCTACAGGAGAGACAGGGAGGGGAGAATAGGGAGAGGAGTAGCTCTCTATGTAAAGGAAGGGATAAAAGCAACTGAACAAAAGAGTAAACAGGGAGGAGAGGAGGCACTGTGGGTCACCTTGGAGACCAGAAGTGGCACCACAATCCACACAGGGATTGTATGTAGACCCCCATGTCAGAGGGAAGGAATGCACAAGGATATGATAAAAGACATTCTTAGGATGGCAGAGAAAGGGGAGATATTGTTGATGGGAGACCTGAATATGCCAGATGTTAACTGAAGCACACTTGCTGCAGGCACATCCAAGAGCAGGGCCATTGTTGATGCCCCACAGGTGGCATGCATCAGACAGCTAGCTTCGGAACCCACTCATGAGGGAGCAATCTTAGACCTCATACTCTCAAATGGGGACAGTGAGAGGATCTCAGACCTAGAAGTGGGTTGCCATCTGGGAACAAGTGACCATCAAACAGTGTGGTTCATGTTAAACTCAGCTACAGAGTCAAGCCATACAAAAGTGAGGGTACTGGACTTCAGGAGAGCTGACTTTGGCAAGATGGGAGAGTGCCTCAGAAAAGCACTAGCAAACAATCTAGAAGGAGGGGTGGAGAAACAATGGGGAATCATAAAAACTGCCATCACAGAGGCAATAAGCCTTTGTGTGAAGCAAATAAACAAATCAAAATGAAAGAAAAAGTCACTATGGTTCTCAAAAGAGATGGTGGGGAAAGTCAGGGAGAAAAAGATAGCATTCAGGAAGTATGAGGAAACACAGAAGGAGCAGGACAGAGAGCTGTACCAGTTAAGGCAGAAGGAAGTAGAGAGGGAAGTCAGAATAGCAAAGGCCCAAACTGAGGAAACGATAGCCAACTCGGTTAAGAAGGGGGATAAAACCTTTTATAGATACATCAGTGAGCATAGAAAGGCAAAGGGAGGGATAGTGAGGCTGAATAGAATGAACGGTGGGTGGGCAGAGGGGGACAGTGAAAAAGCAGGAAAACTGAACGAATATTTCTGCACAGTATTCACAAAAGAGGAGGGGGAGGTGCCTAATCCAATTAACAGAAGCACTCTGGATAGGGGTGTCGATCCCAGTCCCTTCACAGAAGAAAGGGTTCTGAAAGAACTCCTAAAACTGAAGGTTGACAAAGCAATGGGGCCTGATGGAATTCACCCCAGAATTCTAAAATAATTAGGGGAAGAACCAGTGAAACCACTGAATACCCTTTTTAACAAATATGGGATGATGGTGTGGTACCCGAGGACTGGAGGAAGGCATATGTGATTCCCCTTCACAAAAGTGGGACTAAGAAAGAGGCAGGAAACTACAGACCTGTCAGTTTGACCTTTGTGGTAGGGAACATGATGGAATCACTTCTGAAGGAAAGAATTGTTGAGTACCTAGAGGGCAGTGGGGCACATAACCCAAGGCAGCATGGGTTCACAGCAGGAAGGTCATGTTAGACAAATCTAATTGATTTCTTTTACTGGGTGACCAAAGTAGTAGACCAGGGAGGGGCTGTGGACATGGCCTACCTAGACTTTAGCAAGGCATTTGACACAGTCCCACACAAAATATTAATAGTCAAATTAACCAGCCTGGGAGTGGGTTCCAGGGTGTTAGCCTGGGTAAAACATTGGCTGGACAACAGGACACATAAGGTAATTGTAAATGGAGTCCACTCTGAAGAAAGAGGAGTTACTAGTGGGGTACCGCAGGGTTCAGTACTGGGTCCAGTCCTTTTTAATGTCTTTATAAGTGACATTGCAGAGGGACTGGAAGGAAAAGTATGCCTCTTTGCAGATGACACAAAGATCTGCAACAGGGTTGATACACAAGGAGGCGTGGAAAGGATGAGAAGGGACTTGGCAAGGTTGGAGAAGTGTTCAGAAGTATGGCAGCTAGGATTCAATGCAAAGAAGTGCAAAATAATGCACCTGGAAAACAAAAACCAAGGGGAAGATTACATAATGAGGGGGAGGTAGTAACAAAAACAAAAAAGGAAAGGGATGTGGGGGTAATCATATCAGATGACCTTAAGGTTAGCAAGCAATGTGAGAATGCAGTAGGGAGAGCTGGGGGTATACTGAGATGCATAAGGAGAGGCATCACCAGAAGAAAACAGGAAGTTGTTATTCCTCTGTACAGACAGTTGGTGAGACCCCATCTGGAGTACTGCGTCCAGTTCTGGAGACCCCATCTCCGCAAGGACATAGACAGGATAGGGGCAATCCAGAGGAGGGCAACTAGAATGGTGCAGGGTCTGCAAGAGAAGCCATATGAGGAGAGGAGAGACCAAAAGAGCTTAATATGTATACCCTTGAGGAAAGGAGGGAGAGGGGGGAAATGATAGAAATGTTTAAGTACCTCAGTGGAGTCAACAAAGTCCAAGAGGGTAACATCTTTCAGAAAAAGAGACATGCAAGAACAAGGGGACACAATTTAAAGATGGGGGGGCAGTTCAGGGGTAATGTGAGGAAGCATTTTTTCACAGAGAGGGTAGTGGATGCATTGAACAGCCCTCCTGAGGAGGTTGTGAGTTCTAAAACTGTGGTAGAATTCAAGAATACATGGGACAGACATAAGGCAATTCTAGTGGGGAGTAGGAAGAAATAGGCTGTTGGTTGACTAGGATCTGCTGCTTATCCTGTAGGTAGGGAAATGGGCAGACTAGGTGGGCCAAGCAGTCTTTTTCTGCCGACAAAGTTTATGTTTCTACGTTTCTATGTTGTGTGAAGCAAATAAATAAATCAAAACAAAAGAAAAAAAACACTATGGTTCTCAAAAGAAGTGGAGAGGAAGGTAAGGGAGAAAAAGATAGCATTCAGGAAGTATAAGGAAACCCAGAAGGAGCAAGACAGAGAACTGTACAAGTTAAAGCAGAAGAAAGTGGGTAAGGCAGTCAGAATAGCAAAGGCCCAAACTGAGGAAAAGATAGCCAACTTGGTTAAGAAGGGTGATAAAACCTTCTATAGGTACGTTAGGGAGCAAAGAAAGACTAAGGCAGGGATACTAAGGCTGAACAAAGAGGAAGGTGGTTGGGCAGAGAGCAACAGTGAAAAGGCAGGGATACCGAACGAATACTTCTGCTCAGTATTCACAATGGAAAAGCAGGGGGAAATACCAAATCCGGTCAATAGAAGCACTCTGGATAGGGGGGTTGATATTAGTCCTTTCAGAGAAGAAAGGGTTTTGAAAGAACTCTTAAACCTGAAGGTGAATAAAGCAATGGGGCCTGGTAGGATTCTCCCCAGAATTCTAAAATAACTAAGGGAAGAACTACTAACACCACTGACTACACTTTTTAATAAATCATGGGAGGATTGTGTGGTTGCTGAGGACTGGAGGAAGGCAGATGTGATCCCCCTTCACAAAAGTGGGAGCAAGACAGAGGCAGGAAACTACAGACCTGTCAGTTTGACCTCAGTGGTAGGGGAAAATGATGTAATCACTTCTGAAGGAAAGAATTGTTGACTACCTAGAGGCAAGTGGGGCACAGGTCCCAAGGCAGCATGGATTCACAGCGGGAAGGACATTTCAGATAAATCTAATTGTTTTCTTTGACTGGGTGACCAAAGTAGTAGACCAGGGAGGGGCTGTGGACATGGCCTACCTAGACTTTAGCAAGGCATTTGACACAGTCCTGCACAAAAGATTAACAAACAAATTAGCCAGCCTGGGAGTGGGTCCCAGGGTGGTAGCCTGGGTGAAACACTGGTTGAACAACAGGACACAGAAGGTAATAGTAAATGGAGTCCACAGAGAAGAAAGGAGAGTTACTAGTGGGGTACTGCAGGGTTCAGTACTGGGGCAGGTCCTTTTTAATGTCTTTATAAGTCAGTGGTTTCACTAGTTCCCCCCTTAATTCTTTTAGAATTCTGGGGTGAATTCCATCAGGCCCCATTGCTTTGTCCACCTTCAGTTTTAGGAGTTCTTTCAGAACCCTTTCTTCTGTGAAAGGACTGGGATCGACCCCCCTATCAAGAGTGCTTCTGTTAAATGGATTAGGCACTTCCCCCTCCTCTTTTGTGAATACTGACCAGAAATATTCGTTCAGCATCCCTACTTTTTCACTGTCTCCCTCTGCCCACCCACCGTTCATTCTATTTAGCCTCACTATCCCTCCCTTTATCTTTCTACGCTCTGATGTACCTATGAAAGGTTTTATCCCCCTTCTTAACCGAGTTGGCTATCTTTTCTTCAGTTTGGGCCTTTGCTATTCTGACTTCCCTCCCTGCTTCCTTCTGCCTTAACTGGTACAGCTCTCTGTCCTGCTCCTTCTGTGTTTCTTTATACTTCCTAAATGCTATCTTTTTCTCCCTGACTTTCCCAGCCACCTCTTTTGAGAACCATAGTGGCTTTTTCTTTCATTTTGATTTGTTTATTTGCTTCTCACAAAGGCTTGTTGCCTCTGTGTTGGCAGTTTTGATGATTCCCCATTGTTGCCCCACCCCTCCTTCTAGCCTGTTTGCTAGTGTTTTTCTGAGGCACTCTCCCATCTTGCCGAAGTTAGCCCTCCTGAAATCCAGTACCCTCACTTTTGTATGGCTTGACTCTGTAGCTGAGTTTAAAGTGAACCACACTGTTTGATGGTCACTTGTTCCCATATGGCAACCAACTTCTAGATCTGAGATCCTCTCACTGACCCCATTTGAGAGTATAAGGTCTAAGACTGCACCCTCATGAGTGGGTTCCGAAACTAGCTGTCTGAGTCCTGCCACCCGTAGGGCATCGAGAATGGCTCTGGTCTTGGATGTGGCTGCAACAAATGTGCTCCAGTTAACATCTGGCTTATTCACATTTCCTATCAACAGTATCTCCCCTTTCTCCACCATCCTAAGAATGCCTTCTATCATATCCTTGTCCATTCCCTCCCTCTGAAATGGGGGTCTGTACACAATCCCTGTGCGGTTTGTGGTGCCCTTTCCAGTCTCCAAGATGACCCACAGTGCCTCCTCTCCTCCCTGTTTTCTCTTTTGTTCAGTTGCTTTTAACCCTTCCTTTACATAGAGAGCTACTCCGCCCCCTCTTCTCTCCTGCCTGTCTCTATTGTGGGTTATGGACCCTGGTATGTTAACATCCCAGTCATGGTTCTCTGTGTACCATGTTTCTGTGACTGCTATGATATCCAGGCATTCCTCTCCATCAAGGCCACCAGTTCTGGGAGCTTGTTGTCCAGACTATGGGCATTGGTACTCATTACCCTCCATTTCCTGATGGCCTTACTCCTTTTTTGATACAAAGATCTGCAAGAGGGTTGATACACAAGGTGGGGTGGAAAGGATGAAAAGGGACTTGGCAAGGTTGGAGGAATGGTCAAATGTATGGCAGCTTAGATTCAATGCAAAGAAGTGCAAAATAATGCACCTGGGAAACAAAAACCCGGGGAAGAGTACACAATGGGGGGTGAGATACTGGCAACAACAAAAATGGAAAGGGACCTGGGGGTAGTCATAACAGATGACCTAAAGGTGGGCCAGCAAAGTGAGAAGGCAGTAAGAGGGCTGGGGGAATACTGGGATGTATAGGGAGAGGCAACACCAGTAGAAAACAGTAAGTTGTTGGCCATCTGTACAGACAGTTGGTAAGACCACATCTGGAGTACTGTATACAGTTCTGGAGATCCATCTCCGCAAAGACCTAGACAGGATGGAGGCTGTCCAGGAGGGCAACCAAAATGATGCAGGGTCTGCATCAGACATATGATGAAAGACTAAAGGAACTAAAGATGTATAGCCTCGAGGAAAGGGGGGGGGGGCATGATAGAAACTTTCAAATTCCTCAAGGGAATCAACAAAGTCCAAGAGGGTAGCATCTTTCAGAAAAGAGATGTACAAAAACAAGAGGGCACAATTTTAAGATAGAGGGGGGATGGCGCAGAGGAAATATGAGGAAGTATTTCTTCATAGACAGGGTTGTGGATACATGGAACAGCCTTTCTGAGGAGGTCATAGAGTCAAAAACAGTGGGGGAATTCAAGAATGCATGAGACAGACATAAGGCAATTCTAGTGGGGGGTAGGAGGAAGTAGGATGTTGGTTAACTAGGATCTGCAGCCTATCCATTAAGTAGGGAAATGGGCAGACTAGGTGGGCCAAGTGGTCCTTATCTGCCATCAAATTCTACGTTTCTATGTTTCTATGTTTCTTGGACCTCTATTATTCAGCCTCTTTCTCAGTTCTTTTCCCACAGCCTGCTGTAGCAACATCATCCGGTATGCAGATGATGCTGTCGACTTTTCCACCGATTCTAACCCCACCCTGTTCACCAAGGACCTCCAATTAAACTTTGCTACTGTTGAATGGTGGTTCAGTGATCATAAACTATTGATGAATTATAAAAAAAAAACAAAAGTAATGCTCTTCTCCAACCCTCATAACCAACACAAATCTACTTATTTTACCATCGTAAACAACCAAAATAACCCCCTTGAACAAGTCAAAGATTTCAAGTATCTAGACATATCCCTAGATAGTTCTCTGTCTTAGAAACATAGACTTTGACCGCTTGGCCCACCTAGTCTGCCCATTTCCCTACCTACAGGATAAGCTGCAGATCCTAGTTAACCAACAGCCTATTTCTTCTTACCCCCCACAAGAATTGCCTTATGTCTGTCCCATGTATTCTTGAATTCTCTCACAGTTTTAGACCCCACGACCTCCTCAGGAAGGCTGTTCCATGCGTCAACCACCCTCTCTGTGAAAAATAATTCCTCACATTGCCCCTGAACTGCCCCCTCATCTTTAAATTGCGTCCTCTTGTTCTTGCACATCTCTTTTTCTGAAAGATGCTACTCTCTTGGACTTTGTTGATTCCACTGAGGTACTTAAAAGTTTCTATCATGTCCTCCTCTCCCTCCTTTCCTCAAGGGTATACATATTAAGCTCCTTTAGTCTCTCCTCATATGGTTTCTCATGCAGACCCTACACCATTTTGGTTGCCCTCCTCTGGACTGCCTCTATCCTGTCTATGTTCTTGCGGAGATGGAGTCTCCAGAATTGGATGCAGTACTCCAGATGGGGTCTCACCAACTGTCTGTACAGAGGGATAACAACTTCCTGTTTTCTGCTGGTGATGCTTCTCCCTATACATCCCAGTATACCCCCAGCCCTCCCTACTGCCTGCTCACATTGCTTGCTAACCTTAAGGTCATCTGATATGATTACCCCAGGTCCCTTTCCATTTTTGTTGTTGTTACTACCTCCCCCCAACATTGTGTAATCTTCCCCTGGTTTTTGTTTCCCAGGTGCATTATTTTGCACTTCTTTGCATTGAATACAAGCTGCCATACTTCTGACCATTCCTCCAACCTTGCCAAGTCTCTTCTCATCCTTTCCATGCCTCCTTGTGTATCAACCCTGTTGCAGATCTTTGTGTCATCTGCAAAGAGGCATACTTTTTCTTCCAGACCCTCTGCAATGTCACTTATAAAGACATTCTGGACACAATACTGAACCCTGTGGTACCCCACTAGTAACCCCTCTTCCTTCAGAGTGGACTCCATTTACAATTAAATTCTGTGTCCTTTTGTCAAGCCAATGTTTTACCCAGGCTACCACCTTGGGACCCACTCCCAGAATGGTTAATTTGACAATTAATCTTTGGTGTGGGACTGTGTCAAATGCCTTGCTAAAGTCTAGGTAGGCCATGTCCACAGCCCCTTCCTGGTCTACTACTTTGGTCACCCAAAGAAATCAATTAGATTTGTCTGACATGACCTTCCTGCTGTGAACCCATGCTGCCTTGGGTCCTGTGCCCTACTGGCCTCTAGGTACTCAACAGTTCTTCCCAACAGAAGTGATTGCATCACTTTCCCTACCACAAAGGTCAAACTGACAGGTCTGTAGTTTTCTGCCTCTGTCTTGGTACCACTTTCATGAAGGGGAATCACATCCACCTTCCTCCAGTCTTCAGGTACCACACCATCCTCCCATGATTTGTTTAAAAGGGCAGTCAGTGGTTTCACTGGTTCTCCCCTTAATTCTTTAAGAATTCTGTGGTGAATTCCATCAGGCCCCATTGCTTTATCCACCTTCAGTTTTAGGAGTTCTTTCAGAACCCTTTCTTCTATGAAAGGACTGGGATCGACCCCCCTATCAAGAGTGCTTCTGTTAATTGTATTAGGCACCTCCCCCATATCCTCTTTTGTGAATGCTGACCAGAAATATTCATTCAGTATCCCTGCTTTTTCACTGTCCCTCTCTGCCCACCTACCATCCATTCTATTCAGCCTCATTATCCCTCCCTTTGTCTTTCTACGCTCCCTGATGTACCTATAAAATGTTTTATCCCCCTTCTTAACCGAGTTGACTGTCTTTTCCTCAGTTTGGGCCTTTGCTATTCTGACTCCCCTCCCTGTTTCCTTCTGGCTTAACTGGTACAGCTCTCTGTCCTGCTCCTTCTGTGTTTTCTTTTACTTTCTGAATGCTATATTTTTCTCCCTGACTTTCCCCGCCACCTCTTTTGAGAACCATAGTGGCTTTTTCTTTCATTTTGATTTGTTTATTTGCTTCACACAAAGGCTTGTTGCCTCTGTGATGGCAGTTCTGATTTTTCCCCATTGTTGCTCCACCTCTCCTTCTAGCCTGTTTGCTAGCACTTTTCTAAGGCATGCTCCCATCTTGCCAAAGTCAGCCCTCCTGAAATCCAGTACCCTCACTTTTGCATGGCTTGATTCTGTATCTGAGTTTATCGTGAACCACACTGTTTGATGGTCACTTGTTCCCAGATGGCAACCCACTTCTAGATCTGAGATCCCTTCACTGTCCCCATTTGAGACTATGAGGTCTAAGATTGCTCCCTCACGAGTGGGTTCCGAAGCTAGCTGTCTGAGGCATGCCATCTGTAGGGCATCAAGAATGGCCCTGCTCTTGGATGTGGCTGCAGCAAATGTGCTCCAGTTAACATTTGGCATATTCCAGTCTCCCATCAGCAGTATCTCCCCTTTCTCTGCCATCCTAAGAATGTCTTCTATCATATCCTTGTCCATTCCCTCCCCCCCCTGACATGGGGGGTCTGTATACAACCCCTGTGGAGATTGTGGTGCCATTTCCAGTCTCTAAGGTCTTACTCTGCAGATATTAACCTCATCCAAAACTATCTGCTCCAGGATAGGCACTCTTTACAGATATCACCACTGCCTCATCTTTGATGCCATCAGGCTTGCTGTCTCCAGTTCCATTGTCTCCATCATAGACTATGGACTAATTATCTGTGGCGCCACTTCGGACTCAATGCTGAAAAGAATAATGGTGGCACTCAACAAGACATGCAGGCTTGTCTCTGGCACCCCTAAGTTTACCCATACCTGTGATCTCTATGCACAAATGCACTAGTTAAATCTCAGGGGCAGGGTCAACTACCAAACTTGTCTATTTGCCAAAATAATTAGCCTCGTACTAACCCTTCCTAGCATCCAGTACCTCCTGCTACCAGCTCCAGTCCTCCATAGCACACACAGTGCATCCACTTTAAAATATCTAGCCCCTTTTTGCCGTACCTCCCAAGGGCAGTGGTCTTTTAGGTTCCACATCCCTACCTGTCTCAACAACCTAACCCCTGAGATCAATAACTGCCCCACCCTTTGCCCATTTAAAAGTAAACTGCGACAGCATCTCTATTTACTATATAGTTGTGATCACCATGGCCCTGCCTGAGTCTGCCTTTATCACTGCTGTCACCTTGCTTCCCTGTCCACCTCTCATTTTCAGGCCACGGCCACTGTTCCACAATCCCCTCCTCTCCTACTTTCTTCATCTTGCCTCTTCCCATCCTCCCACCCTATCCCTAACATCCAACCACTCTGGACAAAGTCACCTGTCAACTGCCTCTCCCTTTCTCCTTCCTTCTCACTACCTCTTCCTTTCCTCTTCCCCTACCTTCCCCCCCAGAACTACCACTGACTCCCCTTCCCTGCTGAATCCTGCACTGCCTTTCTTGCCTCCCCATCTTTCTTTTTTTCCTCCAAGATTCAATTGATTAATAGTTTCTCCAGATTGACTTATGTCTGTCTAATCCCTGCCCAATACCCTCCATGAAATTTTTTACACCCTCCTGTGAAGAATTGTAAATGGATTGTAAATATGCAATTTATATACACCTGTTCTTTTGTTGTATATATCTATACCCTTCTTGTGTTGGGTATTCTCTTGTTATCACTTATGCTTATGTATGTGGTCATGTATGTTCTCCCCTGCAATTCCCTTATTTTGGCATGGAAACTTTGTAAATGAACCTATGGTTCAAAGGTATTGTAATCCTAGACAAGAATAAATACATACAAAAATAAATAGAATAACATGCTCATCTGAGGCACTGAATTTGTGGTACATTATAGGAAATTCTTACACCTGTATTATGGAATACCACTTTTACAGCTATACTGATTGTTTATGCATCAATCTCATTCTCAGTTATTGTTCTCTTTCTGTTCCGGCTCCCCCGCATTATGCATATTCCAGTTTACTGCAGTTACCCCTTACTGTGCTCCTGTCACAAAAATGTGTCATATTCTCTTTCATTAACATTTCAATACACTTCTCCTGCCTCTCTCATACAGATATCCTAGCACTTCCATTGAAGGCATTCCACCCTGCTGAAGACCTGTTTCATCTCTTTTGTTTACCCGCCCTCCCCTCTAACACTTCTCACCTTAATTAAACTATCCTGTCATAAACTAGTTTGAAACAAAGTAGCATTAAGAAAAACATGAGCTGCTTCTCTTCAGAATACTATTGCACCTGATGAAACCTGGATGTCCAGAAAGCTTATGCTGTATAGTACTTTTGTACATGCCATATGTTGGTCCAACAAGAGGTATCAAAGTCAAGCAATCCAGCAATTCCTATTTAACAAAAAAAAAAAGAAAAAAAAATGAATGGTCTTGCTCCCCAGCTAGAGCAAAGTTTGATTAACAAACAAAAAAGTGGATTCAGTTGGCCTTTTGCTACATGACTGGGTGTTTGATGTTGTATAAACAGTAGTTACAATAACAGTTTATACTATTTGTGCATTTGGTCATTCAGATAGGCAGTAATGCAGTTAATCTATAGGGATTCTGCCCATATGGTGTGACCACACAGTAGGTTTATTTAAATAAAATGCTGACTCAACAGGCCTTTTATTTATTTATTTAAAAGTTGGTGACCCGGAAAGGTACACTGAGCTGAGGCTCATTTCCAGGTGAGAAAAATGGGATAAAAACAAGCAGGCAGTTACAAACAAATGAAGTGCAATATCTTTACAATCTCAAAAAAGCTTGGCTCCACAGACTCCACTTCCTGAAAATGAACACACCAGCACTGTGTCTCGGATATCTTTGTTGTAATAAAACAATAAACCCTCGGCAGTGAAATTGCTGAGTGCACCCTCCCACACTACAGTCGAATGTTTCTGCACCTCACTAGCATTTTATGGTAAAATAAAGCCTTGAGAAAGTGATAGTGAGGCACAAAAACATTCGGCTGTACTGTTGGAGGGTGTGCTCAGAAAACATACTGCTGGGGTTTGTTGTTTTATTACAATAACAGATATCTGAGACACAGCACTAGTGTGGTCATTTTCTGGAAGTGGAGTCTGTGGAGCCGAGCTTTTTTGAGATTGTAAGTAAGTGTTCATACTCTTGACATCAGTCTGTAGCTGTCTTGAGCTAGTAAGTAAGTAAGTAAAATTTATTTGTTTAAAGCGCCCTTCCCAAGCTCAGGGCGCTTTTACAACAATTCAAACACTTTAAATACACACCATATAAAAACAATAAATATAATGAATAAACATAAATAACCCTTAATTATCAAGTCCCAGGAAATGCTTGATTAAAAAGGAATGTTTTCAGCCATTTTTTAAAACTTTCCACAGTCAGGCAATCTCGTATCTGACAAGGTAGAGCATTCCACAGGGTGGACGCCATATGTCTTTAAGTATACCAGGGGTATCTCTAGCAATCCCTCGTCAGAGGATCTGAGTGAGCTGGCAGGGCAGTAAGGCACCAGGAGTTCTTTCAGGTAGTAAGGTCCCAAATTGTGTAGGGTCTTATAGGTCAGCAATGCAACCTTGAAGGTGATCTGCCACTGTATAGGCAGCCAGGGCAGTTTGTGCAGCACAGGTGTTATATGGCTAGATCTAGAAACTCCCATCAACAACCTGGCCGTTGTGTTCTGCACAAGCTGCAAATGGTGGATATCCACCCCTGGCAGCCCTAGATAGAGGGCACTGCAGTAATCAAAATGACTGGTGACAAAGGCATGGACCAGGGTAAGAAGATCTTCAGGTGGACCAAGTGTTTCACCTGGGCTATATTCCTCAGATGGAAAAAGGCAGACTTGACTACAGCCGACACCTGCACCCTCAGGGTTAGGCCCTCATCAAATACCATGCCCAGGTTATGCCTTGGCCAGAGGCCATAAGCAGGGTCCCCCCCAAGCTATAAACCTGAGGGTATCCCCATCCAGACCCCTGTTGTCCTCACTCCAGGGTACAACACCAATACCTCAGTTTTTCCTGAATTCAGCTGAAGCCAACTGGTGCTCATCCACTCCTGTATCTCCAGTAGGAAGTTATTAAACACTGTAATTGAATCAGACTCCTGTTCAGGCACAAAAAACAGATAAAGCTGAGAGTCATTGGCATAACAATGAAAACACAACCCATACTGTGTTATAATGTCCTTTAATGGAAGCATATACACCACAAACAACATGAGGGATAGCACTGAATCCTGTGGAATCCCACACGGCAGTCAGTGAGGGGCTAAGGAATGAATCCCTGACACCACTCTCTGTGATCTGCCCTCCAGAAAAGATTGAAACCAACTGTGGACTGCCCCCCTCAGTCCACAGAAAAAACACAGGTGGTCGAGCAGCACCCCATGATCTACGGTGTCATATGCTGCTGACAGATCCAGGAGAACCAAGATGGAATGGGATCTCCGATCTCTTGCCATCAGGAGATCATTTAGAACCAGAACAAGAGCCGTCTCCATGCTATGCCTCTTCTTGAAGCTGGACTGGAGAGGGTCATGGATATTGTGGCTAGTTAAATGATCCTCCAGCTGCAGAGCGACCACATTCTCAAAAACTTTCCCTACAAAGGGTAAGTTAGAGACTGGTCTGTAATTTGCTGGGCATTCAGTATCAAGAGAGCTTTTTTTCAAAAGGGGGTGCACTACCGCCTCCTTTAAGGGATCCGGGAAGATCCCTCTCTCTAATGAAGTCACCACTATCCCAGCCAGGACCGGGCTGATGACATCTATACACTCCTCTAACAGGCGTGTAGGGCCCTGATCCAACTTACCGTATTTAGGTCGCAGAGTCTGGATGATCCTCACTATATCTGTGACTGCTGGTTGGTTAAAGGTGAGCCAAGTCAACTGGGCATTAGTACCATCCGATTGATCAATGCAAGGCCCAATGGACTGGTGCTGGCAGTTCGCATCCATGATGGTAGATACCTTGTCAGCAAGGAATTTCGCAAACTCCTTACATTGTATTTGTGACAATGCTTGACCGGCTTGTAGACAGGATGGATTGCACAGTCTGTCCACAGTCTGGAAGAGCTGGGCTGGTCTATTCCTCGCTGTAACAATTTCCTGTGACAGGAACTCTGCCTTCTTATGGGAAATTGCTGATTGGTAGATCTTATAATGTTCTAACGATCCAAGCCTATCCACCTCCAGGTGAGTTTTCCGCCAGCGTCCTTCCAATCTTCATCCCCACCTCTTCAGCTCACAGACCTCCCTGTCAAACCAGGGATCCTCCAGGTGAAGAGTACAGGGACGAACACGAATTGGAACAATGACATCCAGGGCCCCTACCACAGCCCTATTATAGGCCAGCTACATTGGAGGTTGTTTGTGAAGTGCAATAGCAGTAGTTTCATGTACAATGCAGTTGTTAGCAAAAATAGCAGTAGGAATGCATTGAGGTATATGGCAACACTAGTGTACAAAGGTGTCATATAAAATATTTTAGAAAAGGTGTATGGTGGGGGATCAAAGATGATTTACATTGGATGAGGTGAGTCCTCATTTGTGAGGGAGAGAGTGTGGGGAGCGTGACTGCATATGGAGGGTAGCGTTAGCAGAGAGGGGGAGAACAGGGGTTGGAGGAGGAAGAAGTGGGAGGATTAGAGAGGGGTGTGAGAGGAACAAATGGGGAAAGGTGGCCTTTGGCAACTGCTTTAGGGATAGTAGAGATGGGGCTTGGTGAAGAAGAGAGAGGAGCTGTTATGAGAAGGCAGCATGACCAGTGCGAGAGCAGGGGTGAGGAACAGAGAAAGAGCAGGAGTCTCTAGTGTGAAGGGGGTGAGAGGAGGGAGCAGAGGAGGAGAGAAGAGAAGATAGATAGGAGAGGAAGAAAGCAAACCAGTATTTACCAATGAGGGCAGAACAATGGGAATAGTGACGCAAGGGCAGGGGGTTGATGGAAACAGAGAAATAAAAAGAGCAGTGATGGGTGCAGGGAGGAGAGCTTAAAGCAAAGTGACAGAAGGCATTACAGAGTGTGTCCAGTCTGGCGAGGGTGGAGGGAGAAGTTGCACTATAAACCACATCTGCATGGTCAAAAATAGGGAGGATCATTTTGACAAGCAGGTCCTTATGGACTTCAGTGGGGAGACAGTCCTTGTTACAGTGAAGGATACTTCATTTGGGGTGAAGCTTTGAATATATGGCATTGATGTGGGCTGAGAAGTCCAGCTTACTATCAAGAAACACAGTAAGGTATTTGTTGGTGTGGACTGCCTCCAGTTAGGTACCATCAAGGGTGGACAAGACCAGAGGAGGTGAAAGCCTTAGCTTTTGGCTACTGCCAAAGGTCATGGACACATTCTTTTTTATGCTTACTTTGATCAGGTTGGCTTGGAACCATCATAGCACATTGACAAATTCACACTGGAATGAGGATACAACTGCAGACATGGAGGGACCGGATGCGTAAATGACTGTGTTGTCAGCATACATGTGAATACTACAGGAGACACAGACAGATGAGAGGCCATTTAGAAAAACAGAAAAAAGTATGGGTCCAGGATGGAGCCCTGGGGGACTCCTGCAGGTACGGGGCTGGGTATAATGCACCACTTACCTGAACAGACTGTTGACGGTTAGTAAGGTAAGAGTGGAACAACTTAACTGCAGGAATAGAGAGACTAGCTTAGGCTAGCTTGTTTACAAAGAGAGCATGGGATACCAAATCAAACACCTTAGTAAGATCTGTGAAAATAGATCTCTGGATATGGGTGTAGTACCAAGGGAATAGAGACCTGCACATGTTGTGCCACTCCACAAGAGTGGCCCTAAGGAGGAACCAGGTAACTACAGGCCAGTCAGCCTGACCTTGATAGTGTGTAAACCAATGAGTCCATACTGAAGAAGGGGCTGATTGGATACTTAGAGGAAAATGATCTGCAGGACAATAAACAGCACAGGTCCGTGGCAGGCAGATTGTGTCAGATGAACTTGAATGAGTTCTTCGAATGGGTCACTAAGGCAGTGGATAAAGGCCAGGAAGTGGATATCATATACCTGGACTTTAGCAAGGCCTTCGACTCGGTGCCACACAAAAGGCTGATAATGAAACTGAAGGATCTAGGGGTGATCTGAAACATTTGACACAATGCAAGAAGGGAGTGGCAATGGCTAATAGGATGCTGGGTTGTATTGTAAGGGGATTTAGATGTAGGCAGAACAAGGTTATTTTCTGCCATTGTACAGGTCATTGGTAAGACCACATGTAGAATACGGAACAAGATACTGGCATCCATACACGAAAAATACATTAATATGCTGGAAAGGGTCCAGAGGAGGGCAACTAGAATGATCAAGGGGCAGAAGGATAGAACGTATGAGAAAGGCTTGGAGATCTAAGGATGTACCCTCTTGAAGAGAGGAGGTAGAGTAAGGATATAATTGAGACCTTCAAGTACTTGAAGGGATTTAACAGAGTGGAACTGGAGGTTCTCTTCAATAAAAGGGGCACCACCACCACTAGTGGACACAGCCTAAAACTGATGGGGGGGAGTAGATTCAAAAGGGTCATAAGGAAGCACTTCTTTACAGAAAGAGTGGTGACCACATGGAATGAGCTACCAGAGGAGGCAATGGAGGCAAAGTCAGTAGGATCCTTCAAATGAGCCTGGGACAAACACAAAGGAAAGCCATGGGAACAAGATAGGGAAAAGTGAAGGACATTTTGGGGGGGTCAGGGTCACTGGTAGAAAATTAAGGCCAGGACCCTGCATTGTTATTCAAGCAGACATGATAGATCATGAGGTCTCCTTCTGCTGGCTATTTTCTTATGTTCTTATGTTCTTAAAATAGCTGCTGCGACGAGACCCTGATCCATCCCTGTAAGGACAGAGTTAATGATGTTGAGAAGGGAGGTGATTGTGGAGTGTTTTTTTTTCCTGAAACCAAACTGGAAAGGAGACAGGAAGGAAGAGCAGTCTAGGAAGCCGACTTATCTGGAGTGGACTAGCGACTCTTGTAGTTTACTAAGGGAAGAGAGGAGAGAGCTAGGTCTATAATTTTCAGGAGATGATGGATCCCTCTTTGTAGAGGTAGAGTACATTGGCAGATTTCCAAGTGAGAGGGACAACACAGAGGCAGAAGGAGAGGTTCAAAATGTGGGTGAGTGGCCAGAAGATAGCAGGGACAGATAGGTGGAGAAGTTTAGGGTCTAGGCTCTCAGAGCTGTATTTTGAGGGGTTGAGAGACTGGAGGACAAGGAAAACTTTCTGAAGGAAGACAAGAGGGAAGTGATAACCAGTAGAAGAGGTGGGTTGGAGTGGGGGGCCGGAGAGTGTTTGAGGACTGGCAGGGAACTGCACAGGTTGTGAAGAATTTATTGATGTGTGAAGCAACAGCAAGGTGGTCTTTTGCATACCGCTTAAGCTGGGTTTACATAGTCACATGATGTCTGGCTAAGGGTTAGCAGCTCCTCCACCCCACTCCTGTTCACCTTGCTAATATTTTTCGACTTTTGCTACCAAACTCACTATTTGTGGATCTTCTTCATTTCCACAGTAAGTGTTTACCATCCTGGGCTCAGTTCTGCTACTTTTGATGGGATTTATGGTGTACCATGGATGCAGAGATGAAGCAGAATCTCCCATGTCATACACCTCTGCAGATGCCCGATAAGGTCTCCAAGAAATCCAAAGGACAGGTCACCAAATCCATCTTGGCTGCTACTCCTAATGCGGTGGCCACCCCACTCATGGAGGAATAATTTTTACTGGAACTACAACCTTTGAAGGACTCGGTGACATTTCTCACTACGGAGTTTACTGCTTTCTCAAAGAAATTAGGGATACCAATAGAAGAGCTGGGGATTTAGAAGCCAAATCCCTTTCCCTCGAGAAGTGGCGCACCAAAACAGACCCAGAGCTCTCCGCCCTCAGACAAAAGTTACATAAAATGGAACTGAAGTTAGAAGATCTCAGGAGGAGGAGATGCAATAATTTGGTCATCCATGGCCTCCCCAAAGATGCCGAGGGGTCTACAACTATTATATTCACACAGTGATTGCTAGACAAGTTGGAGGGGCCATCACTCGATGGCCGGAGTTAAGTGGTGGAACGGACGCATCAGGCTGTGTGTGCCAGACCTCCTCATTGTGCACCACCCCTTCCTCTTCTTCTAAAGCTCCTCAACTTTCTTGACAAACAGTTTATCCTGGCCAAGTTAAGAGATATGCAGTCTTTACTTTGGGAGGGCCATAAACTGCACATTTTTCAAGACCTGCCAGTCACTGTTTGCCACAAGAGAGCAGCGTTTCATCCCGTGTTATCCAAGGTCTATCCAGCGGGAATAAAATTTTGCATGCTTTACCCTGCCCATCTACAGGTACAGTATGCCTGCAGGATAATTGGCACTCCTTTGAAGACAGCGAACAAGCCACTAGGGAGCTTCATGGACTTCTCCCGGACCTCTTTCCCTTTGGCGGAATGTTCTTTCTAGGTTCTGAGAGTTTGTTGACTGCAGCAGTGTCATCAGTTGTTTTACATGTTGGGGTCTTTAATTTCTCCAGGTTGTTCCTATGCCTGATCCAGATTGGGATTGTTTGTATCCATCCAAAACTTGTCTTCTTGGTTTGCAACTGGCCACATTACCCCTTTGATGCCCCGATCAAACCTTTCCTCCTTATGTGAACCCTGCATGGATTGTGGAGCTTGTTGCAGTCTCCTCCTTCTTCGCACCAACAGAAACCTTGGATGCGACACTCTCATCCATGTCCATGTGTTCTGCTTTGTCCCCCAAAATCGGATGGCTACATGAGAGAACTGAGGGGTGATTCAGCGTACTACTGTCCCTTTATCTCAGTTGTCAAGGGGAGTACGCGGTGACCCTCTTTTTTTTCTTCGACTTTTCAACCACCACAAGGCTCCTTCTTTGCTTTCTCCTGTACCTTGCACAAACTCCCTTGGACAGTTACTATGGGACAATTGGATCTGTTGGTATTTTCATTTTCCTGCTGTTCCTATTAAGCCCCCTAGAATCATACGGGACCCTGCTACATTCCTGTTATATCCCTCATTACTAGCCTCGATCAGTTTTACTATGATGGCTATATGTTTTTTGCCTGTTGTACTGTATATCTTGCCTTATAGTTACTACATTAGTGGGTTATGGTGGGTGTAGGTTATAATGGCATCCTGCTGATATCTTTTTTTTTATCTGATTATAGGAAAAACCAAAATAACTTGTTCTGGTTGAATCTTTGTGGTGGTGGTGGGGGGATTGGGCTTTGTATTGCTGGCCTTGAGCAGCCTCATGAACTGAATATTGGGTTGGCGTTTCATTGTTAGTTTTGTCTGATGGAGTGTTTTATGTTTCAGTTTATCTGGTAACTGTGACTTTGTCTCTCCTTGCACTCAGAGGGCAGTTTGGGGGTCCTTGCTATGACTTACTAACAGTGGCTGGCTCCATTTGATCTTTTTGTCCCCCCTTCAGACTTTTTTATACTTTTGGGAGACAGTACTTCGAGCACTGTGTATCCTATGGTTGTCCTGTTTTGTTTTCACACTCCATTAATTTATTGGCTACAAGTACAGATATTGGGGTTTGTCTATTGTATACTGTATTTTAACTTTTTCTAAACTGGGTTTTTTGGGGGCTTTCTATTTTTTGGGTTTGGGGTGTGTCTGGGTCTGGAAGGGTGGTCGGGGGAGATGCTCGTTGACTTATAGGTATTATTTGTTATTAGAATGTCTTCATTCCTTGTTGCGATGTTACAAAGTGGGTTTTTCTTTCTTGCTTTGGGTATCTTCTCCATTCTATTGGAGGGCTTTCATGGGGGGGAGGGGTGTCACCACCAGAAGCCAACAACTGATTCAAGGGACCACTCATCCTGGTGTTTCTTACAATGGAAGTTGTTCTTAATATTTGTTTTCAGATGTCATGGCATCTATTTTGAAATTTTGCTCCTGGAATGTAATCCCCCACAAAAAGAGCTAAGGTCCTGCTTCACCTTCGAAAACTTGTGGTGAACATTACCTTTTTACAGGAGACACACTTGCCTTCTTCCCAGGTCCTCCAGTTTAGGCATTAATGGGTGGGGCAAGACTTCAGGGTGGGTGTGATTTGTGTAAGAGACATGTGGCCATTTAATGGCTTGAAGGATGCCCTTTCGGCTGCTTCAAGAAACTGCAGATCTTCAGGGTAGGTTCCTTCTATTACAGGCCATACTTGCTCACTCAGAAGTTTTATTGGGTTCTATATATGGTCCTACAGCTGAGGATCCTCATATTTTTACCACCTTTATGGCTCATATAGCACCTTGGACCTCCTTACCTATACTACTGTGGGGGGATTGGAATTTGGTCCATTGTAACAATCTTGATAGATTAATTTCTAATCGCCGTTCCTTCTCCCCTGCCCAATTAGCTCTCTGTGATCTGATGGACTCTCTGGGGCTTTTGGATCCCTGGCAGGCCCTTCACCCTGCTCAGCAGGAGTTCTCATTCCCTCTGCTTCCCCAAAATACCTTTTCCAGGATCGACTACTTTTTTGTTGGGAACTGTGCACCTTCCCAGTGTATTGTCATGTCAGTACCTGGCCAAAGTGAATTCTGATCAGCATACCACTTTGCTCCATTTGTGTCTTGCCTCCTCATCAGAAAGGGATAGGATATGGAGATTCTATGACCAATTACTTAAATCTGATTCATTGGTTAAACATCTCCAAACCTTTTTACCTCCTCTCTTTTAGAGATTAATTCTCCCTCCATGCCTAGGTTAGACATCTTATGGGGTGCCCTGAAATGCTCCCTAAGGGGCAAAATTATTAGTTTAGCCTCAAATAGGAAAACAGCTTCTTAAAAGATGTCTTCTCTTTTGGACCAGATTAGAGTACTGGAAAGGAATATCTCTCCAGCCTCTTCTCCCTCTGATTAGGAATGCTTGGAAGCTCTTCGGTTACGATATCACTCTTTATTGGGCGAAAAGGCAGAACATCTTATTTTGCGTTCAAAAATTAAATATTTTGATCAAGGAAAGAAAGCCGGGAAGCTTCTTGCCCTGCATCTGTGAGCACTAGGGCTGTGCATGGGCCGAATAATATTTTCCGAATACCACGAATAGTAGGCTTCCTGAATATTCATATGCATTTTCCGAATAGTTCACTATTCTGCCACTATTCGGGAAGTACTATTTGGTGATATTTCCAAGTCTCGCAGAGCTTTGTTGGCCAATCAAAAACTGTTTCTTGAGCTCAAAGGCAAGCACACCATGTGACTTCCTCACTCTGAGCTGGTAGAAGACAGGAGACAGTGGTTTCTGAGAGCTGCTCTGCAGTACTTTTGAGACCTTAAACCTGCTAAAAAAGAAATAGATTTTTGCTTTACAGGCTTTTTTGGGTCAGTATAGTTTTTTTGATCAGTGTCAGAAAAGCTATGTTTGGCTTTCTGACAGGTATTTTGTCCTTATTGCAGTACTCAGTTACAGGGACTGGGAGGGCTGCCTGCTAACATCCCTTCTCTGCTGCTGTCTGACATAGCTCCAGTGTGATTTGTTTGGGTGGAGCACATTTAATTTATTTATTTATTTATTTTTTCGCTGTTGTCTGGTTCCAGGCTTGGTTCCCTGCATGACTGATGATGGTGTCTGCTAACTCCCCCTCCTGCAGGTCACTGCTTATAATTTGTTGTATATGTGAAAAATATTTGATTTTGTGAGGCTTCACCCTGCATGTGCATGCTTAATTATATTTTTTCATGAGGCAGGGCCACACATGTGCACAGCTGTGTGCACACAGATTTTGAAATAAACTTCTTCAGTTCTAAGCCAGTCAGGCTTGACTCACTGAATTAGTATTGTTAGTCTCCTCTGGTTCTGGGGATAGATCCCTGTACACATGAGGAGAAGAAGAAGAAGAATCAGCATTTATATAGTGCTTTTCATACACAGTGTATCCCAAAGCGCTTTACAAGCAATGCTAGACTGGTAGTGAAGTGGCTGAATATGTGGTGGTGGCCATATCACACATCATCACCCACATACAGCCTGGATAATTGCATGAACTGGTTTATGGGACCTTTGTTTAACGTCTCATCCGAAGGATGGCACACCCCAGCAGTACAGCACCCCCCAGTACTGCATTCGGATACCAGCTATTTTTAGGTGCAAGTTTAATCCCAGTGTGGGACGAGAACCCACTACCTTCTGGTCCAGAGGTGGATGTGCTACCAACTAAGCCATGCTGACACAGTAGCTGACTCCCCCCCCACACTTCTACAGCCCACTGCACACAATTAAGCTGTGCTTGTGAAATATATCCCCCTGCGAGTCTGTGCCGAGTGTGTGTGCACAGTTGTGCACATGCATTTTTTTTGTTTGTTTATTGTTGTTTTGATTAATTAAACCATTGCACTTAGTGGGCAGGCTTGTCTCACTGAGTTGACTGTATGTCATCTGTCTGTTTCTTGCTCGGTTCCATGTTTGACTAAATAGGTTGCCCTTTTCTTCCCCTTCTTAGTAGCAGTGTTCTTCTTTATTGCTACTTGTTTGTGGTGTGGTATAACTGGAAAGGTTGGTGTGTTACTGTAGTTCCACAAGCACTAAGTAAAGCATCACACACACAGGTACTGCGTAGTAATAGTTTGTGTTTTACACAGTAACAACTAGTGACCTGCTCCATCATGTCTTTAGCAGTCTTGTAAACATGCTTGGTCCAGCCCCAGCAAAGCATCTGCACCGCTGGCCCCAAGTGGTGAGGGACAGGATGATAGACCACAAACATACAGCACATCGACACAATTACTGCCAGTGTTGTCCCTGGGCTGCCAAACCCCAAACAATCTATGTAAACAAAGGAAGCACTCAGCGGGGTTGCAGTAACAAAATACAGTTAAGAGCAGTGCAGCATAAAGTTGCCAACACATTTGTATGTGCTAAAGCTGGAGTATGCCAATAGAGCCCTGGTGCTTTGACCAGAACCTGGTCTTTGTCAGGGTGCATGTCGGGAACGTACAAACACGCTATGAATATACAACCCTTAAATAAACACACAGCATAAATAAGTGAAGTTAAAATGAATGAGACTGAGATGCCCTTGTAACAAAACAATCCACAACTAACATACCCAAGGAGGAAACACTGCATCAAGATTACAGAACATAGTTCATACTGTGGTGCCAGACAGTACGCAACGCAGTATCTTGCAAAATTGCTGCAAAATGCTGCAGTATGCTGCAAGGAGCAGTGTAATTTAATGGCAATTAAACCCTCCAGTCATCCAATATTTTGTGGCATGTCATTTACTGCAAAGTACTGAATTGCATCTTGTCTTGCTCCACTGTAAATTATTGATACATAATACAATTCCAGAGAAGGTGGTGAGATAGACTACATAGACAATGACATACAGGTGTCTCTTTATTCGATGTGCTCAAATAGTGTTCTCCCCAAGCAAGCCTTTTAGTTCTTGTAGCATTGGTAATAGTATTACTACCACTAATACCATTAGCAGTACTACGACTGCTAGTGTCACCACCTGTCCATCTGTACATTCACTGTCACATCCTGTTGTGCAGTAGTAGATCTTCTTCTCCTCCTATATGACATTATTCATGACCCTTATATCATGACTGAGTTAGGATTTTCTTTTAAGTCATCAATACATAATACTAGAGGTAATTTCCTCCAGTTAACTGATAAATCTTTTAAACATAATAATCGCAAGTTTTTCTTTTCTGTGAGAACTATTGGACCTTGGAATAGACTTCCATCCGATGTAGTGACAAGCAATACTAAACAGATTTTTAAACATCATCTCGACATGTTAATTATGTCAAGGTATGACTTATCATATTACTCTTTGGCCTAGCATAAGAGCATTATGGGCTTTGGCCTACTAGCTCTTTCTTCGAACCTTAGTATGAACCTTAGTAGGGGGGAATTAGAGCATACATGCTTTGTGCAGCAAGCAGCAGACACCACCACCAGTGTCCTCACTGCTTCCATTATGGCTGCTACATCCAAAGCCAGTGTGCTTCCCACCACCACCAGTGCCATTCTTGCAGCAGCCACCCTTTCAGCTGTCACCACTACTGCAGCCACTGCTACCACTATTCCTATGCCCATGGCTGAAGCACCTTCTACCCCGTGTCTGTGACCATGAACACCCTCTAGTGCTGACCCAATGCAATGCTTGATACTGTTTTCAGAGTACTATGTGTGTGTTGTGGTGGATCGAGTGTGCCACATGAAGCTTGTGTTGCATTGGCGAGAGCTTAATGTTGGTGGCTGAAGTATCATTGAGGTGTATATGGTATACCAGGTTCAATGGGTGATTAATGGTGTTGCTGAAGTGCTTTTTTAAAGTTTCCTTAAAAAAACACCTTTTCTGGCTGAATACCGAATAACAAATACTGAATACTTGGGACCTGAATACGAATATTTGTCCGAATATTCGGGAAAAGGTATTTGCACAACACTAGTGAGCACAGACCTCAGGCAGAATAGTTTTCTCCCTCTGTAATTCCTCTGGTCAACCTATTACTTCCCCTCTGGAAATTGCTTTCCATTTTCAGGAGTATTATCAGGCACTGTATAACCTGCTATCAGTCCTTTTTTACTTGGAGCACTTCAAGGCCTTTTAGCAGGATATTCACCTGCCTCACTTGGACCAGTTTCAAATAGAGCTACTACAGGCTCCCCTGGCTTTATCGGAAGTACTGGCAGCTGTTGACACCCTGCCTCCAGACTAATCTCCCAGTCCAGATGGTTACACTTCTAATTTCTACAAAGCCTTTAATCAGTTGTTAGCCCCTATGTTGCTTAACACTTTTAATTTTATTTTCCATCAGGGCCTATCTGATCTTTCCTTTACTGAAGCCACTATTATGGTGCTCCCAAAACCTGGCAGGGACCCTTGCTGATTTCAAACTATCGGCCAATATCTCTTATTATTGTGAATCTTAAGATTCTTGCAAAAGTGTTGTTCAGTAGGTTGAACCAGGTTTGGTACTCCCTCATCAGTCAAGAGCTGGTTGGTTTTGTGGCTGGGAGGCTTTCTGCAGACCAGCTGTGGAAGTTATGTCACTTAATCTCTGCATCCAGGGACTCTTGTGTTCCTTCAGTTTTGGCTTCCCTGGATGCAGAGAAAGCCTTTGACAGGGTTTCACGGGACTACCTGTTTAATTTACTGCTTAAATTCCATATTCCCCCTTAAATTATTCAGTGGGTGAAAGTACTGTACTTTACGCCCACCCTTCTTTTTTGTATATAAACATTTTATTGAAAATTCAGAAAAATTACAATGTACTACACATAGTAATGAAATATCTCAAAACAGTGCTAACAACAAGAGCGGGGAGACCTTCTCCACTACAGAGGTTCAGCAGCCATAAGCTCCTCAAAGGGTGTTAGGATGAGAATAACATCAAAAGGCCACAAATGTAATAAAGAAAACACAACTGTAACATTCAAGCAGTAACTACCTTTACCATTACAGGGACATCCACCTTCCCCCCAATAATTAAAAAATCCTCATGGCAAATCCGAAAGATACTCTCCAGTATCCCCAGTGAGAATCCTCTGCACCTCTACCCACCTCTCCCACCCTCTAAAATAACACTTTAACTGATTCTTCCACCAAAAAATAACCTTAGAAAAAGTGGCTACTTTATTCAAAGCTTGCTTCCATCTTAATAAGATCGGGACTTCTGTCAACCTCCAGTATAGTAATAAAAGTCTCTTGGCTGCACCCACCATTCTGATTGCATTTTGTGTAATAGTATTTTGACTGCTCCCTTTACTTTACACCAGGACACCAGGCAGGGTTGTTCACTTTCACCCTTTCTCTTCAATTTGTTACTCTAACCACTGAGTAGGAAAATTAATACCTCTCCTCTTGTCTCAGGCATTTTTATAGGACCTCGTCAGTATAAACTTTCTGTTTATGCTGATGACATCCTTCTACATGTCACCTCTCCTCTTACATCCTTGCCTGCTGCCCTGGACATTATTAAAGTATTCAAGGGGCTATCCAACTACAAATTAAACCTGACTAAAATGGAGGTCATACCGCTTAATACAGGTACTTCGAGGATTGATATAGAACATCTGGGTTTTGTTTGGGTCCAGAACAAACTGAAATATTTGAATATGTACCTCACTCTGTTGCCAACCAGGATGAAGCAGTATAACCTTGATGCAATTGTTACTCGCCTTAAATTAGATTTAGATAAATGGTCCCTTCTGCCCATCTCCATCAGAGGTCCTTTGAATATTGTGAAAATGAATGTTTTACCCTGCTTCCTGTACCCATTACAGATGTACAACTATAGTATTTCTTCCCAAAATCCTATTTTTTTCAAATTGATAGATTAGTATCTTCCTTTATGTGGTGCGGCAACACCCAGGAGAGCTTTTTCAAGCTTCAGCATACTAGGGACTGTGGAGGCCTGCAGGTGCCGAATTTCTATTTTTACTACTTGTCTATCAATTGTTCCAGATTTTTCCAATTGTTCAAACCCTTGTCTGAAGACAACTCCCGCATCTATGTCCCTTTCTGATTAGAAATAGATTGGTTACTCTGTTCTCAGCTGGGCATGGACATTCATGCATTGCTTTACATTCCACATAAAAAAGCTCACAGGTCACTACACGGTGCCCCCATTGCTGATCCCATGCGAGTCCACACACAGTTGTGTGCTGCACTACATACCCTCTCACTCAAAGATACTTCCCAACCTTTAGTTGGGAATCCCAATTTCAGGATTGGTTTTCGTCTACTTAGTACATCCTTTTGACCTTTCAATATGGTGACAACAGTAGCAGATTTGGTCAAAGACCGGGTGTTACTCTTCTTTAAAGAGGCACAGGCTGCCCTACTCTGCCTGCTTTAAATAGTTTCAACTTGCACACATGCTCCGGCACTATTTTAGCTCAGGTTAGTGGAATAATTCTTATGAGATAAGGGTACTTTCTTTATTTTTCTTGGCCCCTCCTTCCCATATTGTTTCCTAATACTATTATCATTTATGTTCCCATATGACCAATTCAGAAAGCCAATTATATTACTGTTGGGACTGTCACAAACTCACTCAGTCGGTCAGCCCTCTACTCCCAAAGTGCAAACCTCTGAGCATATGATTTGTGCACAGTGACCAGACAAAGTAACCCTCTTGTCTTTTTTGTGGGTTCAAGTCACCTTAGTCTCAAGTTCTGGAGGGATTCAAACTGATAACCTCTTGTTAGCATACCCAATTATCAGGCTCAGATAATTCTGTCTTCGGGGGACCAGATATCTTTGCCTACGGACACCCAACCAGGTCTTTCAAATGAACTCTTAGAACTCTATGCAAGACTTTGGAGAGCTCTATCCATTTCCCAGTTTGGTATACAATAAGCCCATACACAGTGTACTTATAACTTTTAAAATCTCCACTTAAAATAAAAAGAAATGCCAAGGCGCTCCATGCAGTTTCGCTTGTAAAAAAAAAATCTTTACTTTAAAACTATCAACACAGAACAATAATTACAGAACAAACATATATCCCATCACATACAGCCTTAAAACAAACAGGTAAAAAAGTACAGTTCCTACAATTTATATCTTCAGCCTGGTATAATCTAATGATTACTTTCTTTCAGTGCTTTGAGGGTCTCTCTCTTCTCTCAGTCAAAAAAAATATTGTCTTATGTCTCTGTCAGGTTCTTTCAGCAGTTAAACACACTTCTGAGCTGGCCTTCTCATGAGGTCACTAACTCTGCTTTGGTGTATCAAAATCTATATTTTACAATACAGGGTCTCCAAATAAAATATTTAAAAAAACATGTGAGGACCTCACTGACTTTCCTCGCCACAGGTTAACTGGTCAAAACTGTTTTTTGCTCTGCTACACATACATCTCAAAAGTTTCTTAGATCTAAGTCACTGTATTCAAAACAAAAGTGTATTTGCCTCTTTAATACCATCTGAACCTTGGAATCTACACCTCAGGTCTCTCTGATGTAATTCAAAGGTTCCCCAGGAAATGTATATTGGAGCTTCCAAATCTGTCTGGGTCCTCCCTGGCTCAGACATCAAACCTCTTCAATGTCCATTCTGGTAACTATACAAGTCAAAGGATCTCACTGAGGGCATTATGAATGGCTAATCTTATTTCCTGGGATGAAAGCAAACTGACAAGGTAATTGCACCCCAGATCTCTGCAGTTTAAAATACCTCCTGTCCTTTGAACTTATCCCTGGGAGGTCTTGATGTGTCAGTTCCAGTAAGACAGCCTTTTCCTTAAACTGACCTTCCCATCACGTATTTTATATGTAATAAAAAAAAATTAATACAGCACTCGAGCACTCAGAGCTGGCTGTCTACGTCACACTCCTCCCCACCTAGACTGAATTTGGGGGATCCATCCCTTACATGGGATGAGCTTCCCAAATCAGTTCACTCCTCATAGACCCTAGACAGTCTGTCTGAGTTCTTATTCTTGGCTCTGGTCCTATGTAAGATTTTCAAATCATACCCTTGTAAAGCAAGACTCCATCTTAGTAGTCTGCCATTGTTTTTCCCTATCTGTGACAACCAAACCAGGGGGTTGTGGTCAATCTGCACCACAAAAGGCTGCCCATACAAGTATGGCTCCAATTTCTTTATGGTCCACACTAGGGCAAGACACTCTTTTTCCACCATGGAGTATGCTTGTTCCCTGGGGAGCAGCTTTTGGCTCAGGTAGGCTATCAGGTGGTCCCTCCCTTCACTGGATGTCTGGCTTAGCACTGCCACAATACCCATGTCTGAGGCATCCGTCTGAACTACAAAAGTTTTGCTATAGTCCAGACTTGTCAAAACAGGAGCACTGCACAGTGCCTCCTTCAGTTTGGTAAAGGCTTCCTCACAGGCTGGACCCCAGGTAATTTTCCTTGGCATTTTCTTCTTTGTCAGGTCAGATAGGGGAGCAGCCAGGGCACTGTACTTAGGTACAAACTTTCTGTAGTACCCTGCTGTCCCAAGAAAACTCCTGACCTGCTTCTGGGTTTCTGGTCTGGGCCAGACTTGATCACCTCTATCTTGATACCACATGCCTGAGGTGTGCCACTTCCCCCATGGCCACCTGGCACTTCTTGGCTTTGACAGTGAGCCCGGCCCTCTGTATTCTTCCTAGCACTTCCCTAAGGTGTGACATGTGTTCCTCCCAGCTGGTACTGAAGATGGCACTGTCATCCAGGTATGCCACAGTGTACTCCTCAGCACCATTTAACACAGGGTTCACCAACCTTTGGAAAGTGGCCGAGGCATTCTTCATTCCGAAAGGCATTACTTTGAACTCAGATAAGCCTATCGGAGTGATGAAGGCTGACCTCTCCCTAGCTCTGTCCATCAACTCTACCTGCCAATACCCCTTTGTCAGGTCAATGATTGTAAGGTAGGTCACCCCCCCAACTTGTCCAGGAGTTCATCCATCCGGGTCATCGGGTGGGGGTCTGACTTCATGACTGCATTCAGTCCACGATAGTCTACACAGAAATGAGTAGAGCCATCTGGCTTGGGTACAAGGACTATGGGTGAGGCCCAGGGTCTGTGGGATCTCTGGATTATCCCTAAATCCAGCCTCTCCTCCACTTCCCACCTAATGTCCCTTTGGACGACCTCCGACACCCAATATGCTGTCTGCCATATGGGCGTCTGTGTCCTTGTCTCCACATTGTGTGTTGCTAAGGGGGTTAGTCCAGGCTTGGCGCTAAACAAGGGGGCAAAGTCTGCTAAAACCTCCCTCACTTTCTGGATCTGGCCCGGGGTCAGCTGGGGAGACAATTTTACTGCCTCCACAGAGGACTCCCACTTACTCTCTTCCAGCAAGTCCAGAAGGGGGTCTCCTTCATCCATCCCTTCCCCATGACTACACACTGTGAACACCATGTCAGCCCTATTTGCATATGGCTTCATCATGTTGACATGGTACATCCTTTCTGTCTATCTACGGTCAGGTAACTCCACAATGTAGTTTACATCATTTACCTTCCTAACCACTTTGTACGGTCCTGCCTACTCAGCTTGCAGCTTGTCTTTCCGGACCAGAATAAGGACCATGACCTCCTGACCCACCATGTAAGAGTGAGCTCTGACTCTGCGATCGTACCATACTTTTTGTTTCTGTTGGGCAACTGCCAGGTTACTCTGGGCTGTCTCCATAAGCTCCTTCAGCCTTTCCCTTAACCTGAGGATGTAATCCACAATGGGAGTTCCCTGGGTAGCGTGCTTGCCTTCCCAGTCCTCCTGGATCAAGTGTAGGGGCCCATGTACCCAGCGTCCATGCAAGAGTTTGAAGGGGGAAATCCTATAGACTCTTGGGGCACCTCACTGTATGAGAACAACAGGTGGAGAAGGTATTTCTCCCAGTCCCTCCCATGCTGTTCAGCAAATGCCTGGAGCATTGACTTTAGGGTACCATTGAAGCATTCCACAAGCCCACTGGCTTGTGGGTGATATGGTGTTGTGCATCTCTGTACCACCCCACACTTCTTCCATAAACATTTCAATAAGTCCGACATGAAGGAAACCCCCTCATTCGGTGATTACCTACTGCGGAAATCCAATATGGGAGAAAATCCCAAGCAAGGCATCTGCCACTTTGTCTGTCCTCAGTTAGGAAAGGGTGACTGCCTCTGGGTACTGGGTGGTATAATCCACCACAGTCAGGATGAACCTTTTCTCTGAGGAGCTGGGGGTATTTAAAGGCCCCACAATATCCATTCCCACTCTCTGGAATGGCTCCTCCACTATGGACAAGGGGATCAGGGTGGTTTGGGTTTTCTTGCCTGCCTTCCCTATTTCTTGGCACCGGGTGACAAGACCTGCACTACTCCTTCACCTGCTGGGTGAAGTTAGGCCAGTAGAAATTCTGGGCCAACCGCTGCATAGTTTGTGCAATTCCCAGATGACCAGATATGGGAATATCATGGGCAACCTTGAGTAACTGCTCACGATATCCCTAGGGAATGACAAGCTGCCTGCCTAGCATCCCTACCTCTGTCTGTACTGCCTGTGTATACATAAGTCCATTTTCCCAATAAACCCTATGTTTTTCATCACCTCCCTGTGCACCATCTGAGTCTGCCAAAGCCCTCAGTTTCTCTAAACTAGGGTCACTTCTCTGAGCAGCTGCGAACCCCTCACACCTTCCCAAGGCATGGGACAGATCCCTTTCAGTCACTAAACTAGGATCCCTAGCACTAGCGTCAGGGCCATCAGGATCACTGTCAATCCCTAACCTCTGACAAGGGGTCACCCCTCCCTCTTTGGAGTAACCCTCTGTAGCTATGTGGTTATTTGCTACTGGGGAAATTTCTACCCTCTTTTTATCAGTCTCCCCCTCTGGAGACACAGGCTGTGGAACCAGCCTCTCAGTATCTTCCCCAATGGCTTCTGGGGGGCTCAGGGAACTACAGTTTTCCCTGGCAGCTTGGCTATGGGTAACTGCACATACCACCCCCCGCTGGAGATTGTTACCCAAGATCACATCCACTGCTAATGTGTTAGCTACAGCCACCTGTTGCACAGTTTCCCCTGTTTCACCCCAGTCCAAGAGAGCACTGGCCAATGGCAATGTTTCCTCTACACCTGCAAAGTCCTGTACAGTCATGTATTTATCGGGTATCAGCTGACCAGGCTGTACCAGATCCCCTTTTATCAATGTCAGGGATGCCCGTGTCCCTTAACTCCTGCGTCTGTATGCCATTTACCATGACTGGGTGCACGTGTTCCCTCATGTTCACTGGCATGCTTCCAGGGACACACAAACAACCCACTTCCTTTCTTTTACTACTTTGTGTATTATTGTTTGCCCTTCTTGGACACTGTCTGGCAATGTGCCCAGTTTCTTTACATAACCAACAAAATTTCTTACTTCAGAGAAATCTTTTCTTTGAAACCTGGGGCTAACTGGTTTTGGTGGAGGCAGTGAGGGTTTTAACTGCCCTGAAGGTGCGCTTTTCCCTTTCTGCACTGCCACACTCACCCCATTCACTCACAGAGCAGGTCTGCTCTTGGCATAGCGGTCTGAGAGTTCAGCAGCCTCTTGCACTGTTTTTGGATCTCGGTCCTCTAGCCAGGTTTTCAACTCTGCTGGGCATGCCTAATAAAACTGTTCTAATAAAATCACATTTTCAATTTTCTCAACAGAGGTTGTCTCAGTTCCTTCCCACCATCATTTTAAAAACTGACGTTGTTTCATGGCTAGCTCCTCATAGCTCATATCAGGGCTTCTCCTAAGCTTACGGAATTTAGCTCTATATGATTCAGCATTTAATTCAAACTTTTTTAGTAGTGTTGCTTTTAACTTGCTGTAATCATCACTGTCTTTATTGTCCGTGTGACCCAATGCATCCCGAGCTTTTCCGGTAAGTAGTGAGGATAGCTGGAAGCTCTAGGACTCTTTAGAAATTTTAGCCTGAATACAAACTTTTTCAAAATAATCTAAAAAGGCATCTATGTCCTCCCCATCCTTAAACTCAGCTATTAATTTAGAGTTCAATTTGTACCCCAGTCCTGCAGTCCCAGTTAAACCCAAGCTACTTACCTGCCCTAGTGCCACTGGTTGGAGTCGTAGCTTCTCCAGTTCATGTTGCCACTGGTGCTCCTCTCTCCTCTCCTCTGCAGCTCTGCATTCTCACTCTTTCTTCTCCTCCTCTGCCTCTCACTGGTGCTCATGTTTCTCACTGTCTGCCTCCCTCTGTTGTCGCTATGCCTCCAGTTCTATCCTCCACAACTCAATTTGCAACTTGAGCACCTCTGGATTCAGGACACTGGTGACCTTCCCCTGCTGCTGTGGCCCTTCACTGCCAGTGGCCCTGCTGTCAACCTCATTGGCTTGGGACCCCTCACTGGCCACTAGTTCTGCCACACTCGAGGTCTGGTCCCTTTCAGTCACAGTTGGTGACTTTCTGCTCTGGGTATCTGCTACCATCAGGGCCTCTATGAGGTTCTGCTTACTGGCTTTCACCCCAAACAGGACTCCCCTGTCCCCGCACAACTGCTTTAAGAAATCTACAGTGTGCTTGCTGTAGTTGGAAGACATTTTCTTCTTCTCTCACTACTAATACTATACTGACTAGCACTTCAGAAAAAAAATGGGTGGGAACTTAACTGTAAGTCGAGGTATATAGTTCTGTTGCCTTTTGAAATAAAAACACTGCCTTTCTGTTTTTCCAAGTGAGCTAAACGGTTTCAAGGTAACACACTGAACAATGAAGCTTATACCACCAAACTTTTTATGTCACTGCTGCCAACCAATCTGTCACAAACTCGCTCAGCCAGTCAGCCCTCTACTCCCAAAGTGCAGACCTCTGAGCATATGATTTGTGTACAGTGAACAGACAAGGTAACCCTCTTGTCTGTTGTGTGGGTTCAAGTCACCTTAGTCTCAAGCTCTGGAGGGATTCAAACTGATAACCTCTTGTTAGTGTACCCAATTATCAGGCTCAGATAATTCTGTCTTTGGGGGGCCAGATATCTTTGCCTATGGGCACCCAACCAGGTTTTTCAAATGAACCCTTAGAACTCTATGCAAGATTTTAGAGAACTCTATCCATTTCCCAGTTTGGTATACAATAAGCCCATGCACAGTGTACTTATAACCTTTAAAAGCTCCATTTAAAATAAAAAGAAATGTCAAGGCATTCCATGCAGTTTCGTTTACAAAAAAAAATCTTTACTTTAAAAATATCAAAACAGAACAATAATTACAGAACAAATATATATATCCCAACACATACAGCCTTAAAATAAACAGGTAAAAAAGTACAGTTCCTACAATTTATAACTTCAGACTGGTATGATCTAATGCTTACTTTCTTTCAATGCTTGAGGGTCTCTGTCTTCTCTCAATCAAAAAATATTGTCTTATGTATGTCTCTGTCAGGTTCTTTCAGCAGTTAAACACACTTCTGAGCCAGCCTTCTCATGAGATCACTAACTCTGCCTTGGTGTATCAAAATCTATATTTTACAATACAGGGTCTCCAAATAAAATATTTAAAAAAACATGTGAGGACCTCACTGACTTTCCTCGCCACAGGTGAACTGGTCAGAACTGGTTTTTGCTGTGTTACACATACATCTCAAAAGTTTCTTAGATCTAAGTCACTGTATTCAAAACAAAAGTGTATTTGCCTCTTTAATACCATCTGAACCTTGGAATCTACACCTCAGGTCTCTCTGATGTAATTCAAAGGTTCCCCAGGAAATGTATATTGGAGCTTCCAAATCTGTCTGGGTCCTCCCTGGCTCAGACATCAAACCTCTTCAATGTCCATTCTGGTAACTATACAAGTCAAAGGATCTCCCTGAGGGCATTATGAATGGCTAATCTTATTTCCTGGGATGAAAGCAAATTGACAAGGTAATTGCACCCCAGATCTCTGCAGTTTAAAATACCTCCCGTCCTTTGAACTTATCCCTGTGGGGGTCTTGATGTGTCAGTTCCAATAAGATAGCCTTTTCCTTGAACTGACCTTCCCATCACATATTTTGTATGTAATAAAAAAAAATTAATACAGCACTCGAGCACTCAGAGCTGGCTGTCTATGTCACAGGGACCAGGTCCTGCCACCCACTGATTCTCCCTATAACTGGCCGTGATTCTGAAAGTGCCTGTATGAATATAATAAGTGGGACCGATATTGTCTCCTTCAATTTCAGGTGTTGCACAACCTTCATTACATCCCTGATAAGTTATATAAAATGGGTAGGCTTCCTTCGAACATCTGCTTCAGATGTCATAAGGCTCCTGGTACAGTATATCATGTTCTCAGGTCCTGCAAAAAAGTTACTTCTTTCTGGGAGGTGATCCAGGAAAGATTAGACCATCTTCTTGGGTTGTTGGAAGCCTTCCTCCCTGAGATATGTATATTGGGGGACTACGAGGACATTCTGATTGGTTCCCAGTGGTGACATATGGCCCTCATCTCTGTCTGTGTGAATAAGGTCATAATGCAACACTGTCTCGGTCAAAATATCCTGACTGTGATTGACTGGTTTTGGGAGATTCTTTTTGCTTTACAGGTGGAATGGACTACAGCCAGTTTGTCAAACCATCTTGGTACTTATCAGAGCATATGGGAATCACTGTTTACTTTGCTAACATTATAGTTGGCTGGGGTTTTGGCACCTTTTGTACTTTTCTCATAGTTTTTCTAGTCCTGATATGCCATGACTCCCTCCATTACTGTTGCCATGCTATTCCCTTTTTTTTATGTTGTTTTTTTCACCAGTAGGTTCCTCCAGAGGTGGGAGTGGGGTGAGGGGAAGGGGGCTTGTTGATTTTTTCAGAATTTATTGTTTATGTCTGCATCATTTGGTTTTCTGTTCTATTCTACTCTACATGTTTTCATTTGCATTATATATATTCAAATTGTTGGTGTTAGTCTTTACTGCTGTTCCAACTTTGTAGTATTCTTTTTTTATCTTGGTGTTAAAATAAAAGAAAGCGTATTCAATTTAAAAAAAAGTGGAGGAGGTGTACATAAACAACTTCAGCTGAGTGGTCCTACTGATTTCTTGTTGGTGCAAGGTTTGTAAAAAAATAAAATAAAATAATATTTATTTATTTCATTTTTGTTGACTGGGTACGTGCACTAGACAAATCCTGCCTATTTTCAGGCATGACCCAGGGGAAGGGGATGCAGATGAATGCCAATTGACCTTGAACCAGATTAAGCTGTTGGTGGTATTTTTAGTGAATGAGGGAAATTTGGCCAGGACACCAGGGAAATTCCCCTACTCTTTTTGATAAGTGCCATGGAATCTTTAACATCCATGTGAACTACCATCAATCCAGGCAGATGGGACCTCAGTTTAATGTCTCATCCAAAAGACGGCACCTCAGAAGTGCAGCACCCCTCTCCTGCTGCACTACAATGTCAGTACTGGGATATTAACCCAAGTGCCAGATGAGAGAACTGAACCCACAGCCCTCTGATCTCCTGGCCTCAGAGGCGAGTGTGCTAACTAATGAGACCTCAATATAAAATAAAAGGGGAACAGGGGCATGATTAGTGTAATTTGGGAAGTGGACATAATTCAGAAAAAAAATGTGTCCCCTCTCTTCTGAAGCTGGCTCTTCTTCATATGTGCCAATATGGCTCTCCCTGGAACAAGATTTAATTGCCTCCTTGGGGGTCTCTCCCAGAGCTCTGCTACATATAGGTCCCAGACATCTGCCTAGAGCTTTGTGTACCTTGGTGATTGCTGTCTCGATTAAGGTTCATACTCAGTTATGCACCCTCTTGAAATATGTGCATAAGAGGGATATTTCCCAACCAATTTTCTGTAACCCCAATTTTAAAACGGGAGGTTGCTGTCTCCCCCCCCCCCTTGGCTACCTCAACTTGCAGAGGTCAGAGTCTGTGATTTACTTAAAGATGGGGAGGGTCTTCCCACTGCAGATATAATGTGGGAATATTGGCTGGGTGCTCCCTCTGCTTTTAAAGTCTACCAGCGCCACCATATGGTAATGAAAGGTTTCAAAGCATCTCCTTCTCACACCAACGCCAGTGCATTTTTACAAATGCTTAGCAAGCTGGCTTATATGTCACACTCAGTATCTAAATTATATGCTTGTCTCTACACCAAGGCCTACCCACATATCAATGGCACCTCTGAGTATTGGGCCTCTCAATTTCCACAAATCCCCTTTTTATGGTGCCATGCCTTCGGTGGCACTGACTAAATTTTAGATCCTCTGACTATTTTACTGTCTGTTCATAGTTTTATCATGATCTTTTATCTTTTTGTAAAGTGCCTCGATGGCTGAAAGGCACTTGTGAGAAATAAAATATATTATTATTATTATTATTATTAGACTGGTGGAGGTTGTGGAAGGATATCTACACCTATGCCACTCAGAATCTGCTACACCTTATGCAGTTCCAAATTTAAAATAATTTATACCATACACCACTAAAGCTATTCAAAAGTGGTAGGGCTCCATCTTCCACTTGTGTAAGATGTGGACAGGTAGAAGGAACTCCTTATCACACTTTTTGGAAATGCCCCAAGGTGCACTTATTAGGCAAAAAGCAGACCCATTATTAGGCATTAATGACTATTTCTCCCCAGAAATCTGTATAGTTGGTGATTATTCCAATGTGGGGGTAATGGAAAGGAGGTATTTCCTGGCCTTAATTGCCTTAACCATTAAAAAGTTGGTACTGCACCATTAGCATGACTCGGTATACATATCTTACACAGAGTGGCTGCAGGAACTGTTTGCTAATCTTTTATTTTATTTTATTTTTTATTTTAGTTTTTGTTGACAGGGTAAGTGTATTAGACAAATTCTGCCTGTTTTCGGGCACAATCCAGGGAAGGGGGATACAGAAGAATGCCAATTGGCATTGAATCAGATTAAGCTGTTGGTGGTATTTTTGGGAATGGGGGAGAAATTTGACCAGGGCACTGAGGAAATTCCCCTACTCACTGGTAGAGGGCACTGTGGTGTGCTTCGTTCATGGCCAGTATGGAAACACTGGCAGTGAAGGTGAAGGGCTCCATGGAGGAGCTCAGTGTGAAAGAAGAAGATATGGAGGAGAATATTTTTGAGGTGGAGGATGTGGAGATTTTTGCATCAGTGGTAACTTCAGATGCATCAGATGAAGATTTACTGGAGCAACTGGACACTAAGCTGGTCAGTTGTGAAGAGGCTTACACTACATTCTGTAGTGATAAAAGAATGGCTGCAGCTCACATAGGGCAGGCAATGGAAGCCAAAAAAGTGTTGGTCCTCAAAATCTTGGAGGAGGATAATGAGAGATGTACAGAAGAGGGGAGAAAGGAACCTGGAAGAAGAGGTTAAGTGAAATGAGGTGGAGCCTTGGAAAGTGTGTCGGGAGCCAGTCGGATGCCGGAAGTGGAACCAAGGAAGGACAGAGTTGTCATACCAGGGATGTCGGTGAAGCAGGTGGTTGTACATGCTTTTTGGCCTGAAAACACTCTGGAAAGAAGATAAATGGTCCCCTGGATCTTCACTTAAGGGAGCTGTTTGGATACAAGTATTGGATGGCAGCTGGAAGCCAGAACTGGAGTGGGAGGACTTTTCCCAGTCTGGTAAGGGGGTTCTTGGAAAGGACTGTTCTAAAGTCAAGACAATGGGTTTGCCTGGCCCTAGTCTGGGGGCCTAGGGTAGTAAAGGGAATGTTTTCTTGATGGGGCCAGTTTGTTATGAAAGCGATCTGGTAGAGAAAGAGGGGACTAGTTCAGCCCATGAGGATGGCATAAAAGAACAAAGGGTAGACAGAGAGCCTGTTGGAACTCATTCTGATGTTAAAAAGAAATCTAGTTTCCAGAAGTTTTTTTCTGCTTCTTTTGCAGGGGGGTGAACAAAGTGATGGGATGGGTAGTAAACAACAGACAATTGAATCTTTTGTGGATATGGTAAAAAAAAAATACGCCCTTTGGTAAGGATAAATTTGCTTCCCTTCCCCTCGAGATAGAGGGATAGAGGAATGCCAAGGTGGTTTATCTACTCTGGTTTTAACGACCGCCCCCCAGAAGATATGCGGTACGTCTGAGATATAAGGGTGGGCTGGATAACTTTCCAGACCGATATTATGTGAGTAGAGTCCTGTTAAAGGGATCAATGAAATTTATTGCAGCAGAGATTTACGTCCTAATCCACATCTTGGGTGAAGATGTTTTCGACGTTAGCTTCAGGTCTATTAAAGGTTTAGAATGCTTCTGGTTAAAATATGAGGATTTAAAAAAATACCCCTTTATGTGCCTCGTTTGCTGCAATGTCTCTAACAAGGCCACTGATTAAAACCATCACAGTAATGTTCCGGTCAGAATGTGTTCATGTGGGAGATATTATGCAATGGCTTAACTTGAAGAGTACAGTAATGGGGCTGCCTTAGGCTATTATTGATGATGAGTTTTTTTGGACAGGGGTTGGAGATTCAAAGTAAAATTTAATCAAAATGAAAATGGAATAGAGCATACCCCTAATTGCTTTTTCTTAGGGAGAGATAGAGGGGTGGTGTTTTACCCGGGTCAACCCAGGGCATGCTACAGGTGTGGATCTCGGTCACACTTATCTAATGTATGCGATGTCATTCGGTGTGGTCTGTGTGGGGAATGCAGCCACAGCAACTCGAAGTGTGCTAACCATGTGTGATGTAACCTTTGTGAGGAGCACAGGCATATGTTTCAAAATTGTTCATGGGCAGCAAAAAATAACAGGAGAAGCATGAATCAGGAGGATTTGATAAATAAAGCACAAAAAGCAGGTGCTAGGCCAGAACCCTCTGCTCCCCTACCCAGAAGGAACAAGAGAAAGAAGACTTCCAGAACCCCCATGTGACAGAGATCATTAAATCAAGTAAAAAGGAGAGTCCCCCAAAAGAGGAGTCACGGGAAGGGCCAACTCCCTGTAAGAGCATGGGGAAGGGGGAAGTTGGTCACAAAACAGTTATATCTGATGAAGAGAAAGAGAAGGGTGATGACAAGGGGTTGAAAGAGGAGATTGTGGGGGAAGTAAAGATGGCCTCCCCCTCAAGTGTCAGGAATTTCTCAAGATTCTCCTTGGAGATGGAGTCTGAGGAGTAAGGTTTTGGAAGGTAAAGGTAGGGTTGATAGCCCCTCTGGTGAGGAGGAGGAGTCAGATGTGTCTTTGGGGGTTCAAGGAGGACAATATGGAGGAGCAGGTCAAGAAAAAAAGAAGAAAGCTAAAATAAATATTAGGAACTGTTTTGCAGGTCTTGAAAGAAGATAGCTGCTTATTAACACTAAGGACTCTAAATGGTTTTGTTTTCTTTGGCATCATTGAATGTATGTAGTATTCTGAATGGAATCAAAAGGGGGGGCCTTATGGGCAAAATTAAGGAACCTTTCATGTGAAGTGATTTTTTTGCAGGAAACATGGCTTAATTCAATGCAGGTTGTGGCTCAGGCAAAAAGGGAGTGGGTCTGGGGGCCCTCATATTAGTCTTTTGGCTTAGACAAGGCAGATGGGGTTGGTGTGTTATTTTCTGGTAGGGATCTACAAATGTCTAAAATAATGGATATTCAGCCCGGGAGGGCATTAATAATTGATGGAATATGGTACCGGGAACCTACTAGGATTATAGTAGTCTATGTCTGTGTCTGTCAGTTAAAGGCAGAAAGAGTGGAATTGTTTGCTCTGATACAACCTTTTTTGTGTTCTGCAAGGAATATTTATTATGCAGGTGATTTTAGCTGCTCATTGGACACTTTGAAAAGGAAAACAGAGGGTAAAAAGATTTACTGTGATTCAGCTGTATTTAAAAAAATGTATAGACACAGCTGAACTCCAGAACATGTTTGAAAAAGCCATGTCTCCTGTTAATTTTACTTTTTCAAAAGGCATACTGTACTTTAAGATTGACTATGTATTTACTTCTAAGATGTTTGATATTTATGCAGTAGCTGTTCTCCCCACTGCCTTGTCAGACCACCTAATTATTGAAAATGTAATTAATACTATAACCAGGGTGGAGCAACCCTGCACAGGATGGAAGATGAATGTGAGCAGTTTGGGGATTGATGAAGTGATATTAACAATAGGAAACCTGTTTATTGACAGAGCCTCAGTATTAGGGCTATATGAGAACCTTGGGGTGTGGTGGCAAGAAACAAAACTTGAGATTGGTAATTGGTTTAAGGCTTATGGGAAAAGAATCGTGAAAAAGGATTTTTTTGTGTATTTATCCCTTAGGACCAAACTGTACAAACTGTTGGAACAAGGGTATAGTGGAGGGGAGGTAGTTTTAGGACAGATTGAAAGGGTTAAAAAAGAGATGAAAGCTGTACAATATAATAGAGGTGAAACACTCAAACATGAGTTAAGTTTTGGAACACAGAAGACACCTATGGCTGACCCATGTGAAGCTTTTAAAGAAAAAAGAGCAGGTCACGCATAACAGGTTTAAAAAATGATATGGGAGTGAACATAAATGGTATAGACAGTATTAGAAAAAAATGTTGAGGGGCATTTAATTTAAGTAGGTAAAAAGATTGATATAGACAGAGAAGTCATGGGGGCTTATCTGGCTGGTTTAGGAATTCCGGATCTGAATACTTGTGAGGTAGATGCCCTAAAGGGTGACTTCACAGAACAAGAGGTTGTGGATGTAATCAAGAACCTGAAAGGTGGAGTGGTCCCAGGGGTTGATGGGATCCCTAACAAATTTTATAAACAATTTTTGGGGACATTATCTGTCTTTTTGGTGAGGGTGTATCATTTTATGTTGCGCAATAAAAGTGTGGCTGCTGACTTCTCTTTAGGATTGATAATTTTTCTCTTTAAATCAGGAGATAGAAACAATTTTGATAATTGGAGGCCTGTAAGTACTCTGAACACGGATTTTAAAATCCTGTCCCATGTACTGCTGAGAAGACTAAGTGTGGTAGCTGGTAAAATAATACATAAGGTCCAAACATGTGGGATTCCAAGAAGAAACATCCAAGAGAATTTGGGTCTGATTAGAGATGTTTTAGAATATGGGAGAAAATCTCAGAGTGATGGGTGCGTAATAGCAGTTGACCAAAACAAGGCATTTGACCAAGTAAACCATGAGTTTTTATTCATGTTGTTAGAAAAGTATGGGATTCCTAGGGAATTTAGAGTATGGGTGAACTTGCTCTATGACAAAGCAGTAGTTCAAGCAGAAATAGAGGGGAAAAGGGAACAACAGAATCAGGGTAGTCACAGGGGTCAGGCAGGGGTGCCCTTTAAGTCCTTTATTGTATATATTTGCTATAGCTCCCTTGATAAGGACCATTTTAAGAACCAGAGAATTTAAAGGTATCAAAGGGCTTCAGCCTAAGGATGAGATAAAAATAACATCTTATGCTTGTGAGATCCTTAGATAGTATAAACATTCTTTTGAGGTTACTGGACCAGTTCTCTTTGGTAGCAGGAGCTAGAATAAATGTGAAGAAGAGTAGGGGGATATGGTTAGTGAGGAAAGAATTTCCTAGCATAAAAGTGGGTGAACTTATTATATCTAATGATGATATATAACTTTTAGGGGTACTTTTTGGGGAAGGGGAAATGGAAAGGAAAATTGGAAGGATTCATTGGAAGTAGCTGAAAGAAAGGTTGAAAAGTAGAAAATATGGAAGATGGCTAAATTGAAAAGGGTTCATGTGGTGAAGTAGTTTTTGATACCGTGTTTTCTATATGTAACGGGGGTGTTTCCCTTGCCTGTGGAATTTGAGGCAAGGCTATTGAGACTGTTTTTCCAGATGGTGTGAGGGAATAGGCATAGCCCTATTAAGAGGGCATTTTTATATAAACATAAAAAGCAAGGGGGATTGGGGATGGTAAATCCTGTTACCTATTTTCATACATTATTTTGGTATTCAAACCTGTATAAAATATTTGATACTCAACAATGTTTAAGTAGCAAATGGGGAATAAATGTTTTGGGAAATTGGACTGGGGAGTTGACAGGTGAATCCTTACGAGGAATTAAATTACAGGAGATTCTGGTTTACTATAGAGTAGCGGTGAAGAAAATGATAAAATAGAATGTGACAAGAGCACAAATGATGGGGTCTCTAGAAAAGGATGTATCACACATTGTGAAAAAGATGGGACCTGGGGACTCAGTATTTAAAGGAGGCCTGCCAGGTGAGGCGAGATTTGTTTATGGCATGCTAAATAATTCGAGGATTCCTCAGAAGATGTGGCATATTCAATGGCTGATGGCTTATTGGAGGGTAGGTGTGAAAGGAAATTTAAAACACAAAGCCATAGAAGAACGCAATTGTGTACTGTATATCCAGGGTGTGGTAATGGCAAAAAAACTCAGGAGCATTTTTTGCTGGACTGTATATATATGCGAAAGGGTTATGGGCATATCTGGCAAGTGAGTGGAAGTTACCTCATTTGAGGAAGATATCTTATAGAAATCTGGCTTTAGGATGTATGTCAGAATTTAAAGATCAAAACCATATCCCCACTTTGCAGTTACTCTTGGCATGTTTAAAATACTAGATGTGGCAAAGTCGTTGCCAGCTGTTGATTCAACAAAGGGAAATTTTGTTTAAAGGGATAGCTCTTCCATGTGAGGCAGCTCTTAGAGAGGTGTATATTTATGAGTGTAGGCTCCATCCCAGGAAGAAGGTGAATATGTGGTGGAAAGGATTAACCTTCTTTATTAAATATACCTGAGGCAGTTTTGTTGCAGGGTTGTGTTTTTCTTTTTCTTTAGGTTTCAGAGGAAACTACTGTTTTTTATATAATGTTAAGCTGGGTCATACATTTTATTATAAATTCAGAAGGGGGGTTGGTTTTGGGTATGTTTTTGTGAGGTTTGCACTCTTTTCAAGTTATTAGTTTGAAGTAATAGGTTTCTGTTTATGTAATTTTGAGTTTTTGGATAAAAAAATTCCCCTACTTTTTTTAGTGGGGGGAGGGAAGAGTTTTGTATAAGTACAATTTATTTATGGCTTTAAGGTATGTATGATGTAATAATTATTTATGTTGCTGTTTCCTTTCTTTTTTATTTTGTATGAAGTAATACAATTTTGTAGGTTTTGTTTTAAGTTTTGAATAAGTACTGTAAAATTCCCCTACTTTTTAGAGTGTGTGTGTGTGTGGGGGGGGTTCTATTAATATGAATTATTCTTGTTTGACACTAATGAATGATGTAATACGTATTTCTGTTTTGTTTTTTGATTTCTTGTCATTATGATTTTGTATGAAGTAATACATTTCTGTATATCTGGTTTTGAGTTTTTTGAATAAAAAATGTCCCTACTCTTTTTGAGAAGTGTCATGAGATCTTTAACATCCACCTGAACTACCACCAGAACAGGTAGGTGGGACCACGGTTTAAAGTCTCATCTGAAAGACGGCACCTCAGGAGTGCAGCACTCCCACATGCTGCATTACAGTGTCAGTATTGGGATATTAATCCAAGTGCCTTAGTATCTTAGGACAGAGCGTCTGATTGCAGGCCTTCACAACTACCTCTCATCTTTCAATAAAATCTGGGGTAAATTGCAGTATAACGCAGTGGTTTAAGGCTCTGAACTGCTAACCTGGAGATATGGGTTTGAATCCCACAGCCCCCACTTGCATACTGTGTGACCCTGAGCAAGTCACTAAACTTCCTTGTGCTCCCAGGTCGCGCCTGTAAACAAGATTTCAGCTAAGTGTGCCTCTCCTGGTTTAAACAAAAAAACAGCTTGATATATATACTCTGCAAGTCAGTCCCAGCCCCTCCTATTGAGCAGACCAGGCCCTTTCATTTGTTTCTATTACCCTTAGTATGGTCATGAACATGCTCATCTTTAATACTGGATTAAGCTCAATGAAGGGTTGGAGACACTCTGCAGGTGGGAAGGTGGGGGGCTGGAGGGATTTGGGTGGATGTGGGTTGGGCATAAAGTAATGTTGGGTTGTTATTATAATGTTTGGTTATTATTGTTGCTGTTTATTCTGAAAAGCAATGAAGCGTATTTAATTAAAAAAATGTGTCATGGATGCATAAAAAATTGTGTGTTTGGAAAGGGAATATGTGAACATAAAAGAACAAGTACAGTAGTGTGATAAGTTAAGAACATTGTCTTGGATCAGTCTTGGAGGGAGGAGAGTGCCAGTTACCAGTGGTAGATCTAAGAGGAATACTCTAGCTTCAAGAATCTGAACAAAAAGATTGAAATAGCAGGTATGATATGAAATGGTCCCTGGTTTCACTGGATAATACGAGTCTAATAACAGAGACCTATGACTTGCCAGGAACTAAATAGAATAGGATGTGGCTATACCACCCATATATTTGTCTAGTGATGTTTGAAAAGCATTTATAGACTTACTTTAGATGACTTCTACTGGTAGACTGTTCCAGAGGTTCACCACCTTCTGGTTGAGCCATGCACCCCATTTATTTGTTCTGTATAAGTCTCCTTTTAACTGGGGGTTGTGTAGCCTAGTATCTCTTTTAGTTAACGTTCTGTCCAGTTCAAGACATTCAAAGAGGTCCTCACTATGAAATGCTTTGTAAACTAGGCACATGTCTCCCGTAAGTCTTCTATACTCCAGGGAATGCAAGTCTAACTCCCTCAGTCTCTCACAATATGCCCGATTAACAATTGTCCTGATACTAGGGCTGTGTGAATACCTTATTTTGAATATTTGGCTGAATATTCGGTATTCGGCTACCAAATATTCGGTATTTGGCTGCCGAATATTATGTTCAGCAGAGCCCTAACAACTGAGGGAAAAAAATAAAAAAATGGCCCCATCCTCCTCTGCAGCCCCAAAATAAAACAAGTGCAACCATGTAATCCCATCCACCTACCCTCTAGCAGCAACCCCAGCACAGGCGGCAATTTGTTATTAAAAAAATAACATCCCTGTTGGGCGATTGGCGCAACCCACCAACCTCCATGGCCAGCAGTCCTCTTGTCTGGTGAACCTCATGCCTATTAATATACTCTCTCCCCATCCCCCACCCTGGCAGCACCCTACTCCCACCCTCTTCTCTGCCATCACTCAATGACCCTTCAGAAAATAATGAAAGTTCAACACCTGCACAACCCTCCCTACTCCATGGCTGAGCACTTTGTAATGAATGAAAGTGTTACTAGCTTGCATAGCAAAACCAGCAGATCGTGTGATCTGCTGTTTTTCTATACAGGTCCATAGCACTTTCATTCATTACAAGATGCTCTGCCATGGAAGAGGGAGGGCTGAGCCGGTGCTGGGTGTCCATTATTTTCTGAAGGGTAATTGCATGCTGGGGGCAGGAGGAGGATAGAAGTAGGATGCTGCTGGGGTAGGGGTGGGTAGAGACTATATTAATTGGCATGAGGTTCACCAGACAAGAGGGAAGTTGGCCATGGAGGCAGGTGGGTTGTGCCAGTTGCCCATTGGGGATTTTATGTTTTTTTAATAACAAATTGCTACAGGTGCTGGGGTGGTTACTGCTAGAGGGTGTGGCGGGGGTTACATGGCTGAACTTTTTTTTGGAGGGAGGGGCTGCAAAGGAGGTTGGGGGTTGTTTTCTTAGTGCTGTGCAAGCAGGGGCAGTGCCGAATATGAATGTCATCTGAATAGTCCTCTATTCGGGAAGGGATTTTGAATATTTGGAAGCCCTGATATTCGTGTATTTGGAAAGTAATATTTGGGCCCTGCACAGCACTACCTGAGACATCATGTAGCTTTTCTCTGTACTCTCTCAATTAACCTAATGTTATTTTTGTACTGCATATGGTGCCCAAAACTGCACACACAGTGTGTTTGTTTGTTTGTTTATTTAGTTATTTAGCTATTTTTTATGTTGTTTTGCAGGTGCAGCACAAGCAACATGTGGTAGCTTGGTGTGGATTAGCAGGTTTTGGAGGTGCTGTCGTGTTGTGACCAATGGCACCATTGCTTTTTCTGGCTGGTTTCTGTGACAAGAATGAAATAACACACTGTCTATGACAAGACTGCAGAAGCATGCAACCAACTTGAAACAATTACTCCTCTGCAATGAGGGAGCTCCACATCATTGCAGGGCATGCCTTGCCTAGTGTAATATTTCAATAAACATGCTGGTGGCTGTCACCATTCACCTCTCACAATCCCCAGAAAGCTGACTTCGAGGGTGCCCAATCCCCCTGTCAGCATGCCCCCTCCCCAGTTCATTTGGTTTGCTGATGGGGGAGCCCAATCTCCATCAGTATAATGCACCCCTACTTTAATTTGTCTGCCGAGGGGGGTGCCCAATCCCCCTCAGCATCATGCCCCCCCCAAACACACACACATTTTCTTTGGTGACAGGATGCCCAATCCCCATCGGCTCCAGTACTCCCTAAAACACCCTGGTGGCACACTGGGAGCCCATCCCAGTGTGCCCAAAGCAAACCTGGAAAAAAGAAAACCTTCCCACAAAGTGTTTTTTTTTATCACATGTAAACTAGAAAATGATCCCTCGCTGTCTGTTGTAGCCCTTTCCCAACCCACACCAACCCTCTATGCACCCCACCTCCTCGTAACCCCTCACCCCATACTTACCGGTGCAACAATCTTTGGTGGAGCAGGAACACGTCTGCACTCTTCAAAGTTGACCACGAACTGAAGAAATGCCGGTAAGCTGTATAATGCCATCTATGGGGGGTTCAACTTAGGTAGATATCTCAGCCATTTCTGTGACTTTTGGCTCCAAATTTTCAACATGGGCTTCTTGGAACCCCACCTCATGAACTCAGTCACTGTCATGTCATTATTCAGTCCTGAAAGGTAATTTTGTGGTCACTGCATGGAATCACCTCCTTTCGGGAGCAATTAACAAAATGACGGTGTCACTGTTCATGAGGTGGGTTCTCAAAAAGCCTATGTTGCAAATTTGGTGAAATCATTCCAAAAAATTACTGGGTTATGAGTGTGTGTTGCGCAGTTTCCACACACGTTTGTAACTTCAAGAATTTTTAATATGTTCACTCCAGATTTTCAACATTGCTATTTTTTCACACCTCCTTATGAACAGTACAGCTATCATTTTTCACATCCTGCCCAAAATGTGTTTTCGCACATCTGATGGCATGGTTGTTGTGGGAAATCAATGTTTGGGACAGAGTAAGAAAATCACAGTGACACTGTTCATGAGTGGAGGTCCCAAAATGTCTATGTTGAAAATTTGGTAACACAATTCCACAAAATGACTTCATTACAAGCATGCAGTACGCAGTTTCCACGCCCGGTCGTAACTTTGAGAATTTTTAAAATTTTCACTCAGATTTTCCACATTGCCATTTTTGCACACCTCCTTATGAACAGTAGAGCTGTCATTTTTCATATCCTGCCCTAAATGTGTTTTCGCACATCTGGCGCAGAATAGCACGGTTGCTGTGGGAAATAAAATGTTCAGGACAGATTAAGAAAATCATAGTGACACTGTTCATGAACAGAGGTCCCAAAATGCCTATGTTGAAAATTTGGTGAAAGAATTCCACAAAATGACTGTGTTAAGAACGTGCGTTGTGCAGTTTCCATGCACGCTAGTAACTTCAAGAATTTTTAATATTTTCACTCCAGATCTGCAACATTGCCATTTCTTCACACCTCCTTATGAATAGTACAGCTGTCATTTTTCACATCCTGCCCAAAATGTGTTTTTGCACATCTGGCACAGAATAGCAAGGTCACTGTGGCAAGTCAACCTTCGGGACAGATTAACAAAATTACAGTGCCACTGTTCATGAGTGGAGATCCCAAATGCTTTCATGAGGTGGGGTCACAAAAAGCCCATGTTAAAGTGGAAGGATAGTGACCAAGAAAAGGCTCCAGGAGCATTGATGGGAGGGAAATAGACACTTGTCCATTTTCTGTGGAGAGGAGTCTGGAAAGCACTTGCTAACCTAAAGGTGGACAAAGCTATGTGGCCAGATGGGGTACATCCAAGGGTGTTGAGGGAGCTCAAGGGGGATGCTAGCTGCACCTCTGATGAACCTCTTTAACAGATCACTAGAGACCGGGGTGGTCCCAGAGGACTGGAGAATGGCAAATGTAGTCCAGCTTCACAAAAGTGGTAGCAAGGAGAAGTTATAGTCCTGTCAGCCTGACATCGGTGGTGAGTAAGTTAATGGAAACACTATTAATAGAAGGGATTGTGGAATATCTTGTATCCAGTGGACTACAGGACCCAAGGTTTCATGGTTTCACAGGGGAAAGTTCATGCCAAATAAATCTGATAGATTGTTTAACCAGGGAGATGCACTGAGTTTAAAACAAGATCTGTGCTCTTGCTACTGGTTTTTCCCCATACCAACTCAATTTTCCATTTATTTCCACAGGTCTGACAGGATACCAATCCCCCTTTCTATCAGATAGGTATTGTTTTATGTTTTTCCTTCTCTATCTGTCTCATTTTCTTCATGAAAAACTATGAATGCTTTATGACCTCATTGCTATTCTTATTTTACAGAATGATTAGACATAGCCCCAAGATCCCGATCCCAGACTCCCCAGGACCCAGATAAGAGATTCCTACTTATAACCCATGTTAGGTGGGTAAGTTGTAACCATGAAGCTGCACACATTATACTGTATCAGCATTCACTTTGTTTAAATGCTGAAACAAGGAGCGCGTCCCTAGTGTTGGCTTGGATTGCTCAGAATTACAGAATCATAGTCAGATTCCTCAGATTCCAGACCTTTTTTTCATAATTCAGAATTTTGGTATCGAGGGCCAAAAATCTAAATTCTGAAAAACGTTTGGAAAATTAGTTGTAATTGGATTCACAATTTGATTATGATTCCATTCCACCTGCTTTGGAAACCTCCCCACCTGGTACAATAGAAAAACTAATGGAAAGTCTCCCCTACTGGTTGCTATGAGCCACCAACCACTGTCACTGATGCTCCTGAGTGTGTCCAACATCTGAAGGCTTCATTCTCTGTGTAGCATGCCTCCCATGGTCAGCTCAAGTAGTCTGAGGTGGGTGACTCTTAGCACTGTCCACTAGTCTATCCCAAACTGGAGTCTCCCTTTGCACCTAGTTTCAACTCTGTCCAGAATCCTCTTATGAGTCACAGACAATCCCATTCCTGAGGTGATGGTGCAGTCCAGCAGTGACTTGAGTCCGAAAAGACAAATAAAACCAGCTGACATTAAGTTCACTCCCTTCTTGTTGATCATCTCCCACACACCCTGACTGCCCAAGCCTAGTGCACTTAGCCTTTTGACCTAGGGAAATTAACTTAAGTGGCGGAGGTGAGGATGAGAGACTAACTTGCAGCAAACTCTGAGTTCTCTTATGCCACCAGACGTTGAATGGTAAGGGGTGTGGTTGATTAATCCAGGGTTTGGTGCAGGTTAGCCTTTTGCTACCAAACTTTCCTCCCAGAATTCCAGGGACACATTAATAGAGAGTGCAAAATTGTGAAATTTTGTTACCCAAAATATTTCATGAGGTTCATGCATTTCGCAAAATATTTCAAGGGTGCAAAATGCAAAATTTTGCCCACAGAAGGTGAAATTTCACCTGCAAAATGTGAAATTTCACCTGTGGGATGGCAAAGTTTCACCTTCCGTCAGTGAAATTTCAACTCACAGGTGAAATTTCACTATTTCAAATAGTGTGCGACCCCCTATGACAAAATTTAGCTTCATGCGAAATTTCACAACTTTGCACCCTGCAAATAATTTTGCGGAACGACAGAATTTCATGAAATGTTAAATTACATTTTTCAACATCTCTACACATCAATGGGATTGACGATGACAAGGGGCACAAAAGCAGTTTCCTTTGACCAGTACTGCTAGCCGTTGGCGCTGGCTGCTGGGCAGCTGCTAATTAGGTCAGATTAGGTGACTGCATGGTTCCAGTCCAGTTTGGGAAGATATTATAGATAGGCATAGGTTTGGCCTGTTTGAGTGATAACTGACAAGTCATAACATGAATGGGGATGAATCGGGACAGTATCTCTGTGAGGTGTCTGGGGATGGAGAGACATGCAGTCCTAAGAGTAGAAGACAAAGGCAGCTAATCATGCCACTGGACTAGTAAGCAGGAGGCGAGAGTCCAAGACCACAGCCTTTCCCTTCACTGCAGCAGCCTGCATGCAGCATGGATGAAGTGGGATCAACACAACAGCAGGTACTGGTGGTGAGAAATGGGGTAGAGGAGGGCTCAGGAAGGAGATTAGAGGAATAGGTTACGGCAACAAAATGGTGCTTTTGTTTCTTTTTGCAGGTTTTGCAGTTTGTTTTATACTGACCCTAATGGCAGCCAGGATTAGGATGTGGAAACAGAACTTCTGATTCAGTCTTTGATTATGTTCCCTTATTTTAAGTGGATGCAGAACAGAATTAGACTCAGAATTGCCAAAATTCCAAAAACATGGAAACAGATAATTTTTTATTGAGTCTGAGTACCCCTCATGTCAGTTTCACTTTTTAAAAATAAATGCCAACATCGAGAGCCTGTCCTTGGTGTCAGATTTCACTTTTTTTTTAATGCCAACACCAAAAGCTTGCCTTCTGCCTTTTTTAATGTTGACAGCATTAGCCAACTGTGACCAGACTGGCAACTGATTAGGGAGGTGAAGGGCTTGTACAGTAGCCCATCAAGATAGCTACTCCCAAACGGCGAGGAGTGAATATGGTAAGAAATAACAACACGTGCTGTATCAGTGATTGACAGTTCCCCCTTCCTAAGGCTCCCTTCCGGAGTTGATAAGGTCTGTGTGGGCGGCAAAGCTCCACACAAACAGAAAGTTGTCTGTACGTGGTCACGCTGTGACATTGTGCCATTTTCATTCTTCACCATTTGGGAGTCTCTAGCTTGACATGGAACTGGCTTGTAGCACAGCACAGTCTTAAAGAGGGAGTCCGGGCCAAATTTCTGGCATCCCTAAATTCAGAATTTGGATCAGCATATCCCCAATCAGCATCTTGCCAAAAATTAGATCTCTAAGTTACTTTGTTTAAAAGTTACGAGTAATTTTGTAACCCTAAATTCACTGCCTCTTCAAAAAAAAAAAAAAACGTTTCAGTGAAGAGCTACTGAAGATGTTATAACTTAAACTCACAGCCTAGTCTTTCCTGTAAGCTACCTTATAGGATTTATTTCTCCCAAGTTATATAAAACTGCGGTTGTAGGAAACATCTGAAAAAAAGGAAAACTGATACTGGGTGGATCAGCATATGCATTTCCATTATGTGACGATGCAAGGTACAGTACTCCAGGATGTGATGGGGTTGGAATGCAATAGAAAATATGGCTTTAGAATGACAAAGCTGGGTGCAATTTTTAGAGTACTGCAGAGGTGAGATTTCGAAATGTCACCAGGTTGCAATTGTGGAATGCAGCAATGACACAGTCTGAGAAAGTATCTGGGACACAGAATTTTGGAATGGAGCAGGAATGCTAAAATTCATAATATGGTGGTGTCATATATTTTTGGAATGTTGCAGAGATAAACAGTTTTGAAATGTGGGGGCCAGACAATTGCAGAAGGTGGCAGGGATATGCAATTTTATAATGTATTATGGATGCTTAAATTTGGCATGTAGAGGTGACGCACAATTTCAAAATGTGGTTGGGATGATTGATTTCAGATTGTGGTGGTAACATGCAATTTTACAATATGGCACAGACATGGAATCTCAGAATGTGGTGGTGACACAGTTTCAGAATGTGGTAGCCACATGCAGTTTCAGAATGAGGCAGGGATGTGTAATTTTAGAATGTGACTTGTACATGCAATATCAGAATGTGGCAGTGGCACTCATTTTCAGAATGTGGTGGGGACTTTCAATTTTGGAATATGGTGGTGATGCACTTTTCTAGAATGTGACAATGGCAGGCAGTTTTGGAATGTGTAAATTTACATATAATTTCAGAATGTGGCAAGAAGGTAAAATTTTAGAATGTGGCGGCATGGCACAATTTCAGAATGTGGCGGCATGGCACAATTTCAGAATGTGGCTGTGGCACAGTTTCAGAATGTGGCATTGAAACACGACTTTGGAATGCAGCAGGGATGTGCAGGTTTGGAATTTGGTGGGGATGCACAATTTAAGAATGTGGTAGAGATGAGCAATTTTAGAATGTGACTTTGACATACAGTGTTAGAAAGCGATGGGGATGTGATGAACAATTTTGAAATATGGTGGGTGCATACAATTCTGGAATGTTTTTTTTTTTTGGTGTTTTACCAGGAGTAACACACTAAGCTGAAAGCTTGTATACAGGTGAGACCTGGGAGCACAGGGAAGTAAGTGACTTGCCCAAGGTCACGCAGTATTCAAGTGGGGGCTGTGGGATTCAAACCCAGGTCTCTAGATTTGAAGCTCAGAGCCTTAAACCACTGCACTATACTGTGGCAGGGACAAGCAATTTCAGAATAAAAGGTGTGTCCTGTCACATTCCAACAGTGTGGATCCCCACTATATTCTGAAATTGTCAGTCGCTGCCAAACTCCTCATTGTGTGTTCCTGTTGTATTCTGAAATTGAGTGTCCCACCACATTTTGAGATGGTACATCCCAGCCACATTCCAAGACTGCATGCCCCCGCCCAACATTTTAAAATTGTGCATGACCTTGACATTCTATACCTTGGTTCAGCACTGCATTCCAAAACTACTTCCTGATGTTTTGTAAGGTACAGTACCATGCATCTGAACATTTCGGAAACACAAGCACTGGAGCCAACCCTATGTCAGTTTTTTTTTTAAATGATTACTACAGCTTCAGTTTCTTAAGCTTTAGAGAAACAGGTCTTATAAGGTTGCTGACAGGGAGGACTAGACAATGAGTTTAGGTTATGACATCATCAGTGGCTCTTCACTAAAACTGGCTTCTTTGAACAGATAGTGAAATCAAGGTTACTAAACTGCTCATAACTTTAAAATGAAGTAACATAGAGACCTAATGTTTAATATGAGAGTTTTTGGGGAATGCTTATTCTAATTCTGCAATATAGGACTTTTGGCTAGAGTCCATCTTTAGTTGAGAACAAAATCATAAACAGAAGTTTGCACTTTGAAATAATTGATTTATTTTCACTTTGTAAATAAAAAAAAGTGTTGGTGGTAGGTGTATCAGTGCTAAATCAAAGGGATTAATAATTGTGCTGTGGAGGTCTGTATAATGGAGTACTGTACTTGGGACTGCAGTTAGAAGCAGGGTCCCACTGGAAATGGGAAGTTGTAACTCAGCAGGGCTCTCCTGGGTAAATAAATTGTAAAACAAAAAGAAAAACAAGCACTTGTCAATGCTGAATGTTGTCTTGCTGGTATTGGCATTGGTAGTGCAGGAGTTAAAGAGATGCATAATAGGAATGGCAGTGAAGTATGGAACTGACGACAAACCCCACCCCACCTGCAGAGATTGACAGGAATTGAGGTGTGCCTTTGGGTCGTCAGCCATAATGCTCATGCAATTTCATCTCACCCTACCCTGAAGACTCTGACAAGTGTTGCATTGTGCCTTGGGGTCATTGGACCTTACGCTCACCCCATTCCATAAGGAAATACGTTGAGATGGGTGCAGTATATGAGAATGGGGTGAACTTTGGGGCCGAAGAGTCCAAGACACACCTTGATGCCTGTCAATGGCTGCAGGGTGGGGGTTGGGGTGGAATGACATGTGTATTACAGCCGACAATCCAAAGTCACACCCCTGATGCCTGTCAGTCTCTACAGGGTGGGACGTTATGGTTAGAAACACTAACGCCCCGGGCGTTTGTTGGTATTTGCACTCCAAATTTTCAATATGATTTTTTTGTGACTCCACCTCATGAAAGCACTTGGGACCTCTGCTCATGAACAGTGGCACTGTTATTTTGTTAATCTGTCCCGAATGTTGATTTTCCACAGCGACCGCGCCATTGTGCGCCAGATGTGTGAAAACACATTTTGGGCAAGATGTGAAAAAGGACAGCTGTACTGTTCATAAGGAGGTATGAAGAAATGGCAATGTTGAAAATATTGGAGTGAAAATGTTAAAAATTCTCACAGTTACGAGTGTGCATGGAAATTGCACATTGTACGCTCGTAACACAGTCCTTTTATGGAACTTTTTCACCAAATTTTCAACACAGACATTTTGGGATCTCCACTCATGAACAGTGTCACTGTGATTTTCTTAATCTGTCCCAAACATTGATTTCCCACAGTGACCGCACCATTGTGCGCCAGATGTGCGAAAACACATTTCGGGCAGGATATGAAAAATGACAGCTGTACTGTTCACAAGGAGGTGTGAAAAAATGGCAATATTGAAATTCTGGAGTGAACATATTAAAAATTCTTGAATTTACGAGAGTGCATGGAAACTGGGTAAAGCACGCTCATAACCAAGTCATTTTTTGGAATTTTTTCACCAAATTTGCAACATAGGCTTTTTGGGAGCACACCTCATGAGCAGTGACAATGTTATTTCATTACTTGGTCCCAAAAGGTGAATCCGCACAGTGACTGCGTAATCACTTTTTGGGACCGAATAACAAAATGACAGTGACTGAGTTCATGAGGTGAGGTTCCAAGAACCCCATGTTGAAAATTTGAAGCCAAAAGTCGCAAAAATATCAGAGACATCCACCTAAGTTGAAACCTCCCCATTGATGCCATTATACAGCTTACCGTGATTTTCTTCAGTTCACAGTCGGCTTTTGAAGAGTTCAGACATCTCCCGCTCCAACGAAGATCGTCATGCCAGGCTCCGGAGGTAAGTATGGGGTGAGAGGGGTGCGAGGAGATGGGGTGTGCAGAAGGTGGGTGCAGGATGGAGGAGGGTGGCATTGTGACCACGAGGGACCATTTACTGTTTTACAGGGAACAACAAAAACAAAAAAAGGCATCGCAGGAAAGTTTTTTATTTACAGGTTTGCTTTGGGCACACTGGGGTGGGCTCCCAGTGTGCCACTGGTGTTTAGTTAGGGAGAGGGGACTGAAGCCAATGGGGATTGGGCCCCCCATCAGCAAAGAAAGCATGTCTCTGTTTAGGGGAGCATGATGCCAAGGGAGATTGGGCATCCCCCTCGGCAGACAAATCAAGGGGGACTTTATGCTGACAGGGATTGGGCTCCCCTGTCTGCAAATGAACTGGGGAGAGGGCATGCCAGCAGGGGGATTCGGCACCCCTGATGTAGGCTTTGTAGGGACTGTGTGAGGTGGATGGTGGGAGCCTCCACCATGTTTATTGAAATGTTTTGCCAGGGGCACCTAATGGAGGCGTGAGAGATCTGCCACTGCAGTGACGAGCCTATCTCTCATTGCAGCGGCAGATTTCTTTCAAGTTGGTGGCACGCTTCTGAACTGCTGTCATAGACAGTGTGCTCATTCATTGGTACCACAGAGACCAGCCCAAAAAAGCAGTGACTCCGTTGGCCGCAACATGGCTGCACCTCCTCAACCTGCTACTCCAGCAATCTTTCACAAAATGTTGCTTGCGCTGCGTGCACAAGACTACATAAAAATGACATTGCTGGCAGTTGCTGGCCATTTGAGGTTCACACCACTAACATGGAGGCAGCATGCTCTAGTGGTTACAGCACTGATGGGAGCTAGGAGATCCAGTTCACACCCAACTAGACCAAAATACTTACTTTGAGACCCTGAGCAAGTACGTACCCTCTCAGTGCTCCAGCCCGTGCAACTGCATTAAATAAGTAAAAACAGGAGGTCACTGGAAATTAAATGTTGCATATCACCTGGGTTACCCTGGAAAAGTAAATTGCAAAAAGAATACACCCACACAATCATGTTGACAGAAGTCAAACTTTTGTGCTGCCCCCCCCCCCCCAACACAGCCAGATAAGGCAGTGTGGCATAAGGGCCAGAGCACTTCTGGGAACTGGGAAATCAGAAGTTAAACCCAACTAGAGTCAAATACTCACTTTGTGACCCTGAGCAAGTCATTTAACCTTCCAGTTCTCCACTAACGCCATATATAGAAATAGGTAGAAGCAGGGTCACATTGCAAATGAGATGTAGCAAGTCAGCTGGGCTATCCTGGGTAAATACTATATTGCTAAAATGAGTAAAAGTAGGACCCCACTGGAAATAAGATTTTACAGAACTTCTGGCACGTGATGCTGCTTGACCTCCAACCGCAACATCTGACACTGGGCACAACCCAAAGGGGGCTCCTGAGGAACAGGAGCCTAACCAAACCTCTGGTGCTGGGCCTGGCTCTTTCCCAGTCCCTGTCTGCCACTCAATGTCACTCACAGATTCAGATTCCACCTACAGTATACACTTCCCATTGCATCTATTTTGTATTTCTTCACATCACATGTGCAGTATGAAAACATGGAAACAAACATCACAGGCATTAACCAACATTTGTTTTGTTTTTCTGAAAATTTCCTTTTTATTAAACAATTTTCAAAATTGGTACAATCGATTCAGGAAAATACATTCATCACAGAAAATCATAAGTGGAGAGAGTGGCTATAGACACAGAGGGGGCCTCCAGACCATGACAGGTTTCTCTATGTTCTTCGTAGCGAGGTTGCTTCACCTGCATCTAAGGGGGGGGCGCATCTAATCTTCAGCATACATATCTACCAAGCCCTCTGTTTAAACCTCAGCATTATCATGAAGTCTATTTTTCATTCTAGTGTACTTGGAGGGTAGAGATGTGCTAGTCTCTTACAGAGGGGGCGACCCAAGTGCACAGGCCCTCTAGTCCTGTCTGTTACTCTAGACTTGACCCCCTCCCTCTCCATTTTCTCTTCCTTCTCACCCAGCAGTTATTCATGCAGGAACTCCTTATTGCTCAGGGAACAAAATTATCATCTTTGGCCATGTAATACAGCAACCACCCATTCCAGCGGGAGGAGCACCTCTCAGCCTGATCATTAAGCGTATACGTGAGTTTCTCCATGGTGTAAATTTGATTAATTATTGCCCACCACTCTGTCACTGTAGGTATCCGAGGGGTGGGCCAGGCCCTTGTGATTACTTTTTTCGCTGCTGCTAGCAGAATGCCCAACAGGTAACGGGAGTTAGAGACCCGATTAAGTTTAGTAAACTGCAACAGTATATATAACTCTTGTGTGAGAGAGACCTCTCTCCCAAAAAGGTCTAGCAGTTCCACCTGCAGCTGTTGAAAGAAAGGTTTCAATTTGGGACAGCTCCACATCACATGGGTGTAGTGTGCACTGGCTTCTCTACAGTTGCTCCAAGAGCTGGAGCCTCCCAAGGGGGAGTAATGCCTGGCCATGACAGGAGTGTGAAAAAATCGCATCAAATGTTTCCAGGAGTATTCTCTTCACTGGTGTGAGCTGGAGACCCTTGATGCCCATTTTGTAGCTTCTGACCACTGCTCATCTGTGATGGGTACTCCCAACTCCCTTCCCCAACTCACTCTCTCTCTAATAGGTGTGGTGAGTTTCTCTAGGGATGCCAAAATCAGTTGGTAGAGGGAAGATACCATATGGTTCATGTTTTTAACCCAAATGAGTGTCAGCATGTAGACTATGATGGGTGGGTATAGGGCGGGTTGAGTGGCTTCACTCGGCAGTTGGGAGTAATAGTGTCTTAACTGTAGGAATCTATAAGACTCTGTATGTCTCAGTCCAAACTCTTGTTATATGGCCTCAAAAGTTTTAAAAGATCCCTAGTGTAGTAAGTTGGGGGATATATTTTAGGAAGTGTGGTTCCCATTCCATAAACCTGTGGTCTAGTACTGAGGGGGGGAAAATCATGTAGTGAGGATATGGGACATAGCAAGGACAAAAAGGGGGTAAGGTGTAGGGTCCTCCTTGTTGTTGTCTAGGCCCATAACCTGTGGCAAAGTCAGAGGTTATCTGTTGGAAGCTCCCGAGGGCAGTATCCTGGGTGGAGGATGGATTTAAAGTACTCACTCTCAGGTACAAGGGCCAGTTTGATTGAACACCTGTGGGAATCCACTGTATTTAGTTGTCTAGCCAGTGTGTGGCCCATCTGGACTGCCATATAGTACATCTGTGGGAGGGAAAGCCCTCCTTTGGCTCTTGGGAGATATAGGATTAGGGACTTTATTCAGGGTCGCCGTTTGACCCAGATGAATCTCGAGATGCTTCTATTCCACTGTCTAAATGTAGTCTGTGGGATGAATATAGGGATGTCCTGAAACAGATATAGTGCTCTAGGGAATACTACCCTCCGTATAAGGTCTATTCATCTTGCTAGGCTAAGTGGCAAGGTGTTCCACTGGGTTAGGTCTTTATTTAATTGAGCAGTAAAGTTAGCATAGTTATTTTTATAAGCAGACTGGGGGATTCTAGAGAGTTAAATCCCCAGGTATTTCATCTTTTCCAGGTCCCATTGGTATGTGAATCTTCATCTTATTAGTTGGGATGGCTGGTAGTTAAAGGTGAGCACCTTAGTTTTAGAGGCATTGAGTTTGTAGCCCACCATCTGGCCAAACTGCTCCAGGATGTGGTGTATACCCGGGATGAAGGTCTCTGGATCTGACAGATACAGAAGGACATTGTCTGCATATATGGCCAGTCTGTGCTCCTTCTCTCCAACCATGATGCCAGTTAGCTGTATTGATTCTCTTATCCTCTGTGCTAGTGGCTCCATATATAGGGCAAAAAGGAGAGGGGGCAGTGGGCATCCCTGATGGGTACCCCTTTGTAGGGAGACAAACTGGGAGAGATGTCCATGCACCTTTACACAGGCCCTAGAGGATGAGTATATGTTCTGTATGACCTTTATGATTGGGATTGCAAAGCCCATCCTCCACATTACCGAATAAAGCAATGGCCAAGAAACTCAGTTGAATGCCTTTTCAGCATCAAGGCTAATCAGTGTGGAGGATCCCTGGGCTTTACCCATTTTGTGTACTATGTGGATTGTTCTCATGGCTTTGTTCACTGTTGTTCTGGTATGAACCAATGCCGTCTGGTCTAATGCTCTCAGTTGGGAGAGTAATGGATCGCTGCATTTGCCTTATATGAGTATCAATGTAACTTTGCTCTACCTGCTAAAACGCTGAAAGAATTGTTTTTTTAATATGCAATAGCTGTTTGGAGCCCTAGCCAACTCTTAGCTAGGAGGAGGAGTTGTAGTACGAGGTTCCCTCACTACAAACTCATTTTTATACTTCTTGTGTGTGCTTTTATTTTAAACTGTGACTTGTTGTTGCATACTAGTCAAAGTCCACATATACACCATTAAAAAGTATTTTTAATTTGGCATTACAGCATTAGAGTAGCGCGACTTGTACCTTCACTTCCGGGACCTATTGGCTATTTATAGCCTGCCCTGCTGTGAGCGCTCATTGCTGCATTTGCCTTATATGTGTATCAATGTAACTTTGCTCTACCTGCTAAAACACTGAAAGAATCGTTTGTTTAATATGCAATAGCTGTTTGGAGCCTTAGCCAACTGTTAGCTAGGAGGAGGAGTTGTAGTACGAGGTTCCCTCACTACAAACTCATTTTTATACTTCTTGTGTGTGCTTTTATTTTAAACTGTGACTTGTTGTTGCATACTAGTCAAAGTCCACATATACACCATTAAAAAGTATTTTTAATTTGGCATTACAGCATTAGAGTAGCGCGACTTGTACCTTCACTTCCGGGACCTATTGGCTATTTATAGCCTGCCCTGCTGCGAGCGCTAATTACTGCATTTGCCTTATATGTGTATCAATGTAACTTTTCTCTACCTGCTAAAACGCTGAAAGAATCGTCTTTTTAATATGCAATAGCTGTTTGGAGCCCTAGCCAACTCTTAGCTAGGAGGAGGAGGAGTTGTAGTACGAGGTTCCCTCACTACAAACTCATTTTTATACTTCTTGTGTATGCTTTTATTTTAAACTGTGACTTGTTGTTGCATACTAGTCAAAGTCCACATATACACCATTAAAAAGTATTTTTAATTTAGCATTACAGCGTTAGAGTAGCGTGACTTCTACCTTCACTTCCGGGACCTATTGGCTATTTATAGCCTGCCCTGCTGAGAGCAGGGCGAGCATGAGCAGGGCATGCTGGCTAAGTAAGCACTTGGCAGGCTGTGGCCGCTAAGACAGCGTCTTTCGCGTGTTATCGTGGTGGGCGTTTTGGGAGTTATTATTTGAGATCATATCATTGTATAGTTTCAACCACCCAAGTAATATACAGGGTAAGTTATTAAGTCTATTTAGCCACCATCGTATGTAAATTACTAAGTATGGCTAATATCATAACTATCGACGGAAAGGTCGGCACTAAATGCGTAATATGCAATATGTACGATTTAGAAATGGGGACTGAAAATATTATTGCCTTTATTTGTAATAAATGCATAAGAATTACAGAACTGGAGGATGAAATAAGAATGTTTGATAAAAGATTAAAAAGTTTAGAAAATAGTCAAATAGAAACTGTTAAAAGACTACTTAGCACCAATGATCAAACTTGTTTTGAAACACCTGGTACAAGCGTCACTCATGATACCAATCAGATTGATAGTGTTACAAGAAAGAGACCTAGATTAGATGATACTGTTTCTGATTCAGACAATGATTGGTTTACAATTCAACATAGAAAAACCTTTAACAGGGGAAGAAAAGCTGAAACTTTTCTTTTACCAAACCATAATAAATATGACCCTCTAATGAATCCTATTACTGATGTCATAGGGAATGATGAAACTTTTATGCCTAGTACTTTAAATGAGTCAACCAATTCTACTATGCAAACTAGTACTACTAATATCCTTTCGCAAGGGGACCTCATTAATTTTACAGAAAATCAATGTAACATGGTAACTCATAGAAAGTATGGATGTCTAAACTTTGAGTCAGGATGGCATTGGTGCACCAAATATCTTTGTGCTAGGTGATTCCATATTATCCAATCTTGACAGAATTATCTGTAATCCAAATAAAGCCACTAGAACGTTATCATGTTTCCGCGGAGCTAAGATTAGTGACATTGCCAAGATGAGTTCCAAGATATTACAAGGTTGTAATGATAATGACCTAGTCATTATTCATATTGGGGTGAATAACATCTGGCATCAGACAACCCAAATGATTAAAGAAGCATATGTTGGACTGGCAAACATTTTGACTGAGATTGGAGTTCACATCGTGTTTTCTGAGATTCTTCCAGTTCCTAGGGCTAGTTATACTTTGACCACTAAAATTAAACATATTAATTCCTGGCTCAGAGCTTAATGTCTCAAACAAGACATTAAATGTCTCACTCATTGGGAACAGTTTGATAATAATAAAATCTTTTATGCTAAGGATGGTTTACATTTAAACAGGTTGGGCAAGGAGACTTTAGGTCTAAACTTAATACACAAATAGATGATTTTTTGCTCAAAGCACTGGGGTACAAAGTGTAAGGTTATTATCATGTGAGCCAAAAGTTCATGAATTTGTGTCAACTATATATAGGACAGTACCAAATACCAAATTGAACTTACTTTTATTAAATGCTAGGAGTCTGTGTAACAAAATTGATGAACTTCAGGTAGTCTTACACAATGAAAATATAGATATCTGTGGTGTCTCAGAAACCTGGTTCAGCGAGGGCCAATGGGGTCATAATATTATTGGATGTACCTTATTTAACAAAAAACGCATATATTCTAAGGGTGGTGGAGTCGCCATTTACGTCAGAGATAATATAATTTGTTCTGAAGTTGTTTCAGATAAAGAACCTCCCTTAGGTTTTGAAATTATTTGGATCAAACTTAACAATAAACAATTCCCAGTTACGATAGGGTTATGTTATAGACCCCCATCAATGGACACTGTTAATAATAATAATAAGTGCGACTACTTGGAGAATATTAATTTTAAGACAGACATTATTCTTATGGGGGACTTCAATTATCTTGGTATAAATTGGTCCTCTGCTAAAGGACATAAATAAACAAGAAAATAGATTTATCAGTGCTATGTCACATTTAGGATTGGATCAACATGTTAAATTACCAACTAGAAATAATAATATCTTGGACTTAATATTTTCAAATGTTAAAGGTGACAATGAGTTGGTCAGCATTATGGCTCCATTAGGAAATAGTGATCACCGGATAATTAAATGGTCATTTAATCTTTCTGCTAATAAATCTTGTGGTAAAACTGAATTTAAAAACTTTAATAGAGCAGATTATAAGGTAATTAAGGAATATTTATCAATGTGGAATTGGGAACAAGAATTAAAAGAGCTATCTATAGAGAACATCTGGCTAAAATTAAGAGAAATCCAATTTTGTATTTCTGCATGGGTACCTACTAGAGTTAGATATATTGGACAAAAGAGGTCCCCTTGGTTCACTAGAAAAATTAAAAGGTTGGTTTTAGCAAAAAAAAAAAGCATATAATAAATACAAAAATAATACTACTGATCTTAACTTGTCTAAATTTATAATTAAAGCAAAAAAGGTTAAATACGCAATTAGAAGGGCAAAGCAGGAATTAGAGAGAAACTTAGTATACATCATGATAATAAGAAAAGGTTCTTTAATTACATTGGCTCCTTAAAAAATTCACCTACCTTAGTGGGACCATTGAAAATTAATGATGTTGATATTAATGATGAACAAGTTATGGCAAATAAATTTAATGATTACTTTGGTAGTATATTTAATAAGAAGGGTGAGTTTACATGTTTAAAACCTTCTAAGCTGGACCCTGTAATTATATTTACTGTGGCTGAAACTTTTAACATCATGGATTCCTTAAAATCTTCTACAACATGTGGTCCTGATGGTATTCCAGCTATCTTCTTAAAAAATCTTTCGTATGAACTGGCCGGCGTAATTACCTATTTATTTAATGAGACTTCACAGAAGGGTATAGTGGTTAAAGATTGGTGTGATGCTGAGGTTATTCCTATACACAAATCTGGCTCTAAGAAAGAAAGAAATAACTATAGACCTATAAGTCTAACCTCTACTATATGTAAAATTATGGAAAGATTAATTCTAGGTAAAATCAGCTCACATATCTTGGAAAAAGGTCTGACCGATAAATTCCAACACGGTTTTCAACCTGGAAGATCATGTCAGACCAATTTGATTGATTTTTTTTGAACCAGTTAGTGAGGCTTTGGACCTTGGTTTGCCGGTGGATGTCATCTACCTGGACTTTGAAAAGGCCTTTGACTCTGTTTCATACGATACATTATTTAATTGTTTAGTCAAATTAGAACTTAATAAATATTTGATTAAATGGATAATGCATTGGCTATCCAACAGAAGGCAGCGGGTATGCTTGAGGGTTTTTTCTCCCATGGACTTTGGTTACTAGTGGAGTCCCTCAGGATCCGTCCTGGGTCCAATATTATTTAATATTCTTATAACTGGTATGAACATAAAAATGGTAATTGAGTTATTAAATATGCTGATGATGACAAATTAGGAGGGATTGTTAATAACTCTGAATCTATATCCATATTACAGAAAAATTTAAATAACATATCTGAATGGGTTAGCAATCACAAGTTGAAATTCAACACAATAAGTGTAGGGTCATGCACTTCGGAAGTAATAATAGATGTGCTAAATATTATATAGAGAATCACACATTAAGTGTTACTACATCTGAGAAAGATCTGGGTGTTATTATCAATAATAAATTAAAATTTACTGAACATTTAAATTTTATGGTTAACAAATGTTCCAGATTTAGTAACTGTTTATGTAGAAACATTAAAAGTACAGAGCCATCAATAATGGTCCCCTTATACACTAGTATCATAAGAGCAAATTTTGATTATTGTTCTTCATTTTGCGCACCCACACAGAGGGGAGATAAAGTATCTAGGGAGAAGGTGCAAAAAAGGTTTATCAGGAATATAGCTGGAATGGGACATCTGACTTATGAGGAAAGACTTAAACAACTTAATTTGTATAGTATGGAATATAGATCAATACGTGAGGGATCTCTGCTTGCTCTATAAAGCATCTAGAAATGAATACTTGTTTGATACATTGCATTTGAAATGGAACTCTGCTACAGTTTCAACTCGTTCGATAATTTAAAATTATTTTACCAGTCAATCGAACCACCAAAAGAACACAATTTTTTACCCAACGAATAGTTCCAATTTGGAACTCACTCCCATATGAGGTGGTAAATTGCGTAAATTTGACACAATTTAAAACTCAATTAGGTATATATATGAATTATTCTAAATTTGCAACCCACTTAGCTTAAGTGGCATGATCATAATGGGCTAGTCCCTTGATCGTGTAATTTACCTATGAACCTATGAACCTATAAGTTGGGCCAGGATACTCATAAAGAACTTACAGTCATTATTGAGTGCTGATATTGGCCTGTATGAACTACAGGCCTGTGGGTTCTTTCCTGGCTTCAGTATCACAGAAATGGTCATGTAAGCCCACGATGGAGGAGGGGGCTCCCCCTCCAATGTGGAGTTGAAGACATCCAGGAGATCCAGGCATACCACCTCCTTTGTGGCTTTGTAGAATTCTGCCTCATATCCATCCCTGGTGCCTTCTGGGCTTTGGCCTGACTGATTGCTGCCCAAACCTCCACTGGGGATATTGGGGCAGTCAGCTGTTCACCTTGGTCCTGGGATAGAGACCGCAGTCCTAGGGATTGTAGAAAGGTGTTAACCGTATTTGGTGGGGAGTCTGGGTGTGCTGTGTATAAGTTCTTGTAATAAGCACTAAACCCTTTAGTAATGTCATGTAATTTAGATAACCTCTGTCTGGTAGTGGGGTGCTGTATGTTAGTTATGGTAGCTAGGCATCGTTTTCATATCTGGTAGGCGAGGAGTCGGGTAGCCCTGGGACCAACCTCATAAAACTGCTGCTTTAAGTATGTGAGGGCAATCTCAGTTTTCTGCTTCATTAAGGTATCTAGGTCTGCCTAGGTCTGTTTTAGGGGTTCTGCCACAGAGATGTCTCCTTGCATGTGGGCCATCTGTAAGAAATGTAAAATTTCTTCTGTTTTATTTTCTTTTCCTTTCGTATCTTGGTTTGTTTAGCTGTGTACTGAATAATATGTCCCCTAAGGACTGCCTTCAGGGTATTCTAGTACATGGCTGGGGAGGTGTCTTCTCGCAGGTTATCTTGCTTAACCTCCTCAATTTTTTCAACTAGAAAGTCTTTATATTCCCAAGTCCTGAGACAAGAAGTGTTCAGACTCCACAGGGTATTTTTACATTGGAGCCCCATATCCCAGGAACTGGTGACAGAGTCATTTTTGGAGATCTGTATCTCCCCCATTCTGCAGTCTACCATGCTGTAAAGCTGCTCCATCTGAGTGTAGCAGTGATCAGTCCAGGAGTAAGATTTATAGACCACAAAATAGTGGGAATAATTTCTAGTATGTTGATGTGTGTGTCTCCAAATATCCACCCACCTCACCTCCTCAAGGAAATGCTTGAAGAATTTTTGCAATGCCATTTGTCATTGGGGGGATGGGTTAGAGGAGTCCCAGCTTGGGTTAGGGGCAATGTTAAAGTTACCTGCCAGCATAAGGGTACTACCGGTCAGCTGCACTATCTCATCCAGGAGTGGTCTCAGAGCTGCCACATTTATCCCTGGGGAATCATGCATTTGTGAGGGTAACTTCTCTGCCATTGAGTAGTCCTTTCACCACAACCAAGTGCCCCTTGGGGTCCTCCCAGCTTGAAACAAGGGTAAATGGGGAGTGTTACAGGACTGAGTTGGCCACTCCCCACTTCCTTCCCCCTTGAAAGAGGAAGAAAAAAACACAGAGTACACAGAGCTCTTTAGTTTGAGGTGCTCCGCCACCGACAGGTGAGTCTCCTGCAGGAAGACAATGTCTGCTTTAGTTTTCCTGATGTATCTCATGACCCTGGATCTGCGACTGGGGTAGACAGCCCATTCACATTCAAAAAGAACAACTGCATTTTAGCTGACAACATTAGTGATGTAAAGGTAGGTTGCATACCATCGAGTTGCAGCACAGCACATTTCTCTCTAGGGATGGCCCTCTCCTCTCCAATCACCCTCACTTGACTGATTGTATGCCAATGTTTTTCCCATTGCACCTGTAACAGAATGACAGTTGCTGTCACTCCAACTGGGTGTGACCTGCTGCTGAATTGGGGGTGAGGGAAAACAATAACTTTAAACCAAATGAAACTATTGTCCAGGACTGTCAACTGAGCAACCCCTAGCCCTATAACTGGCTTTGTGACTTCCAAAGTTGGGGATCTACACCAAGATCCATGAGGCAGGGCAGCAACCCTACCTGAAGGCAATGCCTCACTTGAGGGTCCTTCTGCAATTATCAATGCTAAGGTAAGGTGCTAAATAAATTCCCATTGGGGGATGTGGTCGAGAGGGTGATGTCTCCCCTCTCCCGGTTCCGGCCATAATCAGGTGTATTTTACATCAATCGGATGTCCCCTTTTCAACATGCAAGTATGGTCTCAGGTTTGTTGAAGAAGGTCCCAAGGCTCGTGGTTTGTTGCCGTTCTGGACATCAACCAAGTCCCCAGCTTGTTAGCCTTGTCTGGCTTCCCAGCATTCTCATTCATCCCTCAGGCTTTTGTAGATCACTCTAATTGGTATAACTCTGAATCTGCTCCTTCCCTCTCTCCACTTCTCACCACTCAAAGAGAGGGGGGTAGAAGTACAGTCCCCCTGCAAACCCCACTCCCTTGTCATGCATTGCTTCTTTCCCCCTGTACCCCATGGGCAGACTATTAACATATTATAGCAGTAAAAGTGGTACCTGGGTTACAGCATCACCAATGGGAGGGTCCCTCCATGCAGTGTGTTTAAGCAGATAGGTCCATGTCATCCTTAGCTGCATCAACACTGCATTAAGCCACAGTCTGGAACAAATAGAGGGTCTGCCAAACTCTGTCACAGGGAGGAGGGAAGGAAAGTGAAAAATACATTTCAGTCAACATTCAGTGAGCCCCCCAGATCTTCCCATGGAGTAATAATGGGTAGATCTTAAAGAAAAGGGGGGAAAAAATCAGGTGCTTATCTGAGAAGGTGATCCATGAGGTTGATTTGGGCATTAATTCAGACCTGGGGAGAGAACACAACAAAGGAAGGCGCAGAGAAACAGATCGTAGAGTCACTACTTAATAATTCTAAAAAACTCTGCAAGGATCCAATTATTCACTCCACAGAGATGGGGGCTCCGACCCATGCCCGGGGAGGCCATGAGCCCCTGGAGTTCAGAGGGGAGCCCAAAGCCTGCTAGATAGGGCACAGCGCAGTGCATTGCCCCAGTGGTCCTCATCCATTGTAAATTAATCATTAGGCTCCTCGCAGCCAGCCCCTCAACCCCTCGGCACTCAGTCCCAGGCATCTCCTATGGAAGTCCTCACTCCCAGCTCAACTTTGCTTCATTGGAGTGAAAGTCCCCCCCACCAGACCCCAAAAGTGTAGAAAGCCATTGAAGGGATAGCTGCTCAGACACAATGGAGGCTCTAGAGTCTCCAGCCCGGCTTCACTGCACACAGCATCCCCACCTCGGGAACAGTTCCCCCAAAACACAATATCACTTTAACAATTCCTTCAAAGCAGTAACAATTCTATATGTTCAGTAAGATGGGGTACCTGTGCATTTAAGGGTTATAGCCAGTGATTCATGAGGTAAAGAAGAAGTGTCTGAAAGTCCCCTGCTGCTGAGTCATCGCACAGTGTGCAGATTGGTTTTAATGGAGGCAGTGACCACACTGTCAGACAGGAAAAAAGAGAGTGTAAGAGAAGAAGGGAAAGCCCAGAGCCAGTACAGTTGCAAAATCATTATTTAAACATACAGAGAGGAAATTCTGACAGCAGTGTTCCTATTATTTAGCAAAGCAAAATTTCTGCTTAGCTTAGTGGAGTCTGTCCATTTACAGTCCCGGGTTCTTCTGGTGCCATAGATGCCTTCACCCTGTAAGAGTAAATGGGGGCAACTGAATAAGGCAAAGCAGGACTTTCTGGGTTTAGGAATTGTATAGGCATTCAAGAATAAAAAAGGGAAAAATCTTCCTCACCCACTCCCTCCCCCAGTCCCAGTCATCCCCACGGAGCATATGTGAAGTACAGAGTGTCAGGTGAAGGGCCTGACAAAGGCCTGTACGTTCATATCCAAGCAGACCCAATGCTAACTAAGGAACAGTATTACCAGGGTATTCGGTCCAGGGTAGCACTAATAGTTTGCAGGCTCTATTGTTTCCGGAGGCCCGCAACGATTTGCTGGAGGGAGTTGGAGCCCTGCTTTCCGAATGACTCCCTATGGCCTTGCTGCCACGGTTGTTGAGAGAGCTTCACAGAGACGGATCAAGGTGCCGTAGATGGGCCCTTCAAGGTTTCAATCTTCCTCCAGGTCAATTTTTTTAGAAGCTGCTTTAGATGTATCAAATTGCAGAGTGCCGTCCTGGAAGAAGGTAGTCATCCTCGCCGGGTAGGGTGTACGAAACCATAGGCTGGCCTCTCACAGCGCTTTTGTCAGAGGGATACACCCCTTCCTTCTAGCCACGATCTCTGGTGAGTAGTCATTTTCCTGGTAAATTCAGTGATTTTGGTAGTGGATGGTACCGTGCTTCCATGCTGTGTGGAGTATCGTCTCCTTCTTCTGGAACTGCAGGAACTTAACTAAGAGAGTGTGTGGTTTGGCCCCAGGCAACAGCCTCAGGCCGAGTGTATGATGGGCCCAGTCAATCTCCAAAGTTAGGTTGCTTGGCAACTTTATGCAGGACCTGAGGGTTTCTTAGAAGAAGGTGATGATGTTTGTCCCCTCCACGCCTCTGGAATGCCCAAGAGTCGAATATTATTGCATCTGTTATGGCTCTTAGCATCCTTAGCATGGTCCTGAAGGCTACTTAAGTGTCCTGGAGGTGCATAATCACTCTCTCAGAGTTGTCCAGGCAATGGTCCAATGTAGTGACTTGCTCATTCAGGCCCTCCTGGTGTTTTTCAAGTTTGTTGATGTCCGTTCTTAAAGCTGTTATTGTGGAGTGTGTCGCCTTCCTAAACTCGTATAATTTCCACCAGACCCATCATTTGTTTCTGGAGGGATTCGTTGCTCACTTTGTTGGCTTTTGCATGGCTGAACAGTCATGGGAGGGAGGCCTGAGAGCTCTCACTTTCCGATCCATCCTCTAACAATCTCTCGCCAGCCGACCTTGCCGGAGATCAGGGGGCATTAAGAGAACCTTAGGCTACTTGCAGGTTAGTTCGTTTTCCAATTTGGATGTAATTATGTGGTTTTTGTTGTCCGTTCCCAGGGAGAGCTGTCCTTCTAGTGTGTACTCAGGCACATGAAATCACCAGTAGTCTTCACCAACATTTGTTTTATGCGTTTTCATTACTGGTCCTTAGCATGACATGAGCTTAAAACTTTTTTAATTGTAGACTGTTTATCAATTGTGAAATACCCTTTCAGTGACTAGCAGGAAGAAGAAAGTTTCTGTTCCTCAAACAATCACTCAAAACAAGGCTAGGAGCTTTAAGGCATGTTTACACTGCCACTTTTGCACTTCAGCAACTGGATCAGAGTTGTAACTGAGGAAAATATGGCAGTGTGGATATGTACTCGATTGCAATGCATCAGTGATGAATCGCTGCAGTTGCTGCAGAGTTGGGCACATGAAGCAGATGCAGATTGCGTGTTTTAAGCTGATGTGTGTAATGACCAAACCACTTGCAGCAATGCAACTTGCTTAGACCCCGCAATGCCCAGTTATATAAACAGGAAGTTATGGCTGGCAATGTGAGGGGCACTAGAAGCACTTTGGGCATGCTTGTGGCCCCATGGTGTAGTGGATCGGCTTGCGGCTTTGGTGGCTAGGGTGCTGGGTTTGGGTCCAAGTGCAGGTTCATTTTTGTTGCACCCAGTCCAAATTTTAATTTTTCATGCTTTGCTACCCTCCCCTGACATGCACCGCCCTGGAGCTGAGAATCATAAAGAAGTGCGAAGGAAGCCCCCAGAGGGGAAGGGTGTGTAAGCATAAACATAAAAATGCAAGTTCCCAGTGCCATTTTGTTGTGCGTTGGGGAGTCAAAGCACCGAAATTGATTTTCGGTGCTCTGACTTCGCCATAATGGTGATCCCCCTTATCACATAGAACCTACTCTAAACATTGCCCCAAGTTAGGAATCCTACAATTTATTTAGTTGTTTAAACAGGAGTAGAACTCTAAGCTAAAAGCTTTTTTACAGGAGCAACCTGAGAGCACAGGGAAGTTAAGTGACTTGCTTAGGATCACACAGTGTGCAAGTGGAAGCGGTGGGATTCAAACCCTGGTCTGGTTTGCTGGATATCACCAGATTTGCAGCTCAGAGCCTTAAACCACTGCACTATACTGCCTCCAATGGAACACCCCACCCCATCTGTCATGATTTAGTAATAAAAATGATACTTCCTGTATTTGACTAGGTTGTTGTTGTCTATGGCACTGCCCCCACAGTGTCCTTCACCAGGCTCAACACCCTCCTAAACTCTTTTTGTCACTTTGCTACCAACTCTGCTTTTCACACACAGCACTGCTTCTCTCTATTCCACTCTCTGTATTGCTCCTCTCCCCTTCCCCACCAGAGACTACTGCTTGGCCCTTACTGCCAAATCTGGGTTTGGGACCCCTCCTTCATATCTCTCCTCCCTACCATCCCCTGTAATCCCCTACTCCTACCCTCTGCACTCCAGTGATCCACACTCTTTCTCCCTTCCTCATCCTCGCTCAACTTCTGGACAGTCTGCTTTTTCCTGTCACTTCCCTTTCCTCTGGAACCAGCTCTTCTCTGAAATTCACCTTTACCCCTCGCTCCCTACCATCAAGCACCTGTTCTGATTCACTCCCATTTCCCCTTGCTCCTGCTCATCTACCTACCATGCCTCCCTGCCTCAGTCCTACCTAGCCTCCTAGAAGTCCTGTAAACAACCTCCCGACTTATACAGTCTGTGTTGCAAACTGCTCATTATGTAACTTTGCACTTAAAATTGTCATTTTCTATTTTGACTTTTGTTACTATGTAATGATTTTGTCTCTTTCCATTGTTTGTATTGCTTCTCTTTTTCCCCGGGTCACACCTGGAAATGAGCCTCAGCTCAGTGTGCCTTTCCTGGTTACCAAATTTTAAACAAATAAAGTCAACCATAACCCCACCCCTAGTTGCCAGTCACCCTCAAACACAGCTTACATCAACACTGAGAGGGGTGTGTGAGTGCTCCTCAGCATTAGTGAAATGGTGTGCAAGAAGCTAGTGGCCCGGGATCCAGCATCACAGCATGGCCCTTTAAACATGCCTTTAGACTAATAGACTTCGAAGAGAAATGCTTTATTTTTAATGTATTTAGGGATTATTTACTTAAACATAGAAACATAGAAACATAGAAACATAGAATTTGACGGCAGATAAGGACCGCTTGGCCCACCCAGTCTGCCCATTTCCCTACCTACTGGATAAGCTGCAGATCCTAGTTAACCAGCAGCCTACTTCTTTCTACCCCCACCCCCCAGAATTGCCTTATGACTATCCCATGCATGCTTGAATTCCACCACTGATTTTGACCTCCACAACCTTCCTCCGAAGGCCTATTCATGCATCCACAACCCTCTCTGTAAAAAATACTTCCTTAAATTACCTCTGAGCCGCCCTCTATCTTCAAATTGTGCCTCTTGTTCTTACACACCTCTTTTTTGAAAGATGCTACCTCTTGGACTTTGTTGATTCCCTTGAGGTACTTGAAAGTTTCTATCATGTCCCCCTCTCCCTCCTTTCCTCGAGGCTATACATATTAAGCTCCTTAAGTCTCTCTTCATATGTCCTCCGTGCAGACCCTGCACCATTTTGTTCCCTCCTCTGGACAGCTTCCATCCTGTCTATGTCTTTATGGAGATTGGGTCTCCAGAACTGCACACAGTACTCCAGATGGGGTCTCACCAGCTGTCTGTACAGAGGGATAATAACTTCCTGTTTTCTACTGGTGATGCCTCTCCTATGCATCCCAGTATCCCCAGCCCTCCTTGCTGCCTTCTCACATTGCTTGCCCACCTTTAGGTCATCTGATATGACTACCCCCAGGTCCCTTTCCATTTTTGTTGTTGTTAGTATCTCACCCCCCATTGTGTACTCTTCCCCTGGGTTTTTGTTTCCCAGGTGCATTACCTTGCACTTCTTAGCATTGAATCTAAGCTGCCATACATTTGACCATTCCTCTAACCTTGCCAAGTCCCTTCTCATCCTTTCCACCCCACCCTGTGCATCAACTCTGTTGCATATCTTAGTGTCATCTGCAAAGAGACATACTTTTCCTTCCAGTCCTTCTGCAATGTCGCTTATAAAGACATTGAAGAGGACTGGTCCTAATCTGAACCCTGTGTACCCGCTAGTAACCTCCTTTCTTCTGGAGTGGACTCCATTTACTATTACCTCTGTGTCCTATTCTCCAGCCAATTCTTTACCCAGGCTGTCATCTTGGGACCCACTCCCATGCTGGCTAACTTATATATTAATCTTTGTGTGGGACTGTGTCAAATGCCTTGCTAAAGTCTAGGTAGACCATGTCCACAGCCCCTCCCTGATCTACTACTTTGGTCACCCAGTCAAAGAAATCTATCAGATCTGCCTGGCATGACCTTCCCGGCCAGAATCCATGCTGCCTAGGGTCTTGTGCCCCTCTGGCCTCTAGATACTCGACAAATCTTTCCTTTAGAAGTGATTCCATCATTTTCCCTATCACTGAGGTTAAACTAACAGGTCTATAGTTTCCTGCTTCTGCCTTGCTCCCACTTTTGTGAAGGGGAATCACATCTGCCCTCCTCCAGTCCTCGGGTACCACCCCATCCTCCCATGATTTGTTAAAGAGGGTAGTCAGTGGTGTCACTAGTTCTACCCTTAGTTCTTTTAGAATTCTGGGATGAATCCCATCAGGCCCCATTGCTTTGTCCACCTTCAGTTTTAAGAGTTCTTTCAGAACCCTTTCTTCTGTAAATGGGCTGGTATCAACTTCTGTATCCAGAGTGTTACTTCTGTTTGTTTTATGTACCTCCCCCTCTTCCTTTGTAAATACTGAGCAAAAATATTTGTTTAGTATCTCTGCCTTTTCACATTCTCCTCTGCCCACCTCCCTCCCTTTATTAAGCCTCACTATCCCTCCCTTGGTTTTCCTTTGCTCCCTGATGTCCCTATAAAAGGTTTTATTCCCTCTTAACTGAGTTGGCTATTTTTTCCTCAGTTTGGGCCTTTGCTGTTCTGACTGCCTTCCCAGCCTCCTTTTGCTTTAGTGATACAGTTCTCTGTCCTGCTCCTGCTGGGATTCCTTGTACTTCCTGAATGCTTTCTTTTTCTCTTGAACCTTCACTGCCACTTCCTTTGAGAACCATAGTGGTTTCTTACATCGCCTTGTTTTGTTTATTTGCTTCACACAAAGGCTCGTTACCTCTGTGATGGCAGTTTTATTATTCCCCATTGTTCTTCCACCTCCTTCCCACCCATTTGCTAGTGCATTCCTTAGGCACTCACCCATTTGGCAAAATCAGCCCTCCTAAAGTCCAGTACTTTTTGTCTTTGTCTGGCTTGACTCTATTGCTGTGTTTATTAGAATCATACTGTTCGATGGTCGCTAGTTCCCAGATGGCTACCCACTTCTACATCTGTGATCCTCTCCATCTCCATTTGAGAGTATCAAGTCTAATATTGCTCCCTCTCGAGTGGGCTCCAGTACTAGTTGTCTAATGCATGCCCCCTGTAGGGCATCTAGAATAACTGCACTCTTCGAAGTGGCAGCTGCAACTGCGCTCCAGTTAACATCTGGCATATTCAGATCACCCATCAGCAATATCTCCCCTTTTTCTGCCATTCTAAGTATACTTTCTATCATTTCCTTGTCCATTTCCTCCCCCTGAGAAGGGGGTCTGTATACAACCCCTGTGCGGATTGTGGTGCCATTGTCTGTCTCCAAATTTACCCACAGTGCTTCTTCTCCTCCCTGTTTACCCTTTTGTTCTGTTGCTTTTATTCCTTCCCTTATGTAAAGAACTACTCCTCCCTCTTTACACTCCCTGTCCCTCCTGTAGATAGTGTATCCTGGTATGTTTACGTCCCAGTCATGGTTTTGTGTGTACCATGTTTCTGTGACTGCCACGATATCCAGATGTTCCTCCTCCATCAAGGCCACTAATTCAGGAAGCTTGTTACCTAGACTACGGGCATTGGTACTCATTGCTCTCCATTTTTTGATGGCCTTACCTTCTGTTGCAGCATCCCCCACTGACCGTTCTACCTTGGTCTTTTTCTCATTTAGTACCCTGTTTTGTAGGGAGAGGCTGGGATTTTTCTGCTGCTTGTCAGTGCCTCCCCCATTGACTTTGCTGACCAGTTCCTATTGTGATCAAAATAAAGAAGTAGCAGTGACCTATTTCAGTTTAAAACAATGGGAAAGAGGTATTTCACATTTTATTACAGAATGTAGGTGAGTACTGTGTGATTCATAATGTTGCTTGTCATGGGTGGCTCTCAGATAAGTTTAAACATTGAATGGTTGTGAAGGTGTCTGAGGAGCAGAGGTCAGAGAAACGGACACATGAGCCTAGTTTATTACGTTGGTTGCACTTGCGCAAACCAACGTATTGTGGCAATATGGGATTTTAGGGGGTCGGTGTCGCTGCCGAATCCACTGCAGTTCACAGAACTGGGGGCTCAGCAGTCTGCCCCAATGACCACTAGTTATGGTCCTGATGCAGCTCTCTGCTGAGTGGGCTGAATGGTCATGCACTTCAAAGGACTGAAGTTGCTCTAATCTAAGATGGTTTCAGACCTTTGATTTGCTTGATTGTTCAGCCCACCTGGGGTGCCCAATCCCCATATTGGTGAGTGTCTGACATCAGGGTGCCCAATCCCCATGTCGGCAACCCCCCAGTACTGTCTGACATTGGGGTGCCCAATCTCTGTGTTGGCGATCTCACACCAGCACTGTCCAACGTTGGAGTGCTCAGTCCCCATGTTGGCAATCCCCCATGTACTATGGGTACTGGGTAGCCCACCCCCACTGTCCCCAGTTATGTTACTGTCCCCCCCATCACCACTCTGGAACACTGAGGAGCTGACCCCAGTGTTCCCAAACATTTTTATCCCTGAAAAAAAGAAAACAGTCCCCCAATTTTTTTTTAATGTAACCTGTAAAGAAGAAAATGGTACCTTGTCGTCTCCACCATCCCGACCCTCCCTCTGCACAACAACCTCCCTGCACACACACCTGCACCCCATACTTACCTCCGGAGGTCAGCAGCTGCAATCTTTTCTGGGCCGGGACATGACTGAACTTTTCAAAGCCAAACAGTGAACTGAAGAATCAAGGTAAGTGCCATATAATGGCAGTCAATGACATTTTGAACTTATGTTGATATCTCTGCCATTTCTAGGTCTTTTTGCACCAAATTTTCAACATGTGCTTTTTGGGACCCCACCTCATTAACACCTGCATTGTTGTTTCATTACTCAGTCCCAGAAGGTGAGTTTTGCAGTCCCTGTTCAGAATCACCTTTTGGGACTGAGTAATGAAACAAGTGCCACTGTTCATGAAGTGGGATTCCAAAAAGCCCATGTTGAAAATTTGGTGAAAAAATTCCCCAAATGGTTGCATTATGAGTGTGCATTGTGCAGTTTTTACGCAGGTGCATAACTTTATGAATGTTTTATATTTTCACTCCAAATTGTCAGAATACAGATTTTTTCACACCGCCTCATGAACAGTACAGCTGTCATTTCAAACATTCTGCCTGAAACATGTTTGTACACCTGTGGCATGGAATGGTATGATCCTTGCACAAAATCACCTTTTGGGACTGAGTAATGAAATGGCAGTCTCACCGTTCATGAGATGGGGTCCCAAAAAGGCCATGTTGAAAATTTGGAGGAAAAATATGCCTGAGTTATGTGCACTCATTGGCATTTCCTACGCAAGCATGTAACTTTGCCAATTTCTCATATTTTCACTCATAATTTTCAACATAGTCATTTTTTCACACCACCTCATGAATGGTACAGCTGTCATTTCTGACATTCTGCCCAAAATGACTCTCCGCATCTGTGGTACAAAATAGCATTTTGCCACAGATTAAGAAATGTTCACCTATGGGGTTTATGAGGTAAGGTGATAAGAAGACTATGTTCAACATGTTGGGTCAAAATGTGAAAACATTGCAAAGTTATTATGGCAACATACAACATACAATGCTTGCTGCACCTACATACTGGGTTCAGAAACGGACTCAGGAGTTGGAGGGCTTGCCAGGGGCAATATAATTGAGTGTCCCACTGACTTCTCTCCTTCTCTGGGAGAGGGGAAAGAGTATCTTGTGCATTGTGCACTTCTGGTGGAGGCTGGGGGTACCACCACTGCCAGCACCTCATGCAAGGGAGGCAAGGCAGATGCTGGCATCATTGCATGTTCCCACCCCCAGAGATCCTCAAAAATTAGCATACAAAACATTTCAGCCCCATTCCTGATGCCCCCACCTCTGCCACCACTCCTACAGCAACTAATAAAAGAGAGAGAAAGACTATTGGGGCCAAAGAGAAATGTTATAGCCACAGAAATCACAAATAAGGTTTATTCCTGGCCCTAGTGTGGCTGTGTGTGTACACAGGGCAATAGCAGGCTGGCAAAATAAGTCTTTGACTTCTACCACCATCCAGAGGAGAAAAAGATAGAGAGAGAGACTACTAGGGGCCAAAGAGAAATATTATAGGTACAGAAATCAAAAATAAAGTTTGTTCTTTGCCCCAGTGTGGCTGTATGTGCACAGGACAAGAGCAGACTGGTAAAATAAATCTTTGACTTGTGCCTCCAGTCAAAGGAGAAAAAGAGGGAGAGAAACTATTGGGGGCCAAAGAGAAATGCTATAGTCACAGAAATCACAAATAAAGTTTATTCTTGACCTCGGTGTGTGGCTGTGTGTGTGTGTGTGTATGCACAGGGCTAAAGCAGAGAGGCAAGATAAGTCTTTGACTTGAGCCATCATCCAGAGATGAAAAAGAGAAAGAGACTATTGGGGGCCAAAGAGAAATATTATAGTTACAGAAATCATAAATAAAGTTTATTCTTGACTCCAGTGTGACTGTGTGTGAGCATAGGGCAAGAGCAGGCTGGCAAAATAAATCACAAAGTTATGAGCCTGCATTGAAATTTGAGAATGCAGGCTTGTAACTTTGGCAATTTTTAATGTTTTGACCCCACATTTTTAACATAGCCATTTCTTCACTTCACCTCATGCATGTGACAGCTGTCATTTTTCAGATCCTGGTCAAAATGTTTTTTTGCATCCCGAAAGGTGATTTTGCAGTTGCTGTATAAAATCACCTTTTGAACAGGAGCTGAATTTTTATTTATTTATTTATTTATTTATTTATTTTATTTATTGAAATCTAGGATTACAAATACCTTTGAGCAGGAACTGCTCTTTTACAAAAGTTCCATGTCTAGGAAATGGTAGGTAAACATACATATTAAGGTCGATAGGATAATACATAATTGCACAGTAAAATGAAGAAAAAAGAGCAGGAGGCTGAGGCATAGTTTAAATACAGTACCTCAAAATGAGCAAGGGCAAACTTCAAGAATAACCTTAGAAGTAAACTTGGTAATAAGCACTGTTGGCGTGTGGATAGGGACGGCATGGGTATGCAGGCAGGAAGGCCATTGTTATAGGGTAAGGGGGGAAGGTAGGAATACACTAGGGGAAAGGAAGAGGCCGGATAGTTGTCCATAAGTGCCAGGGATGGGGTGAGGAAGGGGAGTGAGGGGAGGGGAGGGCAGGGAGGGAGGAGGGCATGGTAAGAGGGGAATAGACCTGTCTAGGGCAGATGGTAGTGAAACATGGGGCCCCTGGTTAGGTGAAGCAGTCACATTGGCTAGTAGAGGTGAGATGAAGTCAGAGTTGGCTTTTAAATGGGCCAAGGGCAGCAGCAGCAGCAGTAAGAGTTTCTTTGCTGACGGTATTGTACCATGGTGGAGCTCTGTGAGCAAAGGCCCTCTGTCCCGTAGTAATCCGGCATCTGGGGACAAGGAAGGATTGTTGTTGTGAACTTCTGGTTTGTTGTGGGCTGTAGTGGTCTATGAGGAGCTTTTCAACCCCTAGGGCCATGATCCCAAGAAGGACTTTTTTGGCCAAGAGGCAGGTTTGATACTGAATCAGGTTGATGAGAGGAAGCCAACCTGCCTGAGCATACAGATCACAAGTGTGTGTGAGTCGATCAGCCCCCGTTAGAAGCCTGCATGCTTTGTTGAGTGCAACCGTAATTCTGCAGAGGGCAGTGGCAGAGTCAGAGCCATAGATCGCAAACCCATATTAAATGAGAGAAGTGACAGAGCTGTTAATAGCTAACTGAAGTGAGTCCAGATTCTTGCAATGTTTGTGCCTGTAGAGCAGGCCTATATGGATATTGGCGGCTTTGGCGACAGATTATATGTGCCAGTGGTAGGAGAGGAAACTGTCCAGTGTAATGCCTAGGTATTTAATTTCAGGAACATGTTCAAGTATGGTCGCTGCTCGGTTTTTGATGGTGAGGTCATGGAATTTGTACTTGCTGCTGGCATTGTAGAAAGACATCACCTTTGTTTTGTTGTTTCTCTCTGCACTTTTTCATAAGGTGGAGTCATTAGAAGGGCATATTGAAAATCTGGATCAAAAATATTCATAAACAACAAAGATATGAGCCTGCATTGAAATTTATGAACACAGGCCCGTAACTTTGGCAATTTTTAATATTTTGACCCCAGATTTTTAACATAACCATTTCTTCATAACACCTCATGACTGTGACAGCTGTCATTTTTTTGACCCTGGCAAAAATGTTTTTTGCATCCCGAAAGGTGATTTTGCAGTTCAGGTGATTTTGCAGTTGCTGTGCAAGATCACCTTTCAGGCAAGTGTTGACATTTTTCTCTGCACTTGTTCATGAGGTGGGGGTCATAAGGAGGATATGATGAAAATCTGGGGCAGAAATATTCACAAACAACAAAGTTATGAGCCTGGATTAAACTTTGTGAATGCAGGCTCATTACTTTGGCAATTTTCAATATTTTGGCCACAAATTTTCGACATAGCCATTTTTTCACAGCATCTCATGAATTTCACTGCTGTCATTTTTCAGATCCTGGGCAATTTTTTTTTTTTGTATCTGAAAAGGTGATTTCGCAATCGCAGCGCGAAATCACCTTTTGAGCAGGAGTTGAAATCTTCAAAATGAGGGCTTAGAATTGCAAAGAAAATTGTTTAACAAGAAACCAATGTTCGCCATTGACAAATGTTTGTTACTTTTAGTTTAGGTTTGCATTGCTGCCTCCCCCATATTAAAGAACACAAAGAGCAGGACATTTTATTTATTTAGTTACTTATATAAAAACTGGCATCCAGGAAAGGCACACAGAGCCAGGGCTCATTTTCAGGAGCAACCCTTAGGTAGCCAGTAGATTCAGAAGGTACTGGAAATCAAAACATTCAGACAACTGTGATTCATTGAAAATGGCAAGGAAATGATGCTCCACACAATTAGACCTTTCTTAGAAAACACAAGCCCTCTGTTTATCCACGTGGGGGCTAGATTTTCAGAGCCCCAGTCAGTCCTGCAGCTGTGGAAAAACCTGACGCAAGTGGTTGCCACTTACAAAGCTGCAGTTTTTCCTGCAGCCATAGAATTTTCAAAGGTACAGTCAGTATATGACTGGCTGCATGATTTACAGTAGCTTGATGCCTTTTTTGGGGGGGAAGAGCTGTGAGAAAATGCAACATCCCCTATAGCTGTTCCAGCTGAAAATGCTAAGCTCTTCAGGTGCAGAGATTTCATCCCAAAGCAGTGGCTATGGCATGGGGCATAATTCCCAAATGGGCTGAAAATCCAGCCAGGGTCTCTTACAGTGCAGATTTTCCCTCATTGTGATATATTTTATGTTGTTCACATGAAACAGCTTTCAAAAGTTTGACATTGTTGTGCCCCAAAATAACATCCAATCCAGTATTATATAACATCATTTACTTTTCACTGGTAAATGATTTTTTGTAATTATTTGCAGACAGGAAAACTATTGCCATTAATTCATAGACCAGGTACAGTGTGGCCAAGTACAGTGCAGACTTCCCCGCAACATGATATATTAAGTGCTGGTAGAAGGTGAGGGAAATTGAAGACTGTGTTTGTCAACATGGCCAGGTATGATGCAAAGAGACGAGCAGTAATTTCAATCCGTTTCTTTACACTAGCCAGCATGGACAGGTATGGGGGTAACTAAACAGACATAGTGCAATGTGCACTATTTCCCAAATTAGTATATTAATGTTAAGATCAAACCCAGGAGGAGAAGTTTTAGTCACAAGAATGCAAAGCTCAGTAAAATACCATTACATTGTCAGCACATTTAAGCATCCAGTGTAGCACTCATACATGACAAAATCGATTTCTGAGGAGTGATTGAAATATGTAAGACTGCTATACTGCAGTCACAAGTTACAGTGACCTGCCTAATAGTAGTCATAATGAGAATGTTGTCCCATCACTACATAATATTATCGATGCTCAGTAATGTACCTATAGTTAGGCTTACAAATCCATTTCAGTCTTAAAGAAGCAGTGCAATGGAAGATGTTTTGCCAAAAAGCTGGTTTTAGCTTGAAATAATGAATATATTCACATTCTGGTCAAATCTAAGTTTCTAGGTACCTCCCATGCTGTGCACCATGTGTTTTTTAATTTTTTTTTTTTAAACTTTATTTCTTTATCTTCTTCTTCCATACTCTCAGAGCCCTCTCCTTCCTTCCTTCCTCTCATCCCCCATTCCACCTTCGGTGGGATCTGCCCCTAGAGTGCCTCCTTCTCTCCTCCTGCACAGTGGGGTCTGTCCCTCTTTGGTGGTCTGGATGGTACCCGAGAGGCTATCATCTAGGGTTGCCAAGAGATGTTTTCCATTTTCTTCCCTGGTTTCCCCTACCCTCTGGGATGTTGAGCACTAGGACATACATTCTGAGTGGTGGCATGCTGACGCATGCCAGACCTCACATCCACCGTCAACGTCCCCCCTCCCGGGCTCCGATGAACGGAGCCGCCACCATCCCCTTCAGTTGTCGGTGCTTCCACCGGCTGCAAAGGGGATGCAGAATGCAGATGCGTTCTTGGCTCCCACCTCTGAGGGAGGAGAGCATCCATTGGGATGCTCGATCCTCCCTCTCCCCTGCCGACCCTCAGCCACCCGAGTCCGTTCCCGAACCTGGGTCGCCGACGTAGCGCGAGGTGTGGTGTCCAGCGCCTCAACCCTCAGTGCCACCGGGATGGCTCGTTTTTTTTAATTTTTAATGTTATTTTTTCAGTCCTAACCTTAACCTAGCCTATAAAGGTATTTCTAAGCCAAATCAGTTGGCATTCTATTTTTTTTTTCTTGAGAAAAAAAAAAACTGAATTAAAACATTTATAAGATACTGACATTTTCATGGTTCTAAAAAAAACATATTACCAAATAGAAGTGGAAGATGCCTAAATTCTTTTATAGTGAAAAAAGTAGGGTCAAACTGTTTACCAATCTCATCACACTTCTGCTTTGAATCCTGTTTTTACAAGTTAATAATACAGCCAACCCTGGACAGAATACTGTACTGTGACTTAAACTTTGGCATGCGCATTCTAAGGCCCAGAATCTTTGGACAATTCGGTAGTGATCATTGTAGCCATTTCAAAGTTCTAGAAGGTTGAAAACACATAAAAATATCCTAACCAAGATTTTCATTTTGTTCATCAGTTCTGTAACTCAAAAATAGTTGGCCATGGAAACTTGAAACGTTCAGGTTTGTTAGAGTGTGACCCACGAAAGGACCTTTGAGAGGAGGTTTCACTAAAAGATTGTTACTTTTGAAATTATTTAAAAAAGAAAATTCCATTGTCATTCATGTGCAGAATGTGTTTTTAGTGTTCTGATTATAAGATGTTTTTGTTACAATGGCATTTCATGTTGTTTGCAGAAATCCGAACTTCACAATAAGCGATAACAATTATTTTTGCCAGTCATTATTAAACTTTTCACTGTTTCCTGCTTGTAGCTGGCAGGTACCCAGTTGCACTGCCGGTGCCCCCCCCTTTGCTGGATCAGCTGTTTTTTAACATGATGTTATCAATGGCGGGTACCCAAGGCCCACTATTGGTATCCTCCTGCCCACCAAATCAGATGTTTCATGGGACTTGTAGTGGGTGCCCAGTTCCTCTGTCAGTACCCTACCACTCTCCTGCCTGATCAGCTGTTTTATCAGCATGATGTATCTGACAGTGGGTGTTCGATTTCTCCCTCAGTATTGTCCCTCCCCACTAAACAGCAGTAGAGCAGCACTGCCAATTTCCTATATTGGATGCTAATTTTGTCCCACTCTGGAGTTTTGAGAAACAATGTAAGTCAACAATGTCTTTTGGGTTTACTTGCTAATGTGGATATTCATCTTAGTTCAGTCCATGAAGCCTAGCAGTGTAGAACAAAAATACTGCTTGTTCATTTCTTCACCTTTCCATGTATAAGGCAAAGCAGACTACTTGCTCAAGATTTACTGCTTCCTAGTCAGTTTTAACATTTCTCCTATTTTTAAGGAACTTTAGATGCTTTTCAGGCTAATTCAAGACTTTTCTAGTCAACAAAACCCTCCCCTCATGCTTCTAGAAATGTCAGTGATTTCAGTAAAATGGTTTTTGACACCAGTCTTTCTTACTGTAGCAAACCACCCCCCATCTTTGTGCACCCTATATTGTCCATGGCACCCTGACCCCCACCCTCTTATCACCCACTTGTACATTATTATTGGTAACAAGTGTCCAATCCCACTGCCAGTAAACCCTCCTGGATACCCACTTGCCACTGAACTAAATTACTCTTACCAACCCCCTAACACCAATGCCACCATCCCCTCACTGGCACCCACCTTTATGCCTTTCCATGTTCCTCTGTCTGCCAGTGCTGAGAGCTCAATGTCCCTCAATGATCTCCTCCACCTGCAGTAGAAACAAATGGCAAAAGAAGAACTAAGTCTGAAAATGTTTTGGATTTAGGATTTTTTAGCATTTCTTTAACTTTTAGCCATAACTTGGCAATTTATGGTACAACGGGATCTGACTACATTACAGGCTATATTAATTAGTGCCGCATTACAGCAGTCAGACACTCCCTTTGAGCCCCCAAAGGCATTTACTGAAGTTGCAGAAGAATTTACTTGTTTATACTCCCAGGAGTGAACATTTGCCATGATAGTCTAAAAACAGCAGGCAGGGGAAACAATAAAGTAGACCCTTTTTTTTAAGATTCAGCCCATATAAGAATTGCAACCAAAAAGCAATTCAATAAGTAACAAAAAAAGCAGTAATTTGACCAGATATGGGTTTAGCAGTGTCTTAAAAAGAATGACCTATGATGAGGTGTGACCTTAAGGAACATGATTTAAAAGAAATGTATTGTGAATGAACAACAATATAAAATAGTAGTAATAATTATCGAAAACAATTCTTAACTCCAGCCCTCCCTGATTCCTGCCATTAGTCTTTCTACTCACTGTAGGATTCCTTTGAAGTTCGGTTATGTTTATACTTCAAAGAGTAGCCTGCCACTGTTCTCACAGTCACAAGACTGAAATTGTAGTGGGGGTGGGTGGGGAGAAACTCATCAGTTTGATCATGCTGTACTCATTAAATAACCTCCACCTCCTCTAGAAATTCAGGTCAATATTCATCACTGTAGGTATAGTTCTGAGTGAAAATGGGTAGACAGCCATTAAGCAAGAAACACAGAAATTCCTGGATTAGCAGAGGGACTTGTCGCCTTTAATTAGTACACTTAAGTTTGCTTTACATGCTCATTTATATTATTGCAACTAAATTAGATGGCAAGGGTCACAATGTTTGCTAATTTAATTCCATTTTTTGGCATTGCTTGAACTAGATATGACTGATATGTAGTTGAATTATTGGGAATTCACAACCACCTCTGAAATGATAAGGAAAAGCAAACTCAATTACAATCAGTGCCTGAAGAAATCAGTGCAAGAAGCAAAAACCTATGCTTACACAATTCTAACAATAAGGCCCATTACAATCACACTACACAGTTAGTGGTCAAATATCTAACCTTGTGTTGTTGATACATTTTGGTAAAGAAGCTAGTGTTATGTCTAAGGCTACTATTCATGTCCCGTATGTACAATAATTTATTTATTTATTTTATTTAGCTTTTGTTGACCAGGTAGGTACACTAGGCATGTTATATTCTTATTTTCAGGTACGACCAGGGAGAGTACAAAGAAAAATTCAGGTTCAGACAAGTTATATGACATGGCACAGTGTCACAATAGAGTCAGGTAAACATAGATAGTTGACAGTAAGCAGTAATAGGTAAAATATTTATAACACATACATAACAATTAGGCTAAGTCATTCTAAGGCAATAGAGTGTGTGAGTGACCCTTTTCAGCACCACAGAAACAAGTAATTCCGGAGCAGATAAACAAGTGAATCACATGCCTCCTAGAGTTAAAGGGCAGTTGGCAGCACCATTAGAGCCTGCAAGAGGGATCACAAGGTTGAATGAGTCCAATTAGAGACCTAGTTAAGGTGGCTTGGGACACCCGCACACAGAGGCCAGTTTCAAGTGATCCCACAGGGAATTCCAAAGGCTCAGGTAGGAGGGAGAGGAACGAACGTGGTCAGAAAGGAAGTTCCATAGCCTCGGAGCACACATAGCAAAGTCCCTATCCTCCATTGGAGTGCGAGTATAAGAAACTTTGAGCACCCCAGTTCCTTGAAACCTGAAGAAGTAGGAGGAGGTATCAGCAGGCTTGAGAAGCTGTGTCAGCCCCGGAGGGGTGCAGGTAATGAGCACCTTGCCCATGAAGCAGCCCAACCCAAAGTTCAAGTGATTTGCCAGGGAAAGCCAGCCAAGTTTGTTGTATAATTTACAATGATGGGTGAGGCAAGGGTCCACCAGAGAAAAGTGACAGATGTTGTTGTAGGTCATGTTTCACCGAATAAGGTGGAACTTGGATGTGCTAGCAAATAGGAGAAGGCCATATCTAAGCGAAGGGAGAAGTGCACCCCTGGCCAACACCAAGCGATCAGCAATCGTCAGATTTTTCTTAACCAGAAGTACCTGTAAACACGATCAACTAGCATTATCTATACTCTTCTAATCCAAATGTGAACATCATAGATGCCATTGTTGCATGCTAAGGGAAGACGACTGCCTCTGGGCATGGCTGGTGTACAAAGTCCTAGAACACATTTTGAGGAGCCCAAAAGGCCAAAGATAACATCTGAGTTTGCAGAAGGTGTGATTGTTTGTGCATCTAGTATGAGTGTGTGTGTGTGTTCAAGTGCACAGTTTAGGATTTTGCAACAGAATGCTTTTTTGTGTCTGACTTTTGTGTCATTTCTGCTGCTGTGTGCTTTCGGTATGTGACCTATGTTGTGAGAAATATTATCTAAAACACATACAGTATTTAGTGACATTCTGTGCATATATTATGCACATTATGGTTTATATGCTTAGATTTTGTGTATTATTTTGGGCATACTTTTGTCTGATCAATTTTTTTCTGCTGCTGCTTTGTCTTTTCAGGGAATCAGGTGCTGAGAAATATTGCTGAAAGCAATTGTTTAGTGACATTTTATATGTTTTTTCGATTTTTGTGACAGAGGGCCCTATTCTCAAAAATCCCTTGGATCTCAACAATTTGAGGTGATCTAGGGCTGCAGCAAAACTCGAATGTGCGAGGGACCCTGCGCCCGATTCTATAAAAAACAGGGTCTTGGCACCAAACTCCCTGGGTTTGCCACATGTTGCCTGCTGCACCAAAACAGTTGGTGCTCCTGCAGGAATTGCTGCAAGAATCTGCCCCCACCCAGTGCTACACTAGAGGGGCCAGGATAGTAGTGGGGGGTGAAGCTGCTGGAGAGGAGGGGGCCTGGGGCATAAGGGGCATGGAGAGTGGCAGAGGGGGAGGCGGATGGACAACTGGGCATTGCAGGAGTGATCTGGCACCCAGTGAGGTGCAGGCATGGTACTGTATAGTTCAGTATAATCCTTGGTGGTCTAGTGGTCCCTGCCCCAGCACCCATCCACTGTATTAAATATAGTATTCCTGGTGGCTAGTGGTCCCTCCCCCACCCAATCATCCACTTGCTGACTTACAAAAATATCCCTGGTGGATAATCATCCCTCCTTCCAACTGATCACCCTCCCGCTGTCTTAAAATAATATCACTGGTGGCTAGTGGTCACTCCCCCAACTTTGTCACCTGCTCGCTGTCTTAAAATTATATACCTGGTGGCTAGCAGTGCCTCCCCCCACCCACTTACCCACCTGCTGTTTTAAAATAATATCCCATGTGATCTAGCAGCTCCTCATCCCTGAGCCCCTGTATATGTCAAGTAACTTATTCCCTGGTAGTCTAGTGGATCCCCACCCCTTTCAGGTAGTGTCCCATCACCCAGCTCCCCTTATTCTGTATTGGAGCCAGTGACCAGCACAACCATCCTCTCACCACCACAGCTGGCCACTGACTGACATCTCAATGAGCATGTGCCATTCAATGAGTGCATGCTATATACAGTGTGCTGTCACTGAGAGCTCAGTTGGCAGCCAACTATGGTGGTGAGAGGAGGGCTGTGCTGGTCACCATCTTTTTTACGGGATAGGGGGTAGTGGGGTGGTGGGACACTACCTGATGGGGTGGGAGGACCACTAGAACACCAGGGAATGAGTTATGTGACCTATACAAAGGATTGAGGTTAAGGGGGGTGGCTAACCATCAGGGGTATTATTTTAATACAGTGGGTTTGTGATTGGGTGGGGGGAGGGATTGCTAGCCACCAGAGATATTATTTTAAGACAGTGGGCAGGTGATTGGGTTGTGGGAGGGACCACTAGCCACCAAGAATACTATATTTACTACAGTGGGCAGGTGATGGGAACAGGAGGGACCTCTAGATGATCAGAAACACTATATTTAATACAGGGGATGGGTGCTGGGGGGAAAGGACAGCTAGATAAGTAAGGGATTATACTGTATTATATAGTACAATATACACGCACCCCACTGGGTGCAAGCTCACTCCAGGTGATGCCAGCTGTCCCCCTGACTCCCACTCAGCCACCTCTCATGCCCTTTATGCCTCTAACAGCCCACTGTCTGACCTTGTCCCACTGGCACGAGTCACTTAGACCACCTCCTGGGTGGTTTAATTGGTGCCCTTCACTGCATCCAAGGTGGAGCTTGTAGAATCCTTAAAGAGGGGATGTTTCAGTTCCACCATTGCACAAGCCCCCTTGCTACCTGGTGCACCTGGCAGCTTGCTGCAACCTTTGGGCAAGAAGGCTTTGGTGCAGCTATGTTAGATTTGGTGCAGGCTGCATTACAGAATCATGTTTGACACAAGTTGTGATGCAAGTCACCACTTGCATCAAACTCTTATTATGCAAGTCTCTTATGTCACTCTAAATCTTTTGAGAATCAGGTCCCCTGGGTGTCTTCACTGTTTCTTCATCCCGATATTTGACTGATACCTTTCAGTGAAATGATTTGACTTAAAGCGGCATATAATTATGCAATGAAAGGATGCTCATCACAGAATAGGACCAGATTTTCATAACTATAGCTAGAGGGAAGACATTCAAGATCCTTATATTGGTTATAAATATACTCCATATAAACTGAAATCAAAAGCCACAGTAATACAGGTACACTTATAAAGTCATCAATATTGATACACATTTCAAAGATTAGTATGCCAAGATCTTGGTGCATTGTTTGACAATGTCAAAGGAAATTAGTATCATGACAACCTTTCTACCATTGGAACCTAGGCTATAAGCTATCAGTGCAATTGTGATTAAACCACAAGAAGAAGAGAAGGGTAGAATCATTATGGTGTTGTCTAAGGATAAATACGTAGAGAAATATACAGATGGTAGATACAAATTGCTGCTTATGGTTAGATGTGATTTCATTCCCACCCTGGAATTTAAAGTTTGATGATAATCCCACAAACTGGGCATTATGTCTGGTCAAATCACTTTTAATGTAGCTAACTTACATGAGGCATAACACCTTGTTTGTCAAACATTCTAAATGTTTCCCAAAAACACATATGAACTGGAAAAATCCACCCAGACATCTCAATGTCTTGGGGACAGGTTTGGTAACTGAAAATCTCTCACGACAGACAGTTTTCTACCGTAAGACTGTGGCAATGTGACCACTGCAGTCATAATTGTGTTATATTTTTCTGTGATTTTGTTTATGTTTAAATTCCCCCAAAAGACCTGGAGATAAGGTTTGACAGAAGTATGCTCATGTTTTTTTTTTTTTTTAAAAGGTTACATGGGGAGGATGTATTATCCAGAGTCTGGGAAAGGCTTGTGTAACAGGAAAGTAAAGTTACATTTCAAAGGGGATTGGAATTTCCTGGTAAGTTAATCAAAGGAAAATAAAAAGGTCAGGAGATGGGAAAACTATCGCCTGTCATGGACTTTTACTCTTCAAGGAGAAACTACTTTGAGAACAGGATCTGGGGGATATCCATTCTGGAAGTCTATAGTGAATTCTCTTACAAGTGTCATAATTCCTCTTCACTTAAAAGGGGTCAAGGAAGGAAGGTACATCAAAGGCCAGCCAGGAAGTTGGACTGTGAAGAGAATATAAAAATTAATAATGATAATTCACTTGCAACTTGGAAAGAGCAAGAGAGGCCCCTGCTGGCCTAAAGATAAGATCACCAACTAAACCAAAGAGAGTTTTGCAGATTACAGGACCAGGGGTATATAAGCCCCCTCAAAACAGAAACTCAGTGCATTTTGCAGAAGACACTTTTCCTGACACAGAGGCAGACTGCCAAGCTTACACTGAAGACCAGTGACTGCAATAAGAACTGGGACTTGGAGACTCAGCGGAGAGAGAGAGAGAGAGAGAGAAGGAACTTTGCAGACTTCATTTATTTTCTGGACTTTTGATTCTCCACAGACCAGGTAGAAACTAGACAGTTAAATTTCACAGTGCATTTTGTATGGATATTTTTTAAACTTTGTGTTGTTATCCTGTAACCAAATTTCGGAATCTTTTATTGAAAAGTCTTGCATGATAATTATTTAAGTATTAGTATAGTCACTTGCTTCTAATAACTGCCTAGGGGTAATTTTATTGTGTGTGTGTGAAGATGGGAAGGTTTATTCATTCTGTGACAAGCCTAATTGCTAAGGTGCCACCAAAGCTACCAAAGACTAGGATCCTGAAAGGAATCTGGGTGCCTAAGTAGGGGAAAAATGTAGGTCTCTTGAGGGGTACTATGGAGTATGAACCAGGTTCCTGCAGCCTGTGAGAGAAGACACAAATCAGGGTTATGACAGCAGCCTGAAGAGCCCATAATACCTGGGTCCTCCCCCCAGTGTAGCAAACAAGGAAGGTCCTCACCTGGCAACAGACTTAAGACTGTATTTTACCTTTACCAAGATTAAAGAGGAAGCCCTGGGCCCTTATGGTGAGTGCTCAGTTGTGAACTCAGCAAGCACTCTAAACAGACATGAGAAGGGTATTCCTGTTCCCCCATCACAGATTGCACTTAGGGGTGGTCACTGTGAGCTCTGTGCACCCAGCCCCCAGGAGTGGGTTTGTGACTGATCTGGTGGCATAATGGTGGGATCTGAGAGATATTGGTGACACAGGCATAGTGGTTGGACTTGAAGCCAGTGTATCAGATTGATAAACTCTAAGCAATCCAACACAAATAGGGCACAGATTTGAAAAAAATTATTGGGTTACAGTATAAAGCTCACTACCCTGTTTTTTTTTTTTAGTGTAAGCTAGTGTAGCAGTAGTTAGGGAAGAAGATGGCTTCCAACTACAGTGAATGCACTGCAGACCACCTAAGGCAATTGAGTCAGGAAAGAGGGATCTATTATGAAGGACAAACCAAAAAGAACCTCATGGAGGCTCTCATCACAGCTGATGAGCAAGTGGCTGCCCAGAACCTTGAATCATGATCAGTGACTAAAAAGGACCAGTGCTTGTGCTTCAGGGTGCCAGAGGCCAACTCAGTGTCTAGTTCCAAGGTGGAGGACAGTGAGACCAGAGGGAACCCAGAGCCACAGCATCAGGGGAAGGCCACCATAGAGCTGGAGCTGGAAGGGCTCAAGCTGAAGCTGGAGTTGAGGAAATTGGAGTTGCAGCAGACAAAGTTCGAAGTTCAGCAGCACAGGGAATTCAAGCAGAGAAGTTTGAAGCACAGCAGTAGAGGGAATTTGAGCAGAGAAAGTTCAAAATGGAGATGCTGGAAAAATAGCACAGCAAGTTGCTGAGCTCTTAGATCGCTATGCCAGGAGCAGGCCTGCTCCGAAAGGAAGTGGGGGAGCTGGTGCTGCAGGGGTGAAAAGGAAAAGAGCACCTTCAGGACAGCTTAAACCCTCACTACCTCTGCATAAAGGGGGAAGCCCCAAAGTTCTCAGAAAGGGATTTCTTGGATAAAAGAATGATGAATGTTGGTTTTGTAAGCAGCCAGGGAATCTCGCTAGACAGTGTCCTAAAAAGGTACAGAGTGGGCAAAGTGCCCCTCAAAAGGAGGTGGGTGCACTGTGTATCCCTGAAAGCATGCCTGTAAACATGAGGGAGTACTTACACCTGGTTACCGTAAGTGGGGTGCAGACCCATGGGTTAAGGGACACAGGGGCATCTCTTACCCTTGTGAAAGGGGATTTGGTTGGGCCTTACCAGCTTATACCAGATCAGTTGATAACTGTGAGGGGAATCACTGGGGAGGAGAAAACTCTACCACTAGCTAGTTTTCTCCTGGATTGGGGTGAGACAGGAGAGACAGTGCAAAAAGTGGCAGTGGCAGACAACCACACCTTGGATGTGATTATAGGGAATAATCTACAGCAGGGGATGGTGTGTGTGTTTACCCACAGTCAGACTGCAAAGGCTACTTCTAATTCCCTGAACCCCACAGAATCCCATGTGGAAAAGAATGGGAGCCTGGTTCCCCACCCTGTATCTTCTGAAATATAGAGTAGTGAAAGGGAGGTAAGACTTCCCCAAGTAGCAGTCCACTAGACAGCTACAGAAGGTTACACTGAGTAAGGAGAGGTAACAAATGGTCAGAAGGTTATGGATGGCAGTGACTCTGAATGTCCTGACACTAGAGCTATGGACCCCAGTTTAGGAACTGAGGGGGACATGCCCATGCCTTGGGAAAATGTGAAGACTTTGCCACTGCTCAGGGGACTGACCCTAGTTTGGAGAGGCTGAGGGCTTGTGCAGAATCTGAGGGGATACAGGGAGATGACATGAGACATAGGGCATTTTGGGACCAAGGACTGTTGTGTACACAGGACAGGAGGACAGAGGGAGGGAGGGGTGATGGGTAGTGTTGTGTGAAATTGCGGAATTTTGTTGCGTGAAATATTTCACAAAATTCACAAAACATTTTTTTGTGCAAAATTCCACTGGTGAATTGTGGAATTTTGCCAGCAAAATGCAGAATTTTGTCACTTGCAGGTGAATTTCCGTCACTTGTGGGTGAAATTTTGCATTTCGCCAGAGAAATTCCACATTTTATTGGTGAGAGTTCACATTTCACACCCAAAAAATATTTTGTGGAATGCACTGAATATTGCAAAATATTTCAGGTGGCGAAATTTGAGATATCACTGGAATTTTGCTGGTGAAATAACATTTTGCTGCAACTCTTGTGGTGGGCAGGCAGCTTGTCATTTCCCCGTGGTATCATGAGAGATTTCTTAAGATTGCTCATGATATCCCCATGTCCAGACATCTTCATAATCATCATCATCATCATCAAATCTTTATTTATTCGGGCGAACATCATTGAGCAAGGCTCATTTACAAGATGGACCTGATAATGTCAAGGTTCAATAGTTGATACACAACAGATATATCATACACTTATATAAGACAGTTATACATACAGGGGAAAATAACGTTCATAAACACAGTGATGTACAGTAAATTCACATGATAAAAAACGGTTACAGGAAAGTTAAGCTAATATTTACAGTATGTACAGTATATACATATCCCAGTGGGGGTGCATGGCAGACACTCAACATAATGTAATACTAGGATGGTGAAGGTATTACTGGGTACCATAAGATGGGGTGTCTGTCTGGAAGGAATATGCCATATACGGTTTGGAAGGGAGATTTGTGAGATGACAATGCTAGCTCTAGTGGTAGCAATTGCATTTCTCTTTGAAGAAGACTGTACAATGCTGTTTAAAGGATGCAAATGAAATGATATTGGACAGTTTTAGGATTTTGTAGGATATTCCATGCTATAGCTAGAGAATAGCTGATTGCTGCCCTCCCTAGCCTGGTGTTGAATTTGGGCAATTTGAGCAGGATGATGTTGTTGTTTCTTAGGGCATAGGAGCTAGGAGGTCTGGGGTGAAGCAGTCCAGGATATAGTTTGGAAGTTTTTTTGACAACGCTCTGTAAATCCATAGTGCTGCATTTCTGTTCCTTCTGAGGTGAAGGGAAACCCACCCAACTGCAGCATAAAGAGAGCAATGATGAGTATTAGATGGCAGATCTGTAATGAACCTTATTGCTCTATGATATAAGGTATCCAACTTATGATGGTAGGAGATGGGGCAGTGACTATAAAGGAAGTCTGCATAGTCAACAACTGATAGAAAAATGGCCTGGACTAACCTCATCTTTGAGTCTCAGTTTAGGAAGGGTTTTAATCTATAGAAGGCCAAGCCTTTGCGTAAGCTTTTTAACAGTTCTTCTAAATGATGAGTGAAGTCAAGTCTGTTGTCAATCCACACACCTAGGTATTTGAAGTTTTCTACATACTCCAGATTTTCTCCAAATATAGTGCATAGCTGGGGAGAATGATTGGAGAGGATGTGCTGGTGGAGCTTTGATTTGTGAACATCATTGCTTTAGTTTTCTTTGCATTTAACAGAAGCTTTTCTCGAGTAGCTGATATTGTAGCAAGGAGAATTCTGTTTGTAGGATTTCACGAGCAGCTGCAGGCGAAGGGTTGCTGACATACAGAACAGTGTCATCAGCAAAGAGGTGTACAGAGGAATTGGTAAGGTTTAAATCAACGTTATTTATATAAATGGCAAAAAGGATAGGACCCAGAATAGAATCTTGGGGGACTCCTCTTGACAGTGGTTTTAATGGGGATAGGTCACCTTCAGCTTTTACCTGCTGTGACCTACCGGTGAGATAGCATCTGAACCACTTAAGGGAGGATGGATCTAGGCCAATGGAGTAAAGGGATGAAAGTAGTAGCTTGTGGTCCACAGTATCGAATGCTTTGCTCAGGTCCAGGAATACTGCACAGACATTATTCTTTTTATCTAATTCGGATTGCCAGTCATTTGTGACCTTGGCTAGTGCAGTGATAGTGCTATGCTTGGCCCTGAATTCAGATTGAGCTGGGTTTAGGAGGTTAGCATTGTCAAGATACTCCCTTAACTGATTACTCACTAATTTCTCCAGCATCTTGGATAGCACTGGTAGAATGGAAATGGGCCTGTAATTATTAAGATCCATAGGGTCCCCTGATTTTAGAAGGGAACCACTTGGGCTGTCTTCCACAGTGTGGGAATAGAGCCAGTGTTTAGGATAGGTTAAAGAGGTGTGTTAGGGGACTGCAGTACATGGCATGCAATCTTGAAGTAGGGGTCCAGAGAGTCTGCCCTCGCGCTTTTTGGTATCCAGTTGCCAATAGATCCTCTACTTGTTTCAACAGTATAGATTTGAAGCTGAAGGAAGAGTCAACCTCTGATCACCAGTGTAATGTGAGCTTAATTGTTCCCTCAGCAGGTTAGCTGGAGAGGTGTCAAAGGCAAGGCCAGCCGTTGTGAAGTGGTTATTGAAGGCGTCCAGAATTTCCATTTTGCCAGTGATAAGGCCATAACTGTTGTGTAATTGAGTTGGAAGGGGGGTGTTAGCGTCCTGCCCCACCATACCCTTGATGGTGCCCCAAAACCTAGCAGGATTATGGTAGGAAGAGTCGAGTTCGCCAAGTAGAAGGCAGCCTTTGCATCCCTAACTTTTGGTGCATCTATTCCTGGCTTTCCTAAAGATCATCCAGTCATTTGCATTCTTGTTTTTCTTGCCATTTTCCAGAGTTTGTCTCTCTCAGCAGTGCAGCTTTGAGGTCAGCTGTAAACCAACAACAGGATTTGTTTTTATTCGGATACTAGAGATTGGGGCATGGTGTTAAGGGCATTTATTATAATGTTATTTAGCACCTGCTGAGCTTTTCAACAGAATGGGCAAGATAAAACTCTTGCCGGTGTGGAGAGTAAGCTGGATCATGCAAATATCCTTCAATATTGATGTTTTCTTGGATCACCTCATGAGGAATTTTGCAGGGCTTGTTGTTATGCTGGTGGATCTTACCCCTCGATGGGGCAGTGATCACTTATATTGCAGAGAAGCACTCCAGCGTGTGTGAATAGATGTGGTTTATTCACTAGCATGATATCAAGTAGTGTGCTGTTATTACTATTCCTTGCATTAATTCTTGTTGGTTCATTAATTAGCTGTGTGAACCCATCTGGACATCTGGACATTGCTCGCACCATGCAGGGATTGGCCCAAAATTTCTATTGGCCCAACTTCACCCAGCAGGTGAAGGAGTATTGCAGGTCTTGTCACCGCTGCAACAAATAGGGAAGGAAGGTAGTAAAACCAAAGCTGCCTGATTATGTTGCTCATTGAGGAGGAACCATTCCAGAGGGTAGGAATGGATATTGTGGGACTCTTGAACACCCTAAGCTGTTCTGAAAAAAGGTTTATCCTGATGGTGGTTAGTTATGCCCCTGATACCCCGAGATGATCTCCCTCTCCCTCTCCTCCATTAAGGCAACCAAACTGGCAGATGTTTTGCTAGGGATTTTCTCCAGTGTCTGGTTCTGCAGGAGGTTATCTCTGACAAAGAGGGTAACTTCATGTCGGACCTGATTAAGTGTTTGTGGGAGAAGTGTGGGGTGGTGCAGAGATGCATGACACCTTATCACCCACAAGCAAGTGGGCTTGTGGAAAGGTTTAATGTTACCCTAAAATTGATGCTCCAAGTGTGTACTAAACAACATGGGAGGGGCTAGGAAAACATACCTTCCCCACCTGTTGTTCACATACAGGGATGTGCCCCAAGAGTCAACAGGGTTCTCCCCCTTCAAACTCATATATGGACATAGGGTGCATGGACCCCTAGACGTGATCCAGGAAGACTGGAAAAGCAAACAGGCCACCCAGGGAACTCCCATAGTGGAGTATGTCCTTAAGTTTATGGAGAAGCTGAAGGAGCTTATGGGGGGTGGCCCAAAGCAACTTTTTGGCTGCCCAGCAGAAGCAAATGGTCTGGTATGATTGTGGAGCCAGAGTTTGCTCTTACAGTGCAGGTCAGAAAGTAATGGTTCTAATTCCAGTCTGAAAGGACAAGCTGCAAGCCGAGTGGGCTGGACCATATAAGGTAGTCTGACAAGTCAGTGACGTGAACTATATTGTGGAACTGTCTGACAGGAGACATAGGCTATACCATGCCAATATGATGAAGCCATATGCAAATAAGGGCAACATGGTGTTTTCAGTGTGTGTAGTCCTAGGGAGGGGATGGATAAGGAAGACCCTATCCTGAACTTGCTAGATGAAATCAAGTGGGAGTCATCTGTGAAAGCAGTCAAGTTGTCCTCCTAGCTGACCCTGGAACAGTCCCAGGAAGTGAGGGAGGTTTTAAAGGACTTTGCCACTTTTGTTATAGCCAAGCCTGGGATGAACCCTCTTTGTGACACATGCCATAGACATGGGGACGCAAGCTCCCATACAATGGACAGCTTACCTGGTGTCTGAGGCTGTCCTAAAGGACATTATGAGGGAGGTGGAGGAAATTCTGGATTTATGGGTGAACCAGAAATCCCACAGTTCCTGGGCCTTGCCCATAGTCCGCATTCCCAAGCCAGAAGGGTCTACTCACTTTTGTGTAGACTGTCATAGACTCAGCACAGTCATGGAGTCTGATGTTCACCCAATGCCATGGACAGATCAACTACTAGACAAACTGGGAGGGGTGACATACCTTACCACAACTGACTTAATGAAAGGGTACTGGTAAGTGAAGCTAACTACCAGAGTTAGAGAACAGTCAGCCTTCATCAGTCCAATAGGATTATTCAAATTCTGGATAATGCTTTTTGGAATGAAGAATGTCACTGCCACATAGTGTTATGCAAAACTGAGAAATTTCATTAAGCAAAATACTTCAAGAAATTTGCACATTTCGAGAAATATTTTGAGGGCGCGAAATGCGAAATTTCACCCAAAAATGGTGAAATGTCACCCACAGAGCATGAAATGTCACCAGCTGAATAGCAAAATCCACTTCTTGCAGCCAAAATTTAACCATTTGCATGCAAAATTTTGCATTTATTGGTGAAATTTCACAAGTTTGCACCCCACAAAATATTTTGTGGAACGGAGGAATTTCATGAAAAATTTCACATGGTGAAATTGCCAATTTTGTGGCAATTTCACTGGCTAAATTTTATTTAGCAACATCTCTAGCCACATTCCAAAGGTTGGTCAACCAAGTGTTACATAGTACAGAAGAGTACTCAGTAGCTTATCCGGATGATATTTCCATCTTCAGTGCCAGCTGAAAAGAACACCTGTCCCATCTGAAGGAAGTGTTGGGCAAAATACAGAGAGCAGGACTCACTGTAAAGGCCAAAAAGTGTCAGGTACCTCAGGCAAAAGTGGCATACCTAGGCCATGTAGTGGGGCTAGGCAGCTCCTCCCTAATCAAGTAAGGAGTGAGTCAATAGAGGTGTGGCATATGCCTGAAACCCAGAAGCAAGTTAAAAGCTTCTTAGGGACCACAGGGTACTACCAAATGTTTGTACCAAAATACAATACCCTGACAGCTCCCCATCTGGCTTGCTAAAGAAAAGACATCCTAAAAAGATAAACTGGGAGTCATCCAGTGAACAGACCTTCGCGCAGCTAAAAGCAGCATTGTGCAGTGCCCCTGTATTGGCCAGTCCAGATTACACTAGGCAGTTTGTAGTACAGACAGATGCCTTGGATATGGGGATTGGAGCAGTTCTCAGCCAGATCTCTAATCAGGGAAGAGACCACCTGTTAGTGTACCTTAGCAAGAAGCTACTTCCCTGGGAGCAGGCATACTCCACAGTTGAAAAGGAATACCTTACGCTAGTATGGATCATGAAGAAATTAGAGTTGTTCCTCTATGGAAGGCACTTTGAGGTACAGACCGATCACAACCCCTGGTGTGGTTAAATCAGATGGGGAAAACAAATGGATGGCTCCTCAGATGGAGTATTGCCCTACAGGCTATGAAATGACAATTACACAGCGGGCTGGGTCAGCCAACACAAATGCAGATGGCCTATCTTGCCAATTAGAACAGTAACAGAATTGTGGGAAACCTGCCATACAATAGGGGTATGCTCCTACAGATTCCGTTTTATGAGGGAGGGATGTTGCCATTTGGCTACTGCAGTCATAATTCTGTAATATATTTTTGTGATTTTGTTTATGTTTAAATTCCCCCAAAAGGCCTGGAGATAAGGTTTGATGGAAGGATGCTCATGTTTTTTTTTTTGTAAAAGTTACATGGGGAGGATGTGTATTCCAGAGTCTGGGAAAGGCTTGCTTAACAGGAAACCAAAGTTACATTTCAAAGGGGATTGGAATTTCCTAGTAAGCTGATCAAAGGAAAAAGTTATCCTAAAAAGGACTGGAGATGGGAGAACTATCGTCTGTCATAAACCTTTACACTTCAAGGAGGAAATACTTTGAGAACAGGATCTGGGGGATATCCATTCTGGAAGTCTATTGTAAATTCTCTTATAAGTTTTATTTTTATTTAAACTTTTGTTAACCAGATAGATGTAATGAGCCAATACCCCTTTTCATACATGATCCAGGGCTTATACAACAGCCAAAGATGTTACAATTTAAATAAATACATATAAGACAAACATATCATACTTACAGCTAAACAAAACTTTTGCAAATACATTGTATACAGTAATGTTTCCTAAGATGCAATTTAAAAGTAGCATGACTAACACCTTCATATAAAATGCAGTTTATAGCAGCACACACTGTAAAATCTTGCTCATCCATACTGCTTGAGACTCTAAGGACAGCAAAAGAAACACTGCTGTTGGATCCTAAAGTTCTAACCTCCTTTTTGAGTTCAGATAAAGTAAAGATGGGAGAGTCTGTTCCCAGACAAAGTATCTTGTCAGGTAAGCAATTTAAATTATATTAACAACTATGTTTGAGTGGTAACCACCCCAAAGATTCATGTAAAGTGCAGTGGTGAGTTCGATATGGGGACATTGACACAAACACATATTGCATTAAAGGTAGCATTTAAAAGAGATAAATCAGCTTTTGTTACTTTCGTAAACTAAAAGGAATTGTAGCTCAGTGTTGACAAAAGAACACCAAATGCAGTCCTGGCAGATAAGGTTAACATGTTCTGTAGTTTAAATAAGGCCCCTAGCTTGTTATTAACCTGTCGACAAATCTATTTTATGTGCAATGAAAAATTTATATTCGGGTCCAATGTTTTTCATAATAATGATCATAATTCAGGGAGGTCAGGGAAGTAAGGTACATCAAAGGCCAGCCAGGAAGTTGGGCTGTGGGGGGATATAAAAACTAATAATGTTAATTCACTTTCAACTTGGAAAGAGCAAGACAGACCCCTGCTGGCCTAAAGATAAGGCCACCAGCTAAACCAAAGAGAGTTTTACAGACTGCAGGACCCCTCAAAACAGAAACACAGTGCATTTTGCAGAAGACACTTTTCCTGACACACAGAGCCAGACTGTCAAGCATACACCGAGGACCAGTGGCTACGAGAAGAACTAGGACTTGGAGACTCAACAGAGAGAGAAAAGGGACTTTGCAGACTTCATTTATTTTCTGGACTTTTGATTCCCCACAGACAAGGTAGAAACTAGACAGTTAAATTTCACAGTTTGTTTTGTAAGTATATTTTTCCAACTTTATTTTGTTATACTGTAACCGAATTTCTGAATCTTTTGTTTGTAAGTCTTGTATGATAATTATTTAAGTACTAGTAAAAGCACTTGCTTCTAATAACTGCCTGGAAGTAATTTTGTTGTGTTTGTGAAGGTGGGAAGGTTTATTCAATCTGTGACAAACCTGTTTAAGTGCTAAGTTGCCACCATAGCTACCAAAGACTAATATCCTGAAAGGGAATCGGGGTGCCTAAGTAGGGGAAATACATGGGTCTCTGGAGGGGGACTGTGGATTGTGAACCAGGTTCCTGCAACCTGTGGGGGAAGACACAAATCAGGGTTACAAGAGCAGCCTGAAGAGTTTGTAATACCTGGGTCCTCCTGCAAGTACAGCAACCAAGGAGGGTTCTCACCTGGCTACAGACTTGACTGTATTTTACCCTTACACAGATTAAACAGGAAGCCCTGGGCCCTCATAGTGAGTGTTTAGTTGTGAACTCAGTAAGCACTCAAAATGGACACAAAGAAGGTATTTCTGTTTCCCTCTGTCATGGATTGCACTTAGGAGTGGGCACTGTGAGCTCAGTGAACCCAGCCCCCAAGAGTGGGTTCATGACAAAGATCATCAGACATCTTGAATAAATTATCTGACTTAAAATGAGAAAGGGATGACATATTCCTTATGCCCCTCCCATAGCATGTGGGTACTTACCTTTAGGCTCACTGAAGCTGTCTTGCTGTCCTTACTTCTGACAACCGCTGGTCACTCATTTTGGACTCTTGCTACCACAGAGACTGGGCCAGAAATGAAGAACAGTAGCAGGAATCTTTGGCGCTGACAGCACCATGTGAAAAATATTCTCAGCTGGCCTGCTGGTGTGGCAGTAGCACTACATAGAAACATAGAATTTGACAGCAGATAAGGACTGCTTGGCCCACCCAGTCTGCCCATTTACCTGCCTACTGGATAAGCTGCAGATCCTAGTTAACTAGCAGCCTACTTCTTCCTACCCCCACCTCCTAGAATTGCCTTATGACTGTCCCATGCATGCTTGAATTCCACCACTGTTTTTGACTCCACGACCTCCTCCGGAAGGCCATTCCATGCATCCACAACCCTCTCTGTGAAAAAATACTTCCTTAAATTACCTCTGAGCTGCCCCCTCTATCTTCAAATTGTGCCCCTTGTTCTTGCACACCTCTTTTTGAAAGATGCTACCTCTTGGACTTTGTTGATTCCTTTGAGGTACTTGAAAGTTTCTATCATGTCCCCCTCCCTCCTTTCCTCGAGGCTATACATATTAAGCTCCTTTGACTCTCTTCATATGTCTTCTGGTGCAGACCCTGCACCATTTTAGTTGCCCTCCTCTGGACAGCTTCCATCCTGTCTATGTCTTTGTGAAGACTGGTCTCCAGAACTGCACGCAGTACTCAGATGGGGTCTGACCAGCTGTCTGTACAGAGGATAATAAGTTCCTGTTTTCTACTGGTGATGCCTCCCTATGCATCCCAATATCCCCAGCCCTCCTTGCTGCCCTCTCACATTGCTTGCCCACCTTTAGGTCATCTGATATGACTACCCCCAGGTCCCTTTCCATTTTTGTTGTTGTTAGTATCTCACCCCCATTGTGTACTCTTCCCTGGTTTTTGTTTCAGGTGCATTACCTTGCACTTCTTAGCATTGAATCTAAGCTGCCATACATTTGACCATTCCTCTAACCTTGCCAAGTCCCTTCTCATCCTTTCCACCCCACCTTGTGCATCAACTCTGTTGCAGATCTTTGTGTCATCTGCAAAGAGACATACTTTTCCTTCCAGTCCCTCTGCAATGTCGCTTATAAAGACATTGAAGAGGACCGGTCATAATACTGAACCCTGCGGTACCCCCCTTTCATCAGCGTGGACTCCATTTACTATTACTTTCTGTGTCCTATTTTCCAGCCAATTTTTTACCCAGGCTGTCATCTTGGGACCCACTCCCAGGCTAGCTAACTTGTATATTAATCTTTTATGTGGGACTGTGTCAAATGCCTTGCTAAAGTCTAGGTAGGCCATGTCCACAGCCCCTTCCTGATCTACTACTTTGGTCACCCAGTCAAAGAAATCTATCAGATTTGTCTGGCATGACCTTCCCTCTGTGAATCCATGCTGTCTTGGGTCCTGTGGATTCACAGCAGGAAGGTCATACCAGACAAATCTGATAGATTTCTTTGACTGGGTGACCAAAGTAGTAGACTACCGCCTGCAACATCAGCAACTCAGTTCCTGGAATAAGCTAGGGCCATCAGGGGCCAGGAGAGGAAGGTTAAGGGTCCCATAAGATGCGGTCCTCCTCTGAAGGAGGAGGGCTGTCACACCATCCTGCTACCGATGCCTATAGATGCATGGGCAGTGGCACAAGAATTGTGGTGTGGGGAGGACACTATTAAGCACTTGACTGAGACATGTGCTTGCATGTATTACAGCCTGGAGTGTCTGTCCTTCTTGCTAGTGTCTTCAGGGGTGGGATTTTGGAGACCAAACAGCAGCAGGAGTAAAATATATTAAAAAAATAAGCCCCCACTGTCACGATGTATGATCCCCACCAACAAGTTGGAGAGGGAACAGAGTATAGATGGTTGGTAATACCACCACCAAGCCCCACTTGCAGTGGGAGACAAAAATGTGCAGTGAAAAAGGCTCCCACAGCTCATCAAACAGTGGTTGCCTGCTGTGGCTGTCAACGAGAGGCATGAATGGCATTCATGACGAATCAGGGGATGTCCTGCCATTTGACAGAGAAGAGGTTGGTTGGCATTGGAAAATGGAACAAAAAGCAATATTTGTAATGCAAGTACTACTTTAATTAACCTGTGAATTAGTCATCGCAGTTCAGCAAAGTGGGAAAAACAAAGTTAAGAGGTGGTGGTCAGGATTCAAACACATCACGTTTATACCCATTCTCAAATATTCATGGTAATTATGTCTGTTACAGGCACTCACATTGTGCCAATAGGCAGAATCCTTCAGTTCAGTTGCTATGAATCAGCATGTTTAGCCAGTGCATATTGCAGGTTGAATACTTCCATTCAGTGGTAACTAATGTTAAAAACATTTGATAATGAACATGAAAAAATTAAAACAAGGCAAAATGGGAGCAGCTTGAAAAGTAAAATGTCCAAAGAAACTAAAATATGTAGAAGCCAACCATTTTTTCTTTCAACTAGAAACAAAGAATGGGGTACTTACTTGTTCTGTATAGATTAGGATAAAAAAAAAAAACATTCATTTCTGGTCAAGATTGGTTGACTTATCCTGAATAGCAAGGAAAAAAACACATAGTAGACTAGATGACACATATATAAACCATTTACCAAAAGAGATGTGAATACAAAAATCTTATTATAGTATGGCCAGAATATTGGAAGCCATATAATGATTACTAAATGAGTTAGAGACTCTCTAACACCACTTAGCACTCAGAAAGCAGATTATTAGTGAAAAGTGCGATATTGCATGCAATTGTTAGTGAGTTGCTAATCTGTTTCAGTGGCCCAAACATATGTCAGTGCACCATGCAAAGTGGCTGATTGCACCTTACATAAAGGCACATTAGCTTACTGGAAGGTTTGAAGAGGTGGTAAATAGTCATAAGTGCCTCACTAATTACTTCCTCCCAAACCAGATCTTTTGGCCCTGCACCTACATAAACTACCCCTAATTGCCTGCCTGGTACCATATAAAATATTTCCTGTCATCCAGTGGTTCCTCCTGCCCCCCCCCCCCAATTGCCCATCTGGTAACATGAACAGTATTCCTTATTGTTCTGTGCTCCTCTTGCCCCAGCAAATACCCACCCAATACCTGTGATAATATTCACTCATGTCCAATGGTTCTCCACTCACCCCCGATCAGCTGCCTGGTACTTGTAGAAATATTTCCTAGTATCTGGTTTTCCCACCACCACCCAATTACCTGCCTGATACCTGTAGACATAGTCTCTGGTGTCCAGTGGTCCCCCCTACTCCCCATCACCCACTTGTTATTATTACCATTATTCCTTGGTGTCCAGTGGTCCCTCACCCCTCCATAGAACAGTTGATCCCCCATCCTACCCACTCATGACCCTCAACCACCATGAACCAAGTCCCCCACTTACCAACTTAGACAAAGTCCCCCCCCAACTGAGATGGCAATTGGCACAACTCCACTGACCACCTCAGCCAGCCACCGTCTGATTGACATGGAACAAGAACATGCCTACTGTAGAAGCAACTGTTGAACACCTTACTGGACACATGATCTAGGTGATGGTGATTGCAGTAGACCACCAAGGTCTTTAACTTGTATTTTTGGTCTTGCGATCATGGGGAAGGGCAGGAGGATACCAGATGACCAGATAGATAGCTGTACCAATTGGCAAGTGGTGGGGGTGGGGGAGAGCACTAAGAACATTTGCTCTGGGTCTGCAATTACACCCTGATGGGAGGCAAATGACCCCTAGCACCTTGCCAGTGCTTTGGGATCATTTACATAGGACTTTAAAAATATGGCAAATTGCTCCACAGGAGCAACTGCCATTAATGGGCCCTACCAGGCCATTTGTCCCACAAGCCCCATCGCTCCCTATGGGCCACATACCTCATGTGGCCAGTAGGGGCATGTGATTTGAGGGTGAAATGGGCATAGTGCCTGGCTGGTATATTGAAACATGTCATTAGTACATCATAATGTCCTTTGAGCATGTTCCAGTACACCTGTAGTTTGCTCCAGGTACTCATTTTCTCCTGGAGCAAACCTTTGGCGAGCACAAAGATTTTTAAATATCCTGGCCTATGTCTTTTAATTTTTATAATTATAACAATTCATAATGCACTTGAGACTTGTGAGTGTCCTCCTGAGTAGCACTTTGGTGGCTGCATCTGTGTGATTACACAGTGAGCACATTAAAAAATAAAACAATGGTATTAAGTGTTCATAACTTGTAAATGACTTAGATTTAAAGAATGGATGCATATGGTCACTGCCATTCAATATAAATTGGAAATACATTTGGTTTATGGGTTTACAAATGTATCCTTTTTTAACCTTTTTAGGAGTCCTCTAAGGGTGTTTGGGGAGATGAAGAATAGTACATTTATAGCAGGGTATTTTGACTGCTTTGTTTTAGAGTCAACCAGATAAATCATAGAAGGTGCAGACATTGTTATGAACCATAGACACATCCAAACTGTGCCTGATAACTTCACCATGGATACAGTATCCTTGTATGATAAATTCATGCAAAGGAAGCCTGGTAGAGTAACTGAGAAAATTGGTCCTCTTGACTACAGCCACCCAGTATGCAATAAAGCAGCATAGCATTGGCCCATACAGCAATGTGTACCTTCAAATCCAAATCATTCAAGTTTTTATTCAAAACAGGGAAATATGACAACTAGCTAACTGAGCCAATTTGTAATGTAACATGCCCAGCTTCTGAGAATGAACTTTCAATAAACCAGCATAGGCCATGTCTCCATAATTAAATAGAGGTAATACAACGATATGTGCTGTTTTCTGCATCATGTCCAATAAAAAATATAATTTGTTCTTATACATGAAACCGGTCCTGGCATTAACTTTTTTCTAGGATTTTAAAATGATGGTCCCATTTTAAATTTTCATATAGCCATAAACCTAAGTACTTATAATTTGGAACATTTTGAAGTTTACTGTTATTACTTGTATAAATAGAAATGTGTGTATTTCATTTGTTGCTACACACTGAATCAAACTGCATAACTTGAGTCTTCGGTTCATTTATTATTAATCTACTGTTGTTAAAAAAAAAAAGTTGATTTTCCTCAAAAGCTGACTGCAACTGAAACTGGAATGACAAGGGGTCTGGGCTCCAGTCACAGACAACAGTGTCATTTGCATAAAGGTGTATGACCATGTTGTTCTACTGGACTCTGAGATTGTTAATAAAAAGTAAGAAGTGGCCCCAGGACAGAGCACAAGGAGGATCTTCACTTCTTACCCTGTTTTTCCTAGAATACACTTCCCCATAGACACCAGTTTGTATCTGTTTGTTAAGTAACTGGTTAACCAGCTAGTCAAGGGACTGTGAAAACCCAAACCCCTTAGCTTATTAATCAAAAAGGTTTGGTCTATTGTGTCAAGGGCCTTGGAGAGGTTAATGAAGATTGCTGCAGCTAACATGCCACCATCAACCACCCCACACAGGTCATTAACAACCTTCACTGGGGCGGTGGTTATGCATGACTACACCTGAAGCCAGATTGATTTGCACTTGGTATTTGGTGAACTACAAAATAATTGGAAATTTTATTTTCAACTAACCTCTGCAAGATCTTTGACACAACAGAAAACGGTGAAATCAGCTGGTAATTAGAAAGCAATTTCAGACTTAAACACTGGTGTTACTTTAGCAAGCTTCAGGGAAATCTCCATAGCTAATTGCCATGTTAAATAAATAGATCAGTGGATGACACATCACTGGTGTAGCATATTTTAATAGTCCAGGATGCAAACCATCAAGCCCTTCACTTTTAGTTACATCAAGTTTCAACAAAACATCCTGCAGTAGGCAAGGAATTTAGATCAAAAATAATTAGAAGCAAATATCTTCATTATAAAATCTTTTCATACGCAGAAAGGATGTTCAAATTAATCTTCAAGTGAGATAGGTTCAGGCTAAGGGTAGAGGCCTTACCTAAGAGGACAGGTGAGTATTCAGAGTTGACTTGCTGATGTTAAACAGAAGCAATTAGATACAGTATGGCAAAAGTTGGAACTAAATGTAGTATATAAGAGGCTGACTGGCATGGAGCATACAGTTAAATTTAACCACGTATTCAGCTTGAAAAATATTGTCCATTTAAAAGACAAAAATCATTGTGGCTGTAGAATAAAATAAACATGAATGCACATAACCTCTAATTCCCTGCCATCTGCTCTGACCGGGTTAGGCACGAAATGTGATGGCATGCAACAAAAAGGTGGCACAGCACAAGTGTTTTGAGAGCAGGGACCTTAGAAAATAAAGGCATTTGGGGCAAGTGCCCCACAGCAAGAAGGGAGCAGCCATCACTGTGTACTTTGTTCCCCGTAAACACAGCAGAGTCAGAGGTTGGTTGCTAACCAATCTAGCTGCAGAACCTAGAAGGGAGTGACAGAGGACTCCTGAGACACAGGAGCTCTACAGAAATTTTGGCTTGAGTTACTGGCCAAGCACCTATCAAGCGACAGATCTCGAACACTGCACTAAGTGATTGACAGACCTGATGAGTCACTTAGAAACTATTTCTCAGAAAGCAGCAGGAACTGTACCCAAGCTAAGTTAGTCTGCATATGCCTGCAGTAAAAAACCAAAGGTGCTTTTGTGGAGCTACTGAAGGAGACAGGCTTTGCATCTTAGTCAAAATCTGAGAGAAAGGGAATGATAAGATGAACTCTTGCTGCTATCAAAGGGAGGTAATTGCATGCTACCTCAGCATGAACTGAAGTTTAAGGCTACAATGGAACAATGAGGGACTTTGCTGTGTTGCAGATCAAAACAACCAAATTATGACTGCAGGTAATCTGAGAAGCTGTTCGACCAGCACCACAGCTCAATGCTGGTTAGTGCAACACACAAGGGACTGGATGTCAGTATGTGATTTAGTGGTAAGGTGGGGTTAAGTTTTCACCATTAGCAACATTTAAATTCCATTTTTGGAGGGGAATAGTTGAATGATATCACTACATCACTGGCTCTATATAAGACCTTCTGCTGTATATGAAGAAGTAAATTTGTTTTTAATTTAAACAATTAGCATATTTTTGTTTTTAAACTTGTTTCTCAATTTACCTATTTTATAAGCAGAATAAGGCACATCTGGTCATTGGTTGCCTGGAGTTAATGTACTTCCATGTGCTACAGGCATTCAGTGCAAGTGCTTCATGCCCTATTATGTACCTGGCCATGCATTAATCCTGACAACCAATGCCCTTTTGTGTCTTGTTGCTTAAATGACTAGTAACCAAGAAAGCCTGGTGAAAAGAATAAAGAACCTCTGCAAGGTAACAATTCTGGAGATGATGTGCAGATGGAGGCTGCAGCTGTGTCCCATTGGATTGTTTTTAAGCTAGGAATCGCAAGCTGAGCTCTATCCTACTCATTCGTCTTAGAGTTGGCTGATATTTAAAGGCACACTGTCAACCTTTTTTGGTATCATATTATTTTTAGTTGAAAAGTCACTTTTTATGATTGCTTTCCTTCTCTAAAATTTGCTAATGTTGCTTGTTGTTTTATTTGCTTTGTTTCTTAGTAAAACTGAAATGCATTCTAATGGTATAGTGATACTCAACCTTACTGTGTTTCAGATGTTTTATGTAAGTAATAACAGATGACAGGGTGTGTATTATAAGATTTTGATGCACACCCAAGGGGTGTAGTAAGGCACGAGGCCAAGGGTCAAGTGTCCTTACACCCTCCTCCACAAAAAGTGCATTAAAATCCTAATGATGGACTACCTGGGGGGGGGCTTATTGCACTTATAAAATGGCTCTAAGTAGGTTTTGGGGGAGGAGAATGAGAATCATCGCCTGCCCTTGCATTTATTGAGATTTAATGTATGGTCAGGTGGAATTCTCATAGACAATGAAGTTTCCAGATTTTTCTTGCCATTTTATAATTACTATTATTGAATACTTCCTGAACAATAGGAACACCCCCAGAACAGTGCAGCTACTCATTATCCAATAGTTTCCTCTTCTCTCACTGCATCAAGAGTGACTAGATAGTGTTAGCTGTAAACAAACATGTTTTTGTGTGGTAACATCAATGTGTAAGCAGTCTGTTTTTTACTTTTAAAAAGACTGAACAGCTATATCAACAAATTCTACAGACAGTGCTCAATTATAAAATGTGTTTTTAAAATTACAGACACTTTGAGGCCTAAGGGAGTTGACAGTGTCCCTTTAAGCAATATTACACAGTAGGGTGTGGTATATCATTTGATGCTGTCATGCCTTTGGTGTGTTGTGTGCCACCAGGCCAAAGTCCGCGTTTGTCATGTACCTGAGAACCAATGACATCCACTAACGTATCACACTATAGACTGTATTATTACTATTGGTATAATTACTGTTGTGGAATGGGTCATTAAAAGGGGAAAAGGTTTTAAAAATGTTTGAAGATGTTTCAAAACATTTTCTGCGTGCAGGCATATTTTTTGTAAAAATTGTTTCTGTTACTATTTCTGGATGGACAGTTGGTGGTGCTGTGCATTATATTGTGCTGCAGATTCTTTTCATTGTCCGCATTTATGTTGCCTGCTATACTGGCATGAAGTAGGGCAATCGTTAATGTTGAAAGTCAAATTTGTGATGTTGTCTAGCCCTGAAAGTGTGTAGAGACATCGTCAGCAAAAAGTAGAGAAGCAGTTGACAGCTTTACAATTCTTTTTGTAAGTAAGTACAAGGGTGATCATTGAAAGTTAGGATATCAGCTGCTTTACAATTCTTTTAGTAATTTTTATGTTGGCTTGCATGCATGCACAAGCAGCATCTTGAGCTAGTAGCCCATTTCAGAGGTGTGTCAGCGAATGCAGGGCATGCTTTAGTAGTTGAGTCCCTCATTCCCCAATGAGCCAGCACGCTAGCACTGAGAGGAGTTGTATGTAAAATGGACACAATTTGTAAGAAAAGTGCCACTGCAATCAGAGACAAGCTCGTCATGCAGAAGCGCAGATAACATGCCTTCCTTACTTGTCTTTCCTGGTGAAAATTTTAAACAAACATGGCGGCTGCTGCCGCTGTCTGCCACACAATTCACAGAAGCTAACTTCAGGGGTCCCCAATCCCCTGTCAGCATGTCCAACACCTCCAGATTGTGTGGTGACACTGGGGCCCACCCCAGTGTGCCTTCATTTAATAGAAAGCTAACTACATGGGCATGTTCCTGCCCCAGTCCCAGCCCCACCCACACCCCATTGTGTGGCATACTGGGAGCTCACCCCAGTGTGGCCAAGGTCATCCCCCTGAAAGTCAAGGGGCACATTGGGAGCCCACCACAGTGTGCCCAATATTTGTTTTTTGTCACTTGTGAAGAAAGAAAACTGTCTACAGTGTTCATTTTTTTTGTACCTGAAATAAAGAAAACAGTCCCTCACTGTCAACGGTGCCCCCACCGCCAACCCTCACCCACCCTCTGTGCATCCCACCTCCCCACACCCCCTCACCCCATACTTACCTCCAGGGGTCTGGTGCTGCGATCTTCAGTGGAGCTGGAACACGTCTGCACTCTTCAAAGCCGACTGCGAACTGAAGAAATGTTGGTAAGCTGTACAATGGCATAAATGGGAGGGTTTCAACTTAGGTGGATATCATAGCCATTTTTAAGAATTTTGCCTCCAAATTTTTTCAACATGGGGTTCTTGGGGCCCCACCTCAAGAACACATGCAGTGTCATCTTGTTATTCGATCCTGAAAGGTTATTTTCCAGTCACTGCATGGAATCACCTTTTGGGACCGATTAATGAAATGGCAGTGCCACTATTGATGAGGCAGGGGTCCCAAACAGCCTATCTTGCAAATTTGGTGAAAAAATTCCATAAAATGACTGTGTTATGAGTGTGCATTCCGCAGTTTTCACACACACTTGTAACTTTTTTTAAAATATTTTCACTCCAGATTTCAACATTGCCATTTCTTCACACATCCTTATGAAAAGTACAGCTGTCATTTTTCACATCCTGCCCAAAATGTGTTTTGTGCATGCGGTGCATTGTGGCATGGTCGCTGTGTGAAATCAATGTTCAGGATACATTAACAAAATCACAGTGACACTGTTCATGAGCAGAGGTCCTAAAATGCCTATGTTGAAAATTTGGTTAAACAAATCCCCCAAATAATTGCATTGTGCAGTCTCTGCTCACGCTCATGACTTCATAAATTTTTCTTATTTTCACTCCAGATTTTCAACATTGCCATTTTTTTACACCTCTTTATGAACAGTGCAGCTGCCATTTTTCACATCCTGCCTGAAGTGTGTTTTCACGCATGTGGCGCACAATAGTGAGAAATCAATGTTTGGGACAGATTAACAAAATCACAGTGGCACTTCATGAGTGGAGTTCTCAAAATGCCTATGTTGAAAATTTGATTAAAAAATCCCCAAAAGAATTGCGCTATAGGCGTCCTTTGCGCAGTTTGTATGCATGCTTGTGACTTCACCAATTTTTCATATTTTGACTCCAGATTTTTAACATTGCCATTTTTTACATCTCCTCATGAACAGTAAAGCTGTCATTTTTTTACATCCTGCCCAAAATGTGTTTTCGCACCTCAGGCCCCAAATAGCACAGTCACTCTGCAAATTCACCTTTGAGCTAACAAACTCATTGTGCCACTGTTCATGAGGTGGGGGTCAAAAAAAGCTCATGTGGAAAATTTGGAGTGAAAATACCAACAAATGCCCAGGGCATTAGGGTTTCAAACTGTAACGCCCCACCCTGTACAGACTGACAGCCATCAGGGGTGTAACTTGGTATTGTCGGCTGTAATGCTCAAGCCATTCCACTACCACCACCACCACCATCACCCTGCAGTCAGTGACAGGCATCGAGGTGTGCCTTGAACTCTTCAGCCCCAAAGTTCACCCCATTCTCCTATACTGCACCCATCTCACTGTATTTCCTTATTGAATGGGGTGAGTGTAAGGCCCGAAGACCCAAAGGCACACCGTGGCGCTTGTCAGTGTCTGCAGGGTAGGGTGAGGTGAAATGGCATGAGTGTTGTGGCTGACAAACCCAATGGCACAACCCAATGCCTGTCAGTCTCTGCAGGGTGTGGGTGGGGTCAGTGTCAGTTCACTACTTCACTGTCGTTCCAATTATACATCTCTCTAACTCCTGCACTACCAATGCCAATGCCAGCAAGCCAACATTCGGCATTGACAAATGCTTGTTTTCTTCACTATACAGTCATTGTGGCATTTGTGGTGTGTGACAGCTGGGAGGGAGAACATGGTTTATAAAGGTGAGATACCTGTCAAAGTGCTGTAGAGGTGCTCATGCGGTTATGCGTGAGAGCTGAGAATGTCCTTTGCAGCTTTTAGTAAAGGATTTTCTCTGATAAATAAGTATTGCTTCTTGTGGGATCAATTTTATTTTGAAAAATAAATTGGGGATGATGTAGAGATGGGAGATAAATGAAGACTGCAATTGCTGTTGTTTGCAACACTTTCTAATAGGAGTGAAGACGGTAGCCATTTCATATGTAGGCAAACAGTGATCAGTTGGGTACAAGAATTTCTTGTAAGAAAAAAACTGTTGGCTGGGAATTTTTTGTATTGGTGATTAGTGTGCATTGTAGGATTTAATCATGGGTAAAACTATGTCTCCACCAATCAGGATCCTGCTTTCTTTCTACCTATTTATTAATACAGTATATGGCATGTTGTTATCTGTCTTTCTTCCTATTCTTCTGTTACCAGGCTCTTTTACCCTACCTGTCTGAGTCCATTTACTAAAAGTTTAATGTGTATCAGAGGCTTTGTGTCCTGGAATTTTATGTTTCCTTAACAGGTAATAGTCTTCTGAGTCCACTGGTAAGGCCTTGTGCATGTTCTCGGTAGCTAGGCTCCTGTTGAATGCTGTCTACCACTCCCATCCCTAACAAACGTAAGCAGCTTGCACTTTACTGTGAGTTACTGTGTCAGCGCAGTTCAGGAAAAGACAGATGCTTACCTGAGAGGACAGATACCAAATAGACAGCTCAGCACCCCCCCCCCAAAGGGGGAGAAATGTGTATGACAAGATATAGCAAGGAAAGGAACCAAGAAAGAAAAGAGAAAGAGAGAGCTAGAGGGCAGGTAATGGACAAAGGGATCAGAGAAGAGGGATAAGAGTACAGAATAACAAGAAATGACAGTCCTGAGATGCTATTCATAAGATTCATAAGCGGTTACAAGTCAATGAGTGGTAGCCTAGTTAGTCTTGTCATTTCTGGGTAAATGACCTCATGCCCTTTTGCAATACATGCTCATCTAGAACTCTTTGAAAGGCAGTCATGGTTTTACTAGAGATCACATTTTCAGGTAGCCCTTGCCATATTGAAATGACACTTAGATAGATGCATGCTCCCTTTTTACTGGTTTTATGTATCTCTTCCTTAAGTTGTTTATTGTGTGATACTCTCTCATGTAATAACTCCCTCAATTCTGGTAAACAGTGATATGGGCAAATGCATAACAGAGAACCCACATTTCAGAGAGGACCATAATGGCAAAAATGCTTTTCCCCCTCCCTGAGGTGTTATGACCTTGGAGTTGGTTAATGTAGTAAGGGGGAGTTGGAGCAAAGCCCCCCACAGAAAAGCAAGTTTGCCATTTTGCTCCTTGCCATAATGTACTCACTCATAAGGGCTCACTATTAAGCATTTGCCCATATTACATGGCACCCTCTCAATTCTAGTCCTCTGCATTCCCACAAGTCTCTATTTTCAAATGCTTTATAAATTAAGCACAAGTCTCCCCTGATCCTTCTGTGTTCCAATGAGTACATATTTAGTTTGTGTAGTCTCTGCTCATAAGTTAGATTCTTGAGCCCAGATACCAATATGATTGCCCTCCTTTGCACACCATTCAGCCTCTTGGTACTTTTTTTTATATATATACAGGGCCCAGACCTGCACACAATATTCCAGATCTGGCCAGAGCAAGGCCCCATAAAGTGAAATGATGTCTCCAATTGTGCTACTTTCTATAATTCTGGTTATACAGCATAAAATTCTATTGCATTTGTTGCAGATTTCTATGTAACGACTTTCGAAAGTTAGATATTTGGCAATCAACACTCCGAAGTATTTGCCCATGTCTCTCTCTCCTGTAGTTCTTTTCCAAGGAGTGTATAAATGTTTTTTTTATTCTTCACTCCACAGTGCATAACTCTGCAATTGCCTGCATTAAATTCCATTTTGTTTATATGAGCCCATCTTTCATATTTACTTAGCTCATGTTGAATGTTTGCAGTAGCTTCCTCAGGATCCACTATAGTCACCATCTTCATGACATCTGCAAATTTACATGGCCAGGGTTTATTTATGCATTTAATAGATTACATGAGCATGTTGAAGAGGGTAGAGCCCAACACCAACCCCTGCGGCACCTCACTTGTCACTGCTCCCCAGCTGGACATAAAGCCTTGAATGTTAACCCACTGCTTCCTGTTTTGCAGCCATGATGTTATCCAGCTTACTAAGTTCTCATTAACATCATACTTCATCAGTATGTTAACCAATTCCATATGTGGTACCATGTCAAAGGCCTTAGAATAATCTGAACAAATCACATCCACTGGCAAGCCACAGTCCAGTGCCATACTAAATGGATAGAAAAAAACACATCAGATAGGCCTTGCATTATCATCCCTTCTTAAATTCATGCTGGGTGACATCCTCCTGTCCTGTGTAACTAATATGTCTTTCTAGCTCCTCTTTTATAAAGTCCTCTAGAATCTTCCCCACAACTGGGGTTAGACTCACTGGTCTACAGTATCTGTAATTTGCTCATGACCCTTCTTTAAAGATTGGGATTACTATTGCCTCACTCCATGCTGATATTACCTTTTCTTCGTTGAAGGACCTTTGAAAGATCTTAGTTATACTGTAGGACCTGATAATTCACCACTTAGCTCCTTAAAAAGCTTTGAGTGCAGTCTGTTTGGGGACTCATTTTGGTTTAGCCCTTGCAGTTTTAACTCCACATCCTTGACCCTCAGCACCAGTTTATTGTTTTCCTGGGGGATCTTCCCTTTTGTTATGATGTCCACCATTTCTTGATACACACTACAGCAGAAGTTGCTAAATGCCTCAGCCATTTCATAGTTGTTTGTTACATGGGTATTATTCTAAACTATTAGGCCTATCTGTTTATTCCTTTGTTAAGCCTATTAGTGTGATTGTAAAAAGATTTCCTTTTTTTTTTACTTTATTAACCAACCTTAGCTCCGGGGGCTGGGGGAGGGTGGCGAGAAGCAAGATGTTCATGCTGCTGCTCTGCTCCTCATTTCAGCTCCTTCTTGACTCTGTTTTAATAAGAGTTTGTTCCCTACTCTGAATTTTTCATTTACTTCTGCATATCTCCTTTACATAGGGGGTCTAATTTAAGACATTTTATTTAGCTCATAGTTCATTATCAAGTAATCTGTGGTTTAAGTGTTTCTTGGCTGCGTAGCGAGTAAGTGGCTGGTGTGCAAGTGTCTTTAAAGAGATTTTATTTATTTAGTATGTTTTTTTCATGTAACGCCTAGCAGCTCAGCGCCTCGCTCCCAGGACTTCCTTCCATTACATATGATATCCCCTGGTTTGCCCCCCCAGGGCAGTGCCACCTAACCAGTGTGAGCCTGCAATGATGTGAGAAGGGTGCCAGCAGGGGTGCCTACTGACATTGCCTCCCTTGCTTGCCCCCCAGGGTGCAGGGTCGGCTGTGTGTAGCAGATGACCAGATAGATTGTGGTGTGGGAGTGCCACAGCAGGGATCGGAGCCATAGCAATTGGGAGTCATGAATGGCGGCCACTGTTTTGACAGATTTATCCCCCTGATGGAGGTGTGGCGTGCAGTGATGCTAGCATCTGACACGCCTCCAGAGAAGAATAGGCGCCGGTCACAATGAAACCCCCAGCCTCCTCAATGGGCCTGACTTGCACCAGCCACACAGCCCCCCTCCTCCCATAGGGAGGAGAGCCATCGCTGGGATGCTCAATCCCTCCCCTTCACAATGAGCCCTCTGACTTCCTGGGTCCATTCCTGAACCTGGGACATGAGTGGTGCAGATGAATGCCTTGCCACTTCACCGGCAAGCTGACCCTGAAGAGATTTTATTGAATAGAGAGGGTATACCGACTCAAAACTTTGTGCTGGCATTTGGACAGCAAAGAGTTTCGTGAATCCAACAGTTAAGCTAATGGAAGCACAGGCTGCCAACACTCGAAGGGAAATTAATAAACATAAAACTTTAAGCAAATAAATAAAACAGACTTGTCTGGTTTATTTATTTGCATAACATTTTGTGCTGATTCATTTCCCTTTGAGTGTTGCCAACACGTGCTTCTTTTTATCTAGTTTTACTTTTGGCAAGCACCTACTGTGTTCCTTGGAGCACTCCATTCACTGGTTCTTCCAGTGGTTAAGCTGCAGGGTGAGTCGAGCTGACCTGGGATGGTCTGAGATGGAGTTCAGGAGATAATCAGACAGACCCAGGATGGAAAGTTTGTGTGTGGGTATGTTTGTTTGGGCTGATGGAGAACCATCCTGGTGACTGCACCTGAGAGAAACTAGGAGCAAAAATCTCATCTGTAAAAGGTATGCTAATGTTGCCTAAACATGAATGGATTCAGCACTCTGGTGTACCATATTTGCTATGCTCAAGTTGAGTGATGACACTTTTGTATTTCTAGGTATCAGTCACAAGAGTGATCATCTTAAACCCGGGGCCACTACAGAGACTGCAGTGAAGCCGCAGCAAAGTGGAGCAAGGAGAATTGCAGAAAATAGCCAGTGTAATCTAATGTGGTTTGATACATTTAAAATGGAATGGCAAAAAGAAAATAAAAAAGATTGCTGTGTAAAATGAAACTTTGGAGCTTGCAGACTATGCCAGAAAAGAAAGAAAGATGAAAATGGATGTGTGAGCTAACTGAAGCAGAATTAAGAAGGTAAAAATGTGCATGGAGTGCTTTGAACCTGGAACTGTGCAGAATATTTGCATCAGGGATCTGGTTACCTTTTAAGCCCTAAAATCAAACCATATAAAGAACCATACAAAGAAAGATGCTTATAACTGTCTTTTTTTATAGAACAGTGGTTGGAAACAGAGAAAGCATATAGAAGCTTTATTTTGCTTAATTTCCTCTCAAAAGGAATAAGTCTGCGGTACATGCTAAATGAGTAAAATATAAACTATATTATTCAAAGAACATGGCCTTGAGGAGGATTAATAATATTACATTTGCATGTGGCAACTATATAGGCTTTGGCATAAAGCTGAAATGTTGTATTCTGAACTTGCTGTATTAGTTTTAAATTTAAAAACAGGTTTGAACTTTAAGAATGAACTCTAAGAACACTTCTCATATGAACATTATATTTAGGATGGAGCATGATGAAACTTAATATGACTTGATTGACACTTATTTTTATATCGTGTTTCATTTTTTGTGTTTTCTGTATTTTATTAGTGGCCTGTCTTAATTAAGGAGATGTTATTAATATTTTCCACTGCAGGTGGAGAGCTTTCAGCAGGCAAGAATTTGTTATATCAAGCACTTATCTAGCAGGTATTAAATTAATTTCCATTAACTAAGAAAACTTCATAAGTTTTGATTATTTATGATGTCCTGCATTATTAGGGGGATTTTATGATATCCAAGGCATATTATAACTGTACCTATTTTAAATGTGTATGCAGCTATTAATGGAACCTTTGCAGGTAAATGCTTTAGTGTTCTCAGGTTAAGATAATAAACATGTTTTAATTTACTTACACCACTGGATAATTGAGTCTGATGTAACCCTTTGAAGTATTTTTCCTTTCTTGTTTGGGTTTAGATTGTCTACCCTAGAGTGGTTCAAAATCTTTGCCCAGAAACAAGGAGATATATTCTTTACGTATCATTGCTAGTTACATTCATGATTCCTTACCATGGGAATTCCAGGGTAAAGCAATGACTTGTGGCCCAGATGTGTATATTGAGACAGGACCAGTTGTTACCCTTTTGGGGGAGGAAGGGGAGAGGGAGTTAAGATGCCTGCCTGGTGCCATGGCTTGGAGGGACAGGGAGCGAATCCTCAGGATTGCCGGAGCAGCTGCACAGGTTAGGGAACTGGATGTCATTGTCCACCTAGGGACAAATGACCTGGTTAAGAAAGGGATTAGAGAAGTGCAGGAAGAGTTTGTGGAATTGGGGAGGGGCCTTAGTCAAGTAGCACGCATGGTAACCTTCTTGGAGGTGCTGCCTATCTATGGCGTAGGAGAGGCTAGGGTGTTCCGCACCATGGGATTCAATCAGTGGTTGAAAAACTGGTGTGGAGCTCAGGGATCTGGCTTCATTGGGGATTGGGGGTCCACCTGGAGTGATGCAAGCCTATACTGGCATGATGGGCTGGATCTGTTCAGGAGGGAACCAGGATCCTAGGTGATAGGTTTAAATGCTTCATTGGCAAGCTTTTAAACTAGCCAAGGGAGGGCACTGGAAAGGAGCAGGAAAATCCTAACCCCAAATAATCACGGTAGTAGCAAGCAAACACCAACATAGAGGTGTCGATAGGGAGAAGGGCAGGGGTAAATGGAGAAAGTGACAAAGGCAAGAAAGACAGGGATGGGACAAAAAGGAGTAAGGCCATCAGGAAATGGAGGGTAATGAGTACCAATGCCCGTAGTCTGGGCAACAAGCTCCCTAGGCTGATAGCCTTAATGGAAGAGGGATGCCTGGACATCGTAGCAGTCACAGAAACATGGCACACAGAGAACCATGACTGGGATGTTAACATACCAGGGTACATAACCTACAGGAGATACAGGCAGGGGAGAAGAGGGGGAGGAGTAGCTCTCTATGTAAAGGAAGGGATAAAAGCAACTGAACAAAAGAGTAAACAGGGAGGAGAGGCACTGTGGGTCACCTTGGAGACTGGAAAGAGCACCACAATCCGCACAGGGGTTGTGTACAGACCCCCATGTCAGGGGGAAGGAATGGACAAGGATATGATAGAAGGCATTCTTAGAATGGCAGAGAAAGGGGAGATACTGTTGATGGGAGACCTGAATATGCCAGATGTTAACTGGAGCACATTTGCTGTAGCCACATCCAAGAGCAGGGCCATTCTTGATGCCCTACAGGTGGCAGGCATTAGACAGCTAGTTTCGGAACCCACTCATGAGGGAGCAATCTTAGACCTCATACTCTCAAACGGGGCAGTGAGAGGATCTCAGATCTAGAAGTGGGTTGCAATCTGGGGACAAGTGACCAACAAACAGTGTGGTTCACGTTAAACTCAGCTACAGAGTCAAGCCATACAAAAGTGAGGGTACTGGACTTTAGGAGGGCTGACTTTGGCAAGATGGGAGAGTGCCTCAGAAAAGCACTAGCAAACAGGCTAGAAGGAGGCGTGGAGCAACAATGGGGAATTATCAAAACTGCCATCACAGAGGCAACAAGCCTTTGTGTGAAGCAAATAAACAAATCAAAATGAAAGAAAAAGCCACTATGGTTCTCAAAAGAGGTGGCTGTGAAAGTCAGGAAAAAAGATAGCATTCCAGAAGTATAAGGAAACACAGAAGGAGCAGGACAGAGAGCTGTACCAGTTAAGGCAGAAGGAAGCAGGGAGGAAGTCAGAATAGCAAAGGCCCAAACTGAGGAAAAGATAGCCAACTCAGTTAAGAAGGGGGATAAAACCTTTTATAGGTACATCAGCGAGCATAGAAAGACAAAGGGAGGGATAGTGAGGCTGAATAGAATGAACGGTGGGTGGGCAGAGGGGACAGTGAAAATCAGGAATACTGAATGAATATTTCTGCTCAGTATTCACAAAGAGGAGGGAAATGCCTAATCCAATTAACAGAAGCACTCTTGATAGGGGGTCCATCCCAGTCCTTTCACAGAAGAAAGGGTTCTGCAAGAACTCCTAAAACTGAAGGTGGACAAAGCAATGGGTCCTGATGGAATTCACCCCAGAATTCTAAAAGAATTAAGGGAGGAACTAGTGAAACCACTGGCTACTCTTTTTAATAAATCATGGGAGGATGGTGTGGTACCCGAGGACTGGAGGAAGGCGGATGTGATTCCCCTTCACAAAAGTGGGACCAAGACAGAGGCAGGAAACTACAGACCTGTCAGTCTGATCTCTGTGGTAGGGAAAGTGATGGAGTCACTTCTGAAGGAAAGAATAGTTGAATACCTAGAGGCCAGTGAAGCACAGGACCCAAGGCAGCATGGATTCACAGCGGGAAGGTCATGTCAGATGAATCTAATAGATTTCTTTGACTGGGTGACCAAAGTAGTAGACCAGGGAGGGGCTGTGGACATGGCCTACCTAGACTTTAGCAAGGCATTTGACACAGTCCCACACAAAAGATTAATAGTCAAATTAACCAGCTTGGGAGTGGGACCCAGGGTGGTAGCCTGGGTAAAATATTGGCTGGACAACAGGACACAGAAGGTAATTGTAAATGGAGTCCACTCTGAAGAAAGGGGGTTACTAGTGGGGTACTGCAGGGTTAGTATTGGGTCCAGTCCTTTTTAATGTCTTCATCAGTGACATTGCAGAGGGACTGGAAGGAAAAGTATGCCTTTTGCAGATGACACAAAGATCTGCAACAGGGTTGATACACAAGGAGGCGTGGAAAGGATGAAAAGGGACTTGGCAAGGTTGGAGGAATGGTCAGAAGTATGGCAGCTAGGATTCAATGCAAAGAAGTGCAAAATAATGCACCTGGGAAACAAGAACCCAGGGGAAGAATACACAATGGGTGGGGAGGTAGTAACAACAACAAAAGAAAGGGACCTGGGAGTAATCATATCAGATGACCTTAAGGTTAGCAAGCAATGTGAGAAGGCAGTAGGGAGGGCTGGGGGTATACTGGGATGTATAGGGAGAGGCATCATCAGCAGAAAACAGGAAGTTGTTATCCCTCTGTACAGACAGTTGGTGAGACCCCATCTAGAGTACTGTGTCCAGTTCTGGAGACCCCATCTCCACAAGGACATAGACAGGATAGAGTCAGTCCATTGGAGGGCAACTAAAATGGTGCAGGGTCTGCAAGAGAAGCCGTATGAGGAGAGACTAAAGGAGCTTAATATGTATACCCTTGAGGAAAGAAGGGAGAGGGGGGACATGATAGAAACTTTTAAGTACCTCAGTGGAATCAACAAAGTCCAAGAGGGTAGCATCTTTCAGGAAAAGAGACTTGCAAGAACAAGGGGACGCAATTTAAAGATAGATGGAGGGCGGTTCAGGGGCAATATGAGGTATTATTTCACAGAGGGTAGTGGATGCATGGAACAGCCATCCTGAGGAGGTTGTGGGGTCTAAAACTGTGGGAGAATTCAAGAATGCATGGGACAGACATAAGGCAATTCTTGTAAGGGGTAGGAAGAAATAGGCTGTTGGTTAACTAGAATCTGCGGCCTATCCTGTAGGTAGGGAAATGGGCAGACTAGATGGGCATAGCAGTCCTTATCTGCCATCAAAGTCTATGTTTCTATGTTTCTATGTTACACTTTGTTGGTATCATGGCTCCTCAGGACCCTAACTCCCAAGTTCAATAACTACGGACCATGAGTGGTCTAAATGGAATGTCAACCTAGGCCTTGTAGCCAGGGTAGACTAGTACTCAGACCTTATATGGCATAGTGGTACCAGTGGTAAAAGGGAATCCATACAGACATTGCTCCTGTCAACATATAGTGGAAGGCGGTCCAGAGGAGAGCAACTAAAAAGGTAATGGCCCTGCATCATAAGCCCATTGAAGAGAGGCTAAAGGACCTCAATATGTATACCGTGGAGGAAAGGAGGGACAGAGGAGATATGATAGAGACTTTCAAATACCTCATTGGTGTAAACAGAGCACTAGAGGAAAGCATTTTTCAGAAGAAAAAATGCTCAAGAACAAGCACCAGCTGTGAAGCTGGAGGGAGGTAGATTCATGGGAAATATTAGAAAGTACTTCTTCATTGAAAGAATGGTGGATGCCTGGAACAGCCTGCTTGCAGATGTCAAAGCAAACACTATAATGGATTTCAAAAATGCATGGGATAGGCATAAGGGAATTTTATTAGTTGGGAATGGGAGGGTGGGTAATGCTGGAGACCAAGTAGGGTCTGCAGTATTGCAATAGGTAGGGAAAATGGGTAGACTGGGTAGGCCAAGCAGTCCTTATCTGCTTGCAATTTCTATGTAATTTATGTAATCTATGTACAAATACATTGGTGAGGTAAAGTAAAAAATGGCAGAGAAGAAATGGATAACTCTGAGGATTCAGACTGGTGCAAAGCTGCCTTAGAAAGATTCTGCTAGTAGCTTGGCAGAAGATACCAGGAGGAAGGACTGCTGTGTGACTGGACTTCTCTACTGGGACTATATTGCCCTCCTTCCCTCCCCTCCACCCTCTCACCCAAAGCTAGTTCTACTTTTATAGGCACAGGATTTGACTGACAACAGGAACTTCCTGTTTGGCAGCAGGAAGTGAGTGATCACAGAGCCACCAAAGACCCACCATCCTAGAAGGGCAAGAGTAGCTCTCCAGCCCCCTCTAGCTGCTGGAGGTCTGCCTCTGAGCAAGTAAGGGGTCTACTGAGAAATATAGGATATTCTTGTCTCAGAACAGGACAATCAGGAGCTTAAAGGGCACACAGGGAGAAAGAAAGGAGAGAGAGAAGAGAAAAAAGAGAAAAGAGTAAGGATTCTAAACAGTTAAGGGGCCAGAAATAAGACATGATGGGAGTGGTGCAATGCAATGCAGTGCAGTGGCTGTGGAGCAGCAGTCTTCTGGGAGACGTTCTGGAGGATGCGGTGTTATTCCATCTGCAGGCACCTTTCTGGGCTGAGGGAGGAGGTTGCTCATCTCCAGGCTGAGTTGGCCAGGATTTGTGGGACCTCCTCTTCCATCCATGGACATCAGTGCCACTGCCGTTGCCTCAGAGGTTGCCAAGAAAGGGGAGCGGTTGGACCACAGTGGGCTCAGGGATGGTGAGGGTGGCAGAACAGAGGCATATCCCTCATGTTGTACCTCTCCACAATTCTTATGCCATTCTGGCAAAGTGTGGTTCCTCTATGAAGGCACCTGCAGTGGAGACCAAGGAGGATACTGGGAACCTTCACAAAGGAGACCCACAGGAGGGTGGCAGGAGATCCCACAGGGGAAGGAAACAACTCCTGGTGGGGGACTCCATTGTTAGGAAGGTAGAAGTGGGAGAGGACGGGGAGATGAATGTAAGGTGCCTGCCTGGCACCATGGCTTGGAGGGACAGGGAGCGAATCCTCAGGATTGCTTGAGCAGCGGCACAGAGGATGGAGCTGGATGCCATTTTCCACCTAGGAACAAATGACCTGGCTAACAAAGGGATTAGAGAAGTGCAGAAAGAGTTTGTGGAATTGGGGAGGGGCCTTAGACAAGTAGCACGCATGGTAACCTTCTTGGAGGTGCTGCCTATCTATGGCGCAGGAGAGGCTAGGGTGTTCCACACCATGGGATTCAATCAGTGGTTGAAAAACTGGTGTGGAGCTCAGGGATATGGCTTCATTGGGGACTGGGGGTTCACCTGGAGTGATGCAAGCCTATACTGGCATGATGGGCTGCATCTGTTCAGGAGGGGAACCAGGATCCAAGGTGATAGGTTTAAATGCTTCATTGGCAAGGATTTAAACTAGCCAAGTGGGGAGGCACTGGAAAGGAGCAGGAAAATCCTAGCCGTCCCAAAAGATCATGGTAGTAAGTGCGGTAAACACCAACATAGAGGTGTCGATAGGGAGAAGGGCAGGGGTAAATGGAGAAAGTGACAAAGGCAAGAAGGACAGGGGTGGGGCAAAAAGGAGTAAGGCCATCAGGAAATGGAGGGTAATGAGTACCAATGCCCATAGTCTGAGTAACAAGCTCCCTGAGCTGGTGGCCTTAATGGAAGAGGGATGCCTGGACATCGTAGCAGTCACAGAAACATGGTACACAGAGAACTATGACTGGGATGTTAACATTCCAGGGTACATAACCTACAGGAGAGACAGGCAAGGGAGAAGAGGGAGAGGAGTAGCTCTCTATGTAAAGGAAGGGATAGAAACAACTGAACAAAAGAGTAAACAGGGAGGAGAGGAGGCACTGTGGATCACCTTGGAGACTGGAAAGGGCACCACAATCTGCACAGAGGTTGTGTACAGACCCCCATGTCAGGGGGAGGGAATGGACTAGAATATGATAGAAGGCAATCTTAGGATGGCAGAGAAAGGGGAGATACTGTTGATGGGGGACCTGAATATGCCAGATGTTAACTGGAGCACAATTGCTGCAGCCACATCCAAGAGCAGGGCCATTCTCAATGCCCTACAGGTGGCAGGCCTCAGACACCTAATTTCGGAACTCACTCATGAGGGAGCAATCTTAGACCTCATAGTCTCAAGTGGGGGCAGTGAGAGGATCTCAGATCTAGAAGAGGATTGCCATCTGGGAACAAGTGACATCAAACAGTGTGGTTCACTTCAAACTCAGCTACAGAGTCAAGCCATACAAAAGTGAGGGTACTGGACTTCAGAAGGGCTGACTATGGCAAGATGGGAGAGTGCCTCAGAAAAGTACTAGCAAACAGGCTAAAAGGAGGGGTGCAGCAATAATGGGGAATCATAAACACTGCCATCACAGAGGCAATAAGCCTTTGTGTGAAGCAAATAAACAAATCAAAATGAAAGAAAAAGCCACTATGGTTCTCAAAAGAGGTGGCTGGGAAATTCAGGGAGAAAAAGATAGCATTCCGGAAGAATAAGAAAACACAGAAGGAGCAGGACAGAGAGCTGACCAGTTAAGACAGAAGGAAGCAGGGAGGGAAGTCAGAATAGCAAACACCCAAACTGAGGAAAAGATAGTCAACTCGGTTAAGAAGGGGGATGAAACCTTTTATAGGTACATCAGTGAGAGTAGAAAGACAAAGGGATGGATAGTGAGGATGAATAGAATGAACGGTGGGTGGGCAGAGGGGGTCAGTGAAAAGTAGGGATACTGAACAAATATTTCTGCTCAGTATTCACAAAAAAGGAGGGGGAAGTGTCTAATCCAATTAACAGAAGCACTCTTGATAGGGGGGTCCATCCCAGTCCTTTCACAGAAGAAAGGGTTCTGCAAGAACTCCTAAAACTGAAGGTGGACAAAGCAATGGGGCCTGATGGAATTAACCCCAGAATTCTAAAAGAATTAGGGGGAACTAGTGAAACCACTGACTACTCTCTTTAATAAATCATGGGAGGATGGTGTGGTACCCGAGGACTGGAGGAAGGCGGATGTGATTCCTTCACAAAGTGGGACCAAGACAGGCAGGAAACTACAGACCTGTCAGTTTGACCTCTGTGGTAGGGAAAGTGATGGGTCACTTCTGAAGGAAAGAATTGTTGAGTACCTACGGGCCAGCGGAGCACAGGATCCAAGGCAGCATGGGTTCACAGCGGGAAGGTCATGTCAGATAAATCTAATAGATTTCCTTGACTGGGTGATCAAAGTAGTAGACCAGGGAGGGGCTGTGGACATGGCCTACCTAGACTTTAGCAAGGCATTTGACACAGTCCCACATAAAAGATTAATAGTCAGATTAACCAGCCTGGGAGTGGGTCCCATGGTGGTGGCCTGGGTAAAACATTGGCTGGATAACAGGACACAGAAGGTAATTGTAAATGGAGTCCACTCTGAAGAAAGAGGGGTTACTGGTGGGGTACCGCAGGGTTCAGTACTGGGTCCAGTCCTTTTTAATGTCTTTATAAGTGACATTGCAGAGGGACCAGAAGGAAAAGTATGCCTCTTTGCGATGACACAAAGATCTGCAACAGGGTTGATACACAAGGAGGCGTGGAAAGGATGAGAAGGGACTTGGCAAGGTTGGAGGAATGGTCAGAAGTATGGCAGCTAGGATTCAATGCAAAGAAGTGCAAAATAATGCACCTGGGAAACAAGAACCCAGGGGAAGAATACACAATGGAGGGAGGTAGTAACAACAACAAAAAGGAAAGGGACCTGGGGGTAATCATATCAGATGACCTTAAGGTTAGCAAGCAATGTGAGAAGGCAGTAGGGAGGGCTGGGGTATACTGGGATGCATAGGAGGACATCACCAGCAGAAAACAGGAAGTTGTTATCCCTCTGTACAGACAGTTGGTGAGACCCCATCTGGAGTATCATGCCCAGTTCCTGAGACCCCATCTCCGCAAGGACATAGACAGGATAGAGGCAGTCCAGAGGAGGGCAACTAAAATGGTGCAGGTCTGCAAGAGAAGCCAAATGAGGAGAGACTAAAGAAGCTTAATATGTATACCCTTGAGGAAATAAGGGAGAGGGGGAACATGATAGAAACTTTGAAGTACCTCAGTGGAATCAACAAAGTCCAAGAGGGTAGCATCTTTCAGAAAAAGAGATGTGCAAGAACAAGGGGACACAATTTAAAGATGGGGGGGTGGTTCAGGGCAATGTGAGGAAGTATTTTTTCACAGGTGGATGCATGGAACAGTCTTCCTGAGGAGGTTGTGGGGTCTAAAACTGTGGGAGAATTCAAGAATGCATGGGACAGACATAAGACAATTCTTGTGGGGGGTTGGAAGAAATAGGCTGTTGGTTAACTAGGATCTGCAGCCTATCCTGTAGGTAGGGAAATGGGCAGACTAGATGGGCCAAGCGGTCCTTATCTGCCATCAAAGTCTATGTTTCTATGTAAAGTAAAATATAAAAAAACATCAAAGAAGTGGAGGAAAGCAGAAATAGGTGGAGGAAACACCATAATTCTCAAAAATAGATACAATGTACTACTAGATGAGAGAAATTCACAAAACACTGACTATACAACAACACAATAAAGTAAGACAAACAGTAGTAGTTGGAGACTCTAGTAGTTGCCAGATGTAGATTGGAGCCTCCAAGCAGCAGTTTCATTTAGAAGCAGAGACATCCAGGACTCTCTGCAGGGGGCATTCCTCAGGAAACTAGTCAGTGAACCCACTCACGATGGGACAATACTGGACTTGGTACTCATTAACAGGGACAGTATTACAGATATCAAGGTTGGAGCAATGGCGGTGGAGCATACCAAAAAGTGGGGGATCAGAATTGCATGGAACAACTTTGCTCGGGACACTGGGAAAACAATTGCCTTCTTGAATATACTTTAGTCAGCTTACCTAGCTTTTTATAATCATGAATAATCCATGCTTTATTAACAATGATACTTGGTTATTCATAATATTCAAAACAGGAAATGGTCAGGAATTGTAGCTTTTGAATAGGTGTGGGAGGAGAAAGGAAGCCAAAAATAACTGAAATGCACAAGTCATGCAACAGTGAAACAAAATACTCCATAGTTTTCCAAAAAGTGTAATTTTTGGTTGCCTGGATTTTCATTTTATGTTACATAGAAACTTATAAAGTGCTGTTGGATGGAGACCAGGGATCCATCTAGTCTTCCCCTAGTGTGGACTACTCCTCCCTTAAGGTTTTCTTACATTAGTCATACAAATTCCTTTTTGTCTATCCCACACATTTTTGAATTCCTTGACTTTTTTGGCATTCACTGTCTTTTCAGTCAACCCATTCCACGGTGCCATTACTCTTTCTGTGAAGAAGAATTTGTATGTGTTGCTCTTAAATCCCCCTCCCTTAAGCTCATGCTGTGCCCCCATGTTACTGTGGATTCACTTAGGTGAAAAATCTCATTTGTCTGTACCTTGTTTAACTATTTGAGGTGTTTGTGGAGTCAGGAACAGTGGGAGAATTCAAGAATGCATGGGACAGGCATAAGGCAGTTCTAGTGGGGGACAGGAGGAAGTATGCTGTTGATTAACTAGAATCGGCAGCTTATCCATCAGGTAGGGAAATAGGCAGACTGGGTGGGCCGAGCGGTCCTTATCTGCCATCAATTCTATGTTTCTATGTTTCTTAAAGGTCTCTATCATGTCCCACCTTTCCCTATGTTGTTCCAAAGAGTACATGTTCAATTCCCTGAGCTTGCCCTCATAGCTGTTGGTGTGGACTCCACTGATCATTTTAGTCACCCTCTTCTGTACCATCTACAAAATGTCAATATCCTTCCTTTGATATGGCCTCCAGAACTGGACACAGTACTCAAGGTGAGGCCTTACCAGCGACCTGTACAATAGCAGGATCCCCTCCCTCCTTCTACTTGTGATACCCCTGCCTATGCACTCTAGCATACGGTTTGCTTTGAGAGCTGCCTTCTTGCACTGGTTTCCTACCTTCAGATCTTCTGATATGATGACCCCTATATCCCGCTCTTGACTTGAGGCAGTAGGTTTTTCTCATCCCGGGTAATATTCAGCTTTGGTGTTGCCCTTTCCCAGGTGCATGACCTTGCATTTTTTGGTATTAAGTTTCAGCTGTCATGCAGATGACCTTTCCTCGAGTAGGTGGAGGTCACTCCTCATCACCTTTACTGAGCCAACCCTATTGTAGAGCTTTGTGTCATCTGCAAAGAGGCACACCCACCACTCCAGCCTTTCTGCTATATTGCTTATGAAGATATTGAAAAGTAGAGGCTCCAGCACTGACCCCTGGGGTACTCTGCTCATCATTGCTCCTTCCTCAGATAAAACACCATTTAATATGACTCTCTCTAAGTTCTGTCCTTCAGCCAGTTTCCTACCCATGATGCTATTTTTTCCCCACCCCCACTTGCCTTAGCTTCTTCAGCAGCCTCCTAAGGGGTACAGAATCAAAGGCCTTACTGAAGTCTAGGTAAATCACACCTACTGCAGCCCCCTGGTCTAATATCTTAGTCACCCAGTCAAAAAACAGTATCAGGTTAGTCTGGCAGGATCTCCCTGTCATGAACTCATGCTGCTTGGGGTCCTGCTTCCCACTGTCCTCAAGGAATGCCACTATCCTTTCTTTGAGTAGGGATTCCATTATCTTTCCCACCACAGAGGTCAGGCTGACTAGTTTATAGTTTCCTGCTTCCTCCCTGCTTCCTGCCTTGTAGATGGGGATGACTGTGGTCCCCCTCTTAATCCTCTGGGACTATTTCTTCCTGAACAGACCTATTAAAGATATCTGCCAAGGGTGCCACCAGCTCCTCCTCTTTATTCCTTCAGCATCCTTGGGTGTATCCCATCTGGTTCCATGGCCTTGTCTTCTTTCAGCTTTGATAGTTCATCCCTAACCCTTTCTACCGTGAATGGGCTTATGTCAACATTTTCAGTCTGTGTGTGTTGTGATGTCAAGGTAGGTCCGTCTCCAGTTGCTTCTTTTGTAAATACCAAGCAGAAGTATTGATTTAGGACTTCTGCTTTTCCAAGGGTCTTCCTCCACTATCACCCCTCCTTCTGCTTTAATCCTATTTCTTGTTTGCATGCTTTCCTCTCTCTAATATATCTGAAGAAAATTTTGTTACCTCCTGAAATGTCCCGTGCAATATTTTCCTCTGCCTTTGCCTTAGCTGACTTGATTATTTTAGCTGCTTCCCTCAGCTTGATCCTATAATGGTCCATGTTCTCACCTTTTTTTAGAAGCCTTATACCTTTTGAATGCCTTATTCTTCTCCCTAACGGTGATTTGTACCTCCTTATTAAACCATATAGGATTTCTCTTCCTTTTTGTTTTACTGACAAGTTTTATGCACTCCCCTGCTACTCTGTTCAGTGCCTCTTTAAAGCAGTTTCAGCTGTCTTCTACTCCCTTTGTTTGTATCCCTTCCAGCGACTCCCTGAGCCAGACTCTCATCTTTGTGAAGTTTGCCTTCCCGAAGTCATAGACTTGAGTACCAAAAGGTTTAAAAGCTGCCTCTGTGCTGTCATTGGAGAAATCTCAGCAGCCTAATTTTACAGTAATTCTGCTCTAATGACTGAAATGTGGGGGGTCAAATTTCAATGTCTAACCCTTCAGCTGCAGAAATGAGGGGTTGCCTGACTTCTCTGACCCCCTGGCTCCACTGCCTATGAGTGGGAGAGACCTGGGGACCAGTGATCACCATACAGTGTGGTTCAATGCAAGGACACCTACCTAACTGAACCAGACAAGAGGGAGTGTCCTAGACTTCACAAGTTTAGAATTTATAAAGATGGGTGAATGCCTCAGGAATGACCTGGCATGGGCGATGGCCTGAGTGAGATAGAGGAACAGTGGGCAATGATAAAAAGGAGTACAGTAAAGGCAACAAACCTCTGCAATAAAGAAGTGAGCAAGAGCAAGAGGAAAAAGACTTCTATGCTTCTCGAAAGAGGTGACTGAAAGGTAAAGGCTGAAAAGGAAGTATTCAGAAGAGATGCAGGTGGAGGAGGCAGTGTATCAAAGGAAACATATAGAAGCAGGGAAAGCAGTAAGGAGCACAAAGGTGCAGACTAAAGAAAGAATAGCCCAGGAGATCATGAAAGGGGACAAGACATTTTTTAGGTATGTACAGTAAGTAAAAAGAAAAAGGCCAGGCATGAGATTGTAAGGTTAAAAAGGGAAGGGGTACATTTTGCTCATGGTGCTGGTAAGAGCAATTTGGTTGCAAATGTGTTCTAGTGCTCGGCTATTTCAATACTGAAATTTACTTCTTACTCAGCTCTAGATGCAGTCAAATGGCTGTGTGAAAATATCCTTGTACTAAAACAGTAATAGAAGGTAGAACTGATCTGTTTAAAAAGTTTGTCTCCCAAAGACAAGGAAAGCTGCCCTGCAGTGGGGACAAGTGGTTCTCCACACTTTGATGGAAAAATGACTTCCCCGATAACAACACAACCAGAGCTGGTTACTGAGGCAAAGCCACCTGCAAAGCTGACACTTGTTTCTATACAAGTTTTCTTCAAGAGTTCCAGATTGACACAAAGGCTTCACTAGATACAATATAAAGTTTGCTGGGGGATATAAAAACAGATGTCAAACAATTGAAGTAAAGCTTGAGAAGGTAGAGGTGTGGGTGGATGTGACTGAAAAGTACACCAAAATGCTCTCACAGTGGATCTTGACTGCAAAGGTGCAGTCTATGTACCTCTGCATGAACAGCTAAATACAATGGCCAAGCTTGAAAAAATAGAACACACTCTGCTCCTAAAGCATCTATGCTTAATTAAGACTTTCAGTACAACTTCCAAATATTGGGAGCTATTCACTATTGGGCAGGAAACACGTGCTAAAAGCATGTATCCCACCCATGCAACTCTGCACCACTGGGAGATCTGTGCAGGGGCTGCATTCACAAACACTGGCCCCTGCCCGGCTCTCTAACATGGCCCACCCACCTGCGCAGAGGTCTGCAGGGGGCAGGCGGGTGTGGAGTAGCGGATCTGGGCAGGTAGCCAATCAGTTGCCCAATCCGAGTCTTGTAGTGGATCTCTTGCACCTGTGGGGTGCCATGATGACATGTGGCATGCAGAGCACTGACCGCGATGTTGAGGGGGTAGCCCGGCTGACTGCCCTGACCTCCCAGTGTGCCCTGACAGCAGGGGCATCCCTATTTGGGGGGGGGCAAAGCCCCCACCTGCCATGCCCACCATGGCTGGAGGCTGCTTCCCGGGGCGGCACATAACCAGCTGCTCAGGGTTATGGCTACCCTAAGGACACGTAGCCACCTGCTGCTGTGTGCAACACTCCGCAGCATTGTGAATAACATGGAGTGCTGGCATGGCTCCAGCCCCACCCCCTTGGCCCACCTGGCGAGGAGCTGCACATTCGGCTCAAGGATCTGGTGTGTAGGGGGTCTTACTTGGATCTTAAATGCACACAGGGGACTGGCAGGTGTGGAGTGGGCTGTGCGCTGAAAGAGCGCTGCAGGTATCCCACTCCACACCTTTGTGAATAAGGCCCATTGAGCTTAAATCAAAGGTTGAGAGGATATTGTCTTTGGCTGTTTGTCCTGATCAACCTGTTCTTTTGGAGTCAGTATTTAAGACTGCAGCCTCATAAAGACTCCATGAAAACTGAAGCTGCAGGGACTGGGCCAGAAACAAGATACATTGTTTATACTTTGGTGTCTATTTCAGAATGAAACAGAATGTTTCAGATGGCCAGAATGAAAAAAGGGGTTTATACATGAGGGTAACAAGCTGCATCTTTACCCTGACCTACCTGTACTTAGCTACACAAAGATGCAGAAAGAGTTTTCTTACTATCACAGCATAGTTAATTCAAGCAGTGATAAGTACATGCTCCAATCCCCTGCAAAACTGAAGATTACTTTTAAAGGCAAAGACTCTTTTATTTTTTATGTTGATGCTGCTCAAGGTTTTATGAAAAGAAAATAGGAGCATTCAAAAAAAGCCAGCAGATGAAGACCACCTAGTCTATTGTGTCTGCTATGTAAGTGATGCAGGGTCTGGCCTTACAATTTATGTCAATGATCCTGCTCCCTACCATCCCTTCCTCTCCCCTCATTATCCCCTTCCTTGGTCCCAAGGGTTCCTTTGTGCTTACCCCAGGCTCTTTTGAATGCTCCCACCATCCTTGCTGATACCAACTTCTCTGGCAGCTCATTTCAGGCAGACACTGCCTCTCCATATAGAAATGCTTCTTTACATCCTTTATGAACCCCCCACCAGTTTTAGGCTGTTCCCCTTAGTGGTGCTGTAGTCACCTATTTTAAAGAGACCCTCACATTTCACTCTGTTATTTCCCTTCATGTACCTGAAGGTCTCTATCATATCACCCCTCTGCCTCCTCTCTTCTAGGGAGTACATCCCCTGGGCTCCCAGCCTCTCCTCATTTTATTTTTTGTTTATTTAGTTTTTGTTGACCGGGTAAGTGCACTAGACAAATCCTGCCTATTTTCAGGCACGACCTGGCGGAGGGGGATATGGATGAATGCCAACTGACTTTGAACCAGATTAAGCTGTTGGTGGTATTTTTTTTTTAGTGAATGAGGGAAATTTGGCCAGGACACCAGGGAAATTCCCCTACTTCCTGCTTCCTGTGAGCAGGGGGGACCCATTTTCTGGTGGGACCAAGATGGCGGAGGAGGAGGATGTCTGCTTGGTGGGAGAGCTGGCCTCTGCTCCCACAGTGTGCAATGGAGGCTGACCCTTTGAATACTCAAGATATGGATTCTGATATGGAGTTTCACGATGCAGTGGTTCTTTGGGAGGATACAGCAGTTGATTTAAGAAAAAAAAATTCTCAAAGGACTGGGAGAAAGGAAATGCTTGAAAAGGAATCTTTGGATGCAAGGTTCAAATCCAGCTTGGAACCTGACGACATGGATGCACTTAATACCTGCAATATTGCTCTCCCTGAAACCGAGGTGTTTAAAACTGAGAAAAATACAGGACTGCACTTAAAAGAAAGCTCCGTGGAGCATGGTGAGTCTTTGCAACTTTTTTATTATTTGAAGCCACTACTGAAACAGACAGCAGCTTTTACAATCTGCTTTACCCGCTTTAAAAATGTACAGCAAAGTGATTCCACTCAGCTACACAATCAGTATTACGGGGTAAGGGAGAAACAAGCAGTTGAGCACTCTATGGACTTTGCAATTCGTTCAACCCGCTCAGCCCTGAGTTGTTAACTCTGCAGCAGGTAGAATCGGGGCTTGACAGCTGCAGCGTTGCTCCTAATAATAATATGGCTGACTCGGTTCAGTCGGGAGTCCTGGCAGGGCGAGACCACTCTCTTTATAGCCCAGCAGCTACGTGGGAAGTTCCTGAAGTAAAATTGACTGTTAGTAAAGCTGCTAACAGTACTATAGAGGTTAGTGAGTGCATTCAGCCCGCTATAGCTCCGACTGCCCTAACAATTGAAAAGCTGAAAACAGAGTCCCCAAAGGAAGTACAACAGACTTTGTCTGCATCAGAGCTAAAGCAGTCTGAGTCTGCATGGTTAGACAAATCAGCTGGATTCGTTTTAAAAGCATGGGGCTCAGCATAATGTAGTTTATCAGTCCTCAGCTGTTTCCCAAACTGGAGTTACTGAATTCTTCTTTCCAAAAAAAAGAAATACCTCTTATAAAATCTGGTCTACAAACACATAATGTTTCAGAGCTCTGGTCCCTGATAAAGCACTCAAAGGAGCAGGTTGGAAGCAAAATGCAGCAGGCATATGGAAGCCTGATCCTACTTGGGAATCTGATTATACCCTCTCACAGCATTCACCAGAGTGGAAACCGGACTTACAACAGCAAAAGCTGGAGCAAGATTTGCAGGACAATAAAACTGTTTAGAGGTAGAAAAACTTCCACTGAGAGCTACATCCCTGGAGTCACAGATATCTTTACCTTCCTCATTGAATACAGATTTGGTAACACCCCTGCAGGAGCCTATTGCTTCTTCTCACACGCCCTCTCCAACGGAATCCGTTCCTCAGAAACCACTTATGTCTGAATTATTTTCTAACACTAAAAAAGAAGCAGCACCTCGCCGGAATGCAGTTCGTATTCGTTATAAAGGGGGTTTGGAGGATCGACCAGATAGACACTACGTGGGGAAAACCTTATTAAAAGAGTCCTTGCATTTTACCCCAAAAGATGTGTATGCATTTATTAATATCTCTGGAGAGGATAATTTTGACATCAGTTTTAGGACACCACATGCATTGGACTTATTCTGGGATAGGTACAACCAGGTTAAATTCTCTCCTCTATGGACCCCCTTCTTAGTGATTCCTTTAACTAAACCCCTGATAAAACATGTTACGGTCATGTTTAGAAACGAGGGGGTTCATGTGGAAGATATATCATTTTGGTTGTCCCTTAAGTGTGAAATTTTAAGTGGGCCGGAACCTATCCTAGATTCTGAACAGTTTTGGACGGGAGGATGGAAATACAAAACTAAACTGAGGCAATCTGAGACAGGGGTAGTCCATATTCCCAATTCCTTTCTATTAGGAAAAGACAGAGGGGTTTGTTTTTATAGTGGACAACCCCGGGCTTGCTACAGATGTGGGGCTAAAACACACCTCTCAAGTGTTTGTGACCAACCACGTTATGACAACTGTGGGGAGGTTGGACACACAACTATGTATTGTCACAATCAGCTCAAATGTGAGCTTTGTGAAGAATCTGGCCACTCTTTTCGGGTTTGCCCTTGGGCTGCAAAAAATAAAACATCCTGTATAAATTCAGAGCTTTTAATTCAGCAAGCTCAGGATGCTGCACAATTCCCCTCCTAGCTCACAACCCCTCTACCTGTTTCTTCTTCTCAAACCAAGTTCAGACCCTTGGTGTAGTACCCCCCATTGACAAATCCGTAGGAATAGCAGACAAGGTGGAACAAACTGTTTTGGTTATGGAAGTCATTAAAAAATCAAGTATGGGCCCACCTGAGCTTTTGGATTTCCCCCCTGTGTGTTACTCTGAGGTTTCATTGGAGACTTCTGAGGAAGCATCTAAGGCTTTAAATATTAGGCCTTCACTACCCCAACGCAGATCATCTAGGCATTTGCATCCCAAACCCCCTTACTCCTCCCATAGAGACTAGCAACTCTTATGCTGCATTGTTTACTCCTTGGGGAGATACAGAGATGGAATTAGGAGATTCAGACTCCCAAAAATCTTCCACTCAATCTCAGCCAGTGGATAACTATAAAGAAAAGAAAAAAAAAGAAAAAAATGATAAAGTAGTTCTTTTTTTTATAAAGCTTAATGCAGTGGTCATGGGGCTCTTTGAACACTCATAGTTTGCTTAATATAGTTAAGAGGCAAGCCCTTTTTCACTATATAAAAAACCAAAATTTATCAGTATGTTTTTTACAGGAAACCTGGATGTACTCAGCAGAACAACTCACTACTTTCAAACGGGATTGGGTGTGGGGCCCTTCCTATTGGTCCTTGGAACTGATACAGCAGATGGTATTGGGATTTTATTCAACACTTATTCCTTTAAACTTCATAATTTAGTAGATCTTATTCCAGGAGAGTCTTGATATTAGACGGAAATGGCATGATATATGCTATCGATTTATTAACATCTACAATCCACAGACAAAAGCTGGTAGAGTTTCTTGTTTAAAAGCTGTTCAACCCTACTTGGTGACATCAGTTAAGGTGCTTTGGGAGGTGACTTTAATTGCACAATTTCTGACTCACCTAATCAGAAGAAAAGAAAATTTATTGTGATTCTCACATGCTAGCTAATATAGTTAAAATAGCAGGTTTATTTAACTGTATCTCCTTTCCTCTCAAGGGCCAAGGTATTCATTTACAAAAGGGAAATTGTTTTCCTAATAGACTACATGTTTGTCTCTCATAATGTACAACTGGATTCCTTTAAGATGATCCACTGTGAATTTTCTGATCATTTATTACTTTCTTGTAGTTCATTATCTACAGGTTCCCTGAACGTAGGCAGCTCAGGTGGAAACTGAATAACATACTCATGTTAGATATACCATATATACAGTCCGGTGAAACATATTCTAGCAGCCAGGTTGTCAGTGGCTTTTTTATGAGGATTTAGAGATTGGTGGTTAACAACTAAGTTCGAATTATGTAATTGGTTTAAAGGCAAGGCAAAAACAAAAATTTTAAGTTTTTGAGATATTTGTCCTTAGGCAACAACTGCAGAAACTTATGACAATTGCATATGTCTCTCACTTAGACTATTCAGACCAAATTAGTAAAATAAAGGAGGAAATGAGGAATTTCCAATATGATAGAGCAAAAACCCTACAGGCTATTTTTCTAATAGCATAAAAATCCCCATTGGGGACCCTTTTGAAACCTGTAAAATCTGAAGGCTTCTTCTAATATTGATTCTTTGCAAAACCTGATGGCTCTTTAGCCACCACGGTTGCTCAGCTCAGAGAAACAATTATTGGGCATTTCGAACTCTAGACTCCCCTCTCTCTATTACAGAGGCAGAAATGCTTTCATATCTTAAAACATCTAAGCCCCCAGGTTAGCAGAAATCTCAACATTATTGGATCCAATTACACAAGAAGAAATAATAAAGTAATTAGGAATTTGAAATTAAACATTTCACCAGGTAAGGATGGCCTTTCAATAATCTGTATAAAGTTTTTCAAAGGAATTGAGTCAATGCTTGTATATTTTATTCCAGTATTTTATGGAAACTGCTGTTTCTTTTCCTCTTTTTCTGAGGGATTGCTGATTTACTTATTCAAATCTGGAGACAGACAAAATATTAAAAATTGCGACCAATTACCTCTTAAATTCAGATTATAAAATCTTCACCAGTATTTTGAATAATCGGTTAAAAATTATGCCAGATGGTAATTTCCCTTACCAGTTTAGTGGGATACCTAATAGGCAAATTCAGACAGCCTTAATGATCATACGAGAAGTTATTGAACATCTTTCTGAAGTGAGAGTCACGAATTGTATGATGGTCGCTGATTTGGAAAAGGCTTTTGATAGGGTATATTTGCCTTTTTTATTTCTAACGTTAATACATTATGGAGTTCCATTGCACATTGTTAATATAATTAAAATTATATGAACATAATATTGTGTTCCCTTCGTACAGGTCAGACGGCAAAATGTTTTCAGTTACATACTGAGTTCGTCAAGGTTGCCTCTTAGCCCCTCTACTCTATATCTTTCTTTGGATCCTCTACTACAAAAATTAACTACTGTTCCATTGTGTCCAGGTATTTCTGATGGTACTGGTTAAGGACAAACATCTTCTGGCACAGGCCTATGCAGATGATTTGATTGTATATTTCGCAGATCATTCATATGTGCACATTTTTGACCGCATTTGAGGCTTTTTCGGAAAGTTTCAATGCAAAAATAAAATGTGCACAAAACAAAAGGTTTATTTATTGGAGCAACAGGTCATAAGGAAGCGGTGCAGGGTGGTATCCATTTTTCCAGAACTCCCCTTAAAGTTTTGGGCATACATTTTGGCCCCCAGAACATACCAGTTGAAAATTGGGATATAGCCCTACAAACAGTGGAGAATAAAGTCAATAGATGGAAAAGTGGAAATTGTCCAAACTGAAACGCATACATGTTATCAAACAGTTTCTTTTACCATGTGTTCAGTATGTAGCTATGATTTTCCGCTCCCAGTGCATCTAGAAACTAAACTGTATGGTTTATTCTTTCAAATGGTTTGGGGCAATAGATTAAACCCCATTAAAAGAAGCTACATATTTAAGTGAAAAACAAGGAGGTCTTGGGATGGTGGATCCAGTGATTTTTGCTCACTCTTTATTCATTATGTGTTCAGTGAAAAGTGGCTTACGATTAGAAGCAGGGGTGGGGATAAATGGATTTCCAGATCATTGGACAAATACTTTAGAAATTGGCTTTCTTTGGCTCCAAAATAAATCCTCACATTTATATTCCACAGTATTTTAGACCAGCTGCACAAAAATTATATAAATGGAAAATAGAGAAAGAGACAATTCTGAGTAATAGCATGAAAGAATTTTATCAGGTGGTAATGGCAAATTTACTTCCTTTAGAGCCATGTTTTAAATTGCCCTTCTTCTTTGAATCCTAAAGTATTGGCCCAACTTAACTGTCTGAGATTGCCTCAAATGCAATGGGAAACACAGTGGCTAATATTCTATGGCCGTTTAAATGTTAGGGGTAATGCCAGTACAAAGCCATTGAAGAAAGGAAGTGTCCTTACTTGGATTGTATAAATACTGAGGAATCGATGGAGCATTTTCTTTTACACTGTTCCTATGCAAAGGGTTTGTGGGTTTATTGGCAGCACTTTGTGGTTTTAAGTGGCTGAATTTTCTTACATATCAAATCTTGGTTTTAGGGTTTATCCAGAGACTCTTTCTGATTTTCATGAAGAAACACTGTCATTATTTTTGGATGTTTACGTTATTATTTATGGCAGGCAAGGTGTCAGTGGGTAATATATCAAAGAAAAATGCCTTATTTTTGTTTTAGCATTTTGGTTTCACAGGAACTCTCGAGGATTTACGCTCAGGATGCTCGAAGGACAGTACAGACTCAGTTACTAAAAATGTGGAAAGGGTTTTTTCATTTTATTAAGTTCAAATAATGCATAAAAATAATCTGATAATTACTCTGATTATTGTATAAGTTTGTTAGATTAAGTTTTTGGCTCTTACTTTGTATAATTGATTACACTGAGTTGTTCTAATTATGTTTAATAATACAATAAAAACTCCCCTACTCTGAGACTGCAGTGGGCGCTGTTGCACTACAGAAGGGATGGAGGACTCCAGTCCAGGTTTGGTCGAGGTGGGGGAAGGATGTGGGGCAGCGGCTCTAGATCCAATGTCAGCTCAAGACATGGATATGGATCAGGGAGCTATAGCTCACCAACATCAGGTGGATACTGGAAATATGACTGAACAATTGGAAGAAAACCCTGGATTGGAGGAGGAACGTTTATTACAGGTACAGTTGGAAGACAAGAAAAAGCATTTATTAGAGATGTTACAAGCTGCCGAGAATGAATTTCAGATTCAGAAATTATGTTTGGTTGAAGAATGTACAAAACAGAAAAGATCTACAGTTAGTCCAATTCAAGAAGGGAACAAACGTTTACCCTTAGCTTTAAATTCAGACACAGCACCAGGCATTTCTATGGTACAAAAGGAAATAGTTGATCCTGGGCAGTTGGCTGAAGGGGACATAACTTTTAGTGGCTCCCCCACGGAATGAACCCCAGGAAGAGCTCTTGGTGAGGCGGGTTGGATTCTTCGGAATGAAATCTGGGTTTCTGACCCAAACATTCCAGTTACAGGAAATAAAGGAATGGTTAACAAAGTTACAGAAGAAAGGTGTTTTACGACTCCTGGTACACATACTACAAAGTCTCCAGTACAGGTTAAGTCCCCAATTTTGGCTACTGAGTCTGCGTGTCATGCAAGAGAGGTGGTGGTTCAAAGAACTACGCCAGATGCGAGTACTGTGGTTTCTTTAGACCATCGTCCCGGAAGGAGAGTGTTGCCGATTTCTTTAGAGAAAGGAATAATTCAAGAATCTTCTGTGGGGAAAGAATTTGGAGCGGATTTAGAGGAACATGTAGAAGATTCTGTTCCGATTGCTGTTGGTAAGAGGCATAATGAAAACAGTGGAGGGTTGGGTAAGACTGTGCACAAACAATCATATGCTGGCCTGTTTCAGAAGCCAGCTGAAGCTGCGAAGAGAAGGTATTTGATACATCTGCATTATAAAGGTCTTGCTCCTGTAGTTCCTGACAGATTGTGGGTGGGAAAATCCTTAATAATTGACTCACTGGGTTTTTCTCCAGCCGAAATATGTGCTTTTATACATGCTCCAGGAGATAAGATGCATGATGTGAGTTTTTGTACTATGATGGCACTGGATAAATTTTGGCTTCTGTATTATGAACTAAAAGATATAGAAATTTGGAAGGATTTTCAAGCTATTCCAATCACAAAGCCTACCATTAAAACTGTTACCCTTCTTTTTCATAATGAGGGTGTGAACATTGGTAATATTTTATTTTGGTTGGAAAAAGATGTACAGTTTTCAACCACCCCAAGCTCATTATGGACGAAAATGGATTTTGGACTGGAGGTTGGACTATTAGAGTGCAGTTAACTCAAAATGAACAAGGGATACAACATCTGCCTAGTTCTTTCTTTTTGGGGAGGGATAGAGGAATTGTGTTTTATGCAGGACAACCTAAGAGTTGTTACAAGTGTGGTTCATTACTACATTTAAGTAATGATTGTGATCAAGTCAAATGTTTTCATTGTGAGATATTGGGCCATTCAGCTGTTAGTTGTCAGGCCCCTCCGATATGTAATCTGTGTAGAGATGCTGACCACTCCTTTGCAGAATGTCCCTGGGCTGAACATAACTTAGATGAAGTTTCAGATCATGAGTATTTGTTATCTCAAGCCAGGAAACCCTTTGCCTCTTCAGAAGCATTTTATACAGGTAGGTGAAGAGAGAGAGGTGGGGGGTTGGGAAGGGGTGGTGGATTAGAAGGAAGGGTTCAGAATTCCTCATCTAGACAGCAGAACTCTTTGTTTGTGGCCCCAATTAACCTTCTGGAGGCAACTGTAGATGCTCCTCAACTTGAGACGGGGGGGGGGATAAGGAAACACCCTTTGTAACACCTCAGAGTTCCCCATCCCATAGGGGTACTAATTTAGTCTTGTCTAAGGGAAAACAAAGTGAGAAAGATTTAACTAAAGGGAAACAAAGTGAGAATTTGGATGGAGATCCCACTACTACACAGACTACAGCAGAACTAGGGATACCTTTGCAAGATGGAAATTCCTTAGCTGGGAATGTGGGACTCCCCTTATCCCCTTTACCTCTTAGTAATAGATTTTCAGCTTTCTTACATGGGGAGATCAGGTAGACCTTGAACATCCAATGGAGACAGAGACAACTGATTCAGTGGATATTCCACTTACTGAAGTTGAAACATCACATAAAAATGGGTTTCAACCTGAAATTCAAAAATCCCAGAAATCACAAAAGCGAGTAACAAGATCTAGTGGGAAAATTCTGAAACCTCCTCCCTGAACCATTTAACTTAAGGGTAGTCAGTTTAAATGCTAATAGTATTAAGTCTGGTGTAAGACGTATAGCCACTTTTGGAGTGTTACAGCATTTGGATTATGATGTTTATTTCTTACAGGATACCAGGCTACATACGAGAACTGAAACAGAATGAGCTTCTGTTGATTGGAAATGGGGTAGTTCCATATGGTCTATAGGGATAGAGGCCTGTTGCGGAGTAGGGTTTTGTTTTACTACATCTAATGTTAAAATTTTTAGGATGGTGGATCTGAAACCAGGCTGGGTCTTGATATTGGATGTGGTATTGAATTCTGTTTCATGTAGATTGATTAATGTGTATGGACCTCAAACCAAGTCATTACGGGTTAAGTTGTTACAAAAAATACAACCTTTTTCACATACAAGTCGGCAGATAATTTGGAGAGGAGACTTTAATATCAATTTCCAAGACCAAATTATTAAGGGAAAGCAATTTTGGATAAGACAATGTTAAAAACTATTGTTCAACTTGCTGGATTACAAGATGTTCACTCGGGGCAATTAGGAAGGGCGAAACCTACTTTTTATAAAGGACAGTTATTTTCTCGTATAGATTTCTTTTTTGTTAAACAAATGTTACCCTTAGCTGGAGTGGTAACAATCCCAATAGAAACATCAGATCACTGTTTAATAGGTTTTCAGGTCTCAGTACCTATTCAGAGGGAGACAGGTAGAGGTGGCTGGAAACTAAATACTTCTATATTACTGGACGAAGAGGTTTTTCGGCAGTTGAAACTTGTAATTTGGGATAAAGCTACTACAATTGATTTATATGAGAATATTGGACAATGGTGGGAAGATTTTAAATGTTGTATGATTTTTTTTTAATTATGGGTAGTGCAAGAGCACAGTCTATATATAAAGAATATTTGGGATATTGGTTAGAATTTGAGGAATTGCTTTCTAGACAATATGAGGGTGGGGAAGATTTAATGTCTGAAATTGACATAGTAAGAGACAAGATGATTTGATTCCAATATAATCGATTAAATTTGCTGATGAAAGAGCAGTCATTTGGTGTCCATGGTACTGCAGCTCAAGTAAATCCATATTTGGCTAGTCAGGGGAGGAGGGAAAAAAGTGATCTCCTCCCTGATTTCTTAAAGTGGTAAAGAAGTTTGGGATAATATTGGTATTATGGAAGTAATTGAAGACCATGTAGAATGGAAATTTGGGTACTTGACTGAAAATGAGAACTTTTCTTCGTTAATATTTACTGCTGCAGATCCTCCTAAATTGGATTCAGTTTTAACTGAACAAATGATAGAATCCTCTACAAAGCAGGAATTGGACAAAGTGATAAGTAGTTTAAAATTGAATACTTCTCCAGGATCAGATGGTTTGCCAGGAGAATTTTATCGTGTATTATGGTCAGTAATGCCACAGATCTTGTTGAAGTTATTTAATTTTTTTCTAATCGAACATTTTTTGCCTACTCATATGTATGAGGGATTGTTAATTTTTCTTTTCAAATCAGGTGTATGGAATAACATCGAAAATTGGAGACCAATCACATTGTTGAATGTTGATTTCAAAATATTTGCAAAACTGTTAGGGAATCGTTTAGCATTGGTAATGCCGGATTTAATAATTTCTACCCAGTTTTGTTCAGTACCTAGTAGACGTATTACTGATGCATTGATTTTGTTGAGAGAATTAATAGATGGAGAAATGGTGAAAAAAGGGGATGTGACATATCCTGGTTATATCACTAGTTTGGATCAGGTGAAAGCTTTCGATGGGGTTTCTCATTCTTACTTGTGGGATTGTTTGAGGTTTTATGGGATTCCTTCCCAATTTGTTCAATGGCTTCAGTTATGTTATAACCTAGCTTATGTCAGGCCATATGAAAATGGACGTTTGGGTAAGAAAATTGGGGTATTTAAAGGAGTTAGACAGGGTTGTCCATTGAGTCCTCTCTTGTATGTCTTTTCATTAGATCCAGTGTTACGCATATTGCAAAAATCACCAAATATTTTTGGTTTAAATACATGTGATTACCAGCTGTATAAAGTTATAGCATGTGCAGATGATTTATGTTTAGTTTTACAGGATGAGAAATCGTTAATTCTAGCTTTCCAGTTAATACAGGACTTAGGTAAAGTTACGGGTGCAAGCCTTAACCCTGAGAAAACCAAAGTTTTACGATTAAGTGGTTTTCCTTTAGTACCTGAAACCTGTGGAGGTTTTCTGGTAACTATGATACCGTGTAAAATTTTAGGTATTTATTATGGAGGCAATGATATGGCTAGTTATAATTGGGGAAAGGCTATACAAGTGGGTATACCTAAAGTGACTCAATGGAATAAATGGAAGGTTTCTAAGAAAAAACGAGTATATTATATTAAAACCTTTTTGGTTCCCGTTTTTTTTATTTATTAGTATGATTTTTCCTCTGCCTAAATGTTTGGAGGTTAAATTATTAGGATGTTTCTTTAGCTGTTTTGGGGGAAGTAGGCTTAATCCTATTAAAAGGAATGTTTTATATAAGGAAATTCGGGATGGAGGTATAGGAATGTTGAACCCTATTTTATTTTTCTTTCAATATTTTTGTATAAAAATATTTTTCCCTTAATGAAAGGATATCCACAATTGTGGGGGACTTGGACTTGTAGGACGTTAAATGGTATATTGAGTGAATGGAAGGACAATGCTTTTGTACATAAGAATAAACATGTTCCTAGGTTAAGAAGTCAGTGGGAAGGGGTATTTGATAAAATTAAAATTTGGAATATCAGATATGAGTTAGTGATTCAACTTTCCCAGAAGGCCCTTTATTCTGAAGTATTAGAGTCTAGTTTTTCAGCACAACCCTTTGCAGAGTTTTCAGTTCTTCAATAAAAGCAGATTTCTGCATATGTGTTAGATAAACGAATACCAGATCATATGTGGGATACAGTTTGGTTAGGAATTCATGGACAAATTAATGTTAAACGGAATCAAAAACAAATCCTTTCAGGAAAGAATTTGTTCTAGATTTACTTGTATGTCTGTACCTGAAACAATGGATCATTTGTATTTTCACTGCCACTACGCAGTACAGTTTTGGGACATAGTGAAAAATCGTTGGAAAGGGGCATCCTTTCTACCACCTACCTCTATTTTCTTGTATTATGGAGTGATTCCTTCTGGGCTGATGCATTTATCTCATAGTACTCTCAGAGTGATAATGGCACATTTTTTGTACTGGTTATGGATAAGTAGATGTAGACTTACTTTGCAGCAACAATCCATTTCAGCTTAGGAATTATTTTTTATATTACAGAAAGATCTAAAGGGATTGCAGAGGACAGAGACATTTCAATTAGTACCTCAGATTTGGAATCAACAATGGGAATGTTTTGATTTCATTTAAAGAATTAAGAGATTCTGTTTTTTTTTCTCTTCTGTTAAGGGTATTCATATGACTTAATACTTATTTGTGTTTTTTTGACTTTTCCTTATTATGATTGTATGAGATAATATTGATTTGTATAACTTTTTTATGATTTGTTCTGATTTCAATAAAAAATTCCCCTACTCTTTTCAATAAGTGCCGTGGAATCTTTAACATCCACCTGAACTACCACCAATCCAGGCAGATGGGACCTCAGTTTAATGTCTCATCAGAAAGACCTATCCTGTAGCCACTCTATCATCTTGGTTGCTTTCCTCTGGAACCCCTCAAGCATGCTGATGTCCTTCTTAAGGTAAGAATGCCAGTACCTCACTCCATATTCTAAATGTGGTCTCACCAATGACCTGTACAATGGTAAAATTCTCTTAGACTCTCTCTCTGGGCCTCCCTTCCTTACCCTCCTGTAGGCTCTCTCTGCACCATGGCCTTGCTAATCCTAACCGTTGCTGACCCTGTTCATTGTAGTCTTTTCTATAAGGGTTGCTGAGAGAGCACCTACCAACAAGATAGCAACCCCTCCACACAGAAATCCTCTCACCTTAACAGATAACATCTTCATCAAGTAGAAACTCTCCCTCTGTGGTATGCTATGGACCCCCAGGGCTAACCCCTGTCCCTCAACAAGTTCCCTAACCTAGGCAGGTTTGACACAGGCCCAATTGCACCCTGACATTACTTTGTTATTACAGCTTCCTTTATGGCTGCTTCTGCTTCATAGGCAGCCCCAGGAGGCAATTTATCTCTAGTATTCTCCTGCTCAACACAAAAAAAAAATCACTGCACATCACAAGGAGGCACCAGCAACTTCTCTTACTCCTCCTACTCCTTTCTGATTCTGTTCCCCTCTATTAACACTAATTCTCATACGCATCCCACAAAGGACACACACACGATCAAAATTGCCCATCTGAACATCCAGAGCCTACTACCCATAAAAATCATGCTTTGGATCCTGGCTAACCACCAACATACTCTATGTTATAGCCCTTACTGAAACCTGACTCACTGACAAAATTACCTCCAGTGAAATTTACATTGAAGGCTACTTTGTTATTGGAAGGGATAGAAGTGGCAAACGGGAGGGGTAGCTGCCTATTCTATATTTTGGAACACCTCACATTCTTTGAACCTGACTCCCAGCTAGACACTCCCACTCTTGAGTCACTCTTCATTAACCTCATCCTAGGGCAGTCTAAAATTATCACTCTAAGTGTGGCATACCTACCCCCATGCACATCAAGCAGAAAACTGGAAGCACTCCTTGAACTAAAAAAGTCCATCTCCAGCTGTCAAGAGTGGATATTACTCGATGATTTCAACATGAATTGGCAGTCCAGTCAATCTGACATTGCCAATGAAGCTCTGGCAGGGCTCAGAATGCATCACGTCATCAGGGATACCACCCGAATGAACTAAAAATCTGGCTATGAATCCATTCTAGATTGGATCATAGCCACTAACCCCTCATGAGTGGCTGATGCCAGAGTTCTTCCCAATTCCCTTGGTGACAACAATGCCATTTTCTGTAACTGATCAGCCAAAGCCTAAAGAAGGATCCCAGATTCATCCCCTACAGATGACTTAAAAAACTTAACACCAATAACTTCTCTAAAGCCATCTTGGCTGCAGACTAGTCATTTATCTTTATTTATCTTCATACTATCAATAACAACCCAAGCACATGTTTTATCATTTTTTTAACAACTTCAAGACACCAACTGTTATATTCCAGATAGTATCCTCTCCTCAAAGGGATAAAGATTACCAAAGAAAACATGAATTACTTAGGCTACAAAAACCTACTCAAACAGCAGGAGCTCATGTCTGGTATCACCTGCCACTGCTTGTTTAAAATAATGTTTGACAGGTCTGCTGCATATCCCATTTTGTTTGGGACTTTGTTGATCATTTTAGTATAGTCCTTGTCATTTGTATTTTTCAGTATGGTTTATTTTCAATTGTTCACCATTGCTGGTTTTAGTGGTGCTTCTGTTTTCCATGCTTCAAGTTTCATTTATGATTGCCCCCAAATTGTTGGAATCATGTCTCTTCTATAAGCATTCCAGGAGATGTTCCCAGAGTCCTGCTGTTTATGGCTCTGTTTCCAGACAGTCCTTGTGGGATGTTCTATAAACAATAAGACCCAACAACGTGTGGAGCATTGGTCAATACCCACATGATCAGGGGTGTAACAAGGTCGGACACTACAGAGGGAACCATTTATAGACCTGGGTAGTTCACATATCCACCAATAATCCCACATAATGAAAAATCTTATAACATTTAGAAAATGAGATGGGAAAACTAAAAGACAAAGAGTCAGATAATTAAAACTTTGTGCAGGGTGCAAACTGTTTGTGCAGGGTTTGCGCCGCGTTTACATGGGTCCGTTATATTCAAAAGGTAAACTAGCATGGGCAAACTGCATTAGCTCAGAGCAAAAGTAAAATGTGTGCAAGGAGCAAACCAAGGAAGCACGTACATGAATATAGATGCAGTGCTATATTCAGCGCATTAGTGCCGTGCAAAGTATTTTTGTGGGACTTAGCGTGACACTTTGCATGGTGCAAATTACTGCCCAGGAAAAGCTAGTCTTAACTCTGGGCAAACCAGCTTTATTAAGCAAAGAAAGAAACCAGACATGGAAGAAACATGCTGCATACAATCAATCAGTCAATCTTTATTTATCCAGGTGAAACACCGCTGAGACAGCTCATTTACAAGGTGGACCTGGGTCAGATACAGGTATATAACAAACAAAAGGAAATACAGAAGAACATATGATACAAAGCATAATAAGTACAGTCTTACAAATAAGTTGCAGTCTGTACAACATAAACATGGAGCACAAGAGGATGCATAAATCATATAGTACAATTGTCACCCAGAGGACACGTTTATCCAGATGGTAGAAAAAGATGTAACTGGGACACTAAAAGGGGGAGGAGTGCCATAGTAATTAAGTTAGTGAGGGCAATTGCAATGTTCTTTAAAAGTTCTAGCAAAGATGGTTTTGAGAAAGGGTATTTTCACTGGAAGAACAATTTTTAGAGTTTTTTGCATTTTATTCCATAGGACGGGGAGAAAATGACTTATGACTGCTTTGCCAAAATGTGAATTTACCTTAGGAATTACAAGAGAGGAGTACAAGAGACTTCTGAGAAGGTAGCTCCCTGACTGACAGAGGGGCAGTCAGTCAGTGCTGTAGTTAGGGAGTTTATTTGTTAATGCTCTGAGTGTCCATAGGATAGCATTTTTGTGCTGTCTGTAACTAAGTGAGTTCCAGCAAAGCATGGAGTAAAGGGTGCAATGATGTGTGGGATGTGGTACATTAGTAATGAATCTAATTGCCCAATGGTAGAGGGCATCAAGTTTCCATAGGGCAGTACTTGTTCCATTACCATACAGGATATCAGCATAGTCTAGGAGTGGTAATAATGTCATTTGTACTAGGTGGATGTTTGCCTCCTGAGATGTTTTATTCGAAAGAAGAAGCCAAGTCTTTGTCTTAGTCTTTTAGCTAGATTTTCAATGTAGACTAAGAAGGATAACCCAAACCCCTAAGTATTTGAAATTTTGACACAACCTCTAAGGGCTCACCTAGTAGTGACTGAATAGTAGGGATTGTGAAGAGATCCTTAGTTTTATTTGTACCTAAATTTGGAGCAAAAAGCATAGCCTTGTTTTTTTAGCATTTAATAGCAGCTTCAGATGCAGTAGGTTTTCCTGCAAACAGTTAAATTCAAGCTGGAGGTCATTGCAGTCCAGGTCCATAGAAGATCTGTCTAGGTATAGCACAGTATCATCTGCAAATAGATGAATTCTAGCATCTGATATTCCATCATTTAGATGGTTGATATAGACAGCAAACAGCAGTGGTCCAAGGATGACCCTTGAGGCACTCCTCTTTGTACAATTTTTAATGTGGAGAGATTGCCATCTGCTTTGATTTGTTGGTGCTGACCGGTGAGATAGCTAGTAAACCACTTGATCAACAGTGGGTCTGCTCCGACGATATACAGAGTGGTAATAAGGAGGTAATGATTCACAGTACCAAAAGCTTTTGCTCAGATCAAGGAACAAGGTGCATACAACATTTTTGTTATCTAACGCCAGTTGCCAGTTATTAGTGGCTTTAGTAAGTGCGGAGATTGTGCTGTGGTGTGGTCTGAAACCAGATTGGACAATGTCAAGTAGATTGTGTTTTTCAAGGTGTTGCCTGAGCTGTGAATTCACTACTTTCTCCAGTACTTTTGACAAGATAGGGATTAAGGAAATTGGGAGATAATTATTTAAATCACTGGTGTTACCAGACTTGAAGAGTGGGATTACTTGCACTGCATTCCATGTTGCTGGGATTGAACCCTGCATAAAGGATACATTAAAAAGATGAGTTATCAGTGCAGCTAGAACATAATATCCTATCTTTAGGTAGTACAGCTCTATTTGATCTGCACCAGGGCTTTTTCAAGTGTCTAGCATCAAGAGAAGATCATTAACTTGTTTTACAGTGACTGGTTTGGAAGGTGAAGGTTGCCTTATGGTTTGTTAAGCTATGATTAAGCCAATCTTGATTTTGAACACATAGCTGAGATCAAAGTATGTTGACTGGTGAGGTGTAAAAAGCTAATTCTGCTGTGGCAATATGATTGTTTAGAAGTTCAAGAACTGAATATTTGTCAGTAGTAGATTCATCACCCACAGTGATTTTAAGGGGGAAAGAATGAGCAGGGGAGTAACTTTCGATGTCCTTTAGAGTTTTCCAAAATTTCTTAGTATCATTTGAAGCATTGTCCATTTCTGATAGGAAATACTTAGCTTTTTCAGATCTAGTAAGCTTAGTGCACCTATTCCTGGCTGTTCTGAAGGCTGACCAGTCATTTGGGAGTTTAGTTTTCCTTGCTTTTTTCCATAGAAAGTCCCTATGCAGTAAAGCTGCTTTCAAACTGCCAGTAAACCTATGATGCCATCATCTGCCACCAGTCCCAGCCATGCCAGGCAGTAAGTGGTGACCTGGCATCCAGTGAACACCATGGCAATGTGTCCATACAGCACACACCTGTAGACCACGCTTCGGTGGACACCAACAGAATCCAGCACACACACATGCAGCACTAAGAGAGTGGAGGGTGTTGAGGGGAGCATGTACAGGTGGCCAGTCTGCACCACATACTGGGTGCTGCCACAAGGCTGGGACAAGCCGGGCATTGCAAATGGTCCTGTGTTGGGAATTCCCCAACACCAGTGTGCTTTTCTGATTGTATGTCCCCCCAGCCACATACCACACATCTGTACAGATACCACAGCACACACAGCCAGCCATGCATATGTCACTGTGAGTATCCCATGCCAGCGGTGCAGCATCTGTGGGTCACTCAACAGCATAACAGTAATGTCCACTGTCAGTACACTCCTGCAAGATGGGACTGTCACTGTATAAAGTGCAGCAGTCATTGATGCCCTTCACCATATTCATTGCTATGTCCCTCACACTGCTGGCCCCCTTGTTACTGTAGTGTCTGCCGTGCACTGTAGCAAGAACTACAGTTTAACAATTGCATGCAACACCACCACCTGTGCAGGGGGAGCCATTTCCGCTTTCAACGGCGGGGCAACAACTGGTCAGAGGGGCTTTGGGGGTGGAGCCAGGGGCTGAAAAACAGAAAAACAACAATGGCCTGCAATGCAATGGGGGGCACTGCCACCCCGTCCCCCTAAATTGCACCCCTGCACCTGTGTTGTGTAGTCCCCTGGTGCACAATATTCTGTGTGGTTCTGTACAAATATAGCCTCCAGCTACCACCATGCACTTCCAAACTGATCTACAGCTGGAGCTGTGGGCAGACTTAGCCAGCCCCTGTACTTCCATATTGACCTACAGGTGGAGCTGTGGGACCCTGCAATAGTGCTGGGAAAACTGCATGCAAATCAGGACAAAATGAGATGCTAATCTGTATGTTTGCCCACAGACTGCCTAAGTAGGCTCATTTGCATGTCACTTTTGAATATAGCAAATTTTTGCCCCAGGCAAATGTGATAGCGCCGAGCAAACAGCTTGGCTCCACTCAAAATCTGCACAAAACTTGCACAAATGTGTCTGCGCTGTGCAAACATTTCAGAAACATGGTACATTCTGCAGAATTTCACATGAGCTGGTGCTTGCAGCTTTAAAGAATCCACTCCTTTGCTAGTACACTCATTGGCCACATAGTTCACCTTTACCTTTCTTCACATCACTGTGCACTGGACTGTTGTTGTTGCTGGCACTTCCTGGTTGCTATATTCAGAGCTGTCTTATTTCCCAGGTTTTTTTTGCACTGCACTCCCAGCCCACTTTGCCTAGCTTCCTTAGCACGCTATGGTCGGCAAGTTTAGCACCAGGGTTATCCCTTTTGAATATAGCGGGCTATTGGGTCCAGACTAATTTAGCATGCTGGGCAGTGCTAATTTAGTGTATGCTGCCTGACAGCGACACCAGCACAGCTACCTACCAACCCATTGATAAAACCGACAGGTTGCTGACAGGTCGCTGTGTTGGTGCGCCTGACACAGGGCACACTGTCTCCCGGTGCTGCACCCTCCCCCCCCCCGAATCAACTCTGACTGGAGTTGAGAATCCTAAGTATGGGGGGTGTTGGGGGTGAAGCCCCCCAATGAAAAAATAGGACCGGGAGACAAATGGAATTTATGTCAACTGCAACTTGACGTCAACATAAACCCTGTTGATAAGATGCCGGTCAACAAAAGTGTTGTCAAACTGGCATCGCACATCCCTAATTTAGCCCTGGGGCAAAATTTTGAATTTCAGGCCCCAAATATCTGAAAGATGAAAAGATACAAAAAATATAACAACTTATTACTTAGAAAATGTAAAAAAGTCCTCCCATAAATGACGTCTGTTCTACCTGTCGTCCTACTTTTTAAAAAATATTTGTATTCATTTTAAAAAAATAAACACTACCATATACATATAATTTTGACTTGCATTTCATATGGTTAAACATGACTGAATATCACCCCACCTTTCCTCCCAAATCATTTTGCAGAGATTAACACTTTATCATATAAATACTTAGTACAGGATTTGCTAATTCCTTCTCTGGTATAGCCTGAATCTCTCATTCATAACACTTTTTTAGTCACAAAATTCTATTTAAATTATCACCCTGCTCATTACCATTCAGAACTTATTTTGTAATACTGCTTTATACAAATGTCCCCATATTTGGTCACATTTCTTCAGATTATCATTACATTTATAGGGAAATGTTGCATATCTCATTGTTTCTAACATTACATTTTCCAGACAGCCATTTCAGGAATCTGTGTACTTTTCCAAAATCTTCTAATGCATCATTTTGCATTCATGCATGCTATATATATATATAAATATATATATATATATATATATATATATATATGGCAAAAACTCCATTTAATGCATTAAGTTAGGGTTGTTCCACAGCAACAAAAAGTGAAATTCAGTGTTAGGGTTGAAACCCTCCTTGGACTCCACCCCACCCCAACCGGCATCGGGGTGTGCGTGGGGTTGGTGGCTAACTCTCACCCCATCAGATGTGTGAAGAAGCAGAGGTATAGGAGAATGGGGTAAGAGTAAGGACCGACAACCCCAACGTGCACCCCGATGCCAATTGGGGGTGTGGGGCAGGGGGTTCAAGGGGGGCTTTCAACCCTAAAACTGAATTTTCTCACTTTTTTTGCTGTGGAACAACCCTAACTAATGCATTAAATGGAGTCTTTTGCCTCTAATTTCCCTTCTTTTTGAGAAGTATAATGATGTCTTGTCACATAGTAACACGGTGCCCACAAACACAAATGGTAATGCGCATGGTGAGGCAAAGCAAAGCAGAAAGATAAAAAGTACTGTAGACAGAAATGGTTAAAATAACGCAAACACAAGTGCAAATGGAAATGCGAAGGGTAATGCACGTGGTGCCATAGACAGGAACAGTAAGTGAAACGGTTACAGAACCACAAGCATAAGCTGTAAGGGTAACAGTAATGTAAGCGCACAAGGTAGTTTTCCCCAAAAGCTGCATAGAGAAAGACAGTGAGTACAAAGAATGTATGCATAATGATGGGTCTCGGAGCAGAAAATGAGGATTTGGAATAGTAAATTGCTTATATCTCAGAAACCGTACGATGTAGAAAAACATTTAAAAGTCATATGATTTATGACTTTCCTGGCTAGATTTGTACTTAGCCCCAGTGAGGGGCCTAAGTATGTTTCTGATGAAAAGTCTGTATCTCACACTGTTTCCAAGATACGGGCCCTGAAAGGCGTGACGAACACCGTAATGTTATCCTATGGGAAAAAAAGAGAAGTTCAGAGTGCCATAACTTTTGGCCCCTGTAATATTTTTTCACCAAACCAGTAAAAGGCACATCTGTGGGATGTTGGCTTTCTTCTCTTCAAATTTCAACCCAAAAGACCAAACCATTATTTTGCAGCAGGGCGGCAAAGGATTCCTGTAGTGCGGCGGAGGCTGTAATGTTATCCTATGGGAAAAAGCATCAACTTTGGAGTGCCGTAACTTTGCCGACTTGTAATATTTTTTCACAGAAATACTGAACAGCACATCTGGGTGATGTTGGATGCAATCCCTCCAAATTTCAGCTCAAAAGACCAAACCATTCTTTTGCAGCAGGGTGCCAAAGAATTGCTGTTATTTTCACACAGCCTGGAAAAGTACTGTTGAACTTTGTGAAAGCTTTCGCAAATTCATTTGACATTGTCACAAGTGTGAAAGTACTTTGCCAAAGTACTTTTTCCAGAAATCTGAAAAACATATTTCTGGGGTGTTTTACCCCAAAATAAAGACATGCCTAGCATCCTCAGGGTCTGACTAGGTGAATACAAAAAGAATTAGGTTGTTAGAGGGTCCCAAATTTAAATGCCAAGCATTTTTCTGATGACCAATTGAAAACAAAATGGTGGATTTGTGACAGGAAAATGGCCATTTGTGAAAGTAAAAACTGCATTTGCAACACTGTCAAACTTTTTGTTAACTTTTCCCATTGACTTATGATGGAAACTTGTTTTTTGAATAACTTCTGAACAGTTTAATATGTTTTCGGACCGGTCGCACAAACCGTGCGACCTCTAGAGACGACCAAAGAATTCCAAAAAAGTGTAAACGTGGATGCAGATCATTCTTAATAACTCCGTAGCCATATATCCGAACAGTACGAATGTTGGCAGATGCCAGGATCTATGGTTCTTGATCGTGTATTCCAAATTTCAGGCAAATCTGTTGAACGGTTGCAAAGTTATTAAGGTACACAATTTTAGGTTTAACATGTAAATGGCTCCTCAAGACTAACTATGGTAGCACTACTGTGTACCATAATATATATATATATATATATATATATATATATATATATATATATATATATATATATATATATATAAATAAATATATATATAGATATATAGATATATAGATATATAGATATAGATATAGATATATGCAAACATGCCTAATCCTTCTGTGGGTAGTTCTTGTAATGAGGATGTATTCAATATGCAAAATTCTGGTTCAAATATCAATTTAGTTCCCAAAATATTATTAATTGTTATCAATACTTGTTCCCTGAAAGTCCTTATTTTGGGACAAACTACTAGGACATGTATTGAGTCAGCAATTCCTCCACATTCTCTATTACAATAAATAGAAATTAAAGTATTACATTTGTTCAAAAATGTATGGTGACTTATAGATTCTGTGAAGTATAAAGAACTGAAACTGATTCAAATGGTTATTTATTACACTATTCCATTTTTTACAAATAGAATTCCACTTAGATTCTGAAATGGCTATCTGTAAATCTTTCTCCCATTTCTTTCTAAGGTCTAATGTCACATTTTCTCTAGGTTTTCTCTAGGTTCCAAAATTGCTTTGTAAATGTTAGACATCAGTTTAATTCTTCCTCTGTGTGTAGTGCCAAACAGTATATTGGTCTCAAAGCCAGACTTATTTTTCTCTATTAGTTTTTGAATTACTGATTGAATTTGTAAATAAGTAAAGAAGACATTCATAGGCACTTCATATTGTATCCATACCTGCTGAAATTACTTCATAATTTGATTTTCAAAAACTTCAGTTATGCTATAAATACCGAACTAATAACATCTATATATGTATGCTGATTTGAACAATGGATGAAAATTATTTTTCCTGAAGACTGCACACGTATTTTATTTTACATTTCTAAATGTTGTAGAATCGTTTTCCAGTTTTTAAGAGTGCCTCTTAAAAATTTATTCTCTATATTTCCCAATATTTTACTATTTAAATTCCTAAAACAAGTTATAATTTATCTGATGTGGAAAATCATTGGCTGATTCAAATTATGTCCATGGTGGAGGTGTTACACTAAAAAATTCTTTAAGGGGCTTTAACATAGCTTCCCAATAATAATATTTTAAATTTGGAAGTTTTAAACCCAAATATTCATATCTCAAATAACTTTTTTTATCTAAGTTTTTGTTTTTTTCCATACAAATTTATTTACTACTTTGTCAAGTTTATTCCAAATAGCCTTAAGTATGCTAATAAGAAGTACCTGCAATATGTATGAGAGGTTTGTCAATACATTGATTTTAATAACCTGAATTCGTCCTAGTAAAGACAGGTAGGCCTTTCCATTTTCCAATTCTTTTTCTATTTCATTTACCAGTGGGTTCAGATTCAGATTTATTAGCTGCTTTATATCACTTGTCAATTTAACTCACAACTATACAATACTTTGACTGTATTCTAACTGGAAAGTTAACTCTGTTTATTTTAGTTTTTTTTTTTGAAATTCAACATCTTTATTGATTTTATAGTTATGCACAAAACTACAGAACAATAAGAAAATATGACAAAACACAAATGATAACCAATGAATGAAAAAAATGATATGACACCAGACTGCCTCTGGATCAAATATAACTGTAATAACAATACCAATACCCCTATGAAACCCCTCCCCTCCACCCACCACAACCAGTCTCACCACCTGACCCACCCCCCTCCCCTGGAGTGTGCCATTATAGCCTCAATGTGACAGGAGAGTAATCTAAGATTATAACCCAAACAGTTGCAGAGTACCAAAAGGTAAGTGGAAATGAAAACAATCAGAGGCATGCATTACATAGCTCTTACTTCAAATATAAAGCATATAATTTGCCCCATTTTTGATTGAATAAGTCCATATGATTCCAGGTGCTAGCTATCAACCTCTTGGTGTTGAAACAGAGTGAGATTTCCTTCAACCATTCAACGTATGATATAACCAATTGGTCCATCCAGTGCTTGAGAACCAATCTTTTGACAACAATAGAAATTAAAGCCATGTGGAATCTATGTTCCTGGACTCTAATATTGGAGAACACCCCCCAGAATGCAAATCTCAATGTTAAACAATTCATCCAATCCCAGTAAAGGATCTAGGTTGGATTGAATTGCATCCCACAATGGTGCCACTTTGTCACTGTGCCAGAATATATGTATCAGGTTCCCTTCAGATTTACCACACCTAGTGCAGACAGCCGCAGGAAGCCTACCCAGTTTGGCCAGCTTAACTGGCGTATAGTACAGGTTGTTTAATATATGATACTGAATAAGTCTGTGCCTGTCTTGCGTAAGGTATCTGTGCATGTCCTTCCAGATCCGACTACATACCAGAGTAGTGTCCAGTAGAAGAGAGACCCATATTTTAGATCCTGGAAGGGCATTGGGGAATTTAATACCCAGGAGAAAATAATAAATCAATGAAATTCCATGAGGCTTATTTGCATAATCTTGTATCTGGTCTAGCAAGGGCCTAACCTGAGACAGCTTAGGTGTAGTACCAAAGATGGAAACCATAAGATGCTTCAGTTGGAAAACCCTAAAAACGTGTTTCTGAGGAATCTTAAATTTAGCTATTATTTCGGGGGAAGAAAGGAGAGCAACCGGAGAGAACAGGTTTTCCACTAGGACACCTTGTAACTGGGGAAGCCAATCCGTGGAAAGCAGTGATCCCCCTATTTTGATATTGGGATTTAGAATAAGGGATTGCACAGTGTCTCTTTTGGGTGAAATGTTGAAAAAATTCCAACATTGGGTTAAAACTTTTATTGAGACACCAACCACCGAGTTTTGTATTAGGGCTGGTAATGCAGACTTAGTGGAAAAGAAGATCCTGGACCTACTGAGATTATGCAAGTCCAGAAGCCATCTTTCAAGCTGTAGCCAACTAGGAAGATGCTCATTAGCTGTGGCTGAGAACCATTTCCCCAGTTTAGACAAGTGACTCGCCCAGTAGTAAAAAGTAAAGTTGGGGAGACGGAGTCCGCCCAAATCTTTGGGAAGACTAAGTTTCAGAAAAGAACGTCTAGGAAGTCTGCCCTGCCAAATGAATTTGGAAAGGGCGGAGTGAAGCTGCCGGAAATAGGACACTGGGAGCCAAAGATTCAGTAAGTTTAGAGGATAAAAGAGGCGGGGTAAAACATTCATTTTAATAATACTAATACGACCCCATAATGATAAGGGAAGCTTTACCCATCTTTGGAGATCCTGCTGAATATTTGTCACTAAATCGTCCAGATTGAGTTTCTTGAAGGCCTCCGGGTCTTTAGTGAGATGTATCCCTAAATATTTTATTGAGTGAGGGGACCATTTCATACCGAAATGAGTGAAATTAGCTTTGGTGAGTAAGGGCATTTAGAGGAAATATTACTGTTTTTGATGAGTTTAATTTATAATTCGAAACAAGTCCAAACTGCTTAATTATTTGGAGGGCATGAGTTAATGAGACATCCGGATAGGCCAAATGGAGTAGAATGTCATCTGCATACACTGAAAGGGTCAAAGCCTGTTGATACACTGAGCAACCTATAATCTGGGACGAACGCTTAATGCTAAGTAAAAGGGGTTCCAGGTATAAGTTAAATAGAAAGGGAGACAAGGGACAACCCTGCCTGGTGCCAGTAAACAGAGGAAAATGAGAAGAGAAAGCCCCGTTACAATAGATTTTAGTGGTGGGAGCTTTATATACCATCTGTATCCATTGAATAAAAGCTGCCGGGAAACCCATTTTCTTAAGTGTAGCCCAGAGAAAATCCCAGTTTACTCTGTCAAATGTCTTTTCTACGTCTAATGAGATTCAAGCCATGGGGATCTGAGAGGTCTGAGCAGCATGAAACACATGTGAGAAGGTTTGCAGATGATCGGCTGAAGATCGGCCTTTGCAGAAACCCTACCTGTTCAGGGCTCAGCAGATGGGACCAGATCCTTTTAATCCTAAGAGATAAGATTTTTGTTAATATTTTAATATAATAGTTTAATAGCGAAATTGGCCAGCAGCTAGCTGGCTCCCTATGCGGTTTATCTGGTTTCAGAATTAGGACTATCGTATCTTCCAACAGGATGGGGTCCTGAGTGTCAGAGGTAAACATATAATTATATAACTTTAAGAGAAGGGGGGTTAGTTCTTTACAAAATATTTTGTAAAAGTTGGAGGGAAACCATCAGGGCCTGGTGACTTGACCAGTGCAAACCCATTAATTGCATCCTCTACCTCCTCCAAGGTAATTGGGGAAGACAGAACTAAACAATGATGGGCCTGCAGGGATGGGAGATTAAGGCCTTCCAGATATTGTCTCTATACCTGAAAAGGGAGCTTGAGAGGAACATTTGCTGTATAATGCCCTATAAAAAGATTCAAAGGCCTGGGAAATGTCTTGAGGGGAAGTTTTAATGGCGCCACCTAGGGCTTGCAATGAGGGAATTAGCCTTGAGTTTTCCAATTCTCTTAGGCAGAGGGCCAACATTCTACCTGGTTTCTTACCTTGGTCAAAATATCGAGCCTTAGTTTTTAGGATGGCATATTCCGCCTTTTCTTTTAACAGATCAGCATATTCATTCCTAAGCTTTAGTAAGGTTTCCAAGGAATTTGGAGAGGAGGATGTGGATAGAGTATTTTCAACAACCCTGATTTGATTTGACAAGGAAATTACTCTTGCTTCTCTTTGCTTTTTCCTTTTGGAAGCTAATTTAATGAATTTCCCCCTAATATAGCACTTAAGAGAACACCATATTATATCCTCTCTCATTGTGGAACCTTTATTGAAGTCTATAAAAGAGGAGATTAAAGTCCTGATATGGGAAATTGTTTGCTCCTCCTTTAGAAGTTGTGTATTTAGTTTCCAGGCAGTGTCCCTTTGAAGGTTCGGATCAGGGGAAGTCCAAAGCCATACAACTGAATGGTCAGATATAACAATTGGTTCGATTCCTGACTGGTGTAGGCCAGGTAAAAGGGAGGTACTGATTAAAATATAATCTAATCTGAACCACGACTGGTGTACCTGGGAGTAGAAAGAAAAAAGCTGACTGGAAGGGTTAAGCAGGCGCCATGGATCACATAGCCCCAATAGCTCCATAAAATCCCTTAGGACTGATTGGTGGGGGGGGGGGATAGGGGTTTTAACAGCCAATAAGTACTGTCAAGGTCTTGTGACAGTGGAATATTCCAGTCACCACCCAGAATTAACATGGAGGGTAGAAATCCACTCAGCTTATCAGCCAAGCCCATAAGGAAATCCGCATCTCCCCCAGCTGGGCCGTAAATTGTACCCAGCACAACAGTAGTATTGTTGAGTGAACCTTTGACTATTATGAATCTCCCTTCTGGGTCAGACTGACACTCTTCTGCCACAAACGATATGTGCCTCTTGATGAAAATTGCCACCCCCTTACTCGATGATGACCCACAGGCAGTAAATATTTGGGAATGTCCCTGTTGGCATAACCCATTTGTTTCAGTGACCAGGAGGTGGGTTTCCTGCATCAGAAGAATGTCGATATTTAAAAGTGCACAGTTTTTGAGAACCTGGTATCTTTTTGTCATGTCTCTGACGCCTCTGATATTCCATGTGGCAATTTTAATTGGTGCCAAAGCCATTGTCTATCTTATTACAAGGAAAACATAGATGCACTACTAACTGAAAGGAAAACCCCAAAAAGGCACACTCCAGTCCCACCCGCTTCCCCCATCAACCCTATAAAAGGAACACCAATAGAATGAGCCTGTCCTTCCCAATAAGCATCATTAAGTATATGGATTGCTGAAAATCTAAATAACTGTAACCATGTTACTTTAGCATCGGACAATGTAATCAGAGGGAAAGACATCTGATCAAAAGAACCCCCCTTCCCCCACGAACCCCTCCAACTATATACAAAAGGTCCTCCGATGGTTGTAAGAGCAGTTCTAGGCTCCTTTATAGCTGGTTCCGAAGACCAAACCCAGTAGGCAGCATTCCGATGAGAGGCTAAATCTGAGCTTAAATGCCAGTACTGAGATGGTGTACTATGATATGATTCTGGAAGGAGTATCAAAGAAGTACGGAGATCACCATAGTCACCATGCCTCCCAAGAAATGTGCCTTTCACCCCCTTCCCTGGAGCACTATGCAGCTCTCCCTGAGCTTGCTCCATCCCGAAGCCCACCTCCCACCATTCCTCCTGAGAAACAACAAGTGTAAGACCTACCTTAGTATAACTAGAGTCAAAAATGGAAAAGAATGATGGGGATATTACAGATTAGGAGTGCTCATAATTCCCCAATCATTAAAAAGAAAAATTAACCATGTCGTAGGATTAAGCAGTCCAACCTACTTTAAATAAAGCTGTTACTCCAGGGAACGTCATTTAGGGCCAGCTTGCAATATTAGGCCAGTTATCAAGAGGGTAGAAGCCCCAAAAACCTCCCTGTAACTTGCGGCATATCCTTTATTCTCAGGGCAATTCCAACCCCGAGAAAGTGAGGAAATGAGAGGGGGACCTGAAAGCTGATGGGACCAGAACGTCCGTCCCTGGCAGCGGAGTGTGGAAACGCCCGCTGAACAAAGGTCCCTACCCTCTCCCCTGCTGGAGTGCACTGACACTCCCCTGAGACAGTATTAGACCTACAAGTCTCACACCAGCCTACCTGGCCTTTATGACTCACCCATGGGAAACCAGAAGGGCAAGGAAGAGAAAACTGACCAAACAGGTAAATATTTAACCCACACAATTATAAGGATCAATAACTCTTGGGTAATTGCAATGAAAGTTCATCCAGACTTGAACAGGTTGGGTAACTTGGTGGCGAGATCCGTGACTGCCTGCTCCGGGGATTCATAGGAGTGCCATATCCCGTCGATTGTCACCTGTAACTTGGCAGGGTAGATCATCTTGTAGCGTTTGCCTGCAGCTATCAGCTTGCTAACCGTAGGGTGAAAAGCAGATCACTTCTGACGTGTTTCAAAAGGAAGATCTTGGGTTATTCTTAATTTGGAACTACCCCACAAGATAGCCTGAAGCTCTTTTGATTTGGTTAACACATGCTGCTTTTCCAAGAAGCTTAAAAACTTCACTATTATAGGCCTTGGTGGTGCTCCAGGTGAAGGTTTCGGCCTGAGAGAACGATGGGCCCGCTCTATGTGGTACTGTGGATTGTGGGGGGATGGGCCAACGACCTTATTGAAGAATTTCTGGAGGAAGGCAATTGTGTCAGCTCCTTCCTCAGCTTCAGGTAGGCCCAGGATCAGCAGATTGTTCCTCCTGCTTCTCCCCTCCAAATCCTCTGCTTTTAACTGGAGCTTGCTGATTTGTTGCCTAAGGGGGACAATTTCTGGCTCCATCTTCTCCTTCCACTTCTCCAGAGAAGAGGTTCTTGCCTCCGAGTCCCCCATTCTTGTCGACAGAGTGCTGAGGTGTCCTCGCAAAGATTTTATCTCAGTCGAGATGTCTTCCAATGTTTCTTTGAACGGCTGCAGCTCTTGGAGGAAACGCTCTTCAGTTAGGGGGGACTGCTGAGACACTGGATGAGCTTGATTTAGGAGTATTCCCAGAGCCTTGATGTTTTGACTTCTTGGTAGTTTTCTCTGGGGTAGGCGGTGGAGTGTGCCTAATTCCGGCCTGCTTCATCTCAGCTTCCATTGCGGCTTCCAAGCCGATTGCGATGCTAAATTCAGACAAAATGACGATCGCTGAAGTCAGTGATGTTAAAATAGCGTGAGGTTGGGATCCAATACACGTTCTTTGATGATAGTAGGGCAGAAAAGTGATTTAATAGAGGGTGATAGGCGGGAGCTTACTAGTAGTGCTGCTTCTAGGTGCTCTGCATCACGTGACTGAGCCTATTTTAGTTTTTGATGGATTTATTAATAATGCTTCAGATTTTTTGCACTTTACAGTGTATCCTGATTATAAACCATATTCTTGAATAATCTGTAAGATTTTAGCATTTTCTGTTTCTGGATTTTTTAAGTATATTATAATATTGTTTGCAAATAATGACAGCTTTGAAACGTTTTGACCACTAACTCTGAATCTACTGATATCCTTTTCTTCCCTAGTTGCATTGGCCAGAGGTTCAATAATTAACACAAACAAAAGGGGTGATGGGGAACCCCTGTCAAGTTTCCCTTTCTAACATAAAAATTGGAGAAATAGTATTATTGGTTAATATCCTAGCTTTAGGTGTATTAAGGATTCCCTTTATCCAAGACATAAACTTTTGCCCTATATTTGCCGCTTTTAATGTCTCCATTAGATAAGGTCATTCTATCTTATCAAAGGCCTTTTTGAAGCCCAGGTATGCCACAATGCCCTCTTTATTTTTATTTTTGTATACAATGGCCCAGATATTCATGCCTACTCACACAATTCCTCAGCGCACTGCTGCCATATGCTGCAGAGTACATCCGTTTCCCCAGCACACAGGTGGAGTGCACAGCACACATACAAGAGTTCCACAGGGTAACACGGTTGCCTGGAGTTCTTGGGGCCATTGACTGCACCCATGTGGCCATCTGCATGCTACCTGACCCAGACAGTGTGTCCTATATCAACCAGAAGGGGTATGCCAGCATCAACTGCCAGGTGGTGTGTGACGCCAGGGGGAACATAACCAATGTCTCTGCCATGCACCCTGGGGGAGCACATGATGCCTTCATCTGACACCAGTCAATACTGTGCCACAGGTTTCAGAGTGGGGACATCCCCACTGGCCACCTAGTAAGTGAGTATGCATATCACACAGGATGGCATGAGCAGATGTGGGGGGGTGCATAGTCAAAGTGCCATGGGTACCGGCCTTGTCAGTCCATGGCAAAGCAACACAGACCACCATACTAATGTCTACCCTCTACACACAGGTGACAGTGGCTACCCACTCTGTCCCTGGCAGCTCACACCATACCGGTGCCCCACGACCCCATCGCAGCTACGGTACAATGAGACACACACCACAACACGGAATGCCATTGAGCGGGTGTTCAGGATGCTGAAAGCACATTTCTGGTGCCTGGACAAGTCTGGCAGAGCCCTACAGTACAGCCTCTCGAAGGCCTGCAGGCTATTCCTGGTCTGCTGCATCCTGCACAACATGACCAACGACTGTGGGATAGCCATAGAGGTCGAAGAGGGGGCCAGTGGTGGGGATGATGAGGACACTGGTCCAGATGGTGATGGGCAGCCACCCCCTGGGCGAAGGAACCCCCACCTGATCTGGATGTCACAGCTGCACCTGGACACCATCACAGAAGAGCATTTTGGTCAACACAGGTAGGTCATGGGGCCATGTGCAACCACCAATGGCAAGGGCATAGCCCACAGACAGGCAGGGATGAACCCCAGGGGCGGATGGCAATAAGAGAATGGGTCTGAGTGTGGCACCGCACACAGTGTCAGGGATGGGCAGGGCTAAACACAACACATGCACACACACACACACACACACACACACACACACACACACACACACACACCACAAGACATGCACAAAGGGTAGATGGCACAATAACCCCAAATGCCACCCCTACCCCCACACAGGTCCACACACGACCATGCCCAGTGGCCGTCATTGTGCGTGCCTCAGATGCTGGGCAGCATTGCACACTGGCAAACAGTGTAATGCAGGCATCATCATCATGCACACACCACAGTGGCCTGCAGCTGGGAGAGTGTGCACAGGGACCATGTGTGTGTAGGGCCTGGTACCCCACCCGGGCATCACACAATGCACACCACGCTGCACATAGGGCAGCAGCAAATAGTGGCCATGGTGGGAGACAAGTCAGTCACACAGCACAGTGCCACAGCTGCCACAGATGCGTGGGCAGCCCTGCCAAGTCCTGCCAGCCATGCCAGGCTGACCATTGGTCTCATGGGGTGGCACCGACGGTTCCCCAGGGGTGACGCTGCATGAACACAACAGTGTTCATGCAGGGGTCTGCAGCTCACTGAATATGCCCACACCAGGCGTGCTCAGTATGCCCACAGCCGAACTTGGTGTTGATATTGCAGGTGTCGCACAGTGCCAGGAACGAGGGGTGGACATGACACTGTGCAGTGTCTGCGGTGCATGGGCACTGAACTGGGTGCCCAATGTGGCCATGACAGCTGTGAATGCATGTGTCTGCCTGTCAATGGCAGCAGTCACATCTTCCCGTTGCCAGGCCATCTCTGCCAGGAGCAGACCGTGGTCTCTGCTGCGCCACTCCTCTGCCTGGCGCAGAACTGCACTGAGTGCATCCACCACAGTCACAAGCCACAACTGCTGATCCACTGAAGCCTGGAGTAGACAGCTGTGCTCGTCAAAGAGGTCATCCGCTGCTCTGGCATGCTGTCCCTCGTGGTGTTCCTGGCCCTGCTGGGCAGCACCCCTTGATGATGGGCGCTGCACACCAGAGCCATGCCGGGGCATGTCCACACATGGTGCACTGCCACCACCACCCGACACTGTCCCCCCATCACCACTGGCTGACTGCTGGCACTGCCCTCCAGCTGCTGTACACCAGGACTCACCGGCGCTGCTGCAGTGGCTGCAACAGCCCCACTGGCCTGGATGCATGTCAGTGCTGCCCCACTGGAGCATACAGGCGCAGGTTGGGACTGTGTTGTCATGCAGGCCTCCACGGCGGCACCACCCACGGCTACACCCATGCCATTTCCTGCTGTGGGACCATCCTGTGTCCCACACGTATCACTGTCCGGAACATGTGATCTATCATCATCGGTGCTGGATCTGGCACCAATCCATGTCCCAGCATAATGGTGCTGTCACGCTGGGACACAGGCAGGACCTCGTCCCCACCCACACCACCATCTTCAGTCCAGACAGACAGGCAGATAAGCACTGGTTCGGTCCCTGGGACACCAGTGGAGGTGGATGGGCATTCCTCCATGTCCAAGGCATCACCCTCGGTGGACACACACACCACCACTGACCCATGTAGACACTCAGGAGCTGTAAGGGAACACAGTAGCATTATTGTATCCGCCCTGCCCTGTGACATTCCCCTGACCACCCACATAGTGACAGCACAGGACCTACCATGCAGTGATGGGCTGCCACCCGTTTGGAAGCCCCACCAGGAATGCCCTCTATGGCACAATGCCACATCCTGCCAGCCACCCACTCCTCCTGTGGCATCATGCGTGGCACATCCAGCTGTCCCCCACCGGTGGCAACATGTGCTGCCCTGATGGCAGCCACCTTATCCTTTATCCTACTCCTGTCTGCGCCAACCTTCTTTTTACACTCCTGCATGGACTGTTGGTGGCTGCCATGCTGGTTCATGGCACGTGCCACCTTGCCCCACACTGCAGCATGGGCCTGTGGCATTCCCCACTGTCCACTGAGCAGCGGTTCCCTGTTGAGATATGCCTCAAACAGGGCATCTGATTCAGCCCGGGTAAAGTTGGGCCTCCTCCTTCTCCCCCATCCCTGTTCCTCCTCATCCTCTTGTTCGGTCATAATCGAGCCTGTGGGAATGATAGGTGTTACCTTTGAATGTGCAGTCTCATTCAGCCCTCACAAACCACAGTCCACACATCCCAACAGCATGCAACTGACCACAATAGACTGCAATGCCAAACTATGTCATCTGCAGCCCCATGTTGTGTTTATAAAGTGCAACACATGCAAATGAGGTGAGATGCAACTTTAAGTGTATGCTTATGGAGTGATTGCGCCATGGAATTGCTGATGAGCTGATTTGCATATGCTGGCTGAATATCATGCTGTTGCACCTTGAGCAATGTTGTTGAGCGTGCTCAGGCTATGGCGCAGCTCTGTGACGTGTGCAGTAGGCACCGCACGGCACATGCCCGGGGTGCTGATGGCGACACGTGCCACGCTGATGACATGCTGTGTGCTGGAGGCAGTGCAGGGCATGGCCACCACTGTGCCAGTGGTCCTAGTGCACTGTTCACCCTTGTGGCGCTCGTGCCCTGGTGCTACTACAGGGTGTCACACACTGGCACCCTACTGCGCTACACGCAGGGAGTCCCAATAGCACTGTGGCGCTCTGTGCGTGGACAGACCCTTGACCCTGCGGTTGACCTTTGCCCCCTAGGCACCATGCATCTGCATGAGTGCACCCCTATTGCGTGGTTCTGTGACAATGCAATGGGGAATGGCAGCACTGTATCGTGCAGCCTCCACACATGGGGATTGTGTGCTACAGAGTGCCATTTTGTTATCGGTACTACAGGATGTCACACAGGTGAGCACAGCAGTGGAGCGCAATAGAGCTGGCAAACCTTGTGTCCATTGTTGAGCCCCATGCTGGTGCCCTGTTAGGCTAGGACCCACTTGACAGGCCACGCAGTGCCATGTGGGAGGAGGTTGCAGAGGGCATGGAGGAAGCCACTTGTATCGCCAGGTCCTGTGAGCATTGTCACCACCAGTATGGAGACCTCTGGCAGAGGGAGCCGGACAGACTGGGGCATCTGCAGGCACGTGCCTGGCGAGGCACCCTGCCATGGCCAGGTAGGTGCTCCATCCATACACTGGCAGCGTCCGTCTGCCCGGGTATCGTGGTGGGCATGTGTCCACCCCACAGGGAGGTGGGGCCATCTAGTGGGGGCGATGGTGGTGGTGGTGGTGGTGGTGGGGTTGCGGCATGGCTGGGCTGTGAGTGAACGCACACACCGCGGGGCTTTGCTACTGGTTTGTACTGATGTTCCCCTCTCCATGTTTGCACCCTAGGCCTGGAGGAGTGCCATAAGGTGAGGCAAGCCCGAGAAGAGCAGGACAGGGATGGTGCACCACAGCTGCAGCAGGGTCATGGAGGAGGGGCCATGGGCCAGCAGTGCCTAGCCAGCCTGGATGCAGGTCACTGCCTTTTCCCCCCTCACATCTGTGCATGCTGTGTTGCAGAGTTGGCGGTGGGGCATGGCCACCAGCACTTGGCCCCACAGCCATGCATGCCACACGGTGCACTCAGCACTGTCCTGTGGCACTGCATGTGTGGGTGGGTGTCGCTGGTGGTCTGTGCATGCTATGGCACATGGCTGTGCCACTGTCTTCGCACCGCATAGCCATGTCACTGTACAGCCACAGTGGTGCTGTGCGGGACATGGGCGGTGGGTGTGTGCAGTGGTCCGCATGGCTGTGGGTGCCTGGGTAGGTGGGTCTATGTGGATGCAGTCACTGTGGGTGGTCGCATGCCATCACAGGGGTGTGGCCCATGGCTGTATGCCATGCAAAATGGGTGGACTGCAGGGGTCTGGCCAGTCACGCATATTGACTCTGCTCCCTTGTCCTAGGTGGACAATGCTGGACAGTGCTGGAGAGAGGGGTACAGGAGCTGCTGCAGCTTGCCAGAACCACCCTCAAGATCCTGAAAAGGATGGAGCGGGACAGGGTACTGCGCCACAGAAGAAGGCGAAGGCACAGAAGTGGGGAGAGGGGCAGGTGATAGGCCCTCTATGCTCCCTTATAGAATTCCTCCCTGGACTCACCCTCACACCCCTTCATCCCTCTCCCATTTGTTCACCCCTGCCCCATGCCCACCCCCACCTGGTTTGTGGCCCTTTCCCCCACCCCACTGTATATAGTTGTACATATGTTTTGCTGTTCACATTCGCTTAATATATACATTTTGTTATGACAGCTGTGGTGGTCTCTGATTTGCAGTGGGCTAATGGTGCTTGGCTGCAGTGATGTGCATGGCATCAGGGGTGGTGCAGGCCTGAGCGTGTGTGTGTGTGTCTGGCAGGGACCCACCCCTGGTGTGGGTGGGGGACTTAGTCACTGTCTGTGGTATGTGTGTTGTTCCCTGTGCACTGGACGCCTATGTGCAGTGGTCCCCAGTGCATGCACTGTGTCTATGGTGCCCCTGTCAGTATGTTCATGGCCCCTGCAGCTGACACCCTTGCATGTCTGTGCTATGCACAGTCTTCTGGCATGTCAGTGGTGGCTGTCCATGCTGGCCACCCCATGGACCCGGCACAATGGCGGATTGCCTCCGGTCACCAGTATGGTGCACGTCTGCCTCGGGTGGCACTGTGGCCTCTGCTGTTGTTGTCATCCCCCATCCATGCTGTCCCTGGTGTCTGTTTCAGGGTCTATGCTCTGATGTCTGTCACTTGTGCTCCAGCCGCATGCTGGTGGTGGACAGCTTCATGGTGCATGTGCAGGGCAGCTGGTACACCTGTGCCATGGTGGGGTGCTGTTGCCCCGCTATTGTTTCCCTGTGTTGGGATGCCCTTGGGTCAGGGTGGGTGTTTATCCATGCCCTGTGTTGCATCCTGTGTGGGTCATGCCTCCATGCACCACTGTGGGCATCTGTGTTGGCTGTTGGGGCCAGTGCTGGGACAGGGTGTGTGCTTGGGTGGATGTGTGGGGTGCTGACTGCTGGTGGTGGGGTCCAGGGCAGGCCCTGTCACATGCGGGGTACCTCGGGTGCCGACGCAGGGTCGACCTCCTAGCGGTGCCTTGGGGGGGGCCATGCAGGGTGGCACTGTGTCTGCAGTTGTTGCATCAGTGGCTGCTGCCACCCACTGTGGGGTGCTCATGGTTGGGCTGCCATGCAGGGCTCCATGGTGCACAGGGTTGCATTGTCACAGCGGGGGTGGTGGCATGCATACAGATCCATTCACTGTTGGGCGCTGTTCCTGGTGGAGTGTCTGGGGATTGCTGTGCAGGGTGTGCTCTGCATTGGTGGGATGGTGTGGCACAGGGTGGTTGGACCTCTTTGTGTTACTGTCACTGCTTGCCAGGGAGTGTCCTGGGGCACCATGCCCCAACTGTGGATTCGGTGCTGGTGTTCATGGGCTGGTGGTTCATTCAGCTCACCACAGGTTGTGAAGTTCATGGGGTGCAGGGGGTGCTGTCTGGTCTGCTGCGTGCTCCTCTGCCCATGTATTCCATGGGGGGTGCACCCCTGCATCCTGTCCCTGCGCATCCCTGGTTGAGCTAATGCATTGCTACCCTGCTCCACTGCACATCCCTGGTTGTGCTACTGTGCATCAGCCCTGCGCCACTGTGCATCCCTGGTTGCACCATGGTGCAGTTGGCGTGATATTCAGTTGTGTTGCGCAAGCACACCTTGGCCTGTGCTGTGTTTGAATATGACGCGTGTTGGGCATGGACGCACTGCACTTGTGCCTGCTCCTGCTATTGCGCTACTTTGTGGTGCAGTTTGAATATCTGGGCCAATATATTCAAGGCATTTCTTATGTTATTTTATCTTCTCCTTCCTTTGATGAAACCCATCTGGTCATCCCCAATTATATTTGGCAACACCTTTTCTAATCTCATAGCTAACATTTGTAAAAATGCTATAATCTGTGTTCAACAGAGATATTGGACAATATGAGGAACATAACTTTTTATGTTTTCCTTTCTTGGAGATGACCAGTATCAGTGCCTCATCCCTATCTTCATCCCTATTTCATTTTTTTTCATTTCATTTTTAATTTTTATACTTGTTGGCTAATAAGCATTATTGCCCATTTTCATCAGCAGCAACTTCTTACATAAATACCAGATAATACCAAAAAATTAAAGCAATAAAATAAAATCATACATGCCGAAATAAATAATCCTAGATTCATAAAAACACATGCAAACATTATGTTGGAAGAACCTTTTTTTTAAATGAACTTTAAACATAGACTGAGTAGGGCAGTTCACAAATTCACTAGATAAAACATTGTAAAACTAAAGAGCCCTATACTGCAAGGTTCTTTGGATGGAAGATTTGTTTTTTATAAAATGTCTTCTGTTTTGAGATCTTGTACTATACAAATCATGAGTCTTACTAATTAAGGCTGAGATAGATCCAGGTAATGAATTAAAATGATCTCCTGCAACGTAACACCCAAACATAGTCTTCATTTCTTTCCAAGGGTGAGGCAGCCAACAGCTGCGTACAAAATAAAGTGATGTAAAGATCTTGAAAGATTGGCTATGAATCTGCAAATATTATTGTACATGACTCAAACTTTGGACATTGTGCTTTCATTAGCCGCTGCATAAATTGGTAGCCTATAGTCTAATACCAAAAGTAAAAGGCTGTGGGCTAGCAGTTTGAGAGTCTGTGGTATGAGCAGCTTCCTTACCCTAAATAATAGACCCAAACTTTAATGAATTGCCCTAACAACATATTTAACATGAACCTTAAAGGACAATGTTTTGTCAAAAATTACACCCAAATACTTGAACCAATCAACTTGTTCAATGGGATCACCCATTCAAATCAACAACAGATAGCTCAGACTTTCTTTTCATCTTTGGGCTGGAAAATAACATTAGTTTCTTTCCCCTTTGAATTCAAGACAATCTTGTTTGACTGCATCCAAAAACTGAAAAAAATATATTATCATTTTGAACTCTATCAACAGGTATCCAAACATTTTGGTCAGAACTGAAAATGACTACATCATCTACATACAATAAAACTTCAGGGCCTCGATATTCAAACATGGGTGCAAACATGGTGCAAAGGTTTGCAACATACTTACACCTGCACCTGACCCAGAGGCTGCTATATTTAGTCAGATAGCTGACCAGTGCTGTCTGACAGACTATCAGTTTGTGTCGGCACAGCACTAAGTCAAAGAGTACTGCCCTGATATGGACCTGGGCAGTATCCAGCCCACAGGGAACAGCAGCACTGAATAGCACTGAGAGACATGTTGGCTATATTCAGCCACTCCATGCAAATCAGCCAACTGGGCATGCAAGGTGCTAAGGAGCAAGGTGCAAGTCATTATGGGCTCATTTGCATAGTGAGCTGTGGCCCTTTAACACCCATTCTGTGGGCACCTGACACATCACCCCTGGTGTCTAGAAGCATCCCCCTCCCCCAATCACACATCACATAGTACAACACATGTCCCAGGTGACTAGTGGCACCACAGCCCCTGATCACCATCCTGTAGTACAACACACCTAGTGGCACTCCCCACCCCCTGATCACCTGTCCTGTAGTACAACACATGTAGGAGAACCCACACCACCCATTAACCCATCCTGTAGTGCAACAGAGACAGTGGCATGCTCAGCCCCTATGCTCCCATTCTGTTTGACAACACATATTCCTGGTGTCTAGTGGCACCCCCAACCCCCAAGCTTCAGTCCTGTATTACAATACATATCCCTGGTGTCTAATGACATCCATCCCTGATCACCCATCCTGTATGACAACACATATCCCTGCTGTCCAGTGACACCTCCCACCCCAAGTCTTCTGGCTCATGTACCTTATAATATCCCTGGTGTCCTGTGGCATCCCATCCCCATCCCCCAAATGCCATTTGACAAATGGACTGGTGAACATTGGTGGTCAAGTGATTCCCCCATTCCACCCTGCCCCCGCCCAGAAAGCAACCCATCCAACCCCCCTTATTAGTCTTTCCAATGATGTGTGTTGAATCCTGATATGGTAACTGGCACAGCCCTCCACTCACCTCCTCAGCTGGCCACCATATGAGGTAACAGTGAGTGTATGTATAGTATACTGTATACAGAACACATGCTCACTTTCAGCTCATGTAGTGGCTGGCCTAGGAGGTGAGGATAGGGCTGTGCCAGTCACCATATCATGATTCATTGCACACCTGTGGAAGGACTATTAAGGGGGGTTGGATATGTGGTGCTCTGGGTGTGAGTGGGGTGGGTGGGAGGCTGCTGAACTGCCAATGTTCACAGGTCTAATTTTGAACCAGCATTCAGGGGGTACCACTGTATGCCAGGAATATTATAGGGTAGATGGGCTCAGAGACTGGGTGGTGGGGTGCCACTAGGTATCAGGGGTATATGTTGTCATATGGGCCAGAAACCTGGACGGTGAGGGGTGCCACTAGACACAAGGGATATATGTTGCCATATGGAACAGGTGATCAGGGATGGAGGGTGCTACTAGACACCAGGGACATGTATTGTCATATGGGATGGGAGCTTGAGTGGTGGGCAGTGGAGCTGCCACTATGTGGGTTGTACTACAGGATGGGTGATTGGAGTGGAGTATGTGTGTTCTGCTGCAGGATTTATTTATTTAAAATTGGTGACTGGGAAAGGCATACTGAGCCGAGGCTCGTTTCCAGGTGCGACCCGGGTACAAGGTGTACACTGAGAGCCAAACAGAGAAAATACAAGAAGTTCTTGTTACAGACGTATAGTACAACAGCAGTGTGCATGACAGCACAGTTAACTTCTAAGTAGACAAGGGATGCATCATCCAGGATTTTCATGTCTAGTGAATTGCATAATCAGCATAAGTCAGTATAAGTAATAGCATATGTCAGTAGTTTGTATATGCAGCTTTAAACTGGAAACATGGTAGCGTGGACTAGTACTGGGATAGGACAGTGAATTCTCAGAGAAAGAAAGGTGGGGCTGTCTGCAGCAGGAGATTACCATATAGGCCAGCCATAGAACGCTAGATCTGAGTCAGGGAGGGACCCTGACAGCAGCTGGGGCAGGAGGGGAGGGGAGGGAGGAGGGAAGGAGAAGCCTGAGTAGTAGCTTAACAACTGCGAGGGAGGGCGTCCTGATGGAGGTTGAGAGGGATTGCTTCTGAGGAGGGGGAGATGGTAGGGAAAGGTTGCCTGCACTGAGGCAGAGAGGGGGCATGTGAGTTGAAAGTCAGGATGGCTAATCAAGGGGTGAGGGGTGTGGCACTGGGTCAGAATAGAGCCAACAAGAATGCCATCGGCATCATGAGCGTGGCAAAAATGCAGTTGTATTTGTTTTTCGAGGGGGTCTGCCCCCCGCACACCCCGGACTAAAGGATTATCACTCTGAGGGGGGGATCGGATCAATGGGAAAGTTTAAATTTATGGGATCATGGAATACTGCTTCCATTGCCCCATGTAAAAAATTCTAAGTTCTGAGTCCACAAAATATTTGGAGACCAGGATTAGAACCCTGTTCTCCAATGCCACTGGCCAAGCTGCTTTATGCCCCAGCCCTCCACACCACAGAAGCAGCTCAGCCAGCCTCCTGGATCCTGGTGCCCTTGTGTGCCATAAGCTTCATGGTCAGCAACCAGGGGAGCACTTACTGAAAGTACTATAAATCCCCTCTCACTGTCCATGTTAGCACTGCAGGGACTAGTGCTATCTTGACTGGAGATGTTCTTGTAGCACTTATCTAACTGGGTACTGGGAGGGTGCCACTAGACACCAGGGTCTGCATCCTGCCTGATGTGATGGTAATCCAGGGTGGGTGGTTGCAGTACAGCTATCCTGCCATTGGTGGGGTGAAGGCACAGGCTTAGAGCCCTTTTAAGTTAAAGTTTTTGGAGGTGGTAAAGAGTGTCACTTTGGGTGCCATTTACCACCATTACAAATTTTTGAAATTGCCACAGGGCTTATATGCAAGATGGGATCTCCTCATTTGCATGGGAACAGCATTACATTAGCACCTGGGCAATAATGGGTTCAGTGCCACAGGGGTCTCTGAATATAGACCCTACCCAAAAACTGGACACAAACTCTGATAGCACAGGCACAAACCCATTAGGGCCAGCGCTAACTTTTGAATATCTGGCCATAGGTGATTTGCAGGATTGTGAAATAGAGTTAAAAAATAAAGAAAAAAGGAGAGTCCCAGAATTGAACTCTGGGGAACACTATACTTGATGAGAAGAGAATCTGAAAGATAAAACAGTATGGATATTTTATGACATATCATTGAAAGATACTTAGAAAACCAGTTTGAAAAATTTTGGGAAAAAATTATCTAGCAAAGACTTTATCAATAATTTGTGATTGACCAGATCAAAAGTCTTGCTGAGGTCCACACAAATGGCTGTAGCATTGTGTTCCCTATCTATGACATCATGTATACAGCTGGTGACCCTCACCAAGGCTGCTGTCTATATTATGTGATCCTGGAACCCATGTTAGGCATTCGTTAAATGACAAGTACTTGGTCATAAATTATCCTCTCTTAGATCTTTGAGAGTGTGGCCAGTAAGAAAATGGGATTAAAATGGAAGCAACATCCTTATTGCATGACTTATGGAGGCTTGACTATTGCAGTTTTCCATTTATTAGGATCTACACCGTGGCAAAGGGAGTTATTAAAAATGGAAGCTAATGGCATAGCCAGTTGTGGAATTGTCAGTTTTAAGATTCTATAATTCAAATTATGTAGGCCAATAGTGGGGCAAAGATCATTCTTCAACACACAGTCATTATCCATTTTAGGGGAAGCAGTATTAAAAATAAAAACTGGTAGAAATCATCTTAACCACATCTTCAATTCTAAAATTGGACTTGGGATCATTATACTTTCCTCTAAATCTTGGAAACCTCAATGAGTCACTAACATGAACTGAGTCGCCCAAAAGGGAAAAAGGACTCAGTGTGACCCTCCCTCCCTAAAGATCATCATGTGTTTCTGGGGACATAAAAGTCACTAAGCTGCTTGGATCTGAAATAACTGATTTTTGGCAGTCTTCACTGCAAATTTACATGTATTTCTCATTTTCCTATATTCTTGCAGAGATATAAGATCACAGGAAGCTCATACTTTTTTCATGTCTTTATCTCTGTTTCATAAGTTGTAATAATTCTTGGGCAACCTGGTAACCCACTTTTTTTTTTTCACTCATATTCTCATTTTAGCTGTGCCCTGTCACTGATTTCATTACAAAGGCAACAATACCTGAAATGGTCTCTAGAAAGGGCCAATCAGCCATTTTGAATGTCCTTCATAGGGCTCTGATGTTGAGGGACTTTAGATTACTGGAGTGGATGGGCACTAGAGGACTATTGGTCCTTTTGGCTGTCCATTCACAGTAGATAGGACAGTGGGTGCTAATGGAATTTGGTAGTACATGGGTTGTGACCACCTCAGATGGACAGGTGACCACTATCCAGTCTAGTGTAGTTCCTACACCAGTTTTATAGTAATGCTATAATGTATAGTAGAGGGCTATTAATGATGTAATTCATTTAATTCCTATTGTTGATATACTATCATTGTAACACCAAGAGGTTGTTATACCCTTCTGAGGAAGTCACAACAATAGTATAACAAAAGAGAACGTCTCTGCACATGTACGCCTCCTGGATTGCCGCATTTAGACAAATGGCTGTAGTGGGGAGATCTGCAGGAAAAGAGAGTGGTGCAAGCGGAAAATACCAAAACGTAAGGACTAATTTTGTGTAACTGGTGCCTATACACTATAAAAGCTAATGGATGTGCATCAGTTAATAACCAGGCTGAATTCACTTCTCGAGGTTGCCATGATAGCAGTAAACAGTTTACAATGCTGTCCTGGCAACCTTTCAAAGTAAATACAGCATGGTTATTAACCGATGCCCATCCATTATCCTCTATGTGTTACTTAAGAAATCAGTTGCTATATTCCAAACTATAAGAACAAATCCTTAGCTACAAAGGTAGAGTCCTGACCCCAATTAATATTAATGTCTCCAACCAAAACACATTGGATGGAATATTACACTCACACCTGGTAATAAAGTCAAACCCTAATTCTTTCTGTCCTGGGAGAATATAAATTGAACTGACAAGGATATGTTTTTAGAGCCCTGTGCTATTTCCACAGTGGTCAGATTAAAAACACTGCGACTGGTTGGAGGGACTACCTCCTAGACCTGAAGACTGGAAGCAACATAGATTAATGTCCCCTCCCCCTTCTTAACTCTACCCTGTCTGAAAACAGAATAGCCTTTAAATGTTACTTATATTTTTTCCGATTTTGTTACATAACCATGTTTTGGAGAGTGCTATAATACCACATTTTTTACATTCTACCCAGTCTTCAACAGGGTCCCATTTGGCCAAAAGACTCTGGCCCAGATATTCAAACTGCACCAGAAAGTAGCGCAATAGCAGGAGTAGGCGCAAGTCCACTGCACCCATGTGCAACACGTACGATATTCAAACACTGCGCAGGTCAAGATGCGCCTGCGGCACATGACTGAATATTGCGCCAACTGCACAAGAGCACAACCAGGGATGTGCAGTGGTGCAGGTCAGATGCACAATAGCACAACCAGGGATGCTCAGTGGAGCAGGGCAGCAGCACAACAGCACAACCAGGGATGCTCAGGGACAGGATGCAGGGGCCCACCACCCATGGTAGGGATGGGCAGAGGAGCAGACAGCAGAACAAACATCACCCCCCACATCCCATGCACTGCAAAATTAGAGGACAGCCAGAAGAACCACTGGCCCAGGGACACCAGCAACAAACCCACTGCCGGGCCATGGTGCCCCAGCACACCCCCTTGCAAGCTATGACCGTCACACATGGATGCCCAGCCACCCTGTGCCACACCATCCCTCCAATGCAGAGCACACCCTGCACCATGATCCCTATACACCCTGCCCAGGAGTAGCGCCCAACAGTGCAGGATACACCATGCATGACACCACCCCCACTATGACAATGCAACCCTGTGCACCACAGAACCATGCAAGGCAGCCCCAACATGAGCACCCTTCAGTGGGTGGCAGCAGACAGTGATGCAGCAACTGCATACACAGTGCAGCCCTGCACGTCCCCCCTCAAGGTACAGCTGAGAGACTGACGATGCGTCAGCACACGAGGTACCCCACACATGACAGGACATGCCCCGGACCCCACCACCAGTGGTACAGCACCCTGCACACCCTCCGAAGGACACACCCCATCCCAGCACTGGCCACAATAACTAGTGCAGACATCCACAGTGGTGCATGAAATCATGCATCTCACAGGATGCAACACAGTGCATGGACAAACAACCACTCATACCCAAGGGCACACCAACACAGGGACACAGTAGCGGGTCAATCAAGCCCCCGGCGTGTGGCCACAGCAGCCGTGTACACATGGCCAGAACCCCTCCATGGCACAGGTGTGCCAGCAACCCTGTGCAGGCACCACAATGCTGTACAACACCAGCATGTGTCCAGAGCACAAGTGACAGACAGTGGAGCACGTCCTCTGCAACAGACACAAGTGACAGCATCGAGGTGGGATAACAACAGCGGAGGCAACAGTGGCACCCGAGGCAGACATGCACCACACCAGTGACAGGAGGCAATCCGGCATTGTGCTGGGTACAGTGGCTGTCCAACATGGGCAGCCATCACTGACATGCCAGTGGACTGTGCAGGTCACAGACATGCAAGGGTGTCAGCTGCACAGGTCATGGATGGTCTGACAGGGGTGCCATGGACACAGTGCATGTACCATGTACCACTGCACACAGTCATCCAGTGCACAGGGAATGACATACAAACCACAGACAGTGACTGAGAGCTATGCCCACACCAAAGTCACCTCCCCTATGGACACACACACACACACCCATGATAGCACCACCCCTGACGCCATGCACACCGCTGCAGCTGAGCACCTTTAGTCCACCGCAAATCAGAGACCACCACAGTAGGCATAACAAAACAAATGTATTTGAACAGTAATAACAAAACTATTTACAGTTATTTACAATAATTATGGGATGAGGGCCACAAACCAGGTGGGGGTGGGTAAGGGGCAGGGGTGAACATATGGGAGAGGGAAGGAGGGGTGTGAGGGTGGGTCCAGGGGGGTAGATGTCATCCTGGGTCACATGCAATTCAGTGGGAGCTCCACTCCCCACTCCGATGGCACCTCCTGCCGTGCCTCCTGCAGACTCCAAGCTGCTCCACCCTCCGAAGTATCTCCAAAGAGGACCTTGCCACCTGCAGAATCTCCTGCAGTGCCCTCTCAATTCTCATCATCCACCGTCCACCTAGGACAAGGGAGCAGAGTCAATAGGCGTGAATGCACAGCCCCCTGCTGCCCACCCATTGTGCATGGCATACAGCCATGGGACACGCCCCTGTGATGGTGTGCGACCACCCACAGTGATTGTGTCCACAAGACCTTCCCACTGAGGTGCACACAGCCATGCAGACCACAGCACACACCCGCCACCCAAGTCTAGCACAGTACCACCGTGGCTGTACAGTGACATGGCTATGCGGTGCGAAGGCAGTAGCACAGCCAAGTACCCGGTGCATGCATGGACCACCAGCGCTGCACACCCAGACATGCAGTGCACTGGACAGTGCTGACTGTACCATGTAGCGTGCATGGCAGTGGTGTCAATGGATGGTGGCCATGCCCTGCTGCCTGCCCTGCTACACAGGATGCACAGAATATCCTGGATGGAAGGCACTCACCATCATTGGGCTGGTCCTGATGCTTACCCACTATAGGACCTCCGGCATGAGGACGTAGCTACCATCCCTTTAGCTCGCATCTCTGCCTGTCCTCCCGAGCATGGCAACAATCTTCAGGGCCTAGGGTGCAAACATGGAGAGTGGAACATCAGTACAATCCAGTAGCAAAGGCCCCCCAACCCTGGGTGTGTGCAGTCCACACAGCAAAACCATTCAGCCCCCCACCCCTACACCACCACCACTGCCCACACTGGATGGCCCACCCCCCCATGTGGTGGACACATGCCCACAGCGATACCCATACGGATGCAACCAGTGTATGGATGGGGCACTTACCTGGCCGTCAAACAGTGCCTCTCCTATCGTGTGCCTGCAGGCGGGCAAGCCTGTCTGGGTCCCCATACTGGTGTCAACACTGCTCTGCTGTCCTCTCCATCCCTGTGGCCTCCTCCAGTGCCACCGCCACCTCCTCCCACACGGCACTCCTGGTCCTGTCCAGGGGTGCTTCACCAAATAGAGCACCAGCATGGGGCTCCACCAGTGCCAGCAAATTGGCCATTTCTATCTGGCTCCATATTGCAGCCCTCCAACGTGCCATATTTGGATTGTCTCTGATTCAGAATGGTGCTCCCTAAGCACGTCCACCACATGCAGATGCTGTGCAGTTCTGTGCTGCCATTTCCCATCGTGCTGTCACTGAACAGCGTGATAGGGGTGCACCCATGCGGACACATGGTGCCTAGGGGCAAAGGTCAGGCACAGAGTCAAGGGTCTCCCATGCACGGACTGCCACAGCGAGATTGGTACTCCCCACATGTAGCACAGAAGGGTGCCTGTGTGGGACTTCCTGTAGTGGCCTACCATGCTGTGGCACCACAGCACCTATGGCACCCCAGGGCAAGGGCACCATACATTTGAACAGCGCACTAGTGCCACTGGCACAGTGGTGGACATGCCCTGCACTGCCTCCCATGCTCAGCACATCAGCGGTGTGGCAAGTGTCAGCATCAACACCCCGGGCATGCGCCGAGCAGTGCCTACTGTGCACGTCACACAGCTGCACCTCTGCCTGAGCACATTTAACACAATTACGCAAGGTGCAATGGCACAATAGTCAGCTGGCATATGCAAATCAGCTCATCAGCAATTCCATGGCGCAGCTACTGCATTAGCACCCACTTAAAATTGAGCCTCACCTCATTTGCATGCGTTGCACTATATAAATGCGACATGGGGCTGCAGAGGCCATAGTCTGGTATTGCAGTCTATTGTGGTGGGTTGCATGCTGTTTGCCAGTGTGGACTGTGGTGTGTGAGAGATGCATGGGACTGCACATTCAGAGGTAACACCTGTCATTCCCACAGGATCAATAATCACCGACCGTGAGGAGGAGGAGGAACAGAGATGTGGAAGATGGAGGAGGCCCAACTTATAATAATAATAATAATAATAATAAACTTTGTCTGTCTACACCTTTCTTAAAACCAAGGCGCATTACAATAAATTACAGATTAAAATGTACTAAAACCATATAAAACTTCATATAACTGAATTAACAGCAGGGCAATTAATAGGCATCAGCATTATCTAAAAATGCCTTGTTCCATAAAAAAGATTTTAGGCCCTTTTTAAAACCCTCCACCATCATGCACTCTCGAATCCAACGTGGTAGAGAATTCCAGAGGGTGGGTGCCACGAACATAAAAGCTCGGGCACCAGAAGATTTTAAAATGACCCTCGGGATCTCTAGCAACCCCTCATTGGTGGAGCGGAGTGGACGCGTCGGTCGGTAAGGCACCAGGAGCTCTTTCAGGTAATCTGGGCCCAACCTCGTGGGGCTTTATAAGTCAGAAGACCGACTTTAAAGGTGATCCGCCACTGAATCGGCAGCCAGTGCAGATCTCGGAGCACCAGTGTAATATGAGAAGAACGAAGAGTCCCCGTTAACAACCGGGCTGCTGAGTTCTGCACTAGCTGCAAGCAGCAGATATCAACCCCAGGCAGCCCAAAGTAAAGGGAATTGCAGTAGTCCAGACGCTAGGTCACAAAGACGTGGATCAGCGTGGGTAGGTCGCCGGATGGAACAAGGTGCTTGATCCTGGTGATGTTCCTAAGATGGTAAAAGGATGTCTTAATGACCGCCGACACTTGCTCATGCAATGACAGCTGATCGTCCAGAATCACCCCCAGGTCTCGCACCCATTCAGAGATCAGGAGCTCCGCATCTCCCAGGAATAAACCGGAGGTTTGACATACCCCGGACCCCTCAATCCGGTGGCCGGGATCCACAACCAACACCTCCATCTTCCCAGAGTTCAACTTCAACCAGCTGGACCTCATCCAATCCTGGATCTCCCTGAGACAGCTGTTAAACACTGAGAGAGCTCTGTTCTGGTCAGGTACAAAAGATAGATAGAGCTGGGTATCACTGGCATAACAATGAAACTCCAGCCCATATCTTCTTACAATGTCTCAGAGGGGAAGCATGTACACCGCAAACAACATGGGCGATAGCACAGAGCCCTGAGGCACCCCACAGGTCAGAGCAGTAGGACTGGAGGAAAAAATCCCCCATACCACCCTCTGAGTTCTTCCTGTGAGGAAGGAAGTAAACCATCTGAGGACCAAACCCGAAAGCCCACAGATGTATCTCAGGCGCTTAAACACCCCCCCATGGTCTACGGTGTCAAATGCTGCTGACAGATCCAGAAGGACCAAAATGGACCGTTTTTTCTGGTCTCTCGCCATCAGGAGATCATTGAGGACCCGAACCAGCGCAGTCTCTGTGCTGTGTCTCTTACGAAAACCTGATTGAAGAGGATCGTAGATATTATGGATGGTAAGATGGTTGTCTAACTGGGCTGCCACCACTTTCTCGATTACCTTCCCAACAAAGGGGAGGTTCGAGATAGGTCTGTAGTTTGTCAGGGAGTCGGGGTCCAAAGATGCCTTTTTCAACACTGGTGTCACCACCGCCTCCTTCAGGGAGTGGGGGGTATTCACCAGTGTCCAAGGAGCACCTGACTATCCTGGCAAGAACCAGGAAGATGACCTCCCCACAGCCCATAATCAGGCCTGTTGGACCTGGGTCTAAACTACAGCTAGTGGTGCACATACCCTGGACAATCCTCATAATATCCTTGATTTCCAGCCTTATGAAGGAACTCCAGGTAGACAGTGTGCTTGCAACCATAGGCTGGGCCACCGCAACTCCTATGGAGGGGGCGGCGTAAATCTCGGCCCTGATGTTGGCCACCTTATCGGCAAAGAATCGAGCAAGCTCCTCACACTGTAACTGTGAAAAGACTTGACAAACCTGCAGACAGGCTGGGTTGCACAGCCTGTCTACAGTTCAGAAGAGCTGGGCTGGTCGATTCTGAGCAGCAGCAATTTCTCTGGACAGGAACACTGCCTTCTTATGAGTAATTGCTGACTGGTAGAGTTTGTAATGCTCTAGGAGTCGGCATCCGAGACAGACTTCCGCCAACATCTCTCCAACCTGCGACCAAATCTCCTCAACTCCCTCAGATCCTGATCAAACCAGGGGGATCGGGGGCAAAGGGAGAGAGGCCACACACGGGTGGGAGCAATTAAATCTAAAGCAGAGATGACAGCCTTATTATAGGCTTGCACCATTACTTCCAGATTTAAGCTCAACCCAGGAAATTCTGATAGGTCAAGAACCGCAGTTAGACCAGTGGGCGTAACATCCCATAAAGGGCGGTACTTGACCATCTCCACTGGGGTAGGTCTACGCGAGGGGGTGCCAAAATTGAACCTCACTGTGTGGTGGTCGGACCAACCGACTGGTTCCACCCCCACCTCGGTGGCCTCCAACCCCAGCAGGAAGACCAGGTCGAGTGAGTGGCCGTATTTATGAGTGGCAGAGGTAACTACCAGTGAGAGGCCGAATGAACACATCAATTGGAGGAAGAGCTGACCAAAAGGCGAGAGTTCATCATCGATCCAGGCATTAAAATCACCCAGCACCATCAACCTGGGCGATTCAAGTACCAGGTCGACGACGAAGTCCGCCACTTCCTTTAAGAATGTTTTCTCATCACCGGGTGGACGATAGACGAGAACCATTCTATAGCCTCCACCTGCCACCATGACACTCTCAAAGGATCTGGTCTCCTCCACTGGAACACTAGTGAGTTCCAATTCGGTCTTGAAACAGACCGTAACCGCCCCACCCCTGCAATCCAATCTCGGGCGGTGAATCACCGAATACCTGGCCAGAATTGCTGCCTCAAAAACTGGGCCCGTATTACTATCCAGCCAGGTTTCGGTGATGCAAGTCAGGTCCACCGTACCTACCAAGTCTGCAATAATGGCAGTCTTGTTCACAATGGACCTGGCATTGCACAACACCGCCCGAGTTGGATAGGACTCCTGGGAAGCCCCAACCACCTGCCCACCATTTACAGAAGAGGTGGTGCCCTTGGGTATGGGGACCAACTAGGAGGGACCCCGATCGTCACTCCATTTCACCCCAGGGCGTCTTCTGGACTTGACCACCTGAACACGAACACCCCCCTCCTTCATCCCCCACTTTTCACACACCCCCACCCTCCGAATCCCACCACGTGCAATTCCCAAAGCCCTACAGCGTTGGTAGGCAGGGAAAGACAAAGGGGAGGCAAAGAAAGGGTGGAGGGCATGAAGAGCGGCAGATGAATAGTGCACGACGGGGGGGGGGGGACGATGAGAATAACTATCATCATCCATAAACAGCAGGCCAAAAACAGAGATCTCAAAACTCCCGAGAAATCCCAATGAAATAAAATAAGATACTAAACTTAAAAACACATAAACTTAAACTAAATAAACTAAGCTATCAAATTATCCAAATAAACATACAATAGAATAATAAATACTAAACAACAATCAGTTCAATTAAATATATAAAAGTCAGTCTTTTGAAACAGTGGAGCTCCCACCATCCACCGCAGAAATGTCCGAATATAGAGGCACGAACTCTCACTCCATGCATCCAAAAATAAAAATAAAAATCAAAAAGTGCAGAAAAAGAACCCCACCCCCAATTCAAACCCTCCACGGCGCTCTCACCACCCAGGGAGGGACAGTGCAGGCAGAAAAGTTTCCAAAATAATGGAATAAAGTCAGCAAGTCACGAAAAGATTAATCAAAAAGGAGTACAGTAAAATCCATAATCCCACATGGGCTCTCACCAACACGATGAAATCACGGGTCCAACTGTTCCTACTGTAGGAGCCTCATCACAATACCTCCTCCTCTGGAACGATTTCAAGGCCACAGAGCAAATCCAAGGCTTTCCAAGTTCAGGACCATAAAGAGAGGGATCGAAAAAAGCCACAGACAGATTCAGGTACTCACCCCGTGAACACCGCCCACAAACGGACCTTACCGCTCCCAGGTCAGCTCTCCAGCCAGTACGGAGTGGGTCAGAAGAGCCAGGAGGGCTGCCGCCAAGTAGCAGCAGCCACCCAGCCCACCACCTTCTAAGGGGCAGGTGTCCAACAAGACAGCCCACAAATTCTGGCAGAAAGCCTGTAAGGGGGACAGAAACTAGCCACCCAAACTCTCTCTTTTTCTCCAGATAACAAAGGGGAAAACGGAACCACAGAACACACGATAGACCCTTCTCACAGCTCCAAAGTCTCAGGGACACAACGATCTCCTCCACTCCGGTCGCCAGACAAAATCAGTCCAAATCCATGTCACCAGTTCTCCACTTCGCTTCGCAGCCTGAAAAATCAAGCCCTCAGACCAGAGAGCAGAAACTCCACCAATCTTCCCAGTAAAGCTAACGATCTTTCCCACAACTGCATTGATGGAGACGGGGGGGTGGGGACCAAAGAAAACTACAACTAAACAAAAAATCAAACCCCAAACTAAAAAATGACTGCAAAATTGTAAAATAAAACAAGATTGTAATAGAATTCCCGGGGCAGCGTAAATGCGCTCAGAGATTGCGGCTCAGCACCGCTGCCATCTTGCCAACTTCACCTGGGCAGAATCAGATGCTCTGCTTGAGGCCTACCTTAACCAGGAACCACTGCTCAGCGGACAGCGGGGAACACCACAGGCCCATGCTGTGGCATGGGATGAGGTGGCATGTGCCATCAACCAGCATGGCTGCCACCAGCGGTCCATGCAGGAGTGCAAGAAGAAGGGGGGCACAGACAAGAGGAGGATAAAAGATAAGGTGGCTGACATCTGGGCAGCATGTGCTGCGACTGGTGGTGGACAACCGGACGTGCCACGCCTGATGCCACAGGAAGAGCGGGTGGCTGGCAGCATGCGGCGTTGTGTCCTAGAGGGTGTTTCAGGTGGTGGCTTCCAGACGGGTGGCAGCCCGTCACTGCATGGTAGGTCCTGATCTGTCACTGTGTGGGGGGGGGGGAATGCCACAAGGTAGGGCAGAGAAATAATGCTACTGTGTTCCTTTACAGCTCCTGAGCATCTAAATGGGTCAGTGGTGGTGGGTTCATCCACTGAGGGCAATACCCTGGACGCAGAAGAGTGTCCATCCACCTCCACAGGTGTCCGAGGGTCAGGACAACAGTGTACCTGCCTGTCTGTCCAGACTGAAGTTGGTGGTGCTGGTGTGGAGGAGGCCCTGCCCATGTCCCAGAATGACAGCATCGATGGATACCAACATGCTGAGACTCGGACTGGTGCCAGATCCATCACCGATGATGATGGAGCTCACTTCATGGACAGTGATACGTGTGGGCCACAGGATGGATGCACAGCAGGTAACGGCACGGGCATAGCCATGGGTGGTGCCACCGTGGAGGCCTGCGTGACACCACAGTCCCAGCCTATGCTTGTCTGCACCAGTGGGGCAGCACTGGTGTGTGTCCAGGCTGGTGGAGCTGTTGCGGCCACTGCAGCAGCACCGTTGAGCCCTGGCGAGCGGCGGCTGGAGGGGCAGTGTCAGCAGTCAGCCAATGGTGATGAGGGGACAGTGTCGGGGGGCAGCATCAGTGCACCACGTGTGGCCATTCCCTGGCATGGTTCTGGTGTGCAGCGCCCATCATCAAGGGGTGATGCCCAGCAGTGCCAGGAACACCATGAGGGATGTCATGTCGATCCGGCGGATGACCTCTTTGATGAGCACAGCCGACTGTTCCAGGCTTCCATGGATCAGCAGTCGCAGTTTTTCAGGGCAGTGGATGCATTCAGTGCGGTTCTGCACCAGGCAGAGGAGCAATGCAACAGAGACCACGCTCTGCTCCTGGCAGAGATGGCCTGTCAGTGGGAGGTTGTGACCGCTGCCATTGACAGGCAGACACGCGCATTCACAGCTGTCATGGCCACATTGGGCACACAGTTTGTAGCCCATGCGCTGCAGACACCACGCAGTGTCATGTCCACTCCCCATTCCTGGCGACATGCGACACCATCTATGTTGACACCGGGTTCAGCTGTGGGCATCCCGAGCACGCCTGGCACAGGCATGCTCAGTGAGCTGCAGGACCCTGCTCGAACATGGTCGTATTCCCACAGTGTCACCCCTGGGGACTGTCGGTACCACCCCATGAGGCCAATGGTCAGTCTGTCATGGCTGGCAGGTCTTGGCAGGTCACCCACTCATCCGTGGCAGCCGCCATGGCACTGTGCCATGTGACTGACCTGTCTCCCACCATGGCTACTGTCTAACGCTGTCCTGTGTGCAGTGTGTTGTTCAACGTGCGATGCACGGGTAGGGTACCCGGCTTTGCATACATACACGGTCCATGCGCACACCCTCCCAGCTGCTGGCCACTGTGGCCTGTGTATGATGATGCCTGCATTGCGCTGTCCACCACTGTGCAATGGTGCCCAGTGTCTGAGACATGCACGATGCTGGGCACTGGGTGTGGTCATCTGTGGACCTGTGTGTGGCTAGGGGTAGTGGTCGAGGTCAGCGTTTCTCCTACCCCTTGTGCATGTCTTGTGGGGGGCATGTGTGTGTGCATGACAGCGTGTCGTGTTAGGCCTTGCCCATCCCTGATGGTGTGTGCGGTTCCACGCTTAGCCAATTCCCTTACTGCCATGCGCCCCTGGGGTTCATCCATGTGAGTCTGAGGGTTGTGCCCTTGCTGTTGGTTTGATCATGGCCCCATGACTTACCTGGGTTGGTTGACGTGCTCCTCTGTGATGGTGTCCCAGTGCAGCTGTGACATCCGGATCAGGCTGGGGTCCCTTCACCCAAGGGGGGGCTGCCCATCACCGTCTGCACTGGCATCCTCATTGTCCCCATCGCTGTCCCCCTCTTCGACCTCTACAGCTATCCCACAGTCATTGGCCATGTTGTGCAGGATGCAAAAGGCCAGGAATAGCCTGCAGGCCTTCGAGGAGCTGTACTGGTTGTCACCACCAGACGTGTCCAGGCAACGGAAACATGCCTTGAGCATTCCGAACACCCGCTGTATGACATTGCTTGTGGTGGCATGTGCCTCATTGTACCTTTGCTGCGATGGGGTCGCGGGCCGCCAGTATGGTGTGAGCAGTCAGGGACAGAGTGGGTAGCCACTGTCACTTGTGTGTAGAGGGTGAACATTAGTATGGTGGTCAGCGTCGCTCTGACATGGGCCATCAAGGCCAGTACCCATGGCACCTCTGACTGTGCCCCCCCCAGAATCCATGTCATCCTGCGTGATTTGCATACTCACCCACTAGGTGGCCAGTGGGGATGTCCCCACTCTCGAACCTGTGGCACAGTGCAGACTGGTGCCAGATGAAGACATCATGTGCTCCCCCAGGGTGCGTGGCACAGACATTGGTTATGTGCCCCCTAGCATCGCACACCACCTGGCAGTTGTTGCAGGTATAGCCCTTTCGGTTGATGTAAGCTGCACCTTCCAGGCCAGATAGCATGCGGATGGCCACATGGGTGCAGTCAATGGCCCCGAGCATGCCAGGCATATGTGCTACCCTGTGGAACTCTTGTATGTGTGCTGTGCACTCTGCCAGTGTGTTGGGGAAATGGATGTACTCTGCAGCATGTGGCAGCAGTATGTTGAGGAACTGTGTGATTAGGTGTGATGTGGCCGACTGGTTATGACTGTTGTGTCCCCTGTTGGTCTTTGGAAGATGCCTGTGGTGAGCAGGCACAAGACAGCTGTCACCTTTGTCTCCACCGACAGAGCATGGCTCTGTCGTGTGGGTGCCTGCATCTCATCACTGCACAGCTCACAGAGCCGCCTCAGGATCACCCAGTTCAGGCGGTACTGGCCCTCAATCTCTGTGTCACTGTAGTGCTCAAAGCTGGTGCAGGCTCGATACCACCTGTTTGGGGCATACCACCGACGGGCCCTTCCACGGCTGCGCCCCCCTGCTGCCTGCCTTCTCACACCCCTCATTACCACCTCCATCTGAAAGGTGGCACTGGCCATGTCCCTGGCTGGTGTCCCCCCCCGGCAACTGTTATCCCATTCCCCCCACTATCCTTTGTGATGCTCCCCCCTGCACCGGGTAAACCTCCAACCTTTGGCTGTCCTGCCCACTGCCACTACCCTCAGTCCACTGTGGCACTTTCCCTGTCTCTCCTGCACTGTGGCACAGGCCTCCCACTCCTGTCCTGTTGCTGTTTGTTCCCAGGTGTGCCCTGTCCTGCTCCTTTACAGTACCACTCACTGCTACCCTCTTTCCTGTTGCCGTCACCTTGCTCCCACCTCTGGCTTCCCTATAGCATTCTTGCACCTCTCTCTTTTTCCTTTTTATTTTGGATCATTTCTGCTATCACGCAACTTCCACTTGCTCCCCTATTGCGCATGGTGCATGCTGCTGAATATCGCACTGTGCCATATATTCATGGTTCCTCCCCCTACGGTTGCACATGCATTCATTACCATTGCACTCTTGCACATTGCAATTTGAGCGGCGCAGCTGCCTCCCGCTGAATATTGCAGAATGGCACATTTTCGGACTTGTGCAGGCGCATCTCTGTTGAGCATGGCGCAACCCTTTTGAATATCTGGGCCCCTGTATATTAACCCCTAGGCTATTGACAGAATTAGAACGTATAGGAATTTTGGACTGATATATCAGTCCACAGCCCTGCAAGGGTTATGAAAAGTTTTCAGATGGGGCCACGAGTCATTCAATATACAATTTCAAGCAGTATGGGTAAAAGCATTATCCAAGTTCACAGGACTCATGTGAGGGTGAACAGAACCTAAAATTAATGACAAAAGCATCAATAACCTTCTGCCATTTATTTTATTGTAAAAAAACAGATTCACTTTTAAACTTGCCAAGTGTAATGTAATAACTCTTAACCTTTCTTTGGAATTTACAAAAATAATAATAAACACCTTGAATAGTAACTGACCTTTCTGCAGTACTTTCTTGCCAGTCATAATAAACTGAAAGGACTGGAAAGGCATCTTTCCTTTGTTGATGTGATCTCTCCAGACACAGGCCCACCCATTTTAATCCCTCTCCACTCAATGTAGTATAAATTACATTTTTTAACAGGACCACTAAAACTTCCCAAGCATATTAAGAACAGGTACCCATCACTACTGCTTGATCAAACATTGTGAATATTGCTAAAACTACAACAATACAGATACAAGTAATGAGAATCTCTGGCTTAGGCTCAGCTGAGCACATTGACTCATGTAGGTTTGTTGCGCACTCTGTTGCCACACTCTGTTGCTGCTGCTGTGCTCATAGCTACTCACTGGGGTGAGAAACCTTTGAAGTAGCTGTCCACACCCCCTACGGCTCTGCCACAGCCATAATTGGTGACTTGGGAGAGGAGGAATGGGAGGCAACTAATAACTGGTGTAGTAAAGGAAGAGCAGTGAATGAATGACACTTGTGGCAGCTGCAGCACAAGCTTACACAGTATAAGGGGCACAGTCACAGTTCACAAATGGAGCAGAAGTTTGGCATGCACTATAGACAACCTGTGTGGTAAGATAGAGCAGCTTCACAGGAGCACTGTTTGCTGGTCGCAGTTTGTCAGCTAGGCTTCTGGTCTCATCATGCAAGACTAATGTCAGTTAGCCCAGACAGAGCAACGTCACAAGCTGGCATAAAAGTGAGAGAGCCTATCACACTCACGTCACTCATGTAGACTCATTGCACACTCTGTTGCTGTAGCCTCATTTAATAAAAAGGTGTTTAAGTTTACCATGAAATATAAGAATTTAATATTCTGCAGTATTCCTGTAGTAAAATGCTCACCACCACACAGACAAACATGCAATGTTAAAATGGAATGCAAGAATTTAAAATTCTTCAGTATTCCACTGACATGCACTCACACAGACATGCACATACTTCATATGGTGTTTGATTCTCATTGTTATATGTGGCAAGGTTAGTGGCAGAGATTTTTCCGTTAAGCAAGTTAGGGTTAGAGATGTTACAAAGTTTTAATCAGATGGCACAGTTAAGGTGAGCTTGCCAAGTACGCTTTCAAGGATAAATTTGCAGAGTTTTTCCATTTAACAGGAAATTTGTCTTTGTCAACTTTGTCTGACAGCTTCACCTGTAACTTCTCCCTGGAAGTACATCAAGGTGAAATTTGGTCAAAATGAAGCTACTGGTAAACAAGCATCTCAAGGTCACATGGAAGAGCTTCTGCAGGTCGCGTGGTACATCTCTTTAGAGTAACACAGTTCACTCTCGGTTTTGCTTGCATTGTTAGCCCACAGAGCAGACATGAGCTTGACAATGTTAAGTGCAATCCTACCATAGAGAAAAATCCATATTTTCACCACTTTAAATGCTTTTTTTTGTATACTGTTTTCATTTTCTTTCAAGGCTTCGTGTTCTTAGTAGTAAATTTGTTTCATTTTACTGGCCTTTTTGCGATATATTTTTAAGTTATTATGCATCCCTTTTTTCCCCGTTTCTCCATCTATCTTACCTCTGTCTCTGTCTCTCTTACTTGCATTCTTTTTGTGCCATGGAGTATTGTGAGGGGGTAAGGACTTGGGAGAATGGTGCCATATGCCTGCGGTGTACTGCTTTTATGGAGAATCCAGAAGTCCCCCCCACAACAGCAGCCCAAACTGCAGCAGCAGACTTCAGGTCCCCCAGCTCCCCCTCCAACTCCTTCAGCTATGCAGCAGCCCAAACTACAAGCCCCAGTTCTCTTTTTACCATAAATGGTTTTTATCCTTAAATGGCCATGGGTAGCTTATTAGCCTTGTTTCTGCATCTCCCTGAGTATGTACTCCCCCCCCCAGTGCTCACCTGCAGTCTCAGTTAGTCCCACATGTCTTCCCCTTGTGATTGGGCTGGAGACAGGAGGGCTGTCCTCCCCCCAAATACCTGAATCAAGCATGGACCACAGTCGATCTCCCAGGTGGTGGCACGGGCTCAGGGTGAGCAGTCAAGGCTTCACAAAGCCCCTTACATTACTTTCCTCTTTTCTCCACACCCCTTGCCATAGGCATCATGCACATAACTGGAGGTGCACGCACCCTGTGTAATCTTGTCCCCTCCCATTTGTGCCTCCCATGCTGTACTGCTACCAAGCCACCACCTGGTGGCAAACATAGGTGAGGCTGACATGCATCCCCATGCTGGGAAAGCAGTCCTTCAGACACTTGATCCTCTCTCACCCCCTCCAACCCCTGTCAACCTGACACTTTTCCTGAACCTAGGTTGCCGGCATGGCAAGAGGTAAGTATCAAGTGTCTTAGCCCTCTGCCCCACTGTGCTGGAATTCCAGCCCCAGTTCTGCAGCAGCCCCCATTCCCCCCATTTTACAGCAGTTGGAACCCCCCAGTACCCACCCATGTACTACCACCATCACTGGTCAACCCCTGGAAAGCTATGCTCATCTTTCTCTGGCTCCTCGGTGCTACCCAGACCCAAGCAGCCATGATCTTTCCTGGTTTGGAAGTTCTTTACCATTCATAAATAGGATGACAGTATCGTTACATGTTGGCAATTTAGCCTATAGATTAGAGCAATGAGCTGTGAGTAGGCTTGGTAAATCCAGCAGACCTGGGTTTTGATTCCCACAACCTCCAGTTGCATACTGTGTGACTCTGAGCAAGTCACTTAACCTCTCCAGTACACCCAGGTCACCCCTGAAAACAGGCACCAAAGAATGAAAAATAAGTGCAAAATCTGTAAGACTCTGGTTGGGGGGGGGTGTAGCATTCTCTGAACTGGTGGCCAGAACACACATATAAAACTCCACCACAGTACCCAGGCAGTGAGAGGTGGCAAGTGGTGGTGGTGGCAAATCTGTGGTGACTATGGGAGACTGCCCAGCATAAAGATGCCAAAGACCAGCACCATTGGCATGAAGACCAGCACCTGCACCAGTCCTAGTACCAACACTCATACCACCACAAAGCACCATGGAGAAGCTCTTCAAACTGCAGGAAGTGATGGGCAACTTCCACAATCGTCTTGGCTCCCTGGAGCAGATGATGACCAAACTTTTGGATAACCAACCAGCTGGTACTGATTGCTGGTATGGAAGAGCTCTGTTGTGGTGATGTGGGTGCTGCTCCATCTCACAGTGTGCTATTAAAAGAACCATTGCCCATTGCACGTGCAGCTGTTTCATCCTTCCTTTTCCTGTCCTTTTATTCTGCAGCCTTCATTGCTCCCTGTTTGCACCCCATCCTTTTCTTTGACTATTATATAATCCCCATGTCTCCTCTTCGTCTTTCTTCCCCCTCTTTGTTTACACCCCTCCAAAAAATAAAACTTTTTAAAAATACAAAAAAGTTAGTCTTTTCCTGCCTTTCACTTCTACTGTTTCACTCCATTCTTTCTCATCTTGATTTCTGTTTCAGTTTTCTCTCTCTGCTTCTCAAAAAAAAAATATTTTCTATCTACATTTTGTTTCATGATACTATTTATGTGCCATATAATTATCTTCTCACTCACTGCTGTCTTTGTTGTAAAGTACTGTTGTTTACATATATAGTAATTTGAAAAGCACAATATCAAAAATTGTCTGGTCCCCCAATATTTTTTTTTCCCCCCAAGTCTGACAGTTGACGATGTGCTATATCACTTACAGACTCACACTGCTGGACTTATTCCCTCACTTAAGCTAGTCACGTTTTTCCCTGTTCCAACTTCCAGAAAATTTATCCTGATCAAGAAATTATTAAATGGTTGTAGTTGCTGCATCACTACTCAAGTCACCCTCTCAGATAGTATTTGTCAAGTACATAGGGAGAATTGACAAAAATGCTTTAGCACAATACATAAATTTCTCTTTTCTTGAAATATGCACCCCAACAAGAAATGTTTAAATGGTAGTAATGTACTACTGCTGCCACTGTTACAATGTACAGCACTGTGTGTCACTGTCTCCACATCATTTCTTATAATGCACTTTAGGGTAAAAGTGCAAAGGCACAATAAACATATACAGTATTTTGTGGTCTGAGAATTTTTCTGAACTACCAAAATAAATAGTTTAGACTGCTGCATGTTGCTACATGGTGCTACACTGCATCTGTCCCAATGCCAGACCTCTTGTAATGCACTTTATGGTAAAAACTGCAAAAAACACAATATGCATGAATTGTGTGCCCATGAGTTTTTCTCAACTATCAGAATTAATACTTGCAACTGCTGTATGATGCTGCAAGATATCATTCTATGTAACCATCCTGGTATGCCCTCTGTAAGGTGACACTATTAAAGTGAACACGTTGATGCTGACAGCATCGACAGTTCACTGTAATAGTCCTCCTGAGACCCCAGCACTCTGTCCTCTAGTTCTGCACCCCTTCCTGAATCAACTCCAACTCAGAGTTGATAATCTGTAAGTTTTGGTGGGGTGGGGATAGAGCCCCCCCATATGGGGGGTTCTGGGGGTGAAGCCCCCTGATAGAAAAGGAACCAGGTCTCCTTTCAGATTTATGTCCACCTCAACTTATGGTGCACATAAATCTATCATTGTGATGTCAGTTGACAAAATAGTTGTTGAATCATCATTGTAGATCCCCCCCCCCACTAGCACAGTTCTTCTGTAATGCACTTTAGGTGAAATGGTGCAAAAAGCACAATATACATACATTGTGTGCTCCCAGAATTTTTCTCAAGTACCTGAACAAATGTCAGGCTAATGCATGCTGTTGCATGGTGCCACTCTGTACTGAAATTGCACCAGCACTGTTCTTGTAATGCCATTTTGTGGAAATGGTGCTAAAATCACATTATATTAGAACTCACTCTTTTAAGAATTGTTCTTAATGAGAGAAACAAATAAGTAATGCTGCTGCATGCTGCTAAATGGTGCCATGCTGTGTGTAAGTCCCACCAACACAATTCTCAGTCAAATAAATCCTTCTGTCAGGAAATTTTATGACAAGGAAATTAAATAAGATAAGCTCCATGAATTAATGTACGGCTTCTGCAAGTCTCATGCCACAGCACCTGTCCTGATGAAATGAATAAGTGGCCAGAAATTCCAGTTGTTCTTTTCATGAAATTGTAGTACTTCTTTGTGGTGCTGACCCAGATGATAATCTTCGAGTTTGGATTTGTGTCCTATCACCAAAGGCAAGTATTTTTATGTTGATTGCGCGTATGCACAAGAAACATATTGCGGCAGCTTGCTGCAGAAGCAGATTGTGGAGGCGCGGCACTGTTGTGGCCAATGCCCCCACAGCCTTTGTAGGCTTGTCCTGCTTATTCCAATAGGGTGGCAGGCTGCTGCTGACACTAGTTCAGCCAGCATGCCACAACCTTGTAAGGTTTCAGCTGCTGCAATCAGGGGCCACCTCGTCATTACAGAGAAAGCCATTCTGATGCAATGAGGGAGTGCCCCGTCATTGCTGAGCTGAACCTAGCTATGTGATATTGTTTGTGAACATGGTGGTGGCTTGCCCCCATGTTCACATACAATATTAGTGAGCCCCCAGTGCCAAGGGGGTGCCCAATCCCACTCGGCAGCATGTGCCTCCCCAACAGTGGTTGTTTGCCAATGGGGACCCCAATCCCCATCAGCTTCAGTCCCCTGCACGCTTCAGGTTGCCAATAGGGGAGGCCACTCCCCATCAGCATACTCTCCCCCCTCCCAGTTTGATTTGCTGATGGGGGAGCCCACTCCCCATTGGCATCATGTCCCCCTTGGGATGATACATATGTGTGTGCCGAGGGGAGGTGCCCAATCCCCCTTGGCTATTGCGCCCCCCCATACATGTCGATGGGAGTGTTCAGTATCCTGTCGGCTACAGTCACCCCCCACAAAACAGTAGGTTGGCATTCTGGGAGCCCACCCCAGCATGCAAAATGTCCATAAATGCCCCAGTGAAAAAAAAACAACTCCTGCAGTGTTTTTTTTTTGTTACCTGTAAAGAAAAAACGGTCCTTCGTCTAGTCCGGTGGCCCCTCCCCAACTCGTGCCCACCCTCTGTGCACCCTGCCTCCCCACACTTCCCCTCACCCCATACTTATCTTCCAAGCTCAGTGCGACAATCTTCAGTGGACTGGGAACATGACTGCACTCTTCAAAGCCAACCGTGAACTGAGGAAATGCTGGTAAGCTGTATAATGGCATAAATAGGGGTTTTCAACTTTGATACATATGTCGGGCATTTTTTAGAATTTTGGCACCAACTTTTCAACATGGGGTTTTTGGGACCCCTCCTCATGAATTCAGCCACTTTTATGGTGTTATTCAGCCCTGAAAGGTGATTCAATGGTCACTGAACGGAATCACCTTTTGGGACTGATTAATGAAATAACAGTGCTAGTGTTCATGAGGTGGGCTCTCAAAAAGTCTATGTTGCAAATCTGGTGGAAAAAATTCAAGAAATGACTGTTTTACGAGTGTGCATTGCGCAATTGCTACGTACGGTCGTAACTTCACAAATTTGCAATATTTTCACTCCAGATTTTCAACATTGCCATTTTCCCACACCTCCCTAAGAACAGTACAGCTGCCATTTTCCATATCCTGGCCAAAATGTGTTTTCACACTTCCGGCACAGACTAGCATGGTCGCTGTGAGAAATCAGTGTTTGGGACACATTATGAAAATCACAGAGACACTGTTCATTAGCAGAGGTCCTAAAATGCCTATGTTGAAAATTTGGTGATGAATGCCAATAAAATGAGTGTGTTACAAGCGTGCGTTGTGCAGTTTCCACGTACCCTTGTAACATCGCAAATTAGTAATATTTTCATGCCAGATTTTCAACACTGGCATTTTTTCACACCTCCTTATGAACAGTACAGCTGCATTTTTCACATCCTGGTCAAAATGTGTTTTCACGTTTCTGGGGCAGAATACCACAGTCAATTTCGGGAATCAGTGTTTGGAACAGATTAGGATTGAACGAGTGAGAGAGGGGGAGTGACCGAGCTCAACTGAGCTCTGTTGGGACTGCTGCATATTTTTTTCTGGGCAGAAAAAGGCTCCAATGCAGGCAGAAGCCCAGTACAAAAGGGCAGCCTGCAGCACTGGGAGAAACAGATTAAGCAGGTGAGGGAAGGGGAGTGAATGATCTCAACAGAGCTCTGTCAGGACTGCTGCAGATTTCTTTGTGGGCAGAAAATGGCAGCAATGCAGGCAGAAGCCCAGTACAAAAGGGAAGCCTGCAGTGCCAGCAGAAACGGAACACGTGAGTGACAGAGGGGAAGTGAGCGAGCTCAACAGAGTTCTGTCGGGACTGCTGCAGATTTTTTTGTGGGCAGAAAAAGGCACCAATGCATGCAGGAGCCCAGTACAAAAGAGCAGCCTGCAGCACCAGGAGAAACAGAATGAGCAAGTGCGAGAGGGGGAATGAGTGAGCTCAACGGAGCAAGGCAATCAACATTCGGCACTGACAAATGCTTGTTCATTTTGTTTTCAGTCTGGAGGAGGAAGTGAGTTTCTAACCATCTTTTGTTCGTATTTCTCTCTTTTCAGGTGTTTATCGCTTGTATGATTAGATTCTATTACTGCATGGTTCTGGCCCAGATCTGGTTATTAAATTTAGCAGTGTTTCCTAACAGGGAACATAAGTATTCTTTTCTTCCCATTTTTTAATTTAAATTATTAAATATTATTCATATGTCACTCTGTTTTCTGCTCCTGTTTCTATCATTTCAGGTAATTCTCTGCTATCTGACAATGCAGGATCAGGAAGAAGTATCAGGTGGCAGACTGTTATTAATGCTGCATACAGAGAATGACTTGACTTTAGTAAGACATCACACAGTGGTAAAGAAGCTGGAGGAGGTGAATGAGGTCAGAGCAGGAGTCTGCTATGCTCTATCCTCCTCATCTTCACTTTTCCCACACTCTTGATCCCGCTCATCATCTTTAGTCAGAAACATTTTTAAATGTAGTTTTTTCTGACCATGCAATAGTCTAATTTCCCTCCTTGACTCTGGTCAAGCTCAGCACTCTCATTTGGGAGTGGAAACTTGTCATCAAAAACAGGCTCAGCACTGCAACCACGAGCAGTCATGGGGTCCCCAACAACCTCCACCACTGTGCATGAGCCAGGCATTTTACTATTGCTTAGACTGATCCTTTAGTTGCCACCTCTGACAGCACCCACAAGCATGGATGCCACAGATGTGGCAGAAAAAAAATTGGCAGTGCTAATGCCACCTCCACATCTGCCATTGACTTCTTTGCTACTACTACCAGCCTTGGAGCCCATTGATGAAGCTGCTGCAAATGTAAGTTTTCTTCAGGTGCAACATAATTTTTGCCCCCACAGAACCTGCATACTTCTTGGCCACCTCGCCAGCACCTCTTACTTTGTTTGAGAATTTCTTCCCAGACATTTTGACATTTTCTATATTTAGATTTTGAATATTGCAGTGGAAAAAAATAAATTAACACTGCAGTTAAACTAAATATCAGCAGCAAACACCACCTCACCAGAAGGATTAGCAGTATGATCTGAATCTGAACAGAACTCTTTACTAAGCTACTGTAACAGTAGCTACAGCAAAACCAGCCACACACATTTTTTTTAATGTATTTATTTTAACACAATGGGGATTAACACAGCACAACTGGATAATTCAAAATAAGTTACTGTAGGCAACACCGTCACTTCAAGAACTAAATGAAATAACTACAAGCAATAAAGAAACATACTGACAAAGTGATTCACTTAACTGTGCAAAATGGTACAAAAATACAATGACAAATCACAGACCACAGATAAAAACAAACTTCAGCAAGAGCCAATATGGCTGCAAAATATTGGTACTGTAGGCAGTGAGAAATGTGTAAGCCAGCAATTTTTGCACTAACCACTGAGCCACCTAACTGCACATTCTAATTGTTGTGATTCGCACATACACACTCACACACAGACTAATACATATACACACATATGCATATATATTCCAGTGTAACATAGCAGTATACTGTCTACACATGTTTTTACAAATTAAAAAAAATACATCAAAGGACCATTTTCTTCTTTTCAGGCTCCAAGAGGCATCAGAGGGTGGGGAGTTGCCACTAGATACCTCATTTAAATCAGCAATGACATGCATAAAGCTGAAACTGAACTAGATAGCGGGGTAATGTAGACTAGCAATTTGTGCACTAACCAGTGAGTCACCTAACTGCACTTTCTAATTGTTGTGATACACACACACTGACTAATACTTATACACATATGTGCATATATATTCCAGTATAACATAGCAGTGCATTGTCTACACACATTTTTACAGATTAAAAAAAAAAGACATAGAAGGGTGTGTTTTCTTCTTTTCAGGCTCTGAGGGACATTGGAGGGTGGGGAGGGTTGCCACTAGACACCTCATTTAAATCAGCAATGACATGCATAAGGCTGAAACTGATATAGACAGAAGGTGAATGTAGATTAGCAATTTTTGCACTAACCACTGAGCCACCTAACTGCACTTTCTAATTGTTGTGACATACACACACTGACTAATACAGCTACACGTGTATGCATATATATTGCAGTATGACATAGCAGTGCACTGTCTATACACACAGAAAATTGCCACACACACTAATACACATACACTGTCTTATATGGCATTTATTTACTTATACATCTAATCATAACTTTTACTGTATTTAGGATAAGCACTGTGTTTTGCACTAACTCATTGTACTAATCTATGACATGACTGGGTAACAAAGGTAGTGGACCAGGGAGGTGCAGTGGATGTGGCCTATCTGGACTTAAGAAAGGCCTTTGACACTGTCCCTCATAGAAGGCTGATTAACAAATTATGCAGCCTAGGGGTGGATCCTAAAATAGTTCTGTGGGTGGAGAAATGACTGAATAGCAGGAGTCAGATTTTTTTTTTTTTTACGCTTACTCTTTTTCTCCCCGTCCCGGTTGGCCCATGTTCTCATTGGTCCTCCCAGCCCCTTTGACCCAACTTCCTCCAGGTTGTACCTCCCTTCAGGAGTCCCCCACAGTGCCCTTTAATGGCAGGGGTGATGGGGAGTCCCCTTTACCTACCAAGACTTCAATTCTAGAGTCCAGGGGCACCCGAGTTGTTTGTTTCAAGGCCTGTGGAGGCCAGTGGTCATCCATGAGACCGAGACAGTTTTGTCTGGTTTTCCTCTCCTAGTGGGACATGGTGTGCACTGACATCAAGGTGCATGTGCTGACATCTGCCACATTCACCCACATCCTAGAGCTTGGGCTGCCTTTCCCCCAGCTTCCACCTGGGGCTTGTACAATGCAGAACTCATCCCCACCCTCCCCCAGAAGAGGAGAACAGTCCTCAGGATGCTCGATCTTCCTCCCCTGGCCGACCCTCCAATTTCTGAGTTCACTCCTGACCCATTGTCATTGGCGCCACAAGCGGTTGCACTACCGTTGTGCCAGCGGGCCAACAGGAGTCAGAAAGTTGTGGTAAAAGGGGAGTACTCTGGAGATGGAGAGGTGATGAGCAGGGTACCACAGGGGATGGTGTTAGGGCCAGTCCTCTTCAGTGCTTTTATTGGGGACATTGCAGAGGGACTGGAGGGGAAGGTATGCCTCTTCACAGATGACAGAAGAATGTGCAATAGGGTGAACATGCCTGTCAGTGTTGAAAGAATAAGGGAATATCTTTAAAAACTGGAGAAATTGGCTGATGATTGGCAGCTGGGATTCAATGCAAAGAAGTGCAGGATCATGCACTCAAGCCACAAGAACCCAGGAGCAAGTACAAACTAGGCGAGGAGGTACTGACAGTCACAAAGCAGGAAAGGGACCTGGGAGTTATCATCTTGGAGGACCTAAGAGAAACTAGGCAGTGTGATAAGGCATCTGGAAAGGCTAGCCAAGTGTTTTGTATACATAAGGAGGGGTATTAGGAGTATAAAGAGGGAGGTCATCATGCCACTGTATAAGACACCCATTAGAGACTGATCAGGAATACTGCATCCAGTTCTGTAGGCCCTATCTGAGAAAGAACATAGACAGGGTGGAGGTGGGGTAGTGGAGGGCAAGCAAAATGCTGCAGGGCCTGTGGGATAAGACCTACAGTATGAGGAAAGACTAAAGGTGTTAAATACTGTATGTATTCCCTGGAAAACGGTGAGCCATGACTGAGACATACAAATACCTATAAACAGAGTACAGGAAGGAAGCATCTTCCAGAGTAAGAGATGCTCCAAGTTAAGGGGGCACAACATGAAGTTAGAGGGGGGCAAGGCTCAGGGGAAATGTGAGAAAATATTTTTTTCACGGAGAGGGTGGTGAACATCTGGAATAGCCTACCAGAGGGGGTTGTAGGGGCTAGAATTGTCACAGAATTTAAGAAGGAATTAAGTAAATTAGGTTAACTGTCTGTATTGATTTTTTTTATATTTAAAGAGTGGTATGATGAACTACATGTTTCTCTTTTGTGATAGCATAGTAACATAGTGACTCCTAGCAAACTTGAGTCAGAAAATTATTTGCATTTGTGTTTGTGAAGGTTTCAATATAACATTTAAAATTGAACTCATTTTGTAGACAATTGTGTGGCCAATAACAAGTTTTAATAACACATTTAAGTGATTTTTGCAGTGTCCATATTTATATTTAGGAGCATAATTTAACATACGCTTATGCACACAGATTTTTTGGAAAAACGTTTAAATAATGCAGATAATAAAGTGCATATACTGTGGAACTTTTTTTTATGCACAGTTTATGCCCCCTTCCTCACCACACTCACTCCTCTCTTTCCATGACTCCCAAGCTGTCCGTGGAGCTCTGCAAGGCTTCTGAGGAGCTTCAGTGGGCCATCCCTCATCCAGCCTCAGTTTACCCCCCGGGTGGGGAGAAAGGGAAGCCTAGGTCCTTCCACATTCAACTCACTGTAGCATGTTGGGTGGTGCACACTGAGCCCTCCAGAGCCTGGTCAAATGGCTTAGGTGCCAAGGCCCATCACTAGGAGCAAGTGTGGGGCTTTTCCATTTCCAGTCCTCCCTAATCCACTGAGGTTGACAGCATACTGGGAGGTCCAAGGACGCAGGACATGCTCAGACATGCAGCCACTCTGGACCTCAGCTGACATCCTCCCCTCCCACTACATGTGGCCCAACTCCACTGCCACCCGTGATTACCCAGGTAGCAGTATAGCAGTGGGACCCACAGCCCACCTTCCCCAGAGGAGGAGAGCAGCCCCATGGGTGCTCAATCCTCCTCTCCACCAGCTGGCCCTCCGATGACCTGAGCTCATTTCCAAACCTGGTTCACCAGTGTCACAAGTGGTAGTGCTACCACTGCACCAATGGGCTAACTTACACTGTGGAGAGATTAAGGTAATGTGGAGACTATTCCACTCTATATTACAACTGAGGCTGGCAGTATAGACTAGAGGTTAATGAGCTATGAATGAGCTTGATACAGTACATCCAGCAGACCTGGGGTTGATTACCACAACCTCTACTTGCATTCTGTGTGACTATGAGCAAGTCACTTATCCACCCCAGTGCTCCCCAGCTGCCCTGGAAAACAGGCACTTGTGCCTAGTGGGCCTTACCTAGTTACCAAAAGAATAAAAAAAAATGATTCTATGAATTATTTTGCGAGGTATGTTAGCAGTGAAACATTGCATACTAATGTTATGATTATTATGTGAATTTCAGCCATTTCCCTGATGAAGAAGTCTTTATGAATGATCTATGAATGAGCTTGGTGCATTCAACAGACCTGGGTTTGATTCCCACAACCTCCACTTGCATACTGTGTGATGATGATCAAGTCACTTAACCACCCCAGTACCCCCAGGTTGCCCTTAAAAACAGGCACATGTGCCTAGTGGACCTTACCAGTTACCAAAAGAATAAAAAACATGATTATATGAATTACTTTGTGAGATATGTTAGCAGTGAAACATTGCATATTAATGTTATGATTATTACAGTATGTGAATTTCAGCTAATTCCCTGTTAAAGAAGTCTTTATGACCTTGAAATGTTAGATGGTGGAGAATGAAGACTATTGTGTGATGAAAAATAACACTATGCATTTTATGTGAAAGTATGTCTCTGGTCTGTTTTTTCATGTATGCTTCAGATTTTGTCTGACCTGTCAACATAACATATTAAATTTGAAACCTTCTTCCTGACTCTCAATTACACTTTATGCTGGGAAAACCTGAGTGACTTGACATGTTTATGACCTATGACTCTTTCTTCAAAAATAATTCTACTCAGACTGAAGTTTTTTTTAGCAAACAAAATAATGCTTCGAAAGTCTCCTCAGCAGACTGATACAATTAATTAGTGCACTGATAACAGAAAACCTCCTATATTATCTAGTCTGTTAGGAAATGGGAGGGCTCCCTTTTTCTAATGAAATAGCAAAATGACTGCAGGGCTTTGCTCACTGCAGCCATAATAATTATTAAGAATGAGGGAAAAAATTAGACTTGTGCTCACAGTAAATGCTGATATTCTTTAAGGGCTGCCTTGTGTGCTAGCTGAAATATCACCCCTTCCCACACAGTACTGCTTTACTAGAAAAAACAAAACCACTACTTTAAACTAAATAAATCAGCAAAACTACAAGCAAAGAACAGTAATCTAGCTGCACAAGACACTCCAGATCTTTTTTGTGATTGATTTGGTTCAAAATGCTCAGCTTTCAGATAAGTTTTAATGTTTTTCTTGCTCAGAGAAGCAGGGACAGAGCTCTCTAACTCTGTCTTCATAAGACTGCACTGAACACTGCCTCCACATGGCATATAGCTCATTGCAGTACAGTGTGACCTCCAGTCCCACAGTAAATAGAAAACTTTATGGGTGGGCCACACTTTGTCGGTAAAGTTAGCAAATTCACCATTTGTGAAGTTAGTGCTATACTGCAAAGTGAAACTCTGCCGAGCAGATTAATTTTGAGAATTGTGGCAAATCTGTGAATTAATCCACAAATAGAAGTCAGCCAACTTCCCACATCACTAGTTAGGATATAATGATCTTCATGATCATCAAAAAACACCAGAAATGAAAACTCTGAATAGCACTTGGTTTTTTAAATTTGTTTATGTGTATAAGGAGGAGAGCTGAATAGAAAGAACATTCATTTTTTTTATTTTATTTAAGGAATTTAATTTTGGTGGGCCAGTTGAAGGCTTTTATATAAAAGTGCCAGCCATGTTTATCGTAGGGATCAGGAAATCAGGAGGAATGAGTGAAGTGACTAATGAATTCTGTATGTGATTTGTCCAAATGCCAGATCACATGGTTGGACATTGTCCTTTACAGGACAGTGTTGACATATAAACATATGCCAATAGCATAGCAATAGCCAATCATAATTGCAGTATTTCCTTTGCCCATTTTCTGATCTCTTCATTTGCCATTGTTTTCTCTTTTTTAGTTGTTTAATTGATTTACTGTGTTATGACCAGGTGGATTGTAAGGTTTGTTTTATATGTAGACAGGAATTGTGAGAAAGTGGTTTAGGGAAGGGAGGTGGTTGGGTTTAAGGTTAGAGGTGGGGTTTGAAAGAACTATGTTATTAAGAGCGTGGTATGTGAACTAACACAATATATCGCAGTAATGTATCTTAGTCAATCAGTTTTCAGTGTTGTCACACTTTGCTATAAATATAAAACTAGTCCTCTATAGCACAGCCTAATTATGTCAAAATGTATAGTTAAATGAAGTACCTTTACTCTGTTGTGCATCCCCGTGGTAAAGCAACTTGGCTCAGTTGCAGAGGTCCTGAAGGACTCTTGTAATGCATCATGGGACTTTATGATATGTCAGTGTGATGCTGCTGTGTTTCTGCTTCATATAGTCTGAAATCATAAGCAATTCATACATTTTTTTAAATTTGTAGTTCCCTTGCTCATAAGAAAAGTATGCTTTGTGCAAACTAATGCAAAAGTTCTTTAGATTATTGCACCTATTCCCAAGCAATAAGGCCCTGGAGCCAAATTTGGAGAAGATGGAAAAAATGAATTATTTTATAACCATACAGCAAAGGTCTTGTAGTAGAATGATGTAGGAAGATGTTGCAGCTGGCGTGAGCCACATTCCAAACTCTTAAGTGGTTCAGGGCTCAAAATGTGTGCGGGGATGAGTGTTGAGGATACCATAAAAGATCACCCCAGATACACAGAATCTTTTACCAGACTTGACAATACTTGAAACTGAACCTGACATACTTGCATTGTGAGTTTAATATTAAACTATGCTCCTATGGAGAGAGGCTACCATGTAAATTAATTGACTGCATTGAATTAGTGATAGCATACGTTCAAGGCATGTGCAAAATTTGCAAACAAAAATCTTTGTTCTTGTTTTCTGTAACTTAACATGGTGTCCTTTTTTGTTTATTTTTGCAAACAGTGATCAGAGAAGTAGCTAGGTTATTAAGAGATGACACCAAAGAGGAAGATTATTGTAGCATTAATTTTTTTACAGGGGAATGGTGAGCCAGTTGCCACAGGCATGATAATTACTCTGTCAATCAATGGTACCCATTAACTTCTGCACAGGAAAATGTGCTGCGGTCCCCAGCCTCCAAGGGAATTGAGTTGCTGAGTGCCTGCACCATTTTTATTTTCTTTTAAGGACAGTAAATCTGAGCCTAAAGTTTAGAAAGCAGTCCCTTTGGCCTTAATGCTATTGGAAATCTGGACTTGTTCACCAATCCCAGGGAAATTTGCTTAAAGGACAGATTCTCTAAGCCCAGTTTTGCATTGTGCCAAAGCATAGCCAAACCTAGTGGGCAGAGGTTACAAAAATCAACAAATTATACAGCAGATAATCACCAAATGTGTTTTTTAAACTGTGAAAAACATGAGGCTTAAGGACTGACAGTGTTAATTTAACTAATTTACTTTCATTTGACTTTCAAATGTTTTTTAAGTTTTGAGTTGGCTGTCAATAAGAACTTGTGCATAAGATGGCAGCATTTATGTTTCTTTATGTCTGCTTTTCTATTTGACTTATTAAAATGTTCAGATTGACTAGATTGTCTCACTTCAACAGAGGAACCAAACTTGTTGGAGAGGTACAAGCAGTTTATTACTTTCTTCATGCCTCAGAGTTCATTTACGTAGATTCTGTTGATCAAATAAGTGCACTAGACAAAAATATGCTTATTTTTTTGGTTTTAAGAATGACCAGAGAGAAATAGTGTGAAAACAGATGTACAACATATAATAACAAAAAACTGCAATAAAGTTACAGTATAAATGCAGAGAACAACAGAGGAAAGGAACATTTTGAATCATCCTTAACTTAAAATGGCAAATGAGGCAAGATAAGGAAAGTAAGAATTAAGGTTTCAAAAATACAGTCAAATGCAACTACACAAACTGAAGAGGTCATTATGTTACTTCAGAGCACCCCTCTGAAGAGATGCTGAGAGGGGGTCAATGGACAGAGAATGGAAGGATATTACTGGCCCTAGGTACAGTTAGCAGTTAGCCAGGTGATGAAGAAAATTGTAAATTAGGGGGAGTGGCTTAATCAGAAGGAAGCCAGGTGTTCTGGATTTAAAAGCTGCCCTAGATAGCTTCTTGCAGGGAACAGCAAGTGGGAGGGGGGAGGAGGGAGGAGGTGCTGTGAGAACTATACTAATCTACTGGGGCTACATAGCCCTCCCTCTCACCCCTGACCCATAGGTAGTTCTACTTTTATAGGCACAAGATTTGACTGACAACAGGAACTTCCTGTTTGGGAGCAGGAAGGGAGTGATCACAGAGGCACAAAAAAAATCACCATGCTATAAGGAAAAGAGTAGCTCTCCACCCCCCCCTGCGCTGGAGGTCTGACTCTGAGCAAGTAAGAGTGAGACTACTGAGGAAAATAGGAACTTCCTGTCACAGAATAGGAAGATTAGGAGCTTTAAGAGCACAGAGGCAGTATGAAAGTAGGGAGAGAAAAAACATTTATATAAAAATGTAAACAAAAACAAAAAAAAAATAATAGAGAGCGAGGAAAGAGTAAGTATACAAAACAACAGTTAAGGGGCTACAAATAAGATATGATGGGAGTGGTGCAGTGCAGTGGCTGTGGAGCAGCAGCCTTTTGGGAGGTATTCTGGAGGATGCAATGTTGTCCCATCTGCAGGCACCTCTCTGGGCTGAGGGAGTAGGTTGCTCATCTCCAGCCTGAGTTGACCAGGATTCGGGGGGCCTCCTGTCTTACCCAGGGATCACTGGTGCCACTGCCCCTACCTCAGAGGTTGCCAAGAAAGAGGAGCGGTTGGACAAAAGTGGGCTCAGGGAAGGAAAGGGTGGTGGAACAGAGGTGCATTCCACCAGTTGTACCTCTCCACAGTTCATACGCTGTTCTGGTAGAGCATGGTTCCTCTATAGAGGCACCTGCAGTGGAGACCAAGGAGAATGCTGGGAACATCCACAAAGGAGAACCACAGGAGGGTGGTATGGGATGCACAGGGCAAGGAAACAACTCCTGGTGGAGGACTCAATCATTATGGGGGTCAGAACTGGGGGGGAAGGAAGGGCAGAGGGAGGTAAGGTGCCTGCCTGGCACCATGGCTTGTAGAGACAGGGAGCTAATCCTCAGGATTGCGGGATCAGCTGCATGAGGGACAGAGCTGGATGTCATTTTCCACCTAGAGACAAATGACCTGGCTAGGAATGGAATCAGAGCAGTGCAACAGGAGTTTGAAGAGTTGAAGAGGGGTCTTAGACAAGTACCATGTAGAGTAAATGTCTTGGAGGTGCTTGCCTGTCCATGGCAAGGGTGATGCTAGGGAACTCCACACCATGGGATTCAATGAATGGTTGAAAAACTAGTGCAGAGCTCAGGTTTTGGCTTCATTGGGGAGTGAGGGTCCACCTGTAGTGATGCAGGCCTATATTAGCACGATGGTCTGCATCTGTCTGGGAGGGGAATTAGGATCCTAGGTGATAGGTTTTAGTGCTTCATTGGCAAGGATTATTTAAACTAGCCAAGGGTGGTGGCACTGAAAAGAAGCAGGGAAATCCAGCCTCACCCCACAAAACACAGCAGTTAGAGAGGTAAACACAGAGGGAGAGAAGTCAGTAGGGAGCAGGATGGGGTAAATGCAGAAAATGACAGTAAGGACAGGGGTGGGGCTGAAAGGGATAAGGCCATCAAAAAATGGAGGGTGATGAGTAGCAATGCCCATAATCTGTGTAACAAGCTCCCTGAACTAGTGGCCTATATGAAAGAGGGACACCTGGATATCTTGGCAGTCAGAGAAACATGGTACACAAAGAACCATGACTGGGATGTTAACATATCAGGGTACACAAGCTACAGGAGGGACAGGGAGAGTAAAAGAGGAGGAGGAGGAGGATGAGAAGGAGTATATCTCTATGTAAGGGAAGGGATCGAATCAATAGAACTAAAGAATAAATAGGGAGTAGAGGAGGCACTGTGGGTCACCCTGGAAACAGGAAATGGCACCGCAATCTGCACGGGGATTGTATTCAGACCCCCATATCAGGGAGAGGCAACAGACAAGGAAATGATAGAAGGCATCTTTAGAATGGCAGAAAAAGGGGAGATATTGTTAATGGGGGACCTGAATATGCCAGATGTTAACTGGAGCACCTTTGCTGCAGCCACATCCATAAGCAGGGTTATTCTTGATGCCCTGTAGGGGGCATGCCTGAGACAGCAAGTGTTGGGTCCCACTCAGGAGGGAGCAATCTTAGACCTGGTACTGTCAAATGGGGATGGAGAAATGATCTCAGATTTAGATGTGGGTAACCATCTGGGGACAAGCGACCACCAAACAGTGTGGTTCATGATAAACACAGTCATACAAAAGCAAGACTATTGGACTTCAGGAGGGCTGACTTTGTAAAAATGTGGGAGTTCCTCAGAAAAGCACTAACAAATAGGCAAGAAGGAAGGGGGTGGAGGAATAATGGTGAAAAATCAAAACAGTCAACACAGAGGCAACAAGCCTTTGTGTGAAGCAAATCAGCAAAACAAAATGAAGGGAAAAAAAACACTATGATTCTCAAAAGAGGTGATGGAGAAGGTTAAGGAGAAAAAGGTAGCATTCAGGAAGTATAAGGAAACACGGAAGGAGGAGGGCAGAGAACTGCACCAGTTAAAGCAGAAGGAAGCAAGAAAGGCAATCAGAAGAGCAAATGCCCAAACTGAGGAAAATATAGCCAACTCAGTTAAGAAGGGGGATAAAACCTTTTATAGGTACATTAGGGAGCAAAGAAAGACAAAGGGAGGGATAATGAGGCTTAATAAATGGAAGGGAGGGTGGGCAGAAGGTGACAGTGAAAAAGCAGGGATACTGAATGAATACTTCTGCTCAGTGTTCACAAAAGAAGAGGAGGGGGAGGTACCTAAATCAAAAAATAGAAGCATTCTGGGTAAGGAGGTCCATACCAGTCCATTTACAGTAGACAGGGTTCTGAAAGAACTCTTAAAACAGAAGGTGGACAAAGCAATGGGGCCTGATAGGATTCACCCAAGAATTCTAAAATAACTAAGGGTAGAACTAGTGACACCAATGACTACCCTTTTTAACAAATCATGTGAGGATGGTGTGGTTCCTGAGGACTGGAGGAGGGTGGATGTGATTCCCCTTCACAAAAGTGGGGGCAAGACAGAGGCAGGAAACTACAGACCTGTTTGTTTGACCCCAGTGGTAGGGAAAATTATAGAATCACTTCTGAAGGAAAGAATTGCTGAGTACCTAGAGGCCAGTGGGGCACAGGACCCAAGGCAGCATGGATTCACAGCAGAAAGGTCATGTCAGATGAATCTAATAGATTTATTTGACTGGGTGACCAAACTAGTAGACCAGGGAGCGCTGTGGGCATGGCCTAGCTAGACTTTAGTAGGGCAGTTGACACAGTCCCACACAAAAGAATAATATACAAGCTAGCCAGCCTTGGAGTGGGCCACAAGGCAGTAGCATGGGTAAACAACTGGCTGGAAAACAGGACACAGAGGGTAATAGTAAACAGAGTCCACTCTAAAGAAAGGGGGTTACTAGTGGGGTACTGCAGGGTTCAGTACTGGGACCAGTCCTCCTTAATGTCTTTATAAGTGACTTTGCAAATGGACTGGAAGGAAAAGTATGTCTCTTTGCAGACGACACAAAGATCTGCAACAGGGTCAATACAGAAGGTGGGGTGGAAAGGTTGCAAAGGGACTTGGTAAGGTTGGAGGAATGGTCAAATGTATGGCAGATTAGATTCAACACAAAGAAGATCAAAGTAATGCACATGGGAAACAAAAACCCAGGTGAATACTACAGAGTGGGGGGTGAGATACTAGCAACAGGGTCTGTTCATGAACAAGGGTTACCAATGCCCACCATACAGTGCATACCACATTGTAAAAAAATCAAGAACTGTCAGGCACATGTTTTTGACTAAATCTAAATGCTAGCTATATGGGCAGATAAATAATATAACTATAGAATTCTAGGGTATCCATATTTTTTTTTGATGGGGTATCCTGCTCCATTTTGCTGCTTTTTTTTTACCTGAAAAAGTGTGACATGCAAAAACATGTTTTACTAATTGTTTTTGCAAGTTTTATTTACCATTTTCCATTATTAAAGTAAGTCCACTTCCTAATTTGGAGTTGTGTTTTTTATTATCTGTACTCTTTAGCTCATTGTAAAGCTCCACTTTTTATTTATGTAGCTTTGTATTTAGTGTGGTGAATGTAACAGTTGGTGTCACAGCTCATTACATTCACCCACATGGCCCCCAAATCTGTAATTGGGCTATTAGCACTTTTACAGATTTCCTGGCTTCTCTCCTAATTTTCCTCCTTGTGATAACTGACTGTGTTACTGCCTGATCTATCTTTTCCACAGAAGGGACAGCAACCTTTGACTCTCACTCTACTTGGGGTCACATCAGGCCCAATGTTTACCCGTCAGTCTGTGACAGTTGCAAAGTCATAACCCGCCCATTAGAACCAAGGAGCAACCATAGAGGGAGGAGCTGAGTTGTGGTTTAAAACCCCTTGTTTGCACATGGCTCCTCCATTTGTAGGGCTACATTCCATGAAGATAAGCACTGCATGCAACAACGAGGGCTGCAGTTACATTCACCACAGGTAGACTTTGGTTACCATCATTCACTGACTGTTGGGAAAATTTTCAGAGAGCATATTTCAGTGACAACTGCATGTCTAAGAAAAGTGCTAGGCATACATTGTAATAGGGATTATTCAGTGTATATGGGGTGGAGCATTAAAATGGATTTTCTTTGTGGTGTCCCTCGTTACATTCACCACAATATGTGGTGTCAACCATCATACCTGCCAGTACTGTTATTAATGTCAAATTGCTCCAGGTTTTGTAACACTATGTCAGTTATTAGTAGTGGTGTGACAGCCATGAGGCATGTTCAGTAAATTTTGTATAACTTGAAACAAATGTGTGGTGTCACTTGTTATATTCGCCACGTTATATGGTGTTAAGCATCACACTTACCAGTAATGTAATTGTTGATTTTTTATGTTTTGTAGCAGTATGTCAGTCAGTAATAGTAGTATGTTAGTTGTTAGGCAAGTTTAGTACAGTTTTAGTAAGTCAAACATAAGTGTGGTGTCACTTGTTACATTCACCACAGTATGTGGTATCAAACATCACACCTGTCACTACTGTTATTATTATCAGATTTCTCCAGGTTTTGTAGCACTGTGTCAGTTATTATTAGTAGCATGTTAGCCATTAGGCGTATTCAATAAACTTTGTAAAACTGAAACAACTGTGTGGTGTCACTCGTTACATTCACCATGGTATGTGGTGTTAAGCATCTCAATTGCCAGTAATGAAACTGTCAACTTTTTTCATATTCTATAGTAGTAAGTCAATCAGTAGCAGTAGTATGTTAGTTGTTAGGCATGTTTAGTATAGTTTTAGTAAGTGAAACGTAAGTGTGGTGTCACTTGTTACATTCACCACAGTCCTTGGAGCAAAACATCACATTTGCATTTAATGTAATATAATGTTATCAATATTCATTTCTCATGTTTTAATACAACTCATTACACGTGGATTAAAGTTTTTACTACTAAAACAAATGTTTTGTGTCAGGTGCTACATTTACCATGGTGTGTGGTGTCACTTGTTACACTCACCACAATACAGTCCTTTTATCTCAGGAACCTGTGGGGCTTTTATCTCCCAATATGTTTATTTTTTCATACTTGGGTCATGATATCTTGAAATGCATCACAAATGTAATCTAGAAATAATTTGAAAATTTGACCCTCATGTCACACTTTGGCAACCCCTTTTCATGAACAGACCCAACAACAAAAATGGAAAGGGACTGGGTGTAGTCATATCAGATGACAGTAAGGTGGGCAAGCAATGTGAGAAGGCAGTAAGGAGGTCTGGTATACTGGTATGCATAGGGAGCGGTATTACTAGTAGAAAACATGATGTTGTTATCCCTCTGTACAGACAGTTGGTGAGACCCCATCTGGAGTACTGCATGCAGTTCTGGAGACCCCATCTCTGCAAGAACATAGACAGGATGAAGGCAGTCCAGAGGAGGGCAACTAACATGGTGCAGGCCCTACCCCAGAAGACATATGAAGAGAGATTAAAGGACCTTAAAATATATACCTTTGAGAAGAGGAGGAAGAGGGGGGGCATGATAGAAATTTCAAGTACCTCAAGGGAACCAACAAAGTCCAAGAGGGTAGCATCTATTAGAACATGAGATGTGCAAGAACAAGGGTACACAATTTGAAGATAGAGGGGGATGACTCAGAGGTAATGTGAGGAACTATTTTTTCATGAAGAGGGTGTTGGATATATGGAACAGCCTTTCTGTGGAGGTAGTGGTGTAAAAAACAGTGGAGGAATTCAAGAATGCATGGGATAGACATAAGGCAATTCTAGTGGGGGATAGGAAGAAATAGGCTGTTGGTTAACTAAGATCTTCAGCTTATCCATTAGGTAGGGGAATGGGCAGACTATGTGGGCCAAGTGGTCCTTATCTGCCATCAAATTCTACATTTCTATGTTTCAAAGGTAGACAAAGCCTGGTCACCCATCTTAGTGGTAACCTTAGGTACAAACAGTAGTGACTCCACATTAAACTTCAGTGAGTAGTTCTGGAGAGAATACCAGATAAATGTTGTGATTGAGGGTGCTGTCTTAGATTTAAGTGTCTTGTTAATAAAACAACCCAGAGTGAACAAACTACCATTGGATGGGGACAGCCAACCTAAGTTAGTGTGTAGGTCACAATGGTGGGTAAGTCAACTGATTAATGGCATGAAACGACAGATGTTGTCATATGTCAGCTCCCACCTGGACAGTAAAGATGTAGGAGCTTTCATAAAAGCAGGCACAGTATAATTTAGACAAGTAAGGAGGTTATGTCTTGTAATGGTGAGGTGAGCTTCTGGAATGAGTACACATTTGGCTCTACAAGCCATGCCTAGCTTAAAGTTTACTATTTTACAGATGGCAGCAATGTGGATGCAAAGTCAAGGCATGGCTCAAGGGTGACTTCAAGAAACTTGAAGTAGAAGACACCTTCAAAAGGAGAATCATCCGCGAAGGATGCAGATATGATAATAACGGAGGATAGGATGCATCCCAGGAGAATCAAAAAGCATGATTTGGATCTTTTTGGAATTCAGAACTAGTGTATTTTTGCAATGCTGATACTGTATCAGTTGCAAGTCAGTGTTTAACCCTGAATTAAGTTACAGGGTAGCTAGTTTTCAGAGCTTAAGACAAGGGCTAGGTCATACATGTGCATTAAGTTGGGTCACAAGGTCATTTCACATGGGAGAATATTTATAAAGAGGGAGAACAGTTACAATACAAGGATGAAGCTTTGTGGTACAGAAGTCTACAGGTCTGCAGGTAAATAAAGTTTGACTGAATTTGACAATGTCCTGGTCAGTGGCAGACTTAATATTATTAATTAAGGAAGGCCACGGAGATACTGTGACCTTTACAAAATCCATGTTTGGGGTCAGGAGTTTAAATTTTGTATTAGAACTGTACTTCCTTAACTAAGTAATAACAACATTCTGAAGAAGCTTGTTAAGTATTGACAATAGCTATTGGGTGTGACACTTGGCCAGCTGGATATGATTGCTCTACGATATTTGTCTATAGAATGTGTTATTGAGTGTCTCTCATGAGACAGCTTGTGAGATAACACCCCCCGCCCCAGGATTCAGTTAAAATGACAGGATATATGTTAAACAATATAACTCTGTAATGTGAATAACTTCCAAGAAGTTGCATTTTATGGCCTTGTTGATTATCTGGGCTTCTTTGAGGCTGGGAAACTAAAATATACATTTTATGACGTCTTCAAAGGAAGTACAGTTAATTTCAACTGGTGTTAAAAGCTATATGACATCTAGATGAGAAAACTGCAGAGTTGTAAGAGTTTTTTTGATATGGGCTGGGAACAGGAACTGCTCAAAGATCACAGAGAAGGAACTTGGAAATCACAGACTCATAATTTGGGAAATTAGTTTTTGCTTATGTCACCTTATTTAATATACCTCCTGATAGGACATACTGTGGGTATTATTTTTTATATTTAACAAGGAGGAGCTAGGTGACATCATGGAAGAGGTGGGTATAGAGACAGTTTAAACTATTCTGTGTCTGATCTTTAGTGACACATTTCTTTGTGGGCTCTTAGAAGCAACATCTAACATTAAGCTCTGTAAGAAGGTATACATTAGATAGGAAAGTCTATTTGTATTGTGGTAGGAGTTTATGTTTGCATTTTAACCTTGTTCTTTTAAGTGATTGTATGATTTGTGATATAGTGTTCTGTGTTTACATTTTACATTTTTTTATCCATTTGTTTTGTAAACCTCTTATTTTAAAGAGACAGCCTGGTATGCCTTCAAAATTCTTTCTTTTGCATGTGAAGCATAGATGGTTAAAGTTGACAACTGTACATAAGCTTAATGGTGTTACTGAACTGGAAAAAGGTAAGAAATACCCAAGGACTTTCATAGAGTTTCAAGGGTTCATTTTGGATACCTGGTTAGATGCCCTTAGGCAAAAGATATCTGGCATTCCCCAAAGAGCAGAATTATCTGAGCCTGTACATTTGGGTATGCTAGCATAAGCTTCATGGTTTGAATCACCCCAGAACTTGAGCTCAAAGGTGATCTGGACCCACAAGCAGACAGGAGGGTTACCCTGTTCTGTTATCTGTTCATAATACTGTGCTCGGGGGTTGGCACTGTGGGAGCAGAGAGCCTAACCTGCTGATTAGGTTTGTGACATTGGGCAATCATTTTCAATAAGCCTCAGATCACACTTTTATGCTGGCTTGTGCACATGCACAAGCAACATCTTGTGGTGGTAGATCAAATGCAGAGTAGTGTCAGTGTTGGCCAATATAGGGGACACTTTAGTGGGTGGATCTCTCAGCCCCCAGCCAGTGAGCATGCTGCAGATGACAGCAGTTTCAAAGAGAGCCACAGAGATGAAACAAATGTGCCACTACAATCAGAGACAAGTTCGTCATTGCAGTGGCAGATGGCACACCTCTGTTACTTGCCTTTCCTGGTGAAACAGTTCATCAAAAATGGTGGCTCCTGCTGTCCACCACACAATCTGCAGAAAGCTGACATCAGGGTACCCTTCCCCATGTCAGCATGTTCACAGCACCTGTCACCCACCACACCGCAACCTCCCACTGCTGCTGCCCTCCCACTTCCTTCATTCCCCATCCACCAAAAGAAAAAAAAACTCCTGCAACCTCCCCTGCTGCTGTTGCCCTCCCTGCTCCCTCCATTCCCTATCCTAGACAGACAATAAAACCCTTCCATAACCTCCCACTGCTGCTGCCCTCCCAGCTCCCTCCACCCCTCCAGAATTGTAGCACACTGGGACCCCACCCCAGTGTTTCTATTTTTCTTTTGTTTCATAACCTGTAAATAAAGTACATTTTCCCTTGCATTTCTTCCCCTGCAAACAAGAAAACAGTGTACAGATGTCTCCCCATCCCCATCCCCACTTTCCCTCTGTGCACCCACCTCCTCGCACATTCCTCACCCATACTTACCTTCTGGAGGTCAGGAGCAGTGATCTTCTCTGAGCCGGGATGAATCTGCACTCTTCAAAGCCTGACTGCGATGTGAAGAGATGAAGGTAAGCTTTATAATGGGAAGCAATGGGGGGTTTCAACTTAGGTTGATATCTCAGCCATTTTTTTGAAATTTTTGCCCAAAATTTTCAACATGGGGTTCTTGGGACCCCACCTCATGAACATGTAACTGTGATTTTGTTTCTTGGTCCCAAAAGGTGATTTTTGCGGTCATTGCGTGGAATCACCTTTCAGGACCTATTAACAAAATGGCACTGCCACTGTTCATGAGGCGAGGTTCCAAAAAGCCCATGTTGCAAATTTGGTGGAAGAATTAAAAAAAATGACTGTGATATGAGCGTGCGTTGCACAGTTTCTACTCATACTCGTAACTTCACCAATTTTTAATATTTTCACTTCAGATTTTCAGCACTGCCATTTTTTCACACCTCCTTAGAACAGTACAGCTGTCATTTTTCATATCCTTCCTGAAATGTGTTTTCCCACCTCAGGTGCACAATGGACATAGTCACTGTGTGAAATCAACTTTTGGGACAGAGTGAAAACACTACAGTGCCACTGTTCATGAGGAGAGGTTCCAAAATGCCCAGGTTGAAAATTTGATAAAAAAAGTCCTAAAAATGACCGCATTATGGGCATCCACTTTGTAGTTTCTAGGCACAAAGTTTGCACATTTTTTCAAATTTTCTCTCCAGATTTTCAACATTGCCATACCTCTTCATGAACAGTACAGCTCTCATTATTTGCATCCTGCCCAAAATGTGATTCCGCACCTGTGGCTCCAAATTGCTGTGTGAAATCACCTTTTAGGATTGAGTAACGAAATGACAGTGCCACTGTTCGTGAGGTGGGTCCCAAAAAGCCCATGTTGAAAATTTGGAGTGAAAATACCAACAAACACCCGGGGCATTAAAGTTTCCAACCATACACCCACCCAGTAGAGACTGACAGGCACTGGGGGTGTAACTTGGGCTCACTGGCTGTAATGTTCATGGCATTCTACCTCCACCCCTCACCCTACAGCCACTGACAGGCATTGAGGTGTGCCTTGGGGTCTGTCACCCAAACATTCACCCCATTCTCTTATACTGCACCCATCTCAGATTATTTCCTTATGGAATGGGGTGAGCATAAGGGGTGAAGATCCCAAAGCACACCACAACACCTGTCAGTGTCTTCAGGGTGGGGTGAGGTGGAATGATGTAAGCATTATGGCCAATGACTCAAAGCCACATTTCCAGGACCTTTCAGTCTCTGTGAGGGTGGAGGGTGGGGGTTGGCATTACTTCAGTTCTTCACTGCCATGCCTATTATGCATCTCTCTAACTCCTGCACTACCAGTTCCAATGCCAGCAAGCCAGCACTCAGCATTGACAAATACTTGTTAAATACAGGGACCATCCAGGCAATTTTCCAAAATTCAGGAAAAGTACCAGTGGATAGGGAGTGACTGAAAATAGAAGTAATGGGGAGAGTTAGAAAAGGGGCACCCTGACCCAATGCATAGAATCTTTGGCTGCAGGCCATCAAAAAAAGCACTAAATGGGTGCTCGAGTGGTTGAAGGAGAAAAACACTTATTCCAGAGCTCTGCTTCAAACAAATACTACAATCTGTTAAAGTCCTCATTGCTGCTGAAAATGTACAGCTAAATTAATGGCACAGTCAAGATCCAAAGTAAAGGATATAGCAGATGCTAGGTTAGACAACACTGAGAAATGTTTCTCCCATAAATCAGGGAAAGCAGCCCCATCACAGGTGAACAGTAATTAACCTGTGCCGGAGGGGGCAATGGCTTCCCCTGCAACAGTGATTCCTGATACAGGTGCTAAGCCAAAATCACCTGTAAAACCTATGCTGCAGTCCACTCAAACCCTTTTAATAGGGTTTCAAGAAGAAATATTCTCCTCTTTCAACAAAAGTCATGAATCCAATTGTAGGAAATGAAAGGAAACGTGTGACTCTCACTGGGATTTGAACCCAGGACCTCAACAATCCATGCTTTAGCTCTTAACCAACTGAGCTGTAACAGTTCAACCAATTAATGCCCCTGAGTTTTCCCATGTGAATCACACATACATTCCTTTCTGGTGTTCCAATAAGCAACCAGGAAGTCTTTTTACAGACTCAAATAACTCTTCCTCAATCTCTCCCAAGTGCAGTATAACAAAAGTCATGGCAATCTGTTTGAAATCTCAAATAGATGGCTACAAATTGAGGAAAAGCTTCAAAACTGTGAAGAGCTTGTGTTAGAAACATAGAAACATAGAAGTTGATGTCAGATAAAGACCACAAGGCCCATCCCGTCTGCCCATTTGTTTTTCTACCTTATGAATGTGCCATCGGTCTTTGCTCTGTCAATGGCCTATCTATTCATACTCATCTGTATTTCTCCCTTATGCCTATCCCATGCCTGTTTGAAGCCCTGCACTGTTACTCATATCCGCCACTTCCTGAGGTAGGCCGTTCCATGCATCCACCACCCTTTCTGTGAAAAAGAACTTCCTCACATTACCCCTCAATTGGCCTCCCTCTAATCTCATACGGTGTCCTTTTGTCCTGCTATTTTTCTTATATTGAAACATGTTAGAATTTTTCACCTTGTCAATGCCCTTAAGATGTTTGAATGTTTCGATCATATAACCTCTTTTCCTCCTTAGCTCTAGGGTAAACATATTGAGCTCTGTTAATTTGCCATCATATGTTTTCTGATGCAGTCCCTGCACCAATTTGTTTGCCCTTCTCTGGACTTCCTCAATTTGGTTAATGTCCTTGTGAAGGTATGGCTTTCAGTACTGCACGCAGCACTCCAGATGGGGCCTAACCAGTGTCTTGTAAAGAGGGATTATTACTTCCTCTTCTGACTTATGATACCTCTACTAAATACAGCCCAACATGAGAAGGGACCTGCAGAAACTTGAAGAATGGTCAAGGGTTTGGCAGTTGAAATTCAATGCAAAGAAGTGCAAGATAATGCATATGGGGCACAAAAACCCTGGCACAATATATCAGTTGGGGGGTGAGGATATAGCATGCACCAAGCAGGAAAGGGATCTTGGGGTTATCATCTCTGATGACCTCAAGGTAGGGAAACAGTGTGACAAGGCATCAGGTAAAGTAAATAGGATGCTGGGATGTATAGGCAGGGGCATCACCAGCAGGAAAAGGGAGGTCATAATTCCGCTATACAAGACACTAGTGAGGCCCCACCTGGAGTACAGTGTACAGTTCTGGAGACCATACCTACGTAAGGACATAGACAGGGTAGAGAAGGTTCAGAGGAGGGCAACAAAGATTGTGCATGGGTTGCATCACAAGTCCTATGAAGACAGGTTGAAGGAACTGAACATGTACTCCCTGGAGGAGAGGCGGGAGAGAGGGGATATGATAGAGACATACAAGTATCTTACAGGGAGGAACAGGGTGCAGGAAAACACTATTTTAAGCGAAAAAGATGTTTCAGGACTAGGGCATGGGATGAAGTTGGAGGGAGGATGATTCAGAGAAAACATGAGAAAGAATTTCTTCACAGAACGGGTGGTGGACAAGTGGAACACCCTGCCAGAGGAAGTGGTGGGAGCTGAAACAATCACAGGATTTAAGAATGCATGGGATAGACATAAAGGAATTCTAGAGGTCAGGGGTAAGGGGAAATAGACTTCTAGGAAAACAAACTGAACTTACAAGCTCAAATGGGCAGACTAGGTGGGCCATAGGCCCTTATCTGCCGACACTGTCTATGTATCTATGTATCTATGTAACATCCCCATAGCCTTACCTACTGCTTTAGTGGTCTGCTTGGATGATTTCAGGTCATTTTTGATGATGATGCCTAAGTCTCTTTATTCCCTTGTAACTGCCAGCAACTCCCCTCCCAGCCTATAGGTTGCTTCAGGGTTTTTCTTCCCTATGTTCATGATCTCAGTGGAAAGAATATGGAGACACTTTCTGGAAGAGTAATGACACTGGAAGGTGGGGTGAATACATCCTTACATGAAAAGCTTTCAAACATAGCTAAATCTGAGAAAATTGAAAATAGCCTGCTTATGACGAATTTTAAGCTGATAGGATTATCAGTTGACATACCTGTTGCTGATCTCAAGCCTAAACTGGAGCGCATAATGACTATTGTTTTTTTCTCTGGAACCACCTTTGATTTTGGAATCATTATTCTGCCCTCAATCACGGACTAATATGGAAACAGCAGGAGTAAGATATGTGATTTCCACTTTTTCTGCCATTTCCCAGCATCACCATATTCTCCAACTCGCTCAACAAAGAAAAGGATTTCAATATGAAAGTCAAAATATCCATCTGTATCCGAAGTTTTGTTTGATCACTAAGTGTAGGAGAACATGCTTTTTGGCTGTCAGAGTGAAATTCATTCAGGCTGATGTTCAAGCAGTACTCCAAGCACCTGTAAAGCTTATGGTCACATTCTTGGGAAAATATCTTTATTTTTTGGATGTTTGATGAGGCGTGTGAATTTTATGAAGAAAATGCTATGATACCCACAGATCTTGGTTCTGCTGTTTGAAGATAACGAAGACATAGATGTTACCCAGTATGTGTCTGTGAAATAAACAAAAAGCTCTTCTGCTTTTCTCTTAGCGGTGTTGAGAGTTCTAAATATACTTTACTGATACACTATGTATTTTTAATGAACTTTAATCTGTCTATATCTAATGGCAATCAGGAGATTTTGGTTAACTAGGTGCTTATTAGTTTCAATTCTTTTGTAGAATGCTAATGCTTGGAGCGTGAAAGCATGCAATCACTTTAATTATTAAAGAATTTCACCTCATGTTTAATTCCTTTAAATTTATAATTCTTATAACCACCCCAAAAATTAGAAAACAATGTTTACTTTTCATTTGTGTTTTATTTTTTGAGATGTCTGTCTTTTGTGAAATGTAGTATAATGTTTTTTGAATTTTTTCTCTCCGAATAAAATAAAATAAAAAAAAAAAGAGCACTGGAGAAGGAGGAGAGGTTCAATAGGTGCTTAGTGACATCTGGAATGGTGACAGTATTTAAGATAGAAATGAAGGTGATCCCAATGAGAGGGAGAAGAGTGATCAAAAGGAATCTGTTCAGACTGACTGGAGAAAAAGGAGGTATAGGTGGAGAGGTCAGGGAAGTTTGGGTTAAAGACATTGACTATTGTATTGAGGTTGTTTCAGTTAATACCCTCAATAATAAGACCATTGCCTAAAAGATTATCCATGTCATCAGTAAGGCCTTGTATGTTCTTTCAGAGGTTGCAAGGATCACTAGTAGCAGACATGAGGGAGCTTCTGCACTAAATTATTTTGGTCTGGCATGCTGGCACAGCAGCAAGGTGTCCACCTGTGTCACCAACATCCCAGTTGCAGTGACGGACTCGGGAGCTGGAGGGCTGCTGGGAGGAGAAGGATTGGACATCCCAGGGACTGCTCTCCTTCTCCAGGGGGAAGGGGAAGAGTGTCCGGCACACTGTAGACCTCTGGCGGAGGCAAGGGGTACAGCTGCTGCTGGCACCACATGTTTGGGGGGCGGGGCAGACTCTGGCATCATTGCACATCCCTTTCCCCAGGAATCCAACACAGAGACAAAATACTGGCTCTGTTCATGATGGCCCTCACCTCCGCTGCTACTCCCGCTAAGAATAATGCCCTTCTGGGGCGGTCCCACTCCCATGGCCTTGCCCTGGGGGGGGGTTAGCTATGGGCAAGAGACAAATTGCTTGGGGAAGGGGTGCCCACCCAGCAGCCCCATCCAGGAGGGTAAAGCTTGGGCATGGGAGCAGTGAGCAAGGCAGGGGGCCGAACCTTCCTGCTTGGAGGGGAAGGAGACCACAGAAAAATATATATTTTTGGGCAGTTTGAAGGACACTTCTGCATAATTTCTGAGTCATACCTGCTCCTGCCAATCACTGTAGTTTAAGGAGGATTTCTAGGCATACCATCTCCTTTCTCTAGCTTTTATCAAAGAGATGAGGTCTCTATGCAGTTATTTTGTGATTAAACGTCTGACTGTCCCTTTCATGATCGGGGTGTATACCTCTTGAAAGGAGGTGGCCAGAAACAGAATGGACGACAAATCCAGAAACCAGTCTATGCAGGCCATTTCAGCAAGGAATCCTTCATACTCAGTTTAGGAAAAATCACAAATTGTGATGTCTTCTGTTAGAACCCTAACCTTGAGTTATCCAAGAGCAGTAAATAATGTAGGAATTCATGGGGGGGTAGAAGGGCTGTTATACTGCATCATCAACAAAGGCCTTCATCTCTCTTAGTGCCAGACCAATCAATTCTAATGAGGTAACAATTTAGAAGTGGAGCTGGCCTGGTGGCACTGAGGGTTGAGGCACTGAACGCCACACCTCATGCCAGGTCAGTGTTCCAGGTTCGGGAATGAGCCTGGGTCATTGGGGTTCAGTCGGGGGAGGGATGGAGCTGGACTGAGCAGCCAAAAGGCAGTTCTCCTCTGTCACCACCACAGTCCAACTACCCCCAGGTGGAGGCCTGAAGGTAGTGTAGGTTAGTGGGTGGCATGAATAGGGCAGGCACTTTGGTACCATGGTGTGCATGTGCCTCCACACACATATGTAAGGCAGAGGCATGGATGGCAGAAAAGCAGAAAAACAGAGCTGGCAGGCTCCATGGAGCTGCCGGCCATTATACCAGTACTGGGTCACTGGTCCAGGAATGGAGGCGAGGCCCTCTGTGAGGGGGGTTGGAGCCTGCCAGCTCCCAGGGGAAAAAATGTATAAGTGAACTGGCAAAGCCAAGAAGGGAGGGTTTGAGCCATGTCTCAGATATACCAGGTATGCTGTACTAATAGTGGACAACCCAGGATGTAAGCGATCTATATTAGCTAACAAACTACACATGCTGAGATAGGCAATTTAGGGCAACTGGAGTTGATGCAGACAGGTTGTTTTGCATAGGAAGAAGCCGAGGGGCCCAGGTTTGGCTCTACATCACCAGCTAGGAGGATATAATAAACTTTTTTGCCAGGATAGACAGATGGTAGTGGGAAAGAAGATAGGTTAGGGCACCTGAAAAGGCCGAGACCTAAATTAGTGACCAAAATAAAGGACAATTTTGTCCTTTAGTAACCATGTAATGTTTCATTTATTTATTTTATTCATGACTTCGATAACCGGGTAGGTGCATTGGTCCAATGGACCATTTACAGGCATGACCCGGGCTACAAGGCATGAGTAGGTACAGTAGCAGTTGGTAAATCAAGGTTACATTAAAAAAAGAAATACATAACAATTACACAGGAAATACATAATAATTGCACAATAGTTAGGTACAAGGCAGAGATAATATGCACAGTATTTGCAAGAAGAAGCATTTCAGGAGGATTAGTACGAGAGTGCCAGTGACTCAACTGTAGGTAACAAATTGGGGAACACCACTCGGCTTGAAGGTACACAAATGAGGACCAGCGATGCCCCAAAGAAGGCTGGAGGGGGGGAGAGTAGGAGAAGGAAGCAGAAATAGGAGAGAAGAAAACACAGAAGAGTGGGAGGGGTGTTAGCAAGCAAGGCAACTGCATCAACCCTTGACCAGAAGCTAGGATTTTAGGCTAAGTTTGAAATTTTGATGAGTGTTGGACATATGCAGAGTGGGGGGGCAACCTATTCCACAGAGAGGGAGCCACCACTGAGAGAGCTTTCCCTCCTATATTTGTGGTGTTTCTGGGCATCTCAAGGGTGGGGGTGGAGGAGGAGCAAAGGTGTCTGGTTGGGTTTCTAGTGTTGAAAAGGGTAGCGAGAGGGAAAGTGTTGCCACACCTAAGGGTGGCGTCTAAGAAACAACCAAGAGTATAGTTGAAGCTGCATGACCAGGATAAAGTAATGAGGGTATTTGAGAGACAGAACTCCTTGACAGGGGTTACCCTAGGAGGTTCAGGGGAGCTACGATGGGCATGTCAAATACTGCAGATAATATTGAGTATAATGAGCACAAGACCAGCTGCAAGAGTTCCAGACATAAGGAGTCAGATTAAGCAAGCTCCTACAACAATTAATCAGTTAGGAAGGAGCAGGGGCAGCCAACAGCTGGATTACCTAAAATGGCCCAACACGTTGATTTATTTATTTGTTTGTTTGTTTGTTTGTTTATTCTTCCTATTTATCTTTCTTTCTTTCTATCTATCTATCTCTCTAACTATTTTCAAATGTTTCACCAGGAAGTAACTGAGATGGTAACAACAATGTTAAATTATTACTTGGTACAGAGAATAACCATATTGACCTTCTACTAAGAAAATGGGTGTACATCATGACCATCATATTTTTAGTAATGGCATAACCAATGTAGCCATGTTAATTCCTTTGTGTCGATCTGTCTGCATTTGGATCTCCTGTCTTATAGACTCATCTCTGCTGTATTTCTCAATTAATTGGGTATTATCTTTTACTATATAGTAAGAGATGAATTCATTATCTGTATAAAACAGAATTTCAAATGTACTATATGTACCCTATATACATATATTATGCATACAGAATTCAAAAATAAAAAATAAAAAGTGATAACAGCTGATTTCCAGATGTGCCCTGGGGGAGGTTGAAGGGAGGAAAATGAGAAATACCAAGAGTAATAATACAATAATAACAATATAAGGAATAATGTATGGGTAACCATACACAACAAGAATGTGTTTCCATTGAGAGGTAGAGATATTATGCAGACCTCCATAACAAAGCTTGAGAGGTCCATGCTGTTATTTCATCCCTGAGATGAAAACACTAGGCAAGTTGTGTATGGTCACCCATATATTATTTTTATAGTATATGGTTTTCTAATGGGAAGTAGGGAGCAGGAGCTGCAAGCGACGCTGACTGCTGCTACAGAGAGCAAGTGCTCAGTGAAAATGAAAGTGAGCTGACAGGCAGGAGCCATTGTGAGCAGGGAGAGCTCAGTGAATATAAAACCAGGCTGTCATTGTTTTTGAGGACATTGCCACTGACAAATTTTAAATTTATTTCTGTGGGTTTTGTGCTGAAGGGGAGCCATGGTATTCAAGCAAAAATGGCACTTTGGCAGATGTGGCAGTGACAGCTGAAAACAGTGTGAGAACCTGCTGTAAAACAGCACAAGGCACAGCACAGCTAAATTACTAATGACAGAATGTGCATATCAACTTCTAAACTATCTATAACAACTTTTAAACCATCCCTAACAACTAAACCATCCATAACAACTTCTAAACCATCAATAACAACTTCTAAACCACCCATACCAACTTCTGAGACATCCTTAGTAACTTTCAAAGCATCCATGATAACTTCTCCACTATCTATAACAACTCAAACCATCCATAACAACTTTCAAACTATCCATAGCAACATCTAAATAATCCATAATAGCTTTTAAACCATCCATAACAACTTTTAGACTATCCATAACAACTTTCAAGCCATCCAGAACCTTTAAACTATCCATAACAACTTTCAAACCACCCATAATGACTTCTAAACCATCCATAACTGCTCATAAACCATCCATGGAAACATCTAAACCATCTAAACCAACTTCCTAACTATACGTAACAACTTTCAAACCATCCATAACAACTTTCATTCCATACATAACAATGTTTAAACCATCCATAACAACTTCCAAACCATCCATAACATCTTTTATACAATCCATAACGACTCCCAGACCATCCACAACAGCTCTTAACCCATCCATAATAACTTTTAAACCATCCATAACAACTTCTAAACCATTCATAACAACTTATAAGCCATCCACAACTTTTTGAGTCACTAATTTCCATACATAATAAGCCCTTACATATACTGTAATACAATGATAACGGAATACGCACCCATAATAACAATTGTGTAATGACAAGGATTGTGAGATGTAAAATACATAACTATACAGTAAATTGCTGGAGGTATTCATATTTGTAATTACAATTTCAGTACAATGCAATACAATTATGGAGGATTGCATTTACAATGGCCAATGCCAATGCTAAGTTAAGGATGGGAGCAGAGGTGGTCTGTTTGGGAGGGTGTAGAGAGAATTATACTAGTGTAGATGTGGAGTGAAGAGGCAGCAGAGGTATGTGTTTGGTGGGCAGCAGCCCAGGGACCAATATCAGGGACATCTGCAGGAGTGAGTAGTGAAGTCACGTAGGAGGGAGAAGAGTGAGTGGTGAGAAATGGCAGAGCAGATGGTAAGGGGAAGAGAATCACATGGTTTGGGGAGTAGGAAGGAGAAGGCAGATTAACCAGCATTGAATTTCCTTGAGGGGAGTGTTAGTGAATGGTAGCCAGAGTTGTCTAAAGGAAAAGAAGTGTCTGGGGCCGGGGCAGCAAGGTAAAAGGGAAGGGAGCCAATCCAGTATTTAGAAATGAAGGAAGGACAATGAGAGGCTTCTGGCCTTCAGATAGAGGAAGGAGAGAGAGGGATATGGGGATCTGTGGTGGGCATGAGGGGGATAATCCAGAGCAAAGTGGCAAAAAGAGTGAAAGAGTGGATCTGGTCTGGCCAGTATGGACTTGGGACTAGAACCAGAAAGTGGTGCACAAAGGCATAGAGCAGGACAAACTGAAAAGATAACTATCTAAGATAAGGCTGAATTTATTGAGTTTACATCTCAGAGTAGGTGCAAACCAATATTCCAACCACTGTGTAGGGGGCCCCTACATGGTGGTTGGAGTATTGGTTTGTACATGCACTGAGATATAAGCTCAGTAAATTCGGTCTTATCCCACATGGTTGTCTGTTCAGTTTGTTCTACTCTCTTCCTCTGTGCACCACTCTCTGGTTCTCATTACGAGTCTTGTGGTGGTAGCCACACCCACTGGTATCACCAGTTCACCGGAACCATGAGTGTCAGCTATTTCTGCTGCTGCAAGGAGGACTTTGGAGCAGAACTGTAGACTATGTCACCATAGTCAAAGATGGGGTGTATCATCTTCGAGATGATCTCTTGGCATGGAGGAAGCAGGATATACCTGTTATTCCTGTAAAGTGCAACAAGTTTGTGGTGCAGCTTCATGTGCTTGGTCTACACATGTTCTGGGAAATTTAAGTGCTGGTCTAGCTAGACCATGAGGTACTTGAATGAGGAGAAATCCTTAACTGTTGCACCATCATGGGTATTGGAACGAAGGGAGAGAGTGAGCCTGGCAAAGCCTCTTCCTGGTGCAAAAGGTCATATAGATAATTTTTCTTGCCATTGAGGGATAGCTGAATTGCCAAAAACCAGTGCTGGATGTCGGTAAAATCCAGTTGGAGCTTGTGCATGATGTCAGAGGCAAAGGAGCCAGAAGCAAAGAGTACCATATCATCTTCTTGCATATGGATGGATGCAGAGTTGCAGGCAGCAGGGAGATCATTCTGGAAGATGGAGATGAGTATTGGTTCAAGGACTGACCCTTGGTGGACCCCTGTGCTGATAGGGAGTGTGGTGACATGGACTCTTCAACACAGACAGCTTGGGACTTGCCTTCAAGGTACGAACGGGACCATCTGAACGAGGAGTCAGAGAGTCCAGCAGCCTTGAATTTGTCCATGAGGAGGGGTATGCAATAGTGACAAAGACTTTGGCCACATTGACAAAAATGGCAGAGTTCACCAATTCCTGATCCATGCCAGCTTGAATGGAGTCAGTAAGTCAGAGGAGGGTGGTGGAGTGGGACTTCTGGAAGTCAGACTGGTGGGATGGCTCAAGGAAGGGGAGAGCTGAAATATCACAAGGTGTTCTTGGATATTAGCCAAAATAAGGAGCAGGGAGGAGGATCAGTAGTTGCCAGGAGAGATAGAGTCACCCACTTTTTTTGGAAAGGATGATAACTGTTGCCTGTTTTCAAGAGTACAGGATGGAGGCTAAGCAGAAAAAGGAGTTGACAAGTGAGGTAATAAGTAGAACAATGACAGGGACAGAGAGATGGAGGTGTTTGGGTTAAAGACTATTAGGCTGCACGCCTATGTGGGGGTTAGGAGACAATAGGGTGTTAAGAGAAGCAGTGGGAGTAGGAGAGATTGAGAGGGGACAGAGAGGGGTGGAAGAATGGGGAAGAGAAGTAGAGGAGGGGACAGGCACAGGAGATGAAGAATGAGTTGAAAGCTAAGGGAACAAAGGAGGAGTCAGAAATAGGAGTGCCACCCACCTTGAGGATTGACAGAGGTGACTGAGTTGAGGAGGAAGAGGCATGGATAACTTTTCAGAAATTAGTGGGGTGATTAAGGGTGATCTCAAGTGTTGAAGCAAAGTATTCAGACTTGTGAAACCTGGTAACTCTGGTAAGGCTTTAAGAAGGGTTTAGTACTTGATTAGTTCAGTAGGAACAGGTCCACCATGCAAGGTCACATGCACAGAGGCACACCAGCAACTCAGCTGAGATCCATTTGAGGTGAGAACCTCAAACCCTTTTTTTTCTAAGAGCATGCATGGAGATCCCAGGCTGACATAAATTTGGTGTTGAAATAATTGAGGGCAGTATTTGGGTTACTGGCTGTAGAGAGGGGTGACCAGTCGGTAGTGCAAGGTGGGTATGGAAGGAGGACAAGTCCAGAGACCTGAAGGACTGGATCTAAATGAATCAAGGGTGACTTTGGGATGGTGAATCTTGCACATGCAGTAAACCATATGATGGTCACTAAGTGCATGGGGGAGGGTACCACCATCCATGATATGGTGTAAGTGGGACATGAGAACCAGCTCTATAATAGAGTGATTGAGGGATATGTGATTGTGCTAAGCTGGGAGTAGTGATCAATTACATAATATGGAGGGATGTAATGTTTTGGCACACTTTTTCAGAGTGGGGAAGAGCCAACTTAGCTTAAAAATCATCAAGGGTGAGCAGCTCACCAGAGGAGAAATGGATGAGATAAGGCCTTCAACTCTGTGCCCCACAAAAGGTTGATCAGGAAGTTGGTGGATCTTGGGGTTGGGGAAAAGATGGCCATATGGGTGGAAAACTGGCTGAGGGACAAAACTTAGAGGGTGGCTATGAGGGGAGAGTTATCTGGTATCAGAGAGGTAACCAGTGGGGTCACACAGGGCTCTGTGCTGGGGCCGGTGTTGTTCACTGTCTTCATCAATGACATTGGGGATGGCATTTATGGCAAATTGTGCCTGTTCATGAATGACACCAAGCTCTGCAGAGAGAGTGGACACATCTGAAGGGATACAGAACTTACAGGAAGATCTGGAAAAGCTGGGGAGGTGGTCCAGGATCTGGCAGCTTAGCTTGAATGCCAAGAAATGCAAAATTATGCATATTGGAGCCAAGACTCCTAGGACAGAGTACTACCTGGGTGGAGTCTGAGTATCGGCATCAAAGGAGGAGAAGGACCTGGGATTGATGATCACTAGTGAACTGAAGCACTCCACATAGTGCAAGAAAGCAGCCGCAAAGGCAAGCAAGATGCTGGGAGGCATATCTAGGGGGATCAGTAGTAGGAGATAAGAGGTTATACAGTGACATGATTGGTATCTTCAAGTACTTGAAAGTGATAAATAAGGTTGATAAAGAGGGTCTCTTTAAGATGAGTGGAAACCATAACACTAGGGGACTCAGTCTTAAGCGGGAGGGTGGGTGGTTTAGGAGGAAGGTCAGGAAGCACTTCTTCACAGAGAGGGTGGTGAACAATTGGAATGCACTGCCGAAAGAGGTCATCTCATTGAAAACAGTGGGCAGCTTTAAGAGATGCTGGGATAGGCATGGAGAAAATAAGGATCATGGGTAGGGAGGATGGGAAGTGTGGGGAGGGAGGACAGTGACATTAGCTCAAGCTGTGGACCTTGCAATATGAGCAGACTTGATAGACCAAATGGCCTTTTTCTGCTGGCTTCCTCATATGTTTATATGTTAGTATGGTGAGGAGCTCAGTGTCTGAAGGTGAGGACATGCAAAAAGCAGCAGGAACCAACTGTGAGTAGAGGGACAGAGCAGAGAAGGTAAATCTTGAGGAGGAGCAGCTCATAGGCAGAGGGGGAGGTGATGGAGAGTGTAGTCAAGAACTGGATGTTAGAAGAGAGGTTGACTGCAACTCCACAGCCCCTGTTAGTGTGATCCTGCTGGATATTTGAGTTCCCAGGCATGGCAACAGCAGTATCATGAATCTTTGGGGACCGCCAAGACTCCAGGATCACCAGCACTTCAATCTTGAGATTAATCATGAGCAGTTGCAACTGACCAGTCTTTAGGAGGAGGCTTTGGATGTTGATATGGGTCACTCTCAGCCATGTGGGGAAATGAGACAGAGAGATGACTGGGTAGGGCCAGTACTGAGCTCAATATCACAGGCTACTAAATTGACAATCAGAGAAGGAGCTTGAGGGAGCCTATGAGTCGCTTTGGGGAGATGATGCAGGTGGGGGAGTGTTGGGAGGATAAGAGGGGTAAGAGGGATGGAGACACTTGAGGGCTTCAAGGTGAAGCCATGTAGGAGGGAAGAGGCTGCACCCAAGATTACAGGGGGAACAGGATAAGGTGATGAAGGGATGGTGGAGAGGGGAAAAGGAGAGGGAGATGGAGAGGGAGGATAAGCAGTAGGAGGGAGAGGGAGGATTAAAAGCTGGAGTGGAAGGAGTGATAGTTAGAAGAAACATTACTGGAGGAACAATAAGCACTTCTCACCCCGTACTTTGTTAACTGAGGTCATCATGTGAGAGTTATCAGACTGGAAGGGAGGAAACTGATTTAATAATTTGGGCGAGGGATGCAGGTTTCACCAAATCAGGATGAAGCCAAAATAAAACAAATGGTGAGATGTATGACTCACCCATATACAGAGGAAACCAAAAATGTAAGTATTGGTAAAATGACATCTTCACTAAGATGGTGAGGAAGCCTAAAGGTAACAATCTGGGGATAATTCAGGCTTTTACCCACACACGAAACAAGCCTAATCAAACAATTGGGGGATGTGGGATGAACTCAGATAACTAAGTACTGTAGGTGGGAGAGAGAGGCAGCACACTATGCAGTTGGCCTTGCTACTTGGTAAAGAAGCTAAGGCAGGAGGCAGATTACCCTCTGGAGATGACCTGTACAAAAGAAACACTGTACAAAATGAGGATCAGCAGAAGGGTGAAACAGTTCAAACTTAACCAGACTCGCACTATTTAAGACAGTGCAATATGTGAAGATGCCTAAGTACAATGTAACAATACAAAACTCAAAAGATCCCATCAAAATCAGTAAACCCAAGCAGTAATCCCAACCATTAAGCAGTGCATAATGTGTAATAGGCAATAGCAGATACAGGTACTATACACTTGCAGTTTACAAGGCAGAAGTTGGGCAGAGTTCTCTGGCATCCTGGCATCTCCCTTTAAGGATTCACATTCCTGCTGTGCCACTCACACAGAGACCTCTCATGCAGGACCTCTAAAAACAGTGAAAGGGATTTTAGATGCTGTCCTCCTGACTTAGATTGAACTTTCTGCTGGGACAACTGGAGGGAGCCTTTGATGCTGGCTCATGACCCTGCAAGAAGGTGGGGGTCATTATGGTTGATCCAGGAGGTGGCCGAAGTGGGTTACTGATCTCTCAGTTGGCAGGTACAGAGTTTCTTTGAGAAGCTCCTGCTGCTTAGATGTTGGCCTCCTAATTTACATTGGACTTGCTGGGTGAGGTGAAGGGGAGCCTTTGATGCTGGCTCATGACCTCTGCAAGATGGCAGTGGTCCTCATGGTCAGTCCAGGTGGCAGGTGAGGTGGGTGGCTAATCACTTGGTCAGCAGGTACAGAGTTCCTCTAAGGCTTGTCCTACCCCTCCCACAGTGTTCTAAGCACTGATTGACTAGAAACAGTCAATGGAATTAAGCAACTCTTGCTGCTTAGAAACTGACTTCTTGGCTTAGATTGGGCTTTCTGAGTGAGTTAGAGGGGAGCTTTGATACTGGCTAATGGCCCCTACAAGTTGGCAGCAGTCCTCATGGTCCATCAGGGCAGTGGGTGTAGTAAGACACTGATCACGTGGTCAGCATGCACAGAGTTTCTTTGGATCTTGTTGCCCCTGACACAGCACTCCTTGCACTGATTAGCTGGAAACAGTCAATGAAATTAATCACCTCCTGCTGCTTAGAAGTTGGCTCCTGTCTTAGATCAAGCTTGCTGAGTGACTTGGAGCGGATCTTTTGATTCCACCTCATGATTGCTGAAAGATAGTGGTAGTCCTTGTGGTCAGTCCATGCAGCAGGTGAAGCGAGCAACTGATCACATGGTTAGCAGGCAAAGAGATCTTTTTTGGGGGGATATCATTTTCATCAGGTAGCACCTATGGAACCATAAGCTGTCAGGCTCTAGGACAACATGAAAACTTTTCTCAGCAATACCACTAGGGACCATCCACTGTGATGTCCGATGTCACCACCCCTACGTAAGCATGGGTGTCCCTGATCCTCCTCAATTCTTTTCCCTCTGTCGACTAGTGCTTTTCAGATCACGGATTGCTATGGAAGCTTCAGAAAGCAGTCACAGATTTCTGGTTTTATTATATTTCATTTTTTTTCTGTCTAGAACTAGTATTTTTGTTTGACTGCTGCCTTGACTTGCAGTCTCAGTGTCATTTTTGACAGGACCTCAGTTTTATCTCCTGTTTTTTGAGCCTGCAGTGTCAGACTGACAGTGTTGTTGGGCTCAATCCAGTGGCCAGATGCTCTGTTTTTCGCCAGTGGAGACCACCAGAGCAAACAAATAGCTCTGCTTCAGGGTATTCTGCTGATGACGTTTTTCACTCACCAGTCCTGATGCAGGCCCACTGGAGTGTCCCAAAAGCCCTTCCTTCTCAACACAGCTGCAAGAGCCTTCTGGATGCAGTATCCTCACCATAGATGGCCGAGTTGTCCCTGGTTGATCCACGTTCGGCGTCTGAGCCTTCTCTTCCTCATGCAACTTTATGCCACCCTCCCTCTTCCAGTTGACCCAGCAGGAGGATTTGGGGCCCTCTCTTTGAGGCCCTGCTGCAGTAGAACCCTGCCAGGGACATGTTCTCCACCAGCTCCAGCTTAGCCTAGGCTCTCAGCGGTGGCACCCAGTGCCTACTCTGCCAAAACCAGCCTCTTGGACAGTGACACCTATGCCTTTCCTGCCCAGCCCACCATCCTGGTCATCCTTGCAGCTAGGGTTTTAGTGGGTCTCTGTCCTGACCAGCTACATGTGGTTTGGGTCTGTCATTGGTGGTGTCCAGTGGCCCCTCAATGAAGCTGTAATCCCCTTGCCTTGCAGTGGATTGGAGGGTGCCTTTCTTCCTGCCCTCTGTGGGCCTGGCCCAGTCCATGAGCCAGAAGTGCCCAGTGCCTCCCCAGGGCCAGTCCACTTTCCCCTCCACTGATTGGTGACTGGTTTTGCCTTCCCTAGATGGTGATACCCCTTGGCTTCCCCTGTCTAGCTCCCTTTAGGCCCACCTCTGGCAGGGCTGGTGTCACTATGGGACTCTAGCCTGGTACCCTCATGTTATGACCAGACTTGGTGACCATTCAGCCATATGTCCCCATAGCCTTTGTCCAGCACCCCCTGTGGACCTCTCAGGATGGGAGCACCTTGGACCTTCCTTCCATTCTCCCCCCAGACCACCGTCAAGCTGACAATGGTGCTGAGTGGGGTGCTCATACTTCTCTGCTGTCCATGGGCCCAGTGCAGTGGGTCTACTTTTGTGCTTTGGTCCTGACAATCATTACCTGGGCTGCCCCTCCAGGGTCCTGGTTCTCTGTGCTTTCTCTGGTGGTGGAGAGTCTTTCATTACCTTCCTTGGAGCTGGGGCATTCGGCACCACACTCTCACCCAGCATCTGGGGAGATAGTGCTAACAATCTCTGCCAGAGGTGTCAGGGCCTTTAAAGCATGCCCCCACCTTTGTTGCCTTTGGGGCTCCTTGCCCTTTCATTGGCCACTGGTGAGGATGTGGCTTGGGTACATATGGTACTTCTACCCATTCACTGCCCCTGTGTCAGATATGGTGTATGGGGTGTTTCTAGTCCCAACCCTAATAGACCAGGAGGTCTCCATGGCTGTCTTGGGGTCATGCCCCAGACTCCTTTGCAGCGGGCCGGGTTTCCCCTTTTTTTTGTTGAGGGGCTGCCCTTGCTGGGGTCTGCCTCTGACCTCTTAGGCCCTATACACACTGTGGATCTTAAAATGGTTTAAATGCCTTAAAACATTTTAAATCCCCTACCACTGTTGGCATTCAGTCTACAAGCCTCTTAAAGGAGAACTACCTTGACTCTGCAAGCCTGTGCGTTCTGTGAAAACTGTGTTTCTAATACTGGTTCAGATCCTGTGTTTGTTCCATCTGTACTGACCTTTTAGTAGATTCACTGGGTGTTTCTGCTTTCTGTTTCTGGTGAGCAGTACTATTTTAGAACTGTATGCTGTACATTATGTCCTTGTTAAGGAACTTAAATTGTTTTCACAATGCATTCATGTTCTACTCTGGAACTCTGTGGCTCAAAGGGGATATAAACTACATCATACAGTTCTAAAATGGCAATTGCCAGCAGACTGTACATCAGAAACACCCACTGTGTTTATTAAAAGGCCTGTGAACATGGAACAATAACAGAACAGTATCAAAATTATGAAAACATTATCTACTGGGACAAATGACTTACAGGTACAGCGCAGTTCTCCTTTAAAACATTTTAACAAAAACATTTTTAAACCCTGCTAGGTACCTAGTCTTAAAAATGTGTTTTAAAAACGTTTTAGAGCTAGCATGGTTTTACTCACATCTCTGGCCAGGTCTAAAAGCTGTTAAACTGTAACAGTTTCACTAAAACAGTTCTAACTGTAGTGTGTAGAGGCAAGCACAGTTCAGTGTGTTGTAATTAACATGGCATAGTTGCAGGGAGATCAGGTTTAATATCAACAACGTGGACACACTAAACTGTTATCAAACATTGTTACTGAATAATGAGGATGCAATGAAATGGTTTAACTAAACTGGTTTTAAAAACAGTTTTCAGAAACAGTTCTGTTGTGTGTACAGGGCCTTACAGGCTTCAACCAGAGCACCAGTGGCTGGCATCCCCCTTAGCTGGGTAGATCAGGGTTGACAACAGACGTTGAGACAGGCCATCCCCTTTTCCCCTCTATGCAAATGTTTGCTCTTCTGATGCTGCTGGGTGAGGAATCCTTTAGATTTCTCAAACCTCTGGGGTCCCCATAACTCTGGGTCTAGGGTTGACCCTCACGGCATGCATGGCACAGGGATTGCTTTGCCAGCCTCTCCCTCCCTACTGGCACCAATTTGGGGAGCACTAGAGGTGGAATAGTGGCTCTTGCCACTGGGTGCATTCCAGCATGCCCCCCCTCATTCTGTTAGGGGTGGTTTGGGGTTACTCCATCCCTCCACCGAGAGCAGTGGTAGGAAACAATGACTGCTGCTGAGACCCTGCCACTCATACTTCAGGACTCACCCATGAGCCTCTGGTTCCATCCCTGAGCTGGCTTCTGCCTACTCCCCCTCCATTCCGGCCATATTCCAGTACATGGGGAGAAATCCTTACCTCACAGAGGAAGAGGTACTTATAGCCAGTTCCCAATACCAGATCCGAGGAACCGGGGGTTCTACTCCCCCCTCCTTTGTATCCTCCATTCACAGTGGCTTTACGGCCCCTCCTGGTTGTAGCACCCTGCATTTCTACCTTCAGTACACCAAGGTTCTGCTTAGTGTCCCTGCAGGACCTGCAGCTGTTTCTGCACCAGGGAGATAGGATATGCCCCCTAGACAGTCAGGCTGCATACCTGTATATCAAATGGTGTGCTCCCTGCAGCCTGTACCTCAGGTTTAAGTTATGGGGGAGAGACACCAGTTCTGAGCATTGCTTTTTGGCTTGGCCTCTGTGCCAAGGGTGTTTATCAAATGCTTGGCAGTGATAGCAGCAGCCTCAGGAGGGAGCGGCTTTCTATCTTCTTTTGCCTGAACAACAGGTTTTTACATGCCCAGTCCAGGGATCATCTGCTCCAGGTCTCAGAACATACGAGGTAGCTATTCCCTGCCCTGGGAATCCCATAGTCATGTCCCTTGCTGGCAACTGCAGTACAGAGGGGCAGTTCTGGACATGGTTAGGGGCTTTATCAATTCACCCTGTGACAGGGCAGCCCACTGGGTGGCTCAAACCTAGCTGCTCTATAATAGAAGTTTGTCTGGCTAGAACCTACCTGAGGATCTAAGGCCTGTAGGCTGCAGCCTTATCATGGTTGTTCTATCCAGGCTGTGCAGGCAGATTCCCACATCATCCTTAGGGGTCCAGTGGGACTAAGGCACTGGCAACCTGGTACAGCAGGTTCGTGTCTGTTCCCTGGTCCACAAAATGCTCCTATGGTGAAGGGAACCCAGCAACTTGCTAGAAGGGGTCCCTTCCTTTTTCCCTCCCTTTTCCTCTCCCCTCCCCTCTGCTGATCCTCCCCATGGATACTTTGAGATTGGGCTGAGGGGGACATATCTGGGGCCTCTTCAGACTTAGGGAACAGAGACCCCTGAGGAAGCTGCCCTCCACATTATGGTCCTAGAGACAAGGGCCCTACTATAGTCTTTACGAGCCTTCCAGTCCCATTTGGCCCCAGGCCATCTGTGTGCAGCTGGACAATTTGTTTAGTATTTACATCAACAAGCAAGGGGGGCACCATTCATCTCCTCTGTGTTGGCAAGTGTTGAGGGTCTGGTGATAGGCTCTAGAACATGTTCTAGTACTGACAATTGTCTACATTCCAAGCATCCAACATGTCCTGGTAGTCGGGTTACGCTGGTCACAGTCCAGGAGGCCCGAATGGGAACAGAACAGCTGAGCTCAGCTGTAGAAGATCGGTTTGTCAGGTGGTGTGTACAGAGTCAGACCATTTTGTGTCCCCACTCAATGACAAATTGCTGCATTTTTGCGAGCTCCTTCCATGGCCTGGAGTTCTCTGGTGAAACGCATTGACCCTCTCTTGGAATGGGAGGTTCGTCTGTGTATTCCCTTCCTTCCCCCCACAGAGGGTGTTGATTAGGCTCCACATGGCAGGTGCAACTCTGTTCCTCTTTGCCCCTTTCTGGTGACACCAGCTCGGGTTCCTCTTCCTGCAGCAGTTGACAGTGGAACCCCCAGTGCCCCTGCTTCTGGGATCAGGCTTGCTCTTCAAGGAGCAGGGCCCACTGGTCCCTCCAGACCTCCAGCATCTACATCTTCATGCGTGGCTCCTGAAACAGTGGACAAGTCTTATTTTGGGACATTCCCAAAGGTGGCTGATGCCCTGGGGTCTACCAGGAAGCCTTCCCCCAGGGCCACGCATTCTATACAGTTGAAGCACTTTGCTTTCAGGGCAGCTTCCCATCACTTAGACCCATTCACTTGTACAGTGAATCGGTTTCTGGATTAGTGGCTGTGCCTCTCAGATTCAGGCCTGAGATACTCCTCTATTAAGGCACCCCTGTCTGCCATTTCAGTCTTCCATGTGCCTGTAGCAGTTTGTACAGTGACACAACTAAAGGTGGCCCATACCCTTTTGGGAGGCATTCCAAATTTGAAGCCTCCTCTCTGCAATCTAGTCCCCAGCTGGGCCATGGATTTTGTGTTGGTAACACTTATGTGGGCTCCTTTTGAACTGGGCGTGACTTGAAAGCTATGCTTTCTATCGTGGTCAGCATTGTTTTTTGTTGCCATTACCTCTGCTTAAGAATTAAAAAAAAATAAGATTCAGGCTCTTATGTGTGAGCCTCTTTTTTTGGTTACCTTAGGTTTCTTCTAAAGGTAGAGTCCGAGTTTCCCTTGCATCAGACCATCCACCTGCCTGGCTATTATCTAGAGCATGCCAACCCATGGGAAGCATTGCTTCACACTTTAGATGTGCATAAACTTCTACTTTACTAGACATACTGTACGATGGGCTGCAGGAAGTCCTCACAGTTGTTTGATTGTTTCCCTCGTGGGTGAGAGGATGTTCCAATGTCTTCACAGTGCTTACTCATATGGTTGGCTACATAGAAACATAGAATTTGATGGCAGATAAGTACCACTTGGCCCACCTAGTCTGCCCATTTCCCTACCTAATGGATAAGCTGCAGATCCTAGTTAACCAACAGCCTACTTCCTCCTACCCCCCACTAGAATTGCCTTATGTCTGTCCCATGCATTCTTGAATTCCCCCACTATTTTTGACTCCACTACCTCCTCAGGAAGGCTATTCCATATATCCACAACCCTCTCCATGAAAAAATACTTGCTCATATTACCTCTGAGCCATCCCCCCTCTATCTTCAAATTGTGACCCCTTGTTCTGGTACATCTCTTTTTCAGAAAGACGCTACCCTCTTGGACTTTGTTGATTCCCTTGAGGTACTTGAAATCTACCTGCATCACTTTTTACTACAGGAAGTGTGGTAAGGTACTTCCAGGGGGTGTGGGTGGCCACTTTACCAGAGGCATGGACATGTCTCTTTTCTGTTTCAGGAATGTATCAGCCACGGACATCTGTGCTGCTGCTGCTGCCTGAAGTACTGGCCACACCTTTACCAAGCAATAAAGTCTGGATATTGCTACGTGATGGAAGGCTATTTTTGACCTGGCTGTGCTTCAAGGCTTTCTTTATTAAATCTATGGTCTCCAGTCTCCCAGACCTTTTCTCTGCCAGAATTGCTTGGGACTCATTCCATAGATGTGACCTGATGAAAGATATCCCCAAAGAAAGAAAGATAGCACAGTTATGTAAGAACTTACCATAACAGTAGATCTTGAAGGGAATCTCTTTCATCAGGTAATGCCGACCTGATCTCTATCCCCCTTGGACTCCATGCTCCTTAGCCCTTGCCCTCTTTTCCAGGGCAGACTATTGGTGGTGATGGCCTTCCAGTGGATGACCTTCTCTGCTATCTCCTTGTGTTCTTCCTCTGGTTCCAGGAGTGTGGTCCTCTGGTCTGGCTCCCACTTAGACTCTCAGGGTTATTGACATGGCTCTTTTTCTTTTTGTGGTCCCTCTGTTGTTTTCTGCTTCCCCTGTCAGGCATCACTACTCTCCTCCTCTCCTAGCTGCCTGCTAGGCAGTTGTCTTACTGAGATCCCTTGCAGGTCTGTAGAGATGCTTTTCTCTTGCCTTCATTTTATTCCTTGGTCTCTTCTGCAGTCTGCCTTTCCTCTTAGGCTGATCTATAGTTTCTCTCTCAGTGCCCTATAGGAATGTCCTTCAAGCATGATCTCTGGCAGTAAGTGAGGAGGGTAGGGACTGCACATGCTTAAATAGGGGTGGTGATGTCAGATGTCACCATGGGCAGCCCCTAGTGGTACTGCTGAGAAGAAGTTTCCATGTGGTCCTAGAGCCTGATGGTTTATGGTTCCATAGATGTGACCTGATTAAAGAGATTCCCCTGAATATCTACTGTTACGATGAGTTCTTATGTAACTGTACTTTCTTTTGGGGCTTGTCCCAACCCCAACACCAATACATAATGACACAAAAGGCAACAGGGAACAACTCAGGCCACCCCACCTCATATGATAAAAATGAATATCAAGTACAGATGGCACATGAGTATGAGTGGTATCCAAGAAGCGAGTAGCTAGAAAGGGAAAATGATAGGCTGTAGGCATGGGTAACAAGCTCCAAACTAGGCTGATCCAAGATAGGGAGCAAACCTAAAAGTGGATGTTAATAGGCAGCAATTAGCTTACACAAAAGTAGGCAGCACCCATATAGGGCGTACGGTACATTCTTAGCAAAACTATCAAAGTAATATGAATGTTAATCACCCAGACTAATTAGTTAAAATATAATTAATAACAGCTATTGTATTACAGTACAGCAGAAAGAGTCCAAATAGACCAAGTAACAGGTGTAAAGCATATAGAACCAGAACATATCTGCAGAACATGATAACCATTGTGGAAATACCAGTCAAAAGGATCAGTTAGTGCAGTCCAAAGAGTGAAGTTCTTTCTAGATGAGGTATCAGAGAGCAACAGGGCAGATGCGGAAAGTACGCTAGTGTGTCTGCATGACAGTCCAATGGTTGACTCCACAGATGATGCAAACCTGAGGCAATAAGGTGTGAGATCTCTGCCACTGGTGTGGGTCACAGTTACTGTAGCCAAAGATTAGAGATGAATGAATCTCAGCCTGCTTGGACAGATTTTAAACATACCAAACATACAGAAATTCTCCAGGTGTTGCTTGACTTACACCAAACCACTTGTGCCATAGATCCGACTCCTTCTAAACTGATGAAGGCCATATAGTGGGTGCTGGTCCCAATTTTTGAAGAGATTGTCAGTACTTCAGTGAAATAAGTTTTTTTCCATGATTCCTTAATGGTGGCTAAGATGACACCTGTATTGTACTGTAGAAGTTGCAGTAGATCTGGAAATCTCTTGAACTATATGTCAGTCTCTACCCTTCCCTTTTTGAGTCTGGCTATTGAGAAAGTAGTGGTGTCTTGTCAAAGAATACAAATGGAGGAATATGATCCCTGTGGGCATTTCCAATATGGCCTCCATTCTTCATCATAGTACAGAGGCCTCCCTGGTACAGGTAATAAAAATTATCTTCTCCTGATGAAGGACTGTGGAACAATATAATTTGTAATTGTTTTGAACCTTTCCTTGACTTTTGATATTGTGAAAAATGCAGAGTTGGTAGAATGCTTGAGGGGGTTCTGTGCTCTGTCTGAAAGCATTTATACAATGTTTCAAGTTGTTCTTGAAAACATGCTGGCAAACAGGGTTATATGCAATTCTTAGTCTTCCCTGGCCATTTCTGAGTCAGTCATCTCTTCAGAGATTAATATGGTCTGCATTGTTGTTCACAGTATACATGTTGCTACTAGAAGTGATCCAAAAGTACTAAGTTGTCACTGTTATTTAGATGATGATCTGCTGGGTCTTTTGTTTCTGCTTGAGTTGGGCAAATTGATAACTGACCGAGAACTGTATTTCACAAATCAGAGCTTGTATAAGGATCGGCTGGCTGAAACTGCATCCTAACAAAAAGCAGTAGCAGTAGCAGAGGTCACCATGTGTCATCCATAAATGATCACCTTTGGTTACCCGCAACTGATGTGCTTCAGCTGGAGGTTTAGCAGGATTTTACCAGATTGAGAACCTGGGTATCATTCTGGACAATAACTTAACCCTAACTGTCCAGATGTCGTGTGTTGTCTAGAATATTTTTTTATCATTTAAAAAGCTCTGCCAGGTTGCATTTCTACCTTGACCAAGATGACCTGTGTATGCCTGTGCAGGCTTTCATCACTTTGCAAATTAACTTATGCAACATTCTGTATTATGGCCTTTCAGCAATTCAGCTATGCCACCTTCGGCTAGTACTGAATTCAGCAGCTAGGCTTTTTAATTCATTAAAGTTCCAGCCTTTTTTTCTGGTGCTGCTTGGTCTACTCTAGCTTCTGGTTAGAGGATAGGCTAAGTTTAAAATTATTTCGCTGATTTGTAAAACCATAAATTGATTGGGCTTCTGCTACATTTAGGAATTATATGCTACCCAACAGGAGGACCTTAGTGATAATGAAGTTCTGCCTGCTGTTACTCTCGGAATTTTACATAGTCTGTCTTCAAGATTCACCCTTAGGCTGCTGACATATTTAGAACATATAGGAATTCAGGACTGATATATCAGTCTGCGGCACAGCAACGGTTAAACTCTGCCATGAGTACAGTGTTTCTAGTTTCAGCACCAAGATTATGAAACTCTTCCCTAACTCTGCTGCCGATTTCTCCATGTTTTCATAGACAAAACAAGGTTATCCATAGACAGCCATGGTCATCCCTGCACCATCCCTGTTCTTTTCCCATTATAACACCATCCATGGTTTGTCCATGATTCAGGGACAGGATTCTCCATAGTTAAAAAACATGCATAAACACCTGGATAAAACACACAATCAAGATAGACTAATTGTGCTGCATAAAATCCAGTTCACATTTAGTATATTAAGAAAAAAAGATTCTGATAAAACAACATTTTAAATTCTTTCAGGTAGCAGCCATGATTATTCATTATATCAATATGGTTTGTAGTGCCAACGGTTGACAACAGTTTTCATGGTCCATTTTTATGTTTGCTTGCACGCATGTGCAAGAAACATAGTGCCTTCATCGGAGATTTCAGAGGTGTGTCACCTCCTCCTCCAATTCAGGCACTGTGCTGGCAGGCGCGGCCCCTGTAAGCCAATGCATTTTGGAGCTGTCTATGACACGCTCCAAAATGCAGTGGCATACAGTTGAAAGGGGAGCTACGCTTGAGTGAGCAGCGACAAGAAGCTGCTCATGTGCAGCCCCCAGCCGCGGGCGTCTTGCGCCCTACTGCGCAGCGTATAGCCCGACGGGGTGCCCAATCCCGTCGGCTCAGCCCCGTGTCTTAGCTCCCAGTAGTTGATGCCATGCTGGGGGCCCCACTCCAGCGGTAAGCAATCCGTCTTGTTGCCCGGCCAGGGTGCCCAATCCCCGTCGGCTGACGTGCCCCCTCCCCCCAAAGTCCTTGTGCCATGCTGGGAGCCCACCCCAGCGTGGCAAACGGTCCAGCGCTTTGTTTTTAATTTTTGCCGACGGGGTGCCCAACTTCCGCCGGCTGAACGCCCCCAAGTCCTGGTGCCATGCTGGGAGCCCACCCCAGTGTGGCAAGCGGTCCACGACATCTTTTTTGTTTTCCCTGTAAAACAAAAGCGGTCCCATGGCGCGATCTCCAAGCCCCTTCCCACAACCCGCACCCACCCACTGCGCACCCAGCTCTCCACACCCCCCCTCACCCCATACTTACCTACGGAGCTCGGCCCGACGATCATCGCTGGACCGGGAACACGTCTGCACTCTTCAAAGCCGACAGCGAACTGAGGAAATGCCGGTAAGTTGTATAATGAGCTAGATAGGGGGGTTTCAACTTTATTGCATATCTCAGGCATTTTTGGGAATTTTTGCACCAAATTTTCAACATGGGGTTTTTGGGACCCCTTCTCATGAATGATGTCACTGTCATGGAGTTATTCGGGCTCGAAGGGTGATTTCGCGCAGTGACTGTGCAGTGACTGTGAAATCACCCTTCAGGACTGAATACCGCCATGACAGTGACATCATTCATGAGGAGGGGGCCCAAAACCCCATGTTGAAAATTTGGTTCCAAAATTCCAAAAAATGACTGTCTAAGAGCGTGCATTGCGCAGTTCCTACGCAGGCTTGTAAGTTCGCGAAATTTCAATATTTTCACTCCAGATTTTCAACATTGCCATTTCACCACACTGTCTTATGAGTAGTACAGCTGTCATTTTTCACATCTCACCCAAAATGTGGTTCCACCCTTGTAGCACAGAATGGCGCAGTCGGTGTGTGAAATCAATGTACGGGACAAATTAAGAAAATCACAGTGACACTGTTCATGAGCAGAGGTCTTGAAATGGCTATGTTGAAAATTTGGTGAAAAAATTCCTAAAATTGTCTGTTTTACAAGCGTGCGTTGCGCAGTTCCTACGCACGCTCATAGGTTTGCGAATTTTCAATATTTCCGCTCCAGATTTTCAACATTGCCATTTTTCTACACCTTCTTATGAGGCAGTACAGCTGTCATTTTCACATCTCACCCAAAACATGTTTCCGCCCATGTGGCGCACAATGGGCGCGAGTCGTTGTGCGAACTCAGTGTATGGGACACATTAAGAAAATCACAGTGTCACTGTTCATGAGCAGAGATCTTAAAATGGCAATGTTGCAAATTTGGTGACAGAATTCCTAAAAATGACTGTTTTACGAGTGTGCGTTGCACAGTTCCCACGCACGCTCGTAGGTTTGCGAATTTTCAATATTTCCACTCCAGATTTCCAACATTGCCATTTTTCCACACCTCCTTATGAGCAGTACAGCTGTCATTTTTCACATCCTGCCCAAAACGTGTTTCCGCCCATGTAGCGCACAATGGTGCAGTCGGTGTGCAAACTCAATGTATGGGACACATTAACAAAACCACAGTGACACTGGTCACGAGCAGAGGTCTTAAAATGGCTATGTTGAAAACTTGGTGAAAAATGCCTAAAATTACTTTATGAGCATGTGTTGCACAGTTCCTATGCATGCTTGTAAGTTTGCAGATTTAATATTTTCACTCTAGATTTTCAACATGTCCATTTTATTAAACTTCCTTATGAACAGTCCAGCTGCAATTTTCATATGTCTCCCAAAATGTGTTATCACACATGTAGCGCTAATGGTGCTGTTGGTGTCGAAAGCAATGTTTAGGACAGATTAAGAAACTCACAGTTACACTGTTCATGAGCAGAGGTCTTAAAATGGCTATGTTAAAATTTGGTGACAAAGTCCATAAAATGACTGTGTTCTAGTGAGCATTGTGCAGTTTCCATGCATCCTCATTTCTTCATGACTTTGTAATATTTTCAGTCCAGATTTTCACTAGTGGCATTTTCAACACTTCCTTATGAACAGTACAGCTGGCATTTTTCACAACATGGCCGAAGTGTGTTTTCACACTTTCAGTGCAGAGATGCGTAGTGCGCTGTGGGAAATCATTGTTCGGCACAGATAAAGAAAATCACAGTGACACTGTTCATGATCGGAGGCACCAAAATGCCTGAGTTGACAATCTGCTATAAAATATCCCCAACCTACTTATATAACGGGTGTGCGTTGCACAGTTTCTATGTACGCTCGTGACTTCACCTTTTTTTAAAATATTTTTACTACACATTTGCAACATAGCCATTTTTACACCTCCCCATGAAAGAGTACAGCTGTCATTTTTTACAGCCTGTTCAGAATATTTTTGCACCTGTGGTGCTAAATGCCGTAGTCACTTTGCATAAGCAGCTTTCGGCTACCAAACTGATATTCCCCCTGTTCATGAGGTGGGGTCACAAACCAAACATGTTGAAAATTTGGAGTTAAAATACCAACGAATGCCCGAGGTATTAGGCTTTTCAACTAAATTGCCCAACCCTATAGAGAATGATAGGAATCAGGGGTGTGACTGGATTCTTGCCTGTGATGCTCGTACCATTCCACACCCTGCAGTCACTGAGAGGCATCGAGGTATGCCTTGGGCTCTTCGACCCCAAACTTCACCCATTCTCCTATATCGCACCCATCTCACCGTATTTCCTAATGAAATGGGGTGTGCATAAGGGCCAAAGACCCCAAGGAACACGTTACACTTGTCAGTCTCTGCAGAGTGGGGTGTGGTGAAATGGTATGGCCGTTATGCCTGATGACCCAAATGCACACCCCAATGCCTGTCACTCTCTGCAGGGTGGTGGTGGGGTTGGCTTCAGTTCAATACTTCACTGCCATTCCTATTACGCAGCTCTGTAACTTCTACACTACCACTGCCAATGCCAGTAAGCAAACATTCGGCATTGACAAATGCTTGTTTATGTGTGTCATGCATGTATGTGCAGTAAACATTTTGTTAGGAGCATGGCTTTGGAAGGGTGTGACACTGTCAGTCCAATGCAAGGGGCTCTTTAGTGTCAAACCAATCATCAGTCAGGTGGAGCATGACAGTATTCTGACTTCCTTGGTGGAACCTTTGTGTATTTCAAATGAAAGAGCTGACCCAATCATAGGTCAGGTCTTTGCTTTGATCTACACCTCCCAGCAAGCAAAGCTGATCTGTCATGATCATCCTGCTGAGGAATTACATCCTGTAACAAAGAAAACCATCCATCGCTGTCTGTTGCTTGAGCTGCAGTAACTGCACCCAACCATCCCTCTCAGCCCCCACCACCCCTGCCAAAAACAAAACATTGACACTGGGAGTGCCTAATCCCCTAGTGTTGCCATCTGAGATAAAGAAACCATCCCTCATATTTATATGTCTATATCCATCTATTTATCTATCTATATATATATTAGAGGCAAAAAACTCCATTTAATTCATCAGTTAGGGTTGTTCCACAGAGAAGAAAGTGAGAAATTCGGTGTTAGGGTTGAAACCTTGGACCCCCCAGCCCACCCCCAACCGGCATTGGGGTGCGTTGGGGTCACGGCCCTAACTCTCACCCTATCACATGTGTAAAGCAGCAGAAGTATAGGAGAATGAGGTGAGAGTTAGGATCAAACACCCCAATGCACACCCCAATGCCGGTTGGGGGTGTGTGCTGGGGGGTCCAAGGGGGGTTTTCAACCCTAACACCGAATTTCCTCACTTTTGTTGCTGTGGAACAACCCTAACTGGTGCATTAAATGGAGTTTTTTGCCTCTAATTTCCCTTCTTTTTGAGAATGATAATGAGAAATAGTGAATGTAATGCGGCGCAGGGCCCCGCGCTCCCGCCATGTGACATCTTGTCACATAGTAACATTATGCCTGCAAACGCAAATCGTAATGCGCATGGTGACGCAAAGCGAAACAGAAAGAGAAACAGTACTGTAGACAGAAATGTTAAAAACAATGGAAATGCAACCGCAAATGAAAACGCAAAGGGTAACGCCATGGTGGCGTAAATGTGAGCGGTAAGTGAAACGGGTATGGAACCGCAAGCAGAAACAGTAATGGTAACAGTAACGAAAGCACACAGGCTGGTTTTCCCCAAAAGCTGTATAGAGAAAGACAGTGAGTACAAAGAATGTATGCAAAATAATGACTCTCAGAACACAAAAATGAGGACTTGGAATAGTAAATTGCTTATATCTCAGTAACCGTACGACATAGAAAAAAAATTTAAAAGTCATGTGTATTATCACTTTCCTGGCTAGTTATATATAATTTCTTGATAAAAGCTCTGTATCTCACACTGTTTTCGAGATACGGGCCCTCAAAGGTGCGGCGAATGCCGTAATGTTGACCTATGGGAAAAAAACAGAAGTTCGGACTGCCATAACTTTTGAACAGTTTAATATTTTTTCATGAAATCTTCAAAAGGCACATCAGGGACCCTGGCCACATGTTCCCTGAAGATTTCGGGCAGGTCGCACAAACCGTACGACCTGTAGGCGCGACAGCAGAATTCCAGAAACAGCGTAAATGCACACGCAGATCACACTTAATAACTCCACAGCTGTATATCCAACTGGTACAAAACGTGGCAGATCCCAAGGCCTATGGTTCTTGATCACGTATTCCAAATTTCATGTAAATCCATTAAACGGTTGCAAAGTTATTAAGGTGCAAAATTTGGGGTTTAACATTGAAATGGCTCCTCAACCCTAACTATGGTAGCACTACTGTGCTATCATAATATATATATATATATATATATATATATATACTACACACACACACACACACATATATGTATATTCTATGCAAAAACTTTGTTATAGCATAATTTAGGGTTAAAATACAAAATGTCAGGAAACAAGACCTTTAGGGTTGCCCCTTCCCCCCTTGTGGACCTGCCCATCATCCCAAGGTTGACAGCTGACAGAGTGTGTCATTGGGGTTTTGAGGCCTAAATGTTACCCCATTCCATCTGTAATCATATTCACAAGCCACAGTAAAGAAGAATGTGGTAACATTTAGGCCTCACAACCCCAATGACACACCCCATCAGCTGTCAATCTCAGGATGATGGACGGGTCCACGAGGGGGGTGGGGCAACCCAAAAGTTCTAATTTCCTGACTTTTTCTGTTTTGACCCTAAATGATGCATTAATGAAGCTTTTTGCATAGAATGTCCTTACTTTTTGAGAAAGACTCGAAAAGTAGTAAGTTGCAGAATTTGGAGGCAGTGCAGGCCCTTTGGGCCCCGTGCACCCACCAACTTGCAAATTCCAGCCTAAGATAAGAGTACAAGTTCTGAATATCATATGCATTGCTGGCAGCACATGTGGGTGGGAGTTTGGGGCCCACCACCTTGAAAGAAAGCAAAGTGTCAGTCATCAGAGTGGCATAATTCAACACCTGTTTACATGTTAGACACCCGACCACTAGTAATTACCTCCATGGTAGTAACACTAGGCATCCTATAAATGTGAACCCAGTACCACAATGCAAAATGCTATACTCAAAATATAAAGTGTGTCATGCAATATGGGTGCAGCAAATGAATTTTCCAACACCTAAACATCATAATTCACATGGACAGCAAATCCCCACAACTTGCTCCAAATTTCAGTGTAAAAGACTAAACTGTTTCCAAGATATGAAATGTGAACATTTCAGATTTTTATTCATTGCACGGGCAGAATTCCACACCTATTAACATTTTACACATCTAGCAACTAAAAAGTCCATCCATGGCAGTAAGGCTAGCTACCCTAGTAATTTCAAGCCACTATCACCATGGAAAACTCTTTCCACAAAATGTAAACTGTGCCACACAATATCTCTTCTAAAAATGTATTGTCCAACAACTAAACACCATAATTGACATCTACAAGACATGCCATCAATACCCTCCAAATTTCAAGTTAAAAGACCAAACCGTTTCTGAGATATGTAATTTGAAAAATTGTTGAAATTGTGCTATCTCGTCCCTCCAAATCTGGCCATCTAGTCCCTCCTTCTCGATCAAAGAAGCTCGCAGTCAAAGAATTTGCAGGCTCATAATCAAACAATTTGCAGGCTTGCGATCAAAGAATAAAAATGTTAAAACTAAATTTTTAGAGAAAAATACATGAAACCACAGCCATGACTTGACAGAATAAAGGCCCCTGACTAGATCCCACCCTGCTTTGCCTTTAGAAGTGACCCCTGTGCAAAGAAAATTGAATTTTTCATGTGGCAATCTAGTTGCACCCTCGCAATCAAAGATCACAGTGAAAAAATATCGCGATCAAAGATTTTGCAGGTTCACGATCAAAGAATTTGTAGGCTCATGATCAAACAATAAAAAATGTTAAAAATAAATTTTTAGCCAGAAATACATGAAACCACAGCCATGCTTCGATAGAACGAAGTGCCCTGAGCAAAACCCATCCTCATTTGACTTAATAAGCCACCCCTGAGCTGAAAAAATTGATTTTTTCAAGTGGCCATCTAGTCATGCCCTTGCGATCAAAGATCGCAGTCAAAGAATCACACAATCAAAGAATTTGCATGCTCGCGATCAAAGATCGTTAGCGAGTTGCAATCAAAAAATTAAAAAGTTACAAACTCTATTTTTTAACCATTTTTAAAGAAACCACAGGCATGGCTCAATAGAGGGAAGACCCCTGAGTAAAACCCACCATAGTTTCACCTCAGAAGTACCCCCGGGCCGAGATATTTGAATTATTCTGACCGCAAACTGAAAACAAGATGGCAGCTATCATGATCAAAGAATTCCTTATGATCAAAGATTCTTTGATCATGAGCCTGCAAATTCTTTGATTGTGAGGCAGGACTAGATGGCCAAAACCCCATTCTTCTTTCGTAAAATAGACATATAAATTTCCCCATTGACTTACAATGGGAACTTAAAAGTTGAATAACTTCTCAATGGATTAATATTTTTTCACCAAATGAAAAGTGGCGTGTTCCTTGACCCAAGCTCTTTCAGATGACCAAAGTCACAGAGCACCACACCCATGACAGCCATGTAGCACCACTGACAAAATCAAAAAACTGCCCACGTAACTGGCAAAAAGTGCATTTCTCAGCATTTTGGTGTGCAAAAACCATAAGTCTGACTGAAATGAAATTTGGAACATTAAGAGATCAACCATGCTCCACCATGCATACTAAATTTCATGCAAATCTGTTGAAAGGGTCCAAAGTTATTAATGTGCAAAATTTTCAGTTTAACATAGAAGTGGCTTCATAACCCTAACTATAGGGTCAGAACTGCACCCCCATAATATATTCTATGCCTGAGCATGTAGACATGCTACAGTAAAGGAGAATGGGGTGAGATGTAGGCCTCATGACCCCAATGACACACCCCAGTATCTGTCAGATTCTGGAGGATTGGGGTGGCTTGCGTGAGGGGAGTTAGGGGCTCAAACCTAATGTCTCATTTCATTACTTTTTTTGCTTTAACCATAAATGAAGCATTAATACAGTTTTTTGCATAGAATTTACTTACTTTTTGAAAAAGTGTACTATAAGTACTAAAAAACACATATTGGTGAGAGTGCAGAGCCCAGCTCCCTCCAAGTTGCCAGTTATTGCACAACAATATGCATCTGGGCCCACACTTCCACTTACGCAAAGCTATGGAGCCATGCAGCAGCACAATAGGGCACCAAACCCTTGTAACAGTAATTTGCATATATTTTGGGAACCATAAGAGCTAGAAAACAACTTCTAACATCATTGTAATTATGACAGTGAGTACTGTATGGAATGTTGAAAGACTGTACCCATATCTCACATTGTTTCCGAGCTATGGGCACTGAAAAGCACTGGACAGTCACTCTTTCAACCCTTGTGACAGTAATTTCACAATATCTCATGAACTGTGCAATGTATGAACAAAATTCCACTGCAGGCTTACTCTACAATTTCAAATCTTTTTCCAGTGGCTAGATCACCAGAAGGTGATCTAAGCCACCAGAAGCGAAAAGTCTGTATCTTGCTTCATTTCCAAGATAACGCCACCTAAAGTCATAACACAGACTGCAATGTAATCCTATGGGAAAAAATGTCAATTATGTCACTGAATATCTCTGCAACAAATTATTTCCCAACACCTAATCAGCATAGTTCACATCTGTATGACATCCCTTCAACACCCTGCAAATTTCAATTTAAAAGACCAAACAGTGTCTGAGATATAACATTTTAAAGTTTGAGATTTTCATTGGCTGGAGTGGCAGAATTCCACACCTGTTTACATTTTCCACTCCTAATGACTGAAAAGTATATACATGGCAGTAAGGCTAGCTACCCTATAAATTTCAAGCCACTAACACAATGCAAAACACGGTCTGCAAAATGTAAACTGTGCCATGCAATATCTTTGCAACAAATGTATTTTCCAATGCCTAAACACCATAATTCACATCTACAGGACATCCTGTCAACACTCTCCAAATTTCAAGTTAGAAGACCAAACCGTTTCCGAGATATTTAGTTCTAAAAGTTGTTAAAATTGGGCTACTTGGTCCCTCCAAATCTAGCCATCTTGTCCCTCCCTCGGGATTAAAGAATCTTTGATTGTGAGCCTGCAAATTCCTTGATCGTGAGGAGGGACCAAATGGCCAAAACCCCAATTCTTTGTTTGCAAAATAGCCATATAAATTTTCCCATAGACTTATAATGGGAATTTAAAACTTCAGTAACTTTTGAATGGATTAATATTTTTTCAGCAAACAAAAGGAGGCATGCTCCTTGAATCAAGCTCTTTCACTGTGCCAAGTTGCAGAGTGGCACTCCACACAACGGCCATGCAGCATCACAGACAAAATCTGAGAAACTACCCACATAACTGGTGAAAAGTACATTTTTCAGTGTTTTGGTGCACAAAAACCGTACATCCAACTGAAACGAAATTTGGCAGATCAAGAGATCTACCATGCCCCACGGCACATAACAAATTTAATGCACATATGTTGAATAGGTCCAAAGTTATTAACGTGCAAAATTTCAAGTTTAACATAGAAGTAGCTTCATAACCCTACATATAGGGGTGTGACTGCATTTTATATATACAGTATATCTATATAGGGGATACATGATGGGCACAAGTGTGATATGGAAAATATCTTCACTCCTATAGAGTGACCTCAGAATACTCACAAGTGGCGAAGCCACGAGTGAGGTTTCAGAGGTCACTGTACAGGACTGAACATATTTCCCATCAAACGAGTGCCCATCATGTATCCGATATATACAATGGGGGCCTCATTGTTGCAAAATGTACCATTTGCATGGCTTTGAGTGGTTTGCATGGCTTTGCTTGGATTTGCGTGGGTGTGATAAATGTCAGGTCTTACATTTATCACACCTTGTTGAAAATAACATATTTTTTCACACTCATTTACCACTTACCCCCATTGTCCCAGATTCCCCCCTTTTCCCTCACAAAAGACAGAGACCATTGTTTGTTGTTGTGCTCAGATTGGCAATTAATTTATTTATACCGCATAATTCTATATTACATTTATCATTTTCTTATTATCATATTTCTCAGAATTTCATTTATTTCTATCCATATATCAATCTCTGATCATCCCTCTTTCTTCCTCTTTTCTCCCCCCAGGTGAAAACCTGGGTGCCTTCTTCTTCTCCTTTTCCGTTAGGTAACAGTGAAAACTAAGACCGCTTTCTCCTTCATCTTCTTCCTCTTCTTGTGTTATTCCTTTTCCTTTCCCCTGCCCTGCTTCCCCCACCCCCCCCTTTTTTTCTGCCATCCACCTTTGGCAGTCCATACCCATATTATCATCTGCCATCCACCTTTGGCAGTCCAAACTGTCCAACCGGACGCATCTGTCATCCACCTTTGACAGACCCACCATACCGTCCCATCTTGAATTTCTCTCCCTCTTGTTCTGCCTTGTAGGGTGGGGTGGAGGGATCAAAACTCCAGCAAAAAGTGGCTGAAGCCCCTCTGTGCTGTCCATTATGTACCACCACTTGTCCCTCCTCTTCCTGTAGCCTGCCCATTGTTCTAACCCTTAGTTCCTCCCCTTCCTTCCCCCCCTTCCCTCCTGCGCATAACCATCCTGATGAAGAAGGGAAGGGGTGCACCAGGACAACCTGGTCTGCCCCTTAAAGAGCAAACTCCATTGTCCTGGATTCCCCCCTTTTCCCCTCACAAAAGACAGAGACCATTGTTTGTTGTTGTGCTCAGATTGGCAATTAATTTATTTATACATCATAATTCCATATTCCATTTATCATTTTCTTATTATCATATTTCTCAGAATTTCATTTATTTCCATCCATATAGCAATCTCTGATCATCCCTCTTTCTTCCTCTTTTCTCCCTCCAGATTAAAACCTAGGTGCCTTCTTCTTCTCCTTTTCTGCTAGGTAATGGTGTAAACTGAGACTGCTTTCTCCTTCATCTTCCTCCTCTTCTTTTGTTTTCTTTTCCTTTCCCCCTCCCCTCCTGCCCCCCCTTTTTTCCCCACTAGCCAGTCTCCAGCTTGCGTTGGATGACCGGCTTTCCCCACACTTAGGGTATTATTCTCCCTTACCTCAGGGAAGATCCTTTTTACTCCTTCTCTTTTCCTTTTTTTTTTTTATTTCCCACTTCTTGCATGTTCCCTCCATGCTTCTATAAAGCCCATCATTTCTGTATTGAGCATGTCTATGGCTAGGTCTGACAGGTGCACCTCATCCGACCTGTAGAAATCTTCTACCCATTCTTCTACCCCCCACAGTATTACCTGTCCTCCCATCTGCCTTACCAATGTCCCAACCCTTCTGTTCATCTTTATCCTGGCCCTCTCCACAGCTCTATGGCTGTGGTCCTGCCTCCACACCCTCCTTGGTATCATATCCAACCAGATGAAGCATACCTGAGGCCACCACTGTCGTAGTGCTCCTAGGCCCCTTTTTATCTGCAAGTATGTGTCTTCCCACAGCTTGCCCACAAGGTCGTTGCCCCCTAAATGTATAATAATTAAGTCTGGACTGGATCACCGCCCTTGAGTTCCTTCATGGTGGGAAGCAATTGTGCCCATCTCATCCCCCTGGATGTCATGCCAGACCGACCTACATTGTTTCACATCTTGATACAGCTGCTTTCCCCCAGCCTTCTTCTCTGCTCTCTTTCCAGCCCAATAAATATAGGAATGGCCACAGATCCAGACTTCCGTGATCCTCCCTCTTCCTATGGGGTTCAAGCAAAATTAATTATCTTATACATGCTCTAAGTGTCATCTCCGTAGTATCCCTTCCTCTGCCCTCCCTGTCACCATTTTGCGCCCCCCAGATCTGTAAATGAAAACAAGAGCAATACTTTAATTTCTTACTTCAGTACTCGAACGTATCTCTTATAACTGGCAGACCGCCAGCGTCCTTTTTCCAAAATATCATTCACAGTTTTTCCCACCGCTGCCCACTGTGAGGCAGAACCAATCCACAAGGAATGGGATGAATAATTAGCCAGGTCCTCCCCCGTGAATTGCATGCCCTTTTTGAGTAATACGTGACTTGATAGCTGGTGACCCTTCTTTCATCACCATGCACAAATAATCTCCCCATCCTGGTCCCATGCTCTGTGGTGAAAGCCCACAGAGTCTGCACTGGGCATACTGCACCCTCTACCTGCCCTTTCAGTGTCACTATGCAACCCTATCCCCTTTGATCCATTTTTGACCTCTTAATCTTGATCCATATCTCTTTCAACCCCCAGCTTATATCTTCCTATTCTAATCCCCCTTCCTTGTCTTCTTTCCCATGGCCTACCACCTCACTCACTGTCATGGCCCCTGCAAACATTACAACATAAATTGTGTGAAATAGCTGGGCCTTGGACTTTGATCTGCATATTGCTGGGAGCACGTCCCTTAGTTTTGCTAGCCACTGCTCCCCTATTGGCCTCCTATTGTCTACTGGGCCCTGCTTCAACCTGCCCTATCTCTGCATCATTCTTCTGATGAACAATGATTTTGTCAGGTCCTTCCACCCTTTTAGACTACAGATAACACTAATTCCTGCCAAGTAGACTTCCATTGTGGTGTGGGCTGTTCCTTTTTGCCACTGTTCCATGGTGAACATTCCCAGCTGTTCCTCTGTGAGTGGCCTACTTATCTCCATTTGGTGTGCTGCCATGAATGTTTGAAACACTCGCCAGGCCCCATCGTAGGCCCTCAGAGTACGAGGTGCCCATGATCTGCAAAACAACAGTTCTGCTCCTTCTTGCCAACGTCCCAGATGTTCATTGGTATGGGCATCTTTTGCTCTTCTGCTGCTGGTGCCAGTCTTCAAAAATGGTCCAGCTGCAGATGGGAAAGGCTGTCAGCCAGGGTTTTGTGCACACCTTCTATGTGTTTTGCTCTGAATGACATGTTGAGCTTCAAAGCCCTTAACATTAAACATTGCAATACTTGCATGACCGTTTCTGACCTGGCTCCCCTGTTGCTTAGGACCTCCACCACTGCTCTATTGTCACACCAAAATGTCACTTTCTGATCCTGTAATTCCTCCCCCCAGACCAGGGTACATGCCCATATGGGCATGATCTCCTACAATGTTATATCTCTCACTTTGCCGTCCCTCACTCAGCTAGCAGGCCATGGTTCTGCAAACCACCTGCCCCTCAGGTAACCCCCCATGCCTAGCCCCCCCTGCAGTGTCTGTGTAGAGGTTGAGGTCTGTGTTGTACACACACTCCTCTTGCCAGAAAGAGCAGCCGTTATAGTCCCTAAGGAATTCCACCCATATTTTGAAATCCTCCCTGACATCTTTTGTCAGGTCCACCCAGTGATGTGGTCTGGTGACCCCTGCTATAACCCTAGCTAACCTCTTTGTGAATGCCCTCCCTAGTCTAAAGGCCCTGCAGGTGAAGTTCAGGTGCCCCAGTACTTGTTGTACTTGTTTTAGTTGTACCCTTCTCCTGCTGGTGTGTACTTAGATCAATTCTTTCAGTTTTCTCATTTTTTTGTCCAGCAGCCTGAATATTTCTTTTGGGGCATCTATCTCAATCCCCAGGAACTCCATCACCCTGCTGGGCCCTTCTGTTTTTTCTGGTGCCAGTGGAACCCCTAGTTCCCCTGCATAATTCCTGAAACTTGCCCAGCATACTCTGTGTCTCTCTTCTTCCCCTCTTCCTCTCCCAATGAAAAGAAAATCATCCAGATAATGAATGACCATTCTATAACCAGTTTTCTCCTGAAATATCCACTGCAAGCAGGTGCTGAATGCTTCAAATGTCGCACATGTTATGGAACATCCCACTGGCATGGCTTTGTCGAAATAATACTGCCCTCCAATTTTAAAACCCAATATATTCCAGTCTTCTCTCCTAACCGGCAGCAGTCTGAAAGAAGATACAATATCCGTTTTTGCCATCCATGCATCCTCAGTAGCCCGGATTATCTGGACTGCATATTCTAGTGTCACATATGTCACCCTACTATGCTCCTCCCTGATGAAACAATTCACCAAATCCTCTTCTGGACAGGATAGGTGGTGACTCATCCTGTACCCCCCCTCTTGTTTCTTGGGTACCAAACCCAATGGCAAAATCCACATGTTTCGCAATGGGGGGGTGTCAAATGGGCCCTCTACTCTCCCTGCTGCCTTTTCTTTCTCTATCTTCTGTCTTAACATTTCTTCCCTTCCTTTAACCGACACCAGGGTGCTCGCCTCTCTCGCTTGTCTGGGCCCCCCACCCTGCAGTGAAAACCCTGTGTTAAAACCTTTTATAATCATATCTCTCACTCTTTTGTTCAGATATCTGTCCAAACAGGCTGTCCATGCCTCTATGTTGATGGGGGTTCTGACCACCCCAAACTGCTCCCTGTCGTTCCTCCCATTACTTCTCCCTGGTCCCTCCCTCTTGCCTTGTGCAAGGTTTTCACGGTCAGTGATTCTGACCCCCTCTACTCATGTTCCCCCTACCCCTCCCTCCCCTGTTCCATGTCTGCCCTTTATACCCCTGCCCCTCTTGAAAAACTGTTGACCTGACACTTGACCCCAGTGCCCCTGTGTCTCTTGGACCCATGTCATTCTGCATCTGCTTGCTGGGTGTCCTCCCCCACATTTTGAACAAGAATGCTGAAAATGACATTGAGGCCATGAGCAAAGAGCCCTGCTGTAAGCCCAGCAGCATCTCTGGGGTGTAGCCCCCTTTCTCCCCATTCCCCATCGGGTGTGGACTGATCTGTTACATAATCTGTCCATAAGTATAGCTGCTTCGTGTCCCATCTTACATCCCCGAATGTTGCCATTCTCTATCAAAAAAATTAGTCATGGTATAACCACCACCCCCTCTACTTTCGCCCTTCTTATTATCAAGGAATAAGTGATGAGCAGGATGCCCAGCTCAGGCTTCTTTTCCAGGACAATGGCTGAGAAAGTGGCAAAACCTATGAACCACCCATCCGAAGTCTTTCCTTTTGTAAACTTGTCCTCCTCCTTCTTTCCTAAGAGTGCTATCACCACTGCCATTTCACTCTTACCTATGTTCTCAGCTTCCTCATATTTTGCTGCCACTTCCCAGCTCACCAAGAAGAATATATCCACATATTCACATTTCCATATTTTTTCTTTTGTGGCCAGTGGAACATGCTTGCCTATCCTCATCCTCGGTGCACCTATCTCCCTTGTACCTTTTCCTTCTTTCTCTGTACCCCCTTCATTTCTTTCCAGCACCTCTTTCTCCATCCCAATCTCTGCCAGAGCCGATTCGATCTGCCCTAAAACTCCTGGTCCCAGTGCTGACACACTCTGACCTATATATTCTTTTATACTGTCCCCCACTGCACTCACTGGGTGTGTTACCTGTAATCTTGTCTGGACTGTGCTGCCTGGCATCTTCCAAGTGTCCCCTTTTTTCTCCCTGTGGTTGAGGAGGAGGGTGAACTACTAGGGTTTGTGGAGGGAACACTATGTTCTGGGGATCCGGTCTGGGTTCACCAAGGGAGATCCCATCTTGATTTGGGGGAGGTACTGGCATTACCGTGTCTATAGGCTGCAGAGGTACTGGATTAGCAGCCTTGGTGGGTCCCGCTGCTGGTGGTGATACCCTAGTGGGACTGCGTGGCCCTTCAGCTGGTCGTTTCCCTCTGCTCCCTTTTCCCAGGCCCACTTTCCTCTTCTCCCTGGGTCTCCCTGGTTCCTCTCCTTCTACCAGTTCCCACATTCTGTTGGCTTTTTCTGCCAATTTGATTATAGCCCTGTAAGTGTCCTCCTTTGATTGTCTGCTCTTCTTTGGTGCCATGTCCTTCACTCCTTCTCACTGTGAAGACAACTAAGGGAAGAGAACAAGATTTATTATATATATATATATATATATATATATATATATATATATATATATATATTTGTTTTACAATGCCTTCCTCTGTCCCTCCTGCCACGCTCCAGCATGCCTGGTCAGCCCCAGTAACAGGCCTCCATCCTGCTCCTTTTGCCTCTTGGTGTCCAAGTACCTCCCCTCTTTGCCTTTCTTAACACAACCCCCACCGGTATTCTTTGAACATCCAAAGTTTTTATATATTTATATATATATATATATATATATATATATATATATATATATATAGGGCTTCACCTTCAGATAGGCAAAATGGTCCAGCTGCCTGTTCCCTTGCCATGCCCTTGGCATGTGGCTGCTGTTTGCCTCCCCGAACCTCTCCACTGGGCCCATTCAAGCGTTACCTTGACCCCTTTTTATTTATATTTTTAAGCACGCTCTCAGTATTGCCCCTTTTTGTGTGCCCTGCCCCTTCCTCTCCTATCCGTATGCCCCCTCCATCCCCTGCTTCTCCAGCGCCATCTAATGGGGCTGAGAAATTTGCTGCTGGCCCCCCACTGAGTTACCTCCCTCATGGGTGATGCCAGGGCTAAAAGAAAATTTTCTTTGAGGGGGTTTGATCTTCCCCCATGAAAAAAAACAAAATGGAAGGCAGCCACAAGGTTCTTTTCGGGTGGGAGAGTGTCCGCTTCTCCACCCACGACCCACTGGCGTGTGTGCACGTTCGCGCTCCCATTGTTCCTTGAAAGCCAGGCTCCCCTTGTAAAACATACCCACCTCCTCACCTTTTTAGCCCTCTCCTGCCCCCCACTGCTCCTTTTCTTCAAATCCCCTGTCCTCGCGACCATTGTGTGGCATGTGACATCACGCCACGTGGTCGCATTAGCATGCTTCTGCTGCCACTGATTCAGGGCCTCTTCCTGTTGGCCGCTACTTCCTTTGTTGGCAATGCCAGGGTCAACAGAAACAAGAACTCCTCCAAAAGAGTGGATCCAGCACTCTTAAGCCTGTACTGAGGTAAAAGAACCAGGTCCAAATGCAGTAAATGGCAGAAAATGGAAGGGGGTTTTATCGTGACTACCACACGGCGTGTGATGTCACGCCACGTGGTTGCTGGATCATGCTCCTGCTCCCTCTGATACAGGGCCTCTTCCAGGCCTACTATACCTCAAAATCATCACCAAAAACCCCTCACCCTTACCCTAGGCTTCATTATCTGGCCTCCACTGCTACCGCTTTCGTCCTCTGGTGCTGTTATCAATTATTGGATTTTTCAACTGCCATTTCATCACCTCAGCACCGAGCAAACTGGCCCCCAGCTCTCCTATTGAACCAATCGCTTTCCCAGCTGCACAGTGCCTCGCAATTTCTATCACAACTATCCATCTCCATAACCTTGCCCAGATACTTATACACCCCAACATGCCTGCTCTGAACCAAACAGTACTATCTCTTTTTCAGCTGCACAGTGCCTCATGAATCTATCGTGGCTCTCCATCTCCAGAGAACTTTGCCAAGATAATTATAACCCCAACCTGCCTGCCATGAAACAAACACTACTATCATTACCCCCAAACCAAACTGGATGCATTGGACCTTCTAAAACAGCGATAAACCACATCAGCTCCCTTTTTTTTTTCACAGCCACCGATTGGTTATTAACCACCTGCTTCTCTCTGTCTTTTATCATATATCTTATACGTTATTGTGCCCAAAACTATATTTATTAAAATATATTATATATACTGTATATATATATATTTTTAAAACTAACTTCAAATATCCTCCCCCAACTTAGTTGTTTGTTTCCTTATCTTTCTCTCCTGGTGAACAAACCTCAAATCAATATACCAATCCGATGTGCTGCAGTTGAGTGTAGAATCAAAACTCCAGCAAAAAGTGGCTGAAGCCCCTCTGTGCTGTCCATTATGTACCTCCACTTTCCCCTTCCCTTCCTATTGCCTACCCATTGTTCTAATCCTTAGCCCCTCCCCTTCCTCCCCCCTCCCCTCCTGAGCACAACCATCCTAACGAAGAAGGGAAGGGGTGCACAGGACAATCGGGTCTGCCCCTTAAAGGGCAAACTCCATTGTGTGTGTATATATATATATATATATATATATATATATATATATATATATATAAAATGTAAAATGTAATAACTGTAAAATGAATAACATCCATCAATGGCTGTCACATCCACTACTGTTCCCCCAGTCGACCCTTCCACTCAGCATCCACCACTCCAAACACCCCCACAAATATAACACTAACACTGGGGGTGCCCAATTCACCAGTGTCACAAGCTCAAATAAAGAAAACTGTCCCTCACAGTTTTTTAAATATACACTGTAAAAAATAAAACCATCTATTAATGTCTCTTGCTACCATTACTATCCCCCCACCTGACCCACCAACTCAGCACCCACCACCCCACACCCTGTCAAGCCCTTACATACCCACTGGGAATCCAATGCCGCAATCTTCACTGGACTGCAGATAAGTCTTCATTCTTCAACGCCATACCCCAAACTGAGGAAATCAGGTTTGTGGTTCAATGTCTGTCCAATGCAGTGTTCGCAGAAGAAAGGGAGGGGGAGGGGCCACAGCTATGTGTTACAAGTACCAAGTGGAGGAGTGTAGATACCAGTCCTTTTACAGTACGGGGAGTCCAAAAGGAATTCGAAAAACTGAAAATAGATAAGACATGGGGCCAGGTGGGATACACACCAGAATCTTAAAGGAACTTAGAAGGAGCTAGCGGCACCACTGGCAGCCTTGTTCGATGAATCATTAGAAACAGGTATAGTCATAGCAGACTGGAAGAGGGCAAATGTGGTCCCTCTCCATAAGAGCAGGAGCTGGGAAGAGACTGGAAACTATAGGCCAGACAGTCAAACCTCAGTGGTAGGGAAACTGATGTAATCATCACTCAAAGAAAGGATTGCAACATGCCTTCAACTCAGCAGGCAGCAAGATCCAAAACAGCATGGCTTCATGGCAGGCAGATTGTGCCAAGTAAACATATTTCTTCAACTGGGTGACAAGGGAGATAGATCAGGGAGAGGTGTTAGATGTGGCCTACCTAGATTTTAGGAAGGCCTTCAATACCATTCTTCCCAAAAGACTAATAAACATGATGAGCAACCTGGGGGTCAGATCCAGGGTGATGAAGTAGGTTAGAAATTTATTGAGCAGTAGAACACAAAGGATGATAGTGAACAGAGTTCATTCCGCAGAGAGGGAGGTGACCAGCAGGGTGCCTCAGGTATCAGTGCTATGCCCAGTCCTCTTCAATATCTACATGAGTGACACTGTGGAAGGGCTAAAAGGAAAGGTGTGCCACTTTGAAGATGAAACAAAAATCTACAATAGGGTTGACACACCAGGGTGTGTGGTTAAAATGAGAAGTGACCTGGGCAAACTGGAGGAATGGTCAATGTATGGCATCTGAGATTCAATGCAAAAAAGTGCAAAGTTATGCACTTAGGACACTGGAACCCAAAGAAGGAGTACTCTATGAGGGGGAGGTAATGCTGGCTAACAAACAGGAAAGGGATCTGGGAGTGATCATATCCAAAGACCTAAAAGTGGCCAGACAATGTGAGAAGATAGTTAGAAGGGCCAGTGGGATGTTGGGGTGCATAGGGAGAGGCATCACCAGCAGAAAAAGGGAGGTGAAGATTCCACTATACAGATCATTGGTGAGACCCTATCTGGAATATGGTGTCCAGTTTTGGAGGCTGCATCTCAGAAAGGACATAAATAGAGTGAAGGCAGTCTAAATAAAAGAAGGGCTACAAAAATGGCACAGGGGCTGCACCAGAAGTTGTATGAGAAGAGGCTGAAAGATGGCAATATGGATTCTCTGGAGATGAAGAGAGAGAGGGGATACACGATAGAGATGTTCAAGTACCTTTAAAGGATAAATAAGGTACAGAGGAGTAGTATATTTCAGAAAAGAGAAGGAACAAGAAGTAGGGGACATGATATGAAGTTGGAGGGTGGTAGAATCAAGGGGAATGTGAGAAAGTACTTCTTTACAGAAAGGGTGGTGGACACCTGGGACAGCCTCCCCATGGGGGTGGTGGAGGTAAAAATGGTGGAGGAATTCAAAAATGTGTGGGATAGATACAATGGAATTCTAGGGAAAGGGAGGAGAGGGAAAGCTGCAAATCTATATATCTATATATCTATGAAATGCATTTTAACGGTGTTTCAAAGTTAGTGTCATAACTTGGTGATTTCTGAATGTTTTTGCCCCAAACTTTCAACATGCCTTTTTTGGGACCCCACAGCATGAACATTTGCAGTGAAATTAGACAAATCTGTCCTGAAAGGTGATTTTGCAGTCACTGTGCGAAATCACTTTTTGGGCAGGAGGTGGAAATTTTCTTCACCCTTTTTCATGATATGTGGTCATAAGAAGGCTATGTTGAAAATTTGGAGTAATAATATTAAAAAACAACAGTTATGAGCCTACATTGAAATTTAGTAACGCAGTCTTGTAACTGGCAATTTTCGATATTCTGACCCCACATTTTCAACATAGCCATTTCTTCACATTGCCTCATGAATGTGACAGCTGAAATTTTCAGATCCAGGCCAAAAGGTGTTTTTGCACTTGTAGTGTGAAATCACGTTTTGGGCAGGATTTGAAAATGTTCTGTGCCCTTGTTCATGAGATGGGCTCATAAAAAGGCTATGTGGGGTCATTAGAAAACTATGTTGAAAATGTAAGGTTAAAATATGAGAAAACATCAAAGTTATGTGTCTACAATGCCATTTTTCAATGCATGTTCATATCTGTGATAATTTTTAATATTTTGATCCCAACTTTTCAACATAATCATTTTTTCACACCACCTCGTGAATGTGACAGCTGTCATTTCTCAGATCCAACCCAAAATGTGTTTTAAGACATATGGTGCAAAGTGATGTTTTAGTCATTATTTTATAAATGATACCTGTCATGCTCAGAAGGAGTGGTCATAAAATGATTATGTTGAAAATTTGGGGTAAAAATGTGGAAAAACAACTAAGTTATGAGGAAACAAATTCTTCCAACATTTACTCATAACTTTATTTTTTGCAGATTTTGGTCCCTAATGTTCAACATATTCCTTATGTTACCCCACCACCTGAACATGGCAGGTGTGCTTTTTCATATCACCTCCAAAACTTTTTTTCCACAGTCATACAGTGAAAGTACCTTTCTGATGTGATTTAAAAAAATTCCACCTGTCTTGATCATAACGTCAGGTCATAAAAAGACTGTTGGACATTTGGGATCATCATGTGTCAAAGCAGGACACCTCTGAAAATGAGATATTACATGTAATCTGCTTTATCCTGGGTAAGTACTATATATAGTAAAAAAGTGTGTGAGCAAGAACCAGTACAACAGCAATATCAGTGTAGAGATGTTACAAAATTATATTTCGCCAGTGAAATTCTGGTGAAATCAGCAATTTTGCTGTGCAAAATATTTCACAAATTCACGCCCATTATTTAAAATATTGTGCTGGGTGTAAAATGCGGAATTTCACCTCTGTAATTTGCCATCAAAGAAGCAAAATTTTGCCAGTGAAAGGTGAATGTTGCCCTCCACAGGTGAAATTTTGCATTACACCAGTGAACTTTGGCCTTCTGTAGGTGAAATTTTGCATTACACAGGCAAAAATCTGAATTTTGCTTCCATGAAAAATTGTATAAAATGGATGAATTTCACAAAATATTTTGCGTAATGAAATTTTCCAATTTCACACATCTCTATACCAGTGGCAAACATTCAGCATTGACAAATGCATGTTCGTAAAGCTTTGCAGAATATAAAATTCTGCCTGTTGAATGCCTATAGAATTGCCATTCCAATTCTGTGAAATTTTACAGAATTTGCATGAAAATTCTTTGGAATGTTGCCAAATTTTAAATTTCCATTGTTTCACTCTACTTTTAAAACTACAGAACCAAATGACACCAAATTTGTTATGTAGATAGTTCAGGAAGGCTTACATTTCAGAATCACAGGCTGAAAGGAGGCAGCATTATGGGTGGCCACATATTTAATCAAAATTTAATTTTCAGTTATTTCTACCTATTTTTTTATTTTTTTATTTAATTACTCAGCCATAATACAAGGAGCATCTATACTGTACCAATATATACATCCACCACAAATACACAGTACACATATTAAATCAGAGTTAGAAGTAAAACATGAATGTATGTCTGGCCAGTTATTAACCAAACATGAATCTATTGAAGTATACATCTTATATAGCTAACTAAAACCAAGTTTATATATATATATATATATTTACACATATATATATATATATATATATATATATATATATATATATATATTTATAAAATGGAGGTCTCATCCTCCAAATCCAGTATTCTGATTGTATAAAACACATCACATGACCATGCGTATATCAGAGTGTGACCGCACACCTGCACTTTTACCCCTCCTCCAAAACAATTTTGACATTTTATAAGATAGATAAACCACTCTGAGGTGTGCGGTCGCACTCTGATATACGCATGCCTTGGGCGGTTGATGCACTTGGCCTTGCGGCCTCGTGCGTACAATGCACACCAAGGTGTGCGTATATCAGAGCGTGACCGCACACCTCAGAGTGGTATATCTATTATATATATATATATATATATATATATATATATACACACACACACACACACAAATATTGTGGTATAATATTGATAGAGCAGTTTATAAAAATTCAAGACTATTGGGATAGTAATTAGCTTACTAAATTCATTCTAAAGATTATCAAGCCCATCTATTCAATTTTGGAGAATATAGTGCACTTTTTCCAGTTTATATAAATCAATCATCAGGTTTAACCAAGTATTGAATTCAGGAGGTTTTGTATCCTTCCATTGCTTTAAAATACATTTATGAAAATTAATAATTCCTAGTAACGCTAATCCTTGCTTTTCTAAATTGTTACCAGTCTCTGAAAAGCCATATGAAATGAATAAGCATTCTGTTGTTCTTTGTAGCGGTATATTTGTACAGTAGCTTGAGTCAAAACTTTTAAAACTTTATTCCCAAAGTTTCTTAAGGTATGGCAGTTCACATCTGGAGCATACATTTGAACATATCAGATGTATTAGATTTAATCTGTGGGAAGTATAATATATTCTATAAAGTAAATTGAAATATATCTGTAATAGTCTAGAGGACTCAGTTCTCAGTTTTGTATAGTCCATAATACGCAACCACATTTCGTCCAAAATATTACTAGAGATATGCCTTTCCCATTTGGCTTTTAAATTATTATTATCTAGTGGTATGAAAGTTTCTTCTCATAAATTTAATTGAAGAAGGTCACTTACTAAATCACAATGTTTTTGTACATAATCCCTTATTTGTAAATAGCAAAAAAAAAGTTCATATTAAGTAATTAGCGTGTGTGTTTAATTTGTTCAAAGCTTAAAAAGGTATCCACATTAAAAAAAGTTCACTAACCACTTTTAAGCCAGAGTTATACCACTTCTTGGATCCCCTATCTAGACTTGAAGATATAAAATAACCATTTAAATAAATAGGTGAGGAAGAGGATAATTTCATATGGATTTTCGTTAGCTTTAGTATTTTATCCCATATTTTACATGTAGTTTTAGTATTCATGCACATATTTTTTTATTTTAGATCTATATGCTCCAACATATAGTACTGTGTGTTTTTTTTTTTTTTGCTCCAAAAATGGAGTGCGAGTTAATTCAATGTGGTATGATTGCCAATCCACCTCTGGATGAAACCATATGTGAACAGATGTCATATTTGCTGCTAAATAGTACCATGTCATATTAGGAAGTGATAGACCCCCTAATTGTCTGGAAGTATATAATCTTTCTTTTTTTAGCTGTGACTTTTTACCTTTCCACAAAAATATTTTTATAATAATTCCAAAAGATTTAAAATATTTTTCTTTTAATATAATTGCTGGTATTGATTGAAACAGAAATAGCATTCTTGGCAGAACATTCATTTTTATTACATTGGTACCACTGATTAATGTGAGAGGTAGAGACTGCCAGTGATTGAGATATTTTTCTATTTAAACATATAATTGTTCAAAATTGTTTTTATATAGACTGGTGAGATCTTGATCTGTTTTAAAACCCAAATATGTAATTGTTGAGATTTTTCTGATTTTAGAATTATCTAAAAATTTGAAAGGATCAGTATGCCTTTTTGATTCTAGGAGTTCAGTTTTACTCCAGTTGATCTTATAGCATGAAGTATGGCTAAACTGTTTAATAATCATTTCTAATTCTTGGTATATTTGATTTAGATTTTCTGTATAGATCAGAATATCGCTGGCATATAAACTAATTTTATGTGCTAGTGAGCCAGCTTTTAAAGAGCTGGTGACATGTTCAGGAGAACTTTAACAAAACATAATATTTAGGCACTGTCCAGCTTGTATTTCCCATTAGTTCTGTATTCCTCCTTCCCATTATTTAGTAGTGAGGACATTTTCATGAAAACAGGATCTTTGCTTCTGAAGAGTTCCTCCATTCCTGCTGCTTTTTCCTTACCTGAAGTCATACAGCATTGTTTGTGTCATCACAGTTGCTCCCATGGCAGCAGACTGTAATGTCACATTAGAGGATTATTACTTGAAGTAGCGCATGAACTATAGAGGCAGATTAACTCAGAGTGAACTCTAAGGGACAACAGTCATATGGAGAGAGGACAACCTTGTATCATTCCTCTTTGTAAGGGCAATTGCTCTGATGGTTCCTTATTGGTTTGAATTCTAGCTGTGGGTTTTGAATATAAAATGACCACACATTTCTGACCTTTTCCCCAAATGTCGTGCATCTTAATATAATTTTCATATAACCACACTCTACCCAGTCAAAAGCCATTTCGGCATCTTGTGATAAAATAGAAAAATGTTAGTCTTTGAAAATATCAATTAGATATATATTTATACATTTGTCATATATTTGATTTAAGTTGCCTGCCCTTAATGAATCCATTTTGATCTGAGTGTATTATATGTGGTTATATAATTTTCCAGTCTTATAGGTACAATTTCTGTTAATATCATAAAGGGACTCTGTCAACCCCCTTAGATCTCAAGTGTTCCTAGTTTAAAAAAACACATTTTGTGATTGCCAACATTCTGCAAAGATTGCTGATGTAGCTGGTAGTTTGATTCTGGATTTTATTTTTTAAGTGAAAAAACAGACTGCCCACAATACTGGTGTTACCACACAAACACAGTTTTGCTTACACTCCTTGATCAGTTTCCACTTGCATATTTCTGGGACTTAGGAGCATCTCCAATACAGTCTAGCCCCTCATGATGCAGAGGGAGTTTAGGAGGCTACTGCCTCGTGAGTAACTGTACTGTTTGGGTGTGTTTCTAATACTCAGGAAGTATGCAGTAAGAACAGATCCAGGATTGTAAACAAAACAAGGTTGTTTTAAATATACATTAGTATGCATTTCAGATCTACTAAACAAGGAGACAGACAAAACAAAAAGCAACATCAATGAATTTTAGAGAAGGTAAGCCATCATAAAATGTAGTTTTTTAACTAGTAATAATACGATGAAAAACAGGTTGACAGTGTCCTTTTAATGTCTGTATTCATGAATATTTTTTTTTCTATGAGCCAGGTAGAATGGGGTCTTTGTACTTTTTTTAAATAATAAGAATTTTGCTTCTTGCCATGATGTATGTAATTTATGATTATCCAAAATATGATCAAACAGAATCTTTAAGTATGGAGCTATTTCTTTAGATTCTTTTTTTATAGGAGTCAGTTGGAATAGCATCTGAGCCTGAAGTGTTCCCAATTAACAGGGTTTTAATAGAAAATTATATTTCAGATATCATAATTTCAGCATGTAGGGTTGTTATTTGGATCTCAGTTAATAAGTGTAATGGGACTGATTTAAGAAATAGTTCAATGTCTTCCAAATCATCAGTCCTTTATGACGAATAGAGTTGTTTGTATATATTCATAAATACCTGATTTATATACTTTAGATCAGAAGTAATAGTTCTGTTATCTTTCTTGATTTCAATAATAGATTTAGATTATTGTTCTTTTCTTTTTTTTTCCATTAACATTTTATTTATTTTAAGCAGAGATGAGTCATCAGAGAACAGACAATATAAAACATACATCAGGGTAACAAGTGTCTCGTTACAAATAAGGTGAATAATACTCTGCTAACGCCCCCCCCAAAACCTACTAAAGCTATAAACTCAAAAAAAAAGTCCTTCCCCCACTCCCCCACCCATCCTAACCTACTTCTCCCTACGAGGCACTGAAATAATTAATAATAAAACCAGGTAAGATCAAAGAATTACCCTGAGTAACAAGCATAGAACAGGGCCCAGATCTTGTCAAAGAGGGTAATTGATTATGCAGGATAGCTATCATTCTCTCAGTTCTTAGAAAGGCCAGAAGCTCTTTTAGCCATTCGGAGTAGGAGAGACGCATCTTGTCTTTCCAGTGGCGAAGCACTAACTTTTTGACTGTGACTGAGATCAGAGCCATGTAGTATTTCCTATTTCTAACCGGGAAAGCCGTCATTTCCCCCAATAGGCAAACTTCAGGTCTGAACATTTCATCTAAACCTAATAGGGGATCCAATTTATTCTTTATCTCCAGCCATAAAGGAGCAACCTTGGGACACTCCCAAAAAATATGCAGGAGATTCCCTGCATCTGCCTCGCATCTATAACATTTAGGATCCCCTAACAATTCCAAGTCATTTAATTTCTGGGGGGATTAATAGATATTGTGCAATACCTTAAATTGTATAAGCCTCAATTGGTCATGTCTAATATACTTATGACATGCATGCCATATCCCAGTCCAATCTAGGGAAATATTGGGAAACACACCAATCAAATAAGAACATGGGCAAGATTCACGGATATGCCCAATGAAACAAAACTAAATAAATTTTGGAAATCATTTGAGGATTCCTAACAGTGGGCATATGTTTACCAGAAACAAAATCTGAGAAGACTGCTCAGCCCTCCCTCCTAACTTCTGAAGCAATACATGCCTAAGCTGATATACTTTAAAAATATCTTTGGTGGTTAGCTTAAATCTATTTATTATTGTCAGAGCTGGAATTAAGTCTCCTTCCATAGTAAGAAAGTCCTTAAGAGAGCAGTCCTCCAAAAGTTTCAACCAGCCCGGTTTGATAGTATTATTATCTATCAAAAATCGTGAGTTTCCCCAGATCGGCTGATCCCAGTCTTTAACATGATTGTATTTAATAAACCCACAAAGCTGACTATGGGCTTTCAACGCCACCCCTACTGGGGATTTTTTCAACAACGAGGGAAGTGCTTTGGGAGCTAGATAAAAAAGGGCTACGGGGTTAATAGCACATTTCTTAATTAGAGCCATTTCTAGCTTCACCCACAAGGGAACATAATGAGATGAATTAACAGAGTCCTCGTCTAAAGCCCATCTACCATACTTGCTCAATTGGGCAGACCAAAAATAGAGGTCAAAGTGGGGTAGCCTTAATCCACCAACTGATTTAGGGGCAGCTAGCTTATGGTAGGCCATTCTAGATTTCTTATGATTCCAAACAAAATCAGCTATCATGGCATGGAGCTTTTTGAACCAGGACATAGGGAGAAAAATATCTAATCTACTCAACGGATAAAAAAGCCTTGGGAATATGTTCATTTTAACTATATTTATCCTCCCCCAAAGAGATAATGGGAGTTGAATCCACCTTTTGAGGTCTAGCTCAATAGTATGGACCAGGGAGTCTAAATTCAATTGACGCATACGGGCAGCACTCCTTGCCAAAAAAAGACCCAGATATTTGAGAAAGTCGGAACTCCACCCCAACCCTAATTCAATTATCTCCCGTTTAAATATTTTATTGTTAAGGGGATAAACCACCGTTTTGTCCTGGTTTAACTTATAATTCGCCACCTGACTAAAGTAGCTTATTTGCTTTAACAGGTTAGGAATAGACCTAGTGGGCCTCAAAACATAAACCAGGAAGTCATCCGCATATGCAGTGACTTTAATAGGTAGACCCAGTATCTTAATACCCTCTATCTCATTGGTATGGAGTATCCTCCTTATCAAGGGCTCCAAATATAAATTAAATAACAAAGGGGATAGAGGACATCCCTGTCTTGTACCAACATAAAGCTGGAAAGAATTGGAAATAGCTCCATTACAGGTGACCCTAGCTGAAGGATTGGAATAGAGGGCCTTAAGCCAATCCAGGAACATTTCAGGGAAACCGAAGTGTCTCATGGTCTCAAATAGAAATCCCCAATAGACCCTATCAAAGGCCTTCTCGGCGTCCAAGGAGACCAATGCCATCGGGAGGTTGGTCTCCTCGGAAACCGAGAAAACATGCACCAACGTCCTAAAATGGTCAACCGAGGACCTGCCCTTCATAAAACCTACCTGTTCACTACCTATTAATTTGGGCAATATTCTATTAATATGATCCGCTAGTAACTTGGCTAGAATTTTTAAATCACAGTTCAACAATGAAATAGGCCTATAACTAGCCGGGTCTGTTGCAGGTCTATTTGGCTTGGGAATTAAGACTATGAGCGCTTCTGAAAATGATTTATCTATCTCATGTCCAGAAAAAACGTAATGAAATAACCTGAGAAGGAAGGGAGCTAGTTGGGAGGAGAACTTTTTATAGAAATTGGACGAGACCCATCAGGACCGGTGTTTTGTCTGGAGACAGATTCCTAATAGCTAACTCATTTCCTCCTGGGTTATATCAACGGAGAGAATTCGTCGGCCTCGCCCAGTACAGGAAGGTGTAATCCTTCCAAAAAAGAAGAGATCTGAAGATCAGAGGGTGGGTTCTCCATCTTTTTATACAAATTTTCAAAGTATTGACGGAAAAGCTGAGCTATTTCATCCAGGGCAGTCTTAACACAACCGTCATCTTTTGATAATATCCCTTCAATCAATCGAGAGGATTCAAATTGTGTAATACGTCTAGCCAGTAACTTCCTGGATTTTTCCCCTTGGTCAACATAATTGGCTCTAGTCTTGATTAGGGCTAGCTCTGCCTGTTCCCCCAATAATCATAAGATAGGCATCTTTCACCTTAATTAATTCTTCTTTATCCTCCTCAGGTGAATGAATGGAGATATTAGATTCCAATAATCTAATACGTGCTAATAACTCAGTCATGGCATTTTCTTTTTCCTTTTTCCTTCTAACCACTATGTTAATTAACACCCCCCCTTAGTTAGGCCTTGAGTACTCCCCAGAAAATATCCGGTCGAACATTGTCATCCAGATTGTTTAGAGTAAATTCATCAATCTGCTCGATATAAATTTAGTCAGTTTAGGTACCCTAAGAATCTGGTTGTTTACCTTCCACCTGTTTCCTTCCTCATGAGAGATGGAAAATAGTTGCAGCTAGCGCCGCATGATCAGAAATGGGACCAGGTATAATATTTGAGTCAAACACTCCACCAAGAAGAGACCGAGAAAAATATATAATCTAAGCGGAATGAAGTCCCATGAACAGGGAGGTGAAAGTATACTCCTGATTCCGGTGGAGAATTCTCCAGATATCTGCCAGTCCCAACTGATCAAGTAAATCTATCATTGCTCGGGAAGCAGGAGTATGATATACATGTGGCTTGACGGATCTATCCATCAAGGGATCCAAAGTTAAATTAAAATCTCCACCCAAAACCATCGGGAGACGGTTAAAAGGCAGAAGTGCCTTTAATAGGCCCACAAAGAAATCCTGAGTATCAGCATTGGGACCATATATCGAGCCCAACAGGATTTCAGTCTTTTGCAACTTCCCTTTCACTAGTACATATCTACCTTCATGATCTTGAACCACTTGTATAGGGCTGAACGGTATTGACCTATGCATTAATAACATAACCCCTCGGCTCTGTGTATTGCCCTGAGAGGTAAAGACCTCACCAATTTGTAACCTACTTATGGCATTCGCCTCCAGCTGCAATAGGTGTGTTTCCTGCAAAAACACAATTTTTGCCTTAACAGCTTCTATGTGTTTCAATATCTTATACTGCTTATCCTTAAGCCGCGCCCCCTTGACATTCCAAGTGAGAAAATTAACAAATATATCAGTCCCCATTCTAATCTATGAAAACCAATCTATGATAATGATTCCCTATTACATTAAAAATGGGATAATTCACTTGAACTACCACCCAAAAAACAACTCTTCGTAGTGCCCCAAAAATAAGATTCCCACCCCCCGAAACCCCTAAATAACACAATTCTATATAACAATCCCCAAGAAAAAGCATAAGTTCCCCTCCCCACCCCCAACCATTACATTTTCATGGCCCATGATAACAGGACACTCAGCCTACTCCTATATCTCACCCCCTGCCCTGATATACAAAACCAGCTAATGATACTAAGGCAATAGTCACAACATTTCAATGTATACAATCCGGCTTTACAAATATGATCCCAACTACCAAAAAACTTGAACATCCCCAACCGACCCCATACATATAGTGAGGAGAAAGAGAGTAAACTGAAGAAGCGCAAGATAAAAACTGTCAAAAATAGCTCCACAGCATCCACCATATTATATCATATAGCCATTGTGTAGCCAGTACCAAACCATATGTCTTCTGGGGAACCCCCCCCCCGAGAAAACAACCTTTACCCAAAATAGCCAGACATAATTAAATAGAAAACTACATGTTTTCCAAAAATATAGTGATATGCAGTTCACTGGCACCCTCTCGTGGTGAATGCACAAATTAAGTAAAGAAAAAGACCCCAATGTCCAGAACTAAACTACGATGCTCCAGTAAAAGGGGTCAACAGCCCAGTCCGAAAGCTGCAGGACCAAATAGACTTGAAGGGCCCTCTTGTCCATTTTATGATGTCGTCAAACGGCAAAACAAAAAACGTCCAGGGCAAATTTCCCTCATAGAACAAAGTTTCCAGAACATATATATGTAAAGGAGCATAGTGCAGTACTAAGTAAACACATAGTCCAGACATACAGTTCACAGTCTCCCTAAAGTTAATCCCAGAAATTCCTCATCGCCTCTGAATCTTCAGGGAACTTTGAATAATGCTGGAAAGGCCGCTTGCAATACCTCAGTAGCCGACTCCAGGGATTTGAATGCTTTCCATTCTTCCTGAATATTGACCTGAAGTTTCACAGGATAAATCATCCTAAATTTTATATCAGCTGCGATCAACCTCTTAACCAAAGGATGAAAGGTTGCCCGTCTTTGCCTCACCATAAATGGTAGATCTTGCGCCACTCTAAATTTCACCCCTTCCCAGTATAATTCTTTGTTATCCTTGGCCCTTGCGATGAAAAGCTGGCGTTCCTGATAATTCAGGAATCGAAATATAAAAGTTCTAGGTGGACCATTGGGAGGGGGCAATGGGTGTAGGGCTCGATGCGCCCTTTCTATAGTGTAAGTCAAGCCGAAGGGTGAGGCCCAGCCACCTTTCCTGAAACTCCTGGGTAAACTTGATCGCATCCATGCCCTCGGCTTTCGGGTAGCCAATGACTACCACATTATTCTGATGACTTCTGCCTTCCAAGTCCTCGAGTTTTGATTCTACCCTATTTAGTTTACGATTCAACATAGTTATAGCCAAGTCCATCTGTTCCTTGAACCCCTCGAGTGATTTAATCCTTGTTGCATTATCAGTGACCTTCCTGTTTAAATCATCTAATGTAGATGCAAGGTTCTTAATTTCATTCGCCATCTCATTTACCGTGCTCTTGAATGGGCGAAATTCTTCTAAAAACCTGGCGAGAGTGAGAGGTTCGTCCTCCAGGTTTGTCTCCCCTGGGCTCTGGGTTGACTGCGATGCGAGGCCTTGATTTCTTAGGGCCTTTTTGGGAGTCGCCGGGGGGTATGTTTAGGAGGCAGTTTTCTCATCTCTGCCTCCATAGAGTAAATACCCCACTATTCTCCTGCTTGCTAGGATGCTGTACGGGTCGAACAGGTGTTTCCAAATGGGGTAAAAGCAATCGGAACAGGAACGGGAGAGCGGAGCTCACGGGGAACACAGCCGCTACGCGCTCTGCATCACGTGACTCCCCAGATTCTTGTTCTTTTCTAAGCTGCCATGCTAATATTTTGTCTGGTTTGTTGCCTAAGGCATAATATTTAGTGTGTGTGTTTAAAAAAACTGTCTTTTGGCTTCACATGTTGCTAATTTATTGTATTGATTACAGAGATCCAATAGCTGTTGTAATATCCTAGGGTCACATGTGACTTTATATAGATTGTCTTTCTGACTGATGAGAATTTCTAGGGTTTCCATTTTCTGTCTTCTGTCTTTCTTTTTTCTATTATTGTATGAAATTGTAATACCTCTGATATGAGCTTTAAAGGCATCCCATATTATCAAGAATGACGTGTCTTCCTGTATATTATTTTTAAAGAATAAATGCATTTCCTGCTTGATTTTTGAAATAAAATTAGGGTATTTTAATAACATTTGTTCTAATCTAAATTGAAATGGATTGTCATATTTCATATCTGTAATAGTTAATATAACTGGGGCATGATCTGCTATATGAATTTCCCTATATAGGCTTTAGTTTACATAGTGCCTTAGTGATTCTGAAATTGAGGAAAAAATCAGTTCTTAAGTATGACTGATGAGGCACTGAAAAGAAAGAAAATTTAACGTTGAATGGATTCATGTGTCTCCAGCGATCCATTACTCTGAAATCATGGATGAAATTGGAAAGTTTAACTGAAGCTGATTGCCTTCTTTCTCCCAGGACATTAGATGTATCTAATCTGTTATATACAACTAAATTGAAGTCTACCCTGATAATAACCAGGGAGTTAAAACTTGATATCTGGAGAAATAATTCATCATAAAAAAACTGGATTGTTTTCATTAGTCCCATAGACATTAACAATTGTATAGCTCATACCATTCAAGATGAATTCACATATAATGTAGCACCCTTGTACATCAGTAATAAAGTGAGTAATTGTTACCCCTAAAGACTTCTTAAAAAAATATAGACACCTCTCAAATTTGATCTAAATGATGCATGCACACCCGGTCCCCACGTTTTAGATAAAAATACAAATTCATGTTTTAAGATGTGTATTTCTTGTAATAGCAAACAATGGATAGCTAATCTAGCGGCATAGTTAAAAATGTTTTGACTCTTAACTTGGTTTCCAAATCCTTTGATATTCCATGACATAATTTTTAATACATTCTCCATCTTAACGTTAATTTATATTGCATAACTATCAAGCTCATGCATAAATAATAAATATGCAATTGAGCTAATGTTTTATTATTGCCCCTATTTTCCATTTGTTATGCAGCTTTACTTGAAAATAAGGCGAGATCTCCATTTTCATTTTATCTAATGCATTGATATTAAAATTTATTAAGCATTGTTAGAACTCCTATCATTAAGTAATCATCCCAAATTTAAGATCTCTGGCCCAATAGATGGTGGAGGTATGTGCAGACAAAAATGTTCATGAATTTTCCCACAAAAAATAAAATGACTGACTTTGAGCACCTATAATTTTGAGACATCCATCCTAATTTCATGATATTTGGTACATCACTGGAATTCTGCCCAGACATTATCCCTGGCAAATGTTAGAATTCTAGCTCAATACGTGGCTAGATTATGACCAAATTAATACATTTAAAAAATTCAGATAAAATTCCATTAAATTTCATGGAATTCTGCAAAATTCTGTTGAAATATTACAAATTCAAAATGTTCTTATTCCACACAGCTCTAACTGTTAATTACAATATGTATTCTCTTCATTTCCTGTTTAAGATGTTATCTTGGATGTTATCCTGGTTAAATGTAAACACGGTTTTTGTCACATTAGTAGTTCTATTACTTAAACTCCTACTGGTATAGATTCTACATTATAACCATATAAAATATTTCTGGTCATTATTTTAGCTTCATTTATGTGTTAATATGTGTCCCGGAACCACTCTTTGCTAAAAATAAGTAGTTTCACATGCCTTCAGGTGAGCGAGAACATCGAAGTGAAGCTGAGCTTTTCTGGCTCAAACTGAAGGGAAATGAAGCCTCTCATTTTCAGCAATGAGTGGCAATGGGGGATGTATTAATATATTATTGATTGAGAGTGATCAATAATATATATATATTTAAAAAAACTCCCCTGAACCTGCCCGTTTCCAGGGCATCTGCATGTAAGACACTCTTCACAGAATAAGAGTGTCTCACATGCGGAGGAAAGGAGTGCTCCCTCAATGTACAATAGAGATGGGTCCACTTAATCCCTTTACAGGTCTAGACAACTGTAAGCAGTGATAGAGGTATCAACCCTGAGTATGGAGAGTAGATTGAAAGATTCAACTTTCTTTCTTTATTTTATTTTATTTCTACTTACACTTTTTTAGTCCATGTTATCTCTCATTTCTGCTACTCATTATCCATTCAAAGCCTTCCCAAGGTTACCTTTATTTTCAAACTAAATTATGCTGTCACTTACCATAACTCTAAACAGTAGCAACCTAGCATATCATCTTGTTTGTTTTTTTCAAAGTAAACACAATTTCTCAAAATACATTCAAGTTGTAGTTGTTTTTCTAATATGCATAGTTTATTAATAGACCATAGTTGCTATAAAATTATTGAAGTATGATCTAGGTGTATTATGGTCTTTTCCATTATACTTTTGAATTGTTGGCATACCCTACAGCCAACCATGATTAAGCATGGTTCCTCCATGTTTGACCAAGGTTTGTCCATGGTCAAACAGTAACAGCATGGGACAGCAACCACATTTGCATAAATTATTTCATATTGGAATGCATATATATATATATATATATATATATATATATATTTATAAAATGGGGGATAAATCAATATCTAAATCCAAAGTTCTGATTGTATAAAACACATCACATGACCATGCGTATATCACAGCATGACCGCACACCTGTACTTTTAACCCCCTCCAAAACAATTTTGCCATTTTTAAGCTAGATAACCCACTCTACAGTGTGCTGTCACACTTTGATATATGCATGCCTTGGGTGGTTGATGCACTTGGCCTGCAGCCTAGTGCGTACAATGCACACCAAGGTGTGCATATATCAGAGCATGACCGCACACCTAAGAGTGGGTTATCTAATATATATATATATATATATATATATATATATATATATATATATATCTTATAGTAGCACGGTAGTGCTACCATAGTTAGGGTTGAGGAGCCATTTACAGTACATGTTAAACCCCAAAATTTTGCACCTTAATAACTTTGCAACCGTTTGACAGATTTGCCTGACATTTGGAATACACAATCAAGAACCAAAGGCCTTGGGATCTGCCAAGTTTTGTATCAGTCAGATACACGGCTGTGAGTTATTAAGTGTTATCTGTGCGTTCATGCTTTTCTGGAATTCTGTAATTCGGCGTACAGGTCGCCTTGTCACGACCAACGAACTCTTCAGGGAAAGTGCGGCCCAGGTCCCCGATGTGCCTTTTGAAGATTTGGTGAAAAAATATTAAACGGTTCAAAAGTTATTCAAGAAACAATTTCCCATTATAAGTCAATGGGAAAAGTTAACAAAAAGTTTGACAGTGTCGCAAATGCATTTTTACTTTCACAAATGGCCATATTATTTTCGCAAATCCGCCATTTTGTTTTCAGTTGGTGATCAGAAAAATACTTGCCATTTAAATTTGGGACCCTCTAGCAACCTTTTGTATTCACCTAGTCGGACCCTGAGGATGCTAGCCATGTCTTTATTTTGGGGGTAAAACACTCCAGAAATATGTTTTTCAAATTTCTGGAAAAAGCACTACATAAGTACTTTCGTGCTCACGCAAGTGTCAGTTTCCCAAAGCTTTCGAAATTGCGACAGTAGTTTTCTAGTCTGTGGGAAAGTGACAGCAATTCTTTGGCACTGCGCTGCAAAAGAACGGTTAGGAGTTTTGGGCTGAAATTTGAAGGGAACGCAGCCAACATATCACAGATGTGCCATTCAGTGTTTTGGTGAAAAAATATTACACAGTGGCAAAGTTACAGCACTCCAAAGTTGACATTTTTTCCCATAGGACAACATTACAGCGCCCGACGCATTACAGGAATCCTTTGGCACCCTGCTCCAAAATAACAGTTTGGTCCTTTATCCTGAAATTTGGAGGGAAGACAGCCAACAGCCCACAGATGTGCCTTTCAGTGGTTTGGTGAAAAAATGTTATAGGGAGGCAAAGTTATGGCCTTCCGAACTTCTCTTTTTTTCCAATAGGATAACATTACGGCGTTCACTGCGCCTTTCAGGGCCTGTATCTCGGAAACGGTGCGAGATACAGACTTTTTGTTGGAAAAACACTTAGCCTCCACTGGGGGCTAAGTACAAAACTAGCCACGACAGTCATAAATCATATGACTTTTAAATTTTTTTTCCACGTCGTACGGTTCCTGAGATATAACCTATTTAGTATTCCAAGTCCTCATTTTCTGCTCCGATACCCATTATTATGCATACATTCTTTGTACTCACTGTCTTTCTCTATGCAGCTTTTGGGAAAAACCAGCCTGTGCACTTACATTACTGTTACTGTTGCCCTTTCTGCTTGTGGTTCCGTGCCCATTTCACTTACCGTTGACATCTACGCCACCATGTGCATTATCCTTTGCGTTTTCATTTGCGCTTACATTTCTGTTATTTTTTGCCATTTGTGTCTACAGTACTGTTTCTCTTTCTGTTTCACTTTGCGTCACCATGCCCATTGACATTTTCATTTGCAGGCACCATGTTACTATGTGACAACACATCACGTGGCAGACCGTTCCCGTCTACTCCACCGTGTGCGTTACCCTTTCTGTTCTCATTCGTGCTTGCGTTACCATGTGCACCACTGTTAGCACTTCTTTTTGTGTTGCTGTTCCTGTTACTATGCCACAAGACATCATGTGGCAGGAGCCCTCCTGCCGCAGCATTACGTGGTGGGAGCGTGGGGCCAAAAAGGCCCCGCACTCCTGCCGCTGCATTACATTCACAATTTCTCATTATCATTCTCAAAAAGAAGGGCAATTAGAGGCAAAAAACTCTGTTTAATACATTAGTTAGGGTTGTTCCACAGCGACAAAAGTGAGGAAATTCGCTGTTTGGGTTGAAAACCCTAACTCTGAATTTACACCACCCCAGCACCACACACATACAGACACACACACGCACACACACACATGTAAGTATGGGGGAGGACCAAGTCAACACAATCAATGACAGACATCCAGCAGCAGGTGACAGAAATAACAAACAATTGTCTAAATGTACTACGAGACATCCCCACCCACCTGACCAGGTACTGCATGCTCAGTGGAGATCAACAGCAAAACTGAGGCCATGTACACCAAATGTACACATCCCTGATTGCAGCTGCACACAATGTACCACACTTAGTAGTTGCATCGCCTTACCTACCGATGCCCCACACCACACCACAACTGGTACTGTGCCGTTAGTCAATATAAATGCTGAAGGTGCATGATGACAGTTGTATAAAGGTTTTAACACTAGTGAGTATACATTAGTTAAGAGAAGTACATAAATTAACTACAAGACAGTAGCATGCTCAAGATAAAAGTAGTGTTACATTTGGTATATGATTTACATAGTAGTACATTTACTGCAACTGTTTACTCATGATAGAGAGGCTGATGTAAACGTATGGCAAAGCATTGCCTGTTCAACGCTGTGAAATTTGTACTGCCAAGATCAGATGCATTCTTACTGATGAAGGTCTGCTGCTGATATACATACATAGACCTTCAGTGTGTTTTAATACTAAAGATGCAGTAAGTATTCTTTGTAAGAAACAATGTAATTGCATGGATCAGGCCAAGCAACTTCTAAATATCATAGCACTACTGAGCCAACAATGACGTGCCTGTATCGGAGATGTCTATAGGATAGATTTTCCTGTAGACACTTACTGAGTATGTTGTACCTGAGAAAGAAAATCTCATTGCATCTGTGATGACTAACTTATTCAAATAGTGATACATTTACTATTGTAGCAATGAGTGATCTATGGCACTTATGGACACAGCCTATTTTTTTAACAGTTGTTTCATACTCAGGCTGTATGCCTAGTGTTTGGGTTTGCCATAATTCTGTCACTGATGCTATCAAAGTGATAACTATGTTAATTGTGGTACAACAGGAATCAAGTAGGTAGAGTGTAGAGATAAACAGAATATCTTTTAGTATTGATTTAACTCACAATGGGATAAGTGTACTAGGACAGCAGGGGTTATTCTCTATCACTGACTCTGTCAGTTATAATCACACTAAGGTTTTGATGACTGTAATGATCAAGTTACACTGTTCATCTTCATGAGTTCATATTCACAGCCATTCTCCAATAACTAGACAGTGTATGGTATAATTGTGTGGGACACTGTGTTGCAAAGCTGCTGCAGTGCCTAGCAGAGGGAGAGTATCTACTCATAAAGACAATTAAGCAATAAGGCATGACCAACAGTTATGTTACATGGTCTGTTAATCACCCTGTAGGGGTTTAATGTTGAATGAGGTGTAGCCGAGTGCCACATGTCGCTAGATAGTGATAAACTGACCATTAACATAATACCTGGGAGTGGCTTATTGCTATCATAATAAAACTGTTTTTTTAAAACAACATTAAACCAGGTTCATCATATGGTTAGGCTGTACATGTATCTTAATAAAAACTAAACATAAGGTTGTTACAATGTTTAAAGTCAATTAGAAAGCTGCATTTCTCAAACCCTTGTTATAATCAAAGATATTATACCTGTACAACTCCTTGGTTTTGCTCAACTCTGTTGCTCAGGTGGCCCACCACATGTGGTGTGGTCTGGTGTGGGGCATTGATAGGTAAGGCCATGCAACTACTAAGTGTGGTACATTGTGTGCAGCTGCAATCAGGAATGTGTACGTTTGGTGTACATGCCCTCAGTTTTGCTGTTGATCTCTACTGAGCATGCAGTACCTGGTCAGGTGGGTGGGGATATCTCGTAGTACATTTAGACAATTGTTTGTTATTTCTGTCACCTGCTGCTGGATGTCTGTCATTGGTTGTGTTGACTTGGTCCTCCCCCATACTTGCATGTGTGTGTGTGTGTGGTGCTGGGGGTGTGTGAATTTGGAGTTAGGGTTTTCAACCCTAACAGCAAATTTCCTCACTTTTGTCACTGTGGAACAACCCTAACTAATGCACGAAACGGATTTTTTTGCCTCTAATATATATATATATAGTGTTGAGCGGCCAGTTACATGCTAAAAACAAAAGTTTGGACGTTAATAACTTTGGACCCGTTCAATGGATTTGCCTGAGATGTGAAACATGTGTTGGGGTGTACTACATCTCTTGATTTGCCAAATTGCATTTGTGTCGGAGTGCTGTTCTTCGTGTACAAAAGTGCTGAAAAATGTTAATTACTAACTTTTGGAGGCACCTTTTGACATTCTAAATGTGGTCCTGCATGGCCATTGTGTAGTGTGTTGCTCTGTGAGATGGCTTCTTTGAAAGAACTTTAGTAGTCGAAAATGCCACTTTTTGTTTGGTGAAAAAATATTAAGGCATTCAAAAGTTATGGCACTTTTAAGTTCCCTTTATAAGTCAATGGGACAATTTATATGTATGTCTTGTGATCAAAGAATCGGGGTTCTGGCCATCTCATCCTGCCTAGTGGCCAAAGAATTTGCAGCCTCATGGTTCAAGAATCTTTGATCCTGAGGAATTTCAAAAATTCTTTTACTGCGAGATCCACCATCTTGTTTTCACCTTTCTGTTTGCACAAACACAAATATCTTGGCTCAGGGGTCACTTCTGAAATAAAACTTTGATGGGTTTTACTCAGAGCACCTCGCCCTATCAAGCCATGGCTTTGGTTCCATCCAAATCGGTCCAAAAATAGAGTTTTTAGCATTTTAATTCTTCGTTCGCGGCTCTCTAATGATCTTGGATCGCAAGATGGCAAATTCTTTGATCGAGAGAATCTTTGATCGCTATCTTGCATCGCAACCTAAAAACATAAGTTTCTTGGATCGAGGTGGGCTAGGGACACAAATGAGGGTGGGTTTTGCTCAGGAGGGTCTGTTCTATCGAACCATGGCGTTGGATCGGTTCAAATCGGTCAAAAAATCGCATTTCCCCATTTTTTAGTCTTTGATCATGACTGTGCAATTTCTTTGATCGTGAGCCTGCAAATTCTTTGATCACGAGATTCTTTGATCGTGATCATGCATCGCAAGTGAGGGACGAGATGGCCAGATCTGAAAATTCATTTTTTCATCCCAGGGGTGCCCTACACTGTCAAATAAAGGTGGATTTAGCTTAGGAGGCTTCGTTATACCCCATGTGCATGCCCAAAATAATGTAATAATGGTCCCTGGTAGTCTAGTGGCCCCCCTCCCTAATAAAATATTTACATACCCTGGTAGTCTAGTGGAACCCCCAATAAAATATGTGAAGAAATTAATGTCCTGGTGGCCTAGTGACCCCATCCCCCTGTTTTTTTTTTATTTAGATCCCTGGTAGTCTAGTGGCCCCCTCAAGCTGTATTGTCTGATAAGATCTGTTTTTTATATCCCTGGTAGTCTAGCGCCCCCCCAGTATAGAAAAATAAATTATGCATTTATTATATGCCTGATAGCCTAGTGGACCCCCACCCATCCATCCAAGCCCACCCAGCAACCCCTACCCTTCACCCAGCCAGCAACTGCCACGCCCTCCTCTCACCTCCACAGCTAGCCACCGACTGTCTGCGTACAAGCAGTAATGCAAGAGGTGCATTATCACTGTAATGCAGACAGTCAGTGGCTGGCCATGGAGAGTGAGGAAGAAACATAATCACTGAGCTGGCGAAAAGCAGAAAATGCTAGGTGGAGCTTAGATGGAGAGTAATGCGAACCACTAGACTACCAGGTGTATAATGGCATCATTTCCTTTTTTATACTGGGGGGCTGCTACACTACCAGGGATATAAAACTCAGATCTTATCAGACAATACAGCTCGGGGGGCACTAGACTACAAGGGATCTAAATAAAAAAAAACAGGGGGTGGGGTTCACTAGACCACCAGGGCATTAATTTCTTCACATATTTTATTGGGGGGGCCACTAGACTACCAGGGTATGTAAATATTTTATTAGGGAAGGGGGCCACTAGACTACCAGGGAGCATTATTACATTATTTGGTTCATGCTGATAGGGCACAATGAAGCCCCCTAAGGAATACCCACCTTTATTTGGCAGTCTAGGGCACCCCTGGGCTGAGACAATTAATTTTAGCATTTAGCCATCTCATCCTGCTGTTTATTCGAGAGCAAGCAATTACTTTGATCGTGAGGATGCAAAAACTTTGACCGCGAGTTTCTTTGATCGCGATCATGCATTGCGAGCAAGGGACAAGATGGCTGGATGAAAAAAGCTATTTTCTCAGACCAGGGGTGTCGTAGAAAGTAAAACGAGGGTGGGTTTTACTCAGGGGGCTTCGTAATGATGAACCATGGTGGTGATTTGCCACGATTATGCATATTTTGTAAATTACAATTGTTTGAATTATTTGATTGTGACCCTACAAATTCTTTGATCACGAGATTCTTTGATTGAGATCGAGCATCATGAGCAAGGGACGAGATGGCCTAATTAAAAAAAACAATTATCTCAGCCCAGGGGTGTTGTAGGAAGTCAAATGAGGGTGGGTTTTACTCAATGTTTTTTTTTTCTGTCTAACCATTGTGGTGGTTTACAGTAATTCCTTAAATTGTTCGATTTATAAGGTTTTGAAATCTTTGTTCATGTATATGCAAATTCTTTGATCATGAGCCTGAAAATTCTTTGATCATGAGATTCTTTGATCGTGAGGGGGTACAATATGGCCAGATTTTTTTATAATGGAATAGATAGGGAAATTTTATAAAACTTTGATATTCACTATCTTGGGAATGGTTTGGTCTTTTGATTTGAAATTTGGAGGGAAGAAAGACAATATCCCACAGATGTGTCTTTTGGTAGCTTGGTCAAGAAATCATACAGGGTGGCAAAGTTATGCCACTATGAAGTTGACATTTTTTCCCATATGATAACATTGCAATGTTTGCTGCATTACGTGAACTATTTGCTGCAGTGCTGCAAAATAACGGTTTGGTCGTTTGAGCTGAAATTTGGAGGGAAGAAAGCTAACATCCCAGAGATGTGCCTTTTTCTGGTTTGATGAAATAATTTTATTGGGCAGCAAAGTTATGGCACTCCAAAGTTGACACTTTTTGCCATAGAATAACATTATGGCGTCCATTGTGTCTTTCCGGGCCCGTATCTCGGAAACGTGCGAGATAAGGACTTTTCATCAGAAAATAGCTTAGCCCCCCCCCAAATAGGGGCTAAGCATAAAACTAGCCAGGAAAGTAATAATTCATACAAAATTTCAATATTTTTTTCTACGTCTCATGGTTCTTGAGATATAAGCAATTTACTATTCAAAGTCATAATTTTCTGCTCCGAAGTCAATTATAATGCATACATTCTTTGTTTTCACTGTGTTTTTTCAATGCAGTTTTTTTGGGAAAGAAGGGTGTGCCCTTTTGTTACTGTGTCAGTTAGCGTTTCCAGGTGCGGTTCTGTTACCGTTTGCATCACCATTCTCATCTATGCCACCGTGTGCATTACAGTTTGTGTTTGTGTTTGCACTTGCATTTCTGTTTTGTGTCTCATTATTGTTGCTGTTACCATTATGATTTGCATTTTAAATTGTGGTACCGTGCCCGTGCGTGTTACTGTTTGTGTTTTTTATATGTGCCTGCGTTTCTGTTTCTGTTGGTTTTATTGTTGCTGTTACTGTTACCATTTACATTTACAATTGTGTTACCATAACCTTGCGTGTAACAGTTTGTATTTCTGTACGTGCTTGTTTCTGTTTTCTGTAATTTGCCACTTGCATTTGCTTTGCAGTTCCTGTTGCTATGAAACAAGACATCATGTGGCAGGAGTGTGGGGCTCGAAGGGCTCCGCGCTCCCGCCATTGTATTCCATTTACTAGTTATCATTCTCATTCTCAAAAAGAAGGAAAATTAGAGGCAAAAAACTCCATTTAATGCATCAGTTAGGGTTGTTCTACAGCAAAAAAAGTGAGGAAATTTGGGGTTAGGGTTGAAAGCCCCCCCTTGGACTCCCAGCCCAGGCCCCCAACTGGCATTGTGGTGCACATTGGGGTTGTTGGTCCTAACTCTTATTCCATTCTCCTATGCCTCTGCTTCTTTACACATGTGATGGGGTGAGAGTTAGGGCTGATGACCCCAATGCACACCCCGATGCCAGTTGGGGGGCTGGGCTGGGGGGTCCAAGGGGGACTTTCAATCCTAACCCCAAATTTCCTCACTTTTTTAATTGTAGAACAACTCTAACTGATGCATTAAACAGAGATTTTTGCCTCTAATATATATAGCTAAATATATACACACACACATACACACACACTCACACACACACACATACATACACATATTTTTTTCTGTTCTTCCAGATGTTGGGATTATTAGTATTTTCCCCATAGGTATTCTGTTATAGTATTTTAAGGTATTTTGGGACACATTTTTGATTGCATAGAGGAACAGAATGTGCTGCTCTAAGCTAACAGAGTTTAGGATTTATTGCTAGACTTGCCTTGCTTTTTATTGCTTTCTTTTATTACAGGTACATGGTGTAGTTGTACAGTCAAATATTAGTTAAAAATAGCTGCATTTGTGTTTGACTTCAGGATAGCTCAGGGGATTTTTGGGAGGTTGTTGAGCAAACTTGCTCTCCTCCCCCCAGAAGCAGTTAGAACCTGAGGCACAACTGAGGTGCAAATATCTAGATACTGCTGCTGCTTTCTCAGGGAACCATACTGATCTCTATTGCTCTCAGCACTGTTTGTCTGATTATTTCTTGAGAAGGCTGGTGTCTAATCCCACCCTCTCACTCTGCACCCTCCCACCCCAAGGCTCATTTCCCCTTTAATCCCATCTACTCCCACATCATATCCTGTTACATCACAGGATATGAGTCATAGCATGTCTGGTAACTAGGAAGAATACACAGGACAAGACTGATACACCAGGTAGAAGATAATGTTATAGAACAGCAATAGATTCTATATGGTGATTGCATTGCAAATTACTAGGTGAGGTTATCGCAAATGTTAAAATGTTTGGCACAGTGATTATTGCTTACAAATATGTCCCATACTGTTTGTGTTAGCAAGGCATTTCTGGAAACCCCAGTACTGATGTTTGGCACAGTGATTATAGGTTAGGATTTGCTGTACTACTCAAGTGTAACCAAGGTTTAAAGGGCAGATTGTTTTGGTTGTGCTTAAGGGACAGACTAAATTTATTGGTGGGGCAAACTTTGTTGGCTGGCTATCTTTTACATGAGGGTAAGATATCAGAGAGCTGGGGGAAGCATGGGAAGAACTGAAAAAGGTGGATGGGAGGGGTCATGGTGGTGGTATAGGCATCCTTCTAATGAAAATGAAAGGGGATGCTGGTGTGTGAAAAGTGAGATGGGAAGGGTGGTAGGCTGCAACAACTATGGAATGGCAATCTTTCTGAAAATTCTGTGGCAAGTGGGAGGGTGTTTGGTGTTCAGTCAAATAAGGCAGCTTAGAAACAAGATCAGCTGTTTACAAGCAGAGCTTAAGAGGGGAATGCCAGCTGCAATGGAGGACAACTCAGTGGCTGGGGAGGGAAGGAGGGTAACTGATGGGGGAGGAGAGATTAAGAGAGGGGGAGGAGCAGGAAGAAGGTGGCGGATGGGCGAAGAAGACAGGAGGTTCCAATTCAGAGGACAAAAGAGGGTGGGAAAGAGGAGGAATGGAGGATGGTAGGGAAGAAGGGATCTAACAGTTGCAGAGTCAGCAGTGGTGGGGTGGTGAGCAGAAGGAAGGAGGAAATAGGTGGTAGTGAAGAGACATTGAAAAACTGGTTAGCAATTTTTGCAGAATTGGAGAATGTGTTGGGGAAGTGCTGGGTGGAGGAGTCGATGACAAACCAGATGAGAAGGGAAAGGAATGGGGTGCCAGGGAGTTGAAGGGATATGGTATGAGGGATAGGTCGAGTAAAGGGGGTGTGGAGAAGGAGGTGAGGGGAGGTATGAAAAGAAAAGTGTAGGGATGCATCAGGGAAGGAGGCAAGTGGAGCCTGGTGGAGAGAGGAGGTAAAATCAGAGGAGAAGGAGGGCAGAGCAGAGGCAGGGGACATTACAACTGGAGTGGAAGGTGGAAAACCTACGTTGGAAGAGGAGGAGAGGAGAAGAAGGGGAAGGGATAAAAGAAGGACAAGGAGAGTAGAATATGAAAATGGGGTGGGATCCTAGTGCTGGGAGACTCAATTCTGAATGGGATCAAATGGGGAAGCAAAGGTGAGAGGTGTAGTCACATATGGGTGGAGGCCATGCCATGCATGACAGTGGAAAGGGTTGTTCAATCTGCTCTGAAGTATGCTGGGAGGAGTAGGGAGAAACCTCACATAGTTTTGCATTTAGGAACAAATGACCTGGTGGGAAATATGGTAGATATAGTCCAGAAGAGGTCTGAGGAACTGGCGCTGAATTGTGAGGAGGCAGGAAGATCAGTTACTTTCTTGTAGGTGCTTCCAGTATCCAGGGCAATCACAGCAAGGAAGCTGAGGATAGAGGGATTTAACACGTGGCTAGAAGAATGATATTAGTCCAAATGATATGGGCTGGTGGGGGAGTGGGGAAGGAGCAGGGAGGGCAGTGATCTCTACGTTAAGGACAGGCTACACTTAAGTGAGGAGGGAAGGAGGGTATTGAAACAGAAACTTAGGAAATACTTAGCAAACAATGAGAAATTAAACTAGAAGAGGGTGCTGGCAAGTAGACAAGAGTCAGAAAGGATCCACAGGAAGGAAATCCGAATTAGCTTACCACCTATACCACCAGCAAGGGTCTTAGAGGTAGGTCAGCAGGGGATGCTAGAAAGGGGAAAGCAAGTAGGGAGAGAGGGGAAGGAAGCAGGGTGGAGGGTGGTAATCTTAAATGCTAGGAATCTAGGGAACAAAACAGCAGAGTTACCGGCTCTCATGGCAGATGGGGAGGTGGATATGGCGACCATCACAGAGACTTGGGCCACCTATTACCATGACTGGGACCTGGCTCTACCAGGGTATAGGATATTTAAAAGGGACAGGGTAAGAGGGAAAGGGGGGTGGTGCTGTATGTGGGGGAAGGACTGAAGTGTGTCAGGGAGGCTGGGGACAAGGGCAGCACAGTGTCATCATGGGTGCAGCTTCAGGACTCCAAAAATAGGACCTTCAGGATGGGAGTGGTGTACAGGCCACCCTTACAGACTGAGGAGAAAAGGCAAGGATCTAGTGGGATAGATCAGAAGGGCCTATGGGAGGGGCAGCATGGTGATTGTGGGGGACTGCAACCTGCTGGTAGTGGATTAGGGTACCCTAGCCACTATGAATAGGAAGGATCAGGTACTTCTGGATGCCTTCCAGGACAGCTTCTGTTGCAGATGGTCAATGAACAAACCAGGTTAGGGAACATCCTAGACCTCGGGATGGTGAATGGTGAGTTTGTGAGCAAGCTGGGGGTGGAGGAACTGCTGGTGGGGAATGATCACCACCTGGTGTGGTTCATGATAAACACAGGGAAAGAGGGAATAGGAACAGACACAAGGGTGTTAGACTTCAGGAGGGTTGACTTTGGGAGGATGAGGGAAATAGAACAGGGGTTTCTGGCCAGGATCCATCCAAACTTGGACACTAACCAGAAATGGGAGGTCATTAAACTGGGAATTGAGGAGGCAACAGAAACATGTACAAGGGTCCAGAGTAAGAGGGCTAGGGTCAAGAAGCCTAGCTGGGTGAGCAGGTGGGTCATGGAAAAAAATGCCAGACTATGCCTGGTGCTCACAAACGTAGTAGCTGCACCAAAATGTATTAACAACAGTCCCAGACAGGTGTACTAATAAAATCACATTAAAGGCAAAAGTATCTGCTCAGTGATTTACTGTCATACTAAAAGGAAATAGATACACAGGAGGCTGAACCCATATAAGTGCACCTCCAGCAAGCTGGGTCAATTTCCCATTGTTAACAGAAGTTGATCCAATTTGTTTTTAAATTCTGTGTTATTTGTGCTACCCACTACAGATTTGGGTAGAGTATTCCACAAAGGAATTATACATCGGGTAAAAAAGGAGTGCCTTTTATTGTGCTCAAAACATTTCAAGTAGCTGCTCTAACTATCTCAGCACTTCAAACATTTTGCAGGTTCTTTATCAGGGGAGGGTCATGGAAAAAGTAAGGAAGAAAAGAGATGACTTTAGAAAGTATGAAAAAACAGGGAGAGGAGAGGACAGAGAGGAATACCTAAAATAATCGTGGGAGGTGACAAGGGCAGTCAGATCAGCCAAGGCATCCAGGGAACTCAGACCAGCACAGGGCATCAAAAAGGAGGAGAAGGACTTCTTTAGATACATTAGGGAGAAAAGGAGTTGTGAGGACCAAATATTAAGGATAAAGAGGGATGGGAGGTGGGTGGAAACAGGGATAGAACAGGCAGAAGCATTAAATGAGTACTTCTGCTAAGTATTAAAAGAGAAAAGGGGAGCTGAACCCAAGGGGGTGGGAAGGTGGGCATGGTGGGGTGACAGATGGGGAAATCCCAGTGGGCAGAGTACTGGAGGGCTTAAAGGCAATGAGGGTGGACAAGGCACCAGGCCCAAATGGCATACACCCCAGGGTGCTGAAGGATCTGGCAGATGTCCTGGCAGAACCCTTGGCAGACCTGTTCAATGCCTCCCTGGACTCGAGGAGTGTACCTCAGGACTGGAGGATGGCACACATGGTACCCTTCCGCAAAAGTGGCCCCATGGATGAGCCAGAGAATCACAGACCAATAAGCCTCACATCCATCATGGGAAAACTGATGGAGACAATCCTGAAGGAGAGGCTAGTTTCCCTCCTAGAGGCTAATGGGCTGCAGGACAGCAGACAGCATGGGGTTGTTTCAAGCAGATCCTGTCAGACCAACCTGGTGGAGTACTATGACTGGATAACCAGGCAATTAGACAGGGACCATGCAGTGGATGTCCTGTACGTGGACTTCAGTAAGGCATTTGATTCAGTGCTGCATGGGAAGCTAAGAAGTAAGCAGGAAGGCAGAGGGGTTGGGGAGAAGATGGTGGGATAGGTAGTGAACTGACTGCAAGGGAGACAGCAGAGGGTGGTGGTGGGAGGAGAGCTCTCATCTTCCAGGGCAGTGACAAGCCGGGTGCCACAGTGCTCTGTATAGAGGCTGGTGTTGTTTGGGATCTTCACAGCATGAACAAGTCAGTCCCAGTCCAGCCAACCTCGGTAAAAATGGTAAGAAAAACTTGAAGGAGTAGCTCACAACCAATAAGGCTTCTAAACAGTATAGACAATTGGTAGAAATTAAGCCACTCACCAAATGTGTAAAATGTTTATATAATTATTTATTAAATTATTTTCCTTCTGTCTTCTGAATTCACAAATTATATTGATACAGTATCAACATATTTCTTAAATGTTTCAGACACTGTCCTTCTTCAGTAAAATTGTACTGTATCATAAATTCATTCCAAATTCTTTCTTTGTGTCTTATTATATTTTCATGTTCAAATTCCCATGCCTGTCTGTGTACTCACAAAAGTATCCCTTTTCAATTTCTGTCTGTGTAAAGAGTTGTCACCATCTGGAATGAATTACCTAAAGAAATCACTGATAGTTCTAACATGAAAACATTTAAATACAATCTTGATAATTACATGGGTGAAGAAAAATATAAGTTCCACCCATGATTTGGGTGGCAAGTTCACTAAAGTCTTCGGCTCACTGAACTTGAATCCTACCTATAAACCTATGAACCTACATGAAAGGAATAAATAAGTTGGGCTCAGAGGGCTTTTCAAGTTAAGGAGGGAGTGTGACACTCAAGGGCACAATCTGAGATTTGAAGGGGTAGGTTCAGGAGGTAAATGAGGATACTTTTTTTTTTTACGGAGCGGGTGGTGTCTGTGTGGAATGTATTGCCAGAGGAAGTGGTATCCTGTAGAACAGTGGGCTGCTTCAAAAGGGCATGGGACAGAGTAAGGGGTAAGGTCATTGAAGAGGGGAGAGGGGAGGGAGGGGAAGCTGCAGTATAAGGGCTGCTAGCTGCACAACCGAGCAGACTTGATAGACCATAAGGCCTTTATCTGCTGGCAATTTTGTATGTTCATATGCAGAATTTAATACTTTACTTGTCCCCATTATGCTTCCAGACCCAGCTTGCCCCCTTGAAGTTGATCGTAGAACCTTATCACCCAGCTTCACCCACACTTACCTGTTCATTCCCCTATGGCTAAGGTGGTGGAGAGCATGCCTAACCCATCTGAAATGGATCCTGAGAGGAAGCACCTAGGTCATCAGTGCAGGTCCTATAAGGGGTCAGTGTTCATCTTGTCCTTCTTGAATGTTCTCACTTTGTGCTTCCATGTCCACTTGCAAGGGTGTACAAGTGCAAGCACACTCCGAAGTGCACTTGGCTCCAGCTGGTATCCTGCCACCGCAACACATGTCCGTATGCACTGCCATCTGTGGTCACCAATGGGACAGTCTAGCAGCAGTCCTCTGCAATGCTCAGTTCTCCTCCCCTGGCCAGCTCCCAGTAACCCAGGCTTGCTCCTGAATCTGGGTCACTGGTATCCTAAATGGCAGCACTACCATTGTGCTGACAAGCCTGACCAGAACGTGACATGTTCATCTAATATAAATTATCACAATAGTAGCTTTTTGAGAAGTTCATGATGAAAAATTAAGATTTACACAAGGAAATCAATTTCTTGAGCACAAGAAAACAACATAAGAACTCACCACTTCCTAAAAGTCTAATTTTATGATGGGATAAATAAAAAATAGACCATTCCATAAGAGGTGGTATAAATAGAAATGGGACCATTCTATAAGTTATAAATGAGGAATGACTTCATTAGGAAAATGAAGAACAGCAGCAATGGGTAGGTAAAGAAACATTATTTGAAAAGAATGTATGGATAAAAATATTTTTTACGGTATCTGTTTAACAAATGGTTGAATAAAATTATACTCAAAAGAATGAGCAGGTGAAAGATGATCAGAGAGGCTGATTGCATAGCAGGGATGGTTTTCTGTTTTGCAGGTTGTAATCATCATATCCATTTTGCTGGGTGAGGAATTTAGGGAGGGTTGTGGAGTACCAGAGGGTGGTGGTGTGGTAGAAATCCTGACTTAGTTTACTATATCACGTGAGGGTGGGGTGGAGTGGAAGTGTGATTTGGGACTGATGTGCACATACTGCTGCAACTGAAGTGGCAGAAGGGTTTCTTATATTAAATTATGTATGACCACAGGGTGGAGAAGGGAAGTACAATAGGTACTACAAGGATGGGGATGTGGGGAACACGTTACCATCAGCTGGGTCTATGTGATAATGGCGATTGTGGAATAGTTAGGGTGAGTGTACATAACTGAAAATACATTTCAGCAATGCACACTCACAGCGAATGGTAAGAGGGCAGCTGAGATCTATGCTCCCCACACCTCCCTACTAAAGGATTCTCAACTCCAGGTGGGTGCAAGATGAGGGGGTGAAATACTTTAAAAAAAAAAAAAGCTGCTTGCTGGCAAAAAAAGAACCATGCCAGAACCAAACCCTACACCTTGCACCTCCCAACCGACCACCCTCCCCACCACGCAAGCGGACCAGCTCAGCAGCTGTCCACCGGACCCCTTCTCACATAACTCCCCTTCCCTTCCTCTCCCTCCTGCATGTGTGCATGCACGTATATGCGTGTACGCTTCCCAGCGCCCAACCTCACCCACCCAGGTATCAGGTTGCTACCCTATCAGGTAGCCCTGAACACAGGCTCCGTAACTGAGTCGCAGTTTTTGTAAGAGCTCAATTACAATCGTTGTGTTCACTGGATACCCTATTGGCTGTGGTGTCGGGGGGTGGTAGATATGCTATTTGTGGGTGGTGTGGCTATTTCTTTAATGCATTTAAAAAAATAACTTTGATGCATGAAGTTGCGGTGAAGTCTGGAAACTGCTTCTGCTTAGTGCCCAACTTCCCCATAATTTCACCAGTGAAGTTTGTATTTGCAACATCCCTATCCTACACCTGGGTACTAGTTCTGAGGAGAAACACAAATTCCAATTCTGTAAAAATGCCCCAAAAATTAGCAAATTCTAAGAAATTTCACAAACTGCTGAGCTTTTTCTGTGAATTTCCATGCCGTATCATGGTGTTACGTAGAAATATAGAAATTTACAGCTTACAAGGACCGCTTGGCAAACCAAATCTGCCCATTTTCCCTACTTACTGTAATACCGCAGAGCTTACTTGATGTCCGGCATATCCCTCCCTTCCCTAACCACTAAGGTTCCATTTTGCAAATCCCATGTGTTCTTGAATACTGCTATCACTTTTGCCCCACCACCTCCACTGGGGGGCTGTTCCAGGCATCCAACACTCTTTCGGTGAAGAAGTATTTCTTCATGTTTTCCATGAGTAGCATGCACCCCTGTCCTTGAGCATCTTTTTTTTTTTAAGAAAAATGCTTTACTCCTGTACTTTAATTATACTCGTAAGGTATTTGAAAGCCTCTATCATATCCCCTTTCCTTCCTCTCTTCCAGGGTATACATATTGAGGTATTTTAGTCTAGTCTTTACTCTTAACGGTCTCTGGTACAGACATTGCATCATTTTGGTTGCCCTTCACTGGACCACCTCTACTCTGTCTATGTCCTTCCGGAGATGTGGTTTCCAGAAATGGACACAGTACTCTAGATGAGGTCTCGCCAATGATTTATACAGTAGTATCACCACCTTTCTCTTTCTGCTGGTGATACCCATTCCTATGCATTCCAGTATCCCACTGGCTCTTCCAACTGCCTTGTCACACTGTTTGACCACCTTTAGGTAATCTGATATGATTACTCCAGGTCTCTTTCCTGTTTGGTGGTCATCGATACCACCCCCCCAATCTTGTATTCCGTCCCTGAATTTATGTGCCCCAAGTGTATGATTTTGCACTTCCTTGCATTGAAACTTAGTTGCCACACTCTTAACCATTCTTCAAGCTTTCTTAGATCCCTATTCATTTTTTTGACCCCTCCCCCCCGAGTGTCTACACCATTGCAGGTTTTAGTGTCATCCGAAAAAAGGCATACCTTTCCTTCTAGCCCCTCTGCAATGTCGCTTATAGACATTAAAGAGGACTGGTCCAAGTACTGCTCCTTGTGGCACCCTGCTGATCACCCTTCATTCCATGGAGTGAACTCCATTTACCACTACCCTCTGACATCTATCCCCCGAACAATTTCTTACCCAGTTTACCACTTTCTGAACCACTCCCAGGCTGCCCAGATTGTTTATGTGTCTCCTATGTGGAATGGTGTCAAAGGCCTTACTGAAATCTAGGCAGGGAACATCCACTGCTCCACCCTGATCTACTGCCCTGGTCACCCAGTCAAACAAATCTATCAGATTTGCTTGACATGACCCCCCCCCAGTGAATCCATGCTGCCTCAGATCCTGTAAGCCACTGGTTACAAGATATTCCACAATCCTTTCCTTCAGCAGTGATTCTATTATTTTTCCCACCACCAAAGTCAAGCTGACTGGCCTGTAACTGTCAGTTTCCTCCCTGCTACCACTTTTGTGAAGTGGGACTACATCTACTTTCCTTCAGTTCTCCAGGATCACTCCTGTCTCAGTGAGAGGTTGAAAATGAGTGTTAGAGGTGCAGCCAGCACCTCTTTATGCTTCTTCAGTATCCTGGTATGTACCTCATCTGGCTCCATTACCTTGTCCACTTTCAAACTTGTGAGTTCCTTCAGGACTTTCCACTGTAAATGGACTAGTGTCCATCTCCCTTTCTTCTATGCTCCTGTCACTTATCTGTGGTCCCTCACCTTCCCCTTCCTCCATGAACACTGAACAAAAATATTTGTTCAAGATGTCTGCTTTTGTTTTGTTCCCTTCCACACACTCCCCCTTTTCCCTTCTTAGCCATACAATCCTTCCTCTGGTCTTTCTCCTTTTGATTACATAGCTGTAAAATGTCTCGTCCCCTTTCTTTAGTGCCTGTGTTATTTTCTCCTCCGTTTGCGCCTTTACACTCCTGACTTCTTTTCCTGCCTTCCTCTGTTTCTTGCTGAACCCCTCCCTATTGTCCATCCTCTGTGTCTCCTTATACCTCCTGAATGCTAACTTTTTGCTTTTCCTTCCCAGCCACCACTTTTGAGAACCACAGCAGTCCTTTTTTTCTTGAGTTTGCTTACTTGCCTGATGCAGAGGTTTGTTGTCTTTGATATGGCCCTTTTTAGTTTCATCCACTGTTTCTCTGCTCTCCATATCCTCCCCCCTGCCAGGGCATTCCTGAGACATTCCCCCATCAGTGCAAAGTCAGACCTCCAGAGGTCCAGGATCCTGGCCCTTGTGTAGCTCAGTTCTGGCTCAATATTTACACTGAACCACACCGTGTGGTGATCACTGGTCCCCAGGTGGTCACCCACTGAGACGTCTGCAATGCTGTCCCCACTGGTGAGTACAAGGTCCAGCATTGCTCCCTCATGAGTGGGCTCTCTTACTAGTTGTCTGATGAATAGCCACTGCTGGGAGTCCAGGATGTCCCTGCTCCTAGTTGAAACTACAGCTGGGATCCTCCAATACACATCCTGCAAATTAAAGTCCTCCACCAGCAGTACTTCCCCCCTCTGTCGCCATATTTTGGATGGCTTTCACCTGTACCTTATTTATTCCCCTCCCCATGCTGGAGGTCTGTAGATCATGCCAGTGCAAATATCGGTTCCATTCCGTGTCTCAATGGTGACCCACAGTGCCTCCTTCCCTGCCTGTATTCTCTGTGCCTCTGTTGCCTTTATGATATCTGTTATGTAAAAAAGCCACTCCTCACCCTTTCTTACCCTCCCTGTCTTTCCTGAGCAGAGTATAGCCTGGTATGGCTATATCCCAGTCATGGTGCTCATTGCACCCTGACTTTAGTAAAGTCGACAATGTCCAGGTCAGCCTCTGCCATTATGGCCACAAGGTCCAGGATTTTATTTCCCAGACTAAGATCATTTGTACTCATGGCCCTCTAAATTATTTTACCACCCTTATTGTCCACCCCCTTTTCCCCTTTTGCCTACTCTTCTTACCCCCTATGCTTTCATTCCCATCCCTCTCCATTTCTTCCATGCTGCTTTTCCTGCTATTTGGTGCCCTTGGGGATTTGCCTCCCTTAAGATTTTCCCTATTGACTACTTTAGCTTGCAAGGGTGGACAGTTTATGTCTCTCTGGTTCCTACCATCACCCCCCTCAGCTAGTTTAAATACTTGCCAATGTAGCATATAAACTGCTCATGGATGCAGGCCATCCCCCCCGTACAGCTCCTTATCACTCCAGGTGGGACCCCACTCTCCAATGTTGCCAAAACCTTCCTCTCTGCAGCACCCTTTCAACCATTGGTTGAAGCTGGTGGTACAGAGTACCTTATCCTCCCCGCTGTCATAGACAGGCAACACCTCATCAAAAGCCAATGAGTGTGTTACCTGCCTAAGATCCCTACCCAAGTCCCTGAACTCCTCCTGCACTCTCATAGCCTCATCCCTTGCCAGGTCATTCATCCCCAGTTGGACAATGACATCCAGCTTTCCTTCCTGACCTGCTGCCCTAGCGATCCCCAAGATCCACTTCCTATCCCCCAAGCTGTGGTGCCAGCTAGGCGCCTAACCTCCCTCTCCCTCACTGCCCCCAGAAGCACTTGACTATGTGGTTGGGGTGTGGAAGGGAAAGTGGCCATTGGATGAGAGAGAACTTGAGGATGGGGAGGGGTGAGGTTATTAAATTTAAGTGAGTGTTTGCATCTGAGGTGAGGGTAGGGCAGGGAAAGGGGACCATTTGATGTCAGTATTTCACTTCATGGGGATATGATGATGGTGGGGCAGGGAGGGGGACAATTGCCTGCCAGGATGTGCCTGACTAGGATGGGGTGAGAGTGAGACAGGAAGGGGGACAACTGGATGACAGGGAGTGCTTGACTCTGGGATGAGCATGGGTCTGTGAAAGGGGGACCATTTGATGTCAGGGTTGTGCTTGAGTAGGACATAAAGAGGGTGGGAAAGGGAGGGGGAAATTTCATAAAAGTGTGTGCTTCACTGAGTTGAGGAAGGATGCAGAGGGTGGAGGGAACACTGGATACTAGGGAGCACATTACTGGCCAGGGGTGGTCAGGGCTGGGAGGGGTAACACTGAATTACAGGGTATGCTTGACTGTGCTAGGGTGAGGGTGTGGCAAGGAGAAGGAACCTTTGGATGCATGGGAATGGTTGACTGGGAGGTGATGAGCTCAGAGGGGTACAGGGAAGGGGACTATTAAATTCCAGTTTGGTAGAGTGCCTTGTACTGGGATGTGATGAAGTCAGAGGAGGAGGTGGACCATTGGATGCCAGCAGGCACTTGACTAGAAGGAGTAGACCATTGGATGCCAGTGCATGTTTGAAAGGGAGAGAGGGATCATTGGGTGCTAGGAATGAATGGAATTTGGTGAGAGCAGGGCAGAGAAGGGGACCAATATCTCTTCTAGGTTTTATTGGTGTTTACTTTCATTTCAAAATTCATTCACATTTACATACGCTGTATGTTCTTGTACAAACAGAGCAGTCAGTGCCACAGAATTTGAGTTCATAATTTTATAAATCAAATCAGTACATATAGTCAATTCACAGTTCTTGGTCGAAAGTTTATGAAAATTGGCAAATTGCATTCCAAACTTTTGTGGAAATGAAATTTCAACTTTCAATGAAATTCTACTGGTGGAATATGAATTTCCCAAAGCACTACTGAGTACCCAGGATTCCCAGGAGCTCCCTAGGGCATAGAGGTGACAGACATGTGATACCAGTGGGGATTAGTGTAGTGGCCCAATGGCGCAGTTGGGCTAAGTACTGTGTTGGTTAGGTAGGACTATGCAAAGACCACAGGACGTGTGTTAGGTAATCATAGTAATTGTTTCTATTATGCTTGCATAATGCTCTTCCTTACATATAGCCTTTATAACGACCCCCTCACAATAAATCCCTCATAATTTGTTTGCATTTTCTAACTTATGAGCTTAATATTTGTTAAGTGTTAAGGCACTGAATAAAAGCCAACTGTTTATTGTTCTGTGTAGGCAGCAGGTAGGTTGTACTATTGTGGACCATAGTAGGCTGGTATTGTTTTTCAGGAGGCAGTATTAGCTTATCACCTAGCCAACTTAATGTTTCCTGGATAGAGGCACAGCACAATTTACAACTATCTCTGGGTAATGAATCCCCACAGGAGTTACTAATCCAAGCTCCCCAAACCTTATTTAAGCCCATAATTCAGGAGTAGTGTACTGGTATCTATACTGACCCTGTACTAAATTTATATGAGTAATCTGAAAAACGGAGGTCTCCATCAGGGCTTAAAGTCATTATAACACTACGCTGGCCAGGGTGGTTGTTTCCAGACTTCAGGAAGAGCTGAACTAGATGCTGATTGATTCAGCTCCTGAGTTTGAGAATCAATGTACAAAATGCACTCAGAGAAAAAAAAATCAACAGCAACATTAGGGCCTGCTCACTGTGTGGGATGCCCCTTGTTGCAACTGAGGAGAAAAAGGACCTGGGAGCCATAAAAGACAAGAGGATAAAGTACAACAAGCAGAGCACAGCTGTTGACAAGATTACTATCTAAATGCTTGGATACATTAAAAGAGGGATGTCAGCAAGGGATACATTCTTGCCACATTACAATGTTCTGGTCAGGGCCCCATCTGGAAAACTGTGTGCAGTTCTGGGCTCCTTAATGCAAAAAAGACATTGGGGTGGTTGGTGTGAGAAAATAGTGACATGTACACCACGGTTAACTAGAATTGGGGTGATTGCTCAGGATATATACTAATTGCTTTTTCTTTTTCTTATCTGCAGGGTTCATCACAATATTTACATTATTCATATTGTTAATATTATTAACTTTACTCAGTTACTTTGTGCTTAATTTGATTGCCAATTGTATAAATTTTAATGCTTAATTTATCTATTTTTTGATTTGTGTGTGTCAACTCTCCTTAGGTCTCAGGGCTCATGCCATTGAAACATAGAAACATAGAAGCTGATGGCAGATAAGGACCACAAGGCCCATTTCTTCTTCTACCTTATCAATTGTTTTATGTTTTCATCAAGGGACCACCCACAGGAGAATTCTGTTGTGGATCAGTGTTCCTTTGCAGATGTGTATGGGTGACAGTTATTTTTGTATAGAAATAAGGTTGGCTTGGTTTGCTGTTATTTGTTTTCATTCCATGTTATTCTTCAGTTGATGCTGTGTATTTGTTTCTTGTTATTTTTCTCTGTCCTGCTAAATAATCAATAAAAATCATTCTCATAAAAAAAGACATTTGGGTGGTTGGAAAACCTATCAATGATTAACATTTTCTGTGAAGCAATAGGTAGAGGCCCGGTAAAGTCAACGTCTCTCCATTTCAACAGTCCGATGCCTGGTGAGATAAGGCCCTATGATCAGGACTAGCTGACTAGGGGAATACATGAAATGCAGTGGGCTTTTTTTGTTACCTATAGCTCAGCGAAAGTGAGGAGCAATCAACTGTGTGATTTAGACCTCACCAAGGTCTCTGCTTGTTCCCTAGAACCTCTCAGGTTAATGGCTTTTTCTAGAAAAGTTATATGTTCCAGTTATGGGTGGAAGGGTATGTAGGCTTTTCTTGAAAGACAAGCCTTGAGTTGAAGGCCATGAAAAAATATACTGAGTATATTATTTTTCATGTAAGAAACAGATCTGGAAAATGGAATGTTTAGTTTTTACAATAAATATTTTTGACATTTATCTATGTGTTACTCCATTGGCCTATTAGTATTTATAGATACTAGCAATAATTGCCATGGTTTGTTAACTGGGTTCAGGCCCGTATGCTGGTCAGAAAATGGGGGGGCTTCTTTTTTGGCCAAGGTGGAACTGCAGACACCAAGAAGCACAAGTCGTGCTGACATGCAAGGGTAGCACTATGAATGAGAGGCAGACTCAGGGTTTCCATTGAAGCCTGCTAACAATGCATTGAGAACCAGAGACAAAAAGACCAGTCACTAGCCTCAGTCCTACAGGTTAGTATCCCAGGTAGGACAAAAGAGCCAGTAGAATGGATGCCAGTGGAGGACTGACTGGAATAGGACATGTTCCTCCTCTGGGGAGGGAGGGACAGTACCTGTGCTGCAGCAGTGCCACAGGGTCCATGAGTGGCAGTCGCAATGTCTGGGTGGAGCATGCCAGCATGAGCTCAAGGCTGGGTCTTGAGGGAAGAAAAAGGAAAATGGCCACAGGAGACATGAGTCCTCTCAGGCCCAATACACCACTGCTTTTTTCATCACTGTTTATCCCAAGGGGGGGACACTGAAACCCAGCCAAGGTACAAGGCTATATGAGAAACTGAATGTCACAAACGCACTCAGCAGGTGAGGTGCTCTGCTCCCACAGTGCCAACATTTGAGCACAGTGTTGTGAACAGGCAATAGACAGGGTAACCCTCCTGTCTGCTTGTGGGCCTGAATCACCTTTATTCTCAAGTTGTGGGGGGATTCAAACTGAGAACCTTATGCTTGCGTACCCAAATGTATAGGCACAGATAATCTTCTCTTTGGGGGGATGGATGATATCTTTTGCCTAAGGGCACCTAACCAGGTATCCAAAATGAACCCTTTAAAACTCTCTAAAAGACCTTAGGTATATTTTTACCTTTTCCCAGTTTAGCAACACCATCAAGCCCTTGAACAGTTTTGTCAGTTTTAACCGCTATACGTCACATGCAAAAAGAAGAACTTGTAGACCCAGGCAGTCTTTCAAAATAAAAGGTTTACTTAAAAATTGATAAAAATATGAAAAATGTAAACACAAAACAATATATCAAAGAGCATACAATCACGTAAAGAAAACAAGGACAACTACAGGCAAACTCCTACCAACATACAGTTAGATCTTTTCTATCTAATGTATTACATCTGTACAGTGCTTAAGTTAGAGATCTTGTTTCTAAAGAGTCCAAAAAGATATGTCTCAAAGATCAGACACAAGTCCTACTTAAACTGTGTCATTCTCTCACACACCCCTTCTATGATGTCATCTAGCTCCTCCTTTTAGAATATAAAAATTATGCAAACACCGATCTTCCTGTCAGGAGATATTTTAAATACTGTGACTTCAGCAAAACCTAATTTCCCAAATGATGACAGTCTTTAATCAAGCCTTTCCTTTGATCTTGAGCAGTTCCTGCTCCCAAGGCATCAAAGGTTTTTTACAACTTTAGCACCATGGTGGTATAACATGTTTTTCCTCTAAGACATCATAAAAGGTTACGAGCCCTATATCCTGGCAGCTGGGTCAGTTCTAATTAAGACAGGAAAACAGGAGACTCTTAATCAAGTCTCTCTAGTCTTTTAATTACCTCCTGGTTTCAGGTCACCTGGCACTTCACAGACCGTGTGGGGGGCACTCATAGCACAGGATGTATCATGTGAGACACTCAATACCACATTCTATATTACAAATATAATAGCACAATCATAATCACTGAATACCACACATTTAACCCCAACATAAAAACAAAACCCAAATTAGTCAGAAACTGTTATTGCCAGTAGCCGCACTGTACTTGGGGGGGGGTCAGACACACACACAGCAAGTTGGTTCCAGCCAACCAAATCAAGAATTCATTAAAGCAGGGAGGCAAAAATGCATCCAGAAGAACTGGGCTAACAATTGACCAAATCAGAGAAGTAACCAGACAGCCATCAAGACACACACACACACACACACACAAACCCTAACCCAGCAGCATATGGGTCTGCTGCACAGCTGTCCTATTGATGCTGATTTGCATGTGGAATATTCACATAGTCAAATCAAGTACCGCCTTATCACAATCCCACACAGCAGTGCCCCTTATGTAGCACACAGGTCATGTATTAAGTCCTTTGCACTGAACACTGGGAATGGCTGCTAGGGTTCTTACTGGGAGTGGGGAGGATGGGTGTGGTAATTTATTTATGTTATAAGTGTCCAGTACACAGGAAACCAGCAGGTTGATATGGATGCCATAGGGAGAAGGATGTTTGCTTTTGAACTGGTTGCCAAAATTGGGGGCATTAGGTGTGGGTCAATGGGTGGGGGTCAGCCTTGTTCCCCTAAACCACCAACTTTTTTTTGAAATTCTCTTTTTATTAATTTCCAACTGTAGTTACATCAATTTAACCAGTAACATCTGAACATAATACAAATATTCAATATATTCCAGAATTGGATATACTGTAGTAACCGGCAAAAGAAAGAAAAGGAGAATGAAGGTACCAAGAGAAACTAGAAAACAGTAAACAGGATAACCCAAATCAACTATCCACCCCCTCCCCAATGAGGCGTCACCACTAAGGAGAGATAATTAACTAACTCTAGTAGTTGGGTGTTATCAGTTCTTAACCTAAGATACTGGCCAGGAAGCTGGTTTCTACAAACTCACAGGGTGAGAGGTTGTAAGATTACTGGAAAAGGGAAACAGGGGAGCTAGGAAACTCCAAGTCCTGAGAGTGTACTTCCTCGCTCAGTTCCCTTTATATGTCAAGGATCCCTGTCAATGGAGATACAGAGCATATAGTTTGCCCCATTTCTTCTGAAAGGTCATTGGAGAGGATCTAAAATTAGCAATCAACTTCTCCACTTTGAAGCATTGGGACATTTCTTCCACCCAATCTAGGTATGAAATCTCAAAACTATCTGTCCAGTGCCGGAGAACCAGCCTCTTAACTGCCATAGAAATGAGTGCTATATGGTACTTCCTTTCCCTGACCTTGATACCTGTGTAGTCCCCTATGATACAGATCTCTAATGTGAAAGGATCTTTCAAACCTAGTATGGGATCTAAATTATCCTCAATTATCCTCCAGAGTGGAGCAATTTTAGGACAGTGCCAGAAAATATGAGGGAGGTCTCCTTGCTCTTTCCCACACCTGAAACATTTTGAGGGAGCAGAGAGGCCAAATTTGATTTCCGCACTGGTGTGAAATACATGTTATTAATTATGAAATACTGAATCATCCTATTCCTGTCTAAAGTGTTGTAGATGTACAGATCCTTCCAGATTTGACCCCATGGAAACGGGGAACCTGAGGGGATAGCGCCCAGGATTTGGAACCAGTTAGAGGAATGGGATGGACAAGTTTCAAGAGATAGGTGTACAGCTTAGACACCCGTGGGTTTAACGCACAACCCTTAACCTCCTCTAGTAGTGGTTTAACAGTTGAGGGAGGTACTGCTATTCCAAACTTTTGTCTACCAGATGCTTTAATTGATATATCTTGAACAGGGCATTAGTGGGATGTTCAAGACGAGTAATAGATCAGCTATTGAGCCCTGCCTTGCCATAAAAGTCTTCCACTGAGAGCCCCTGTATTTGGGGTAGCCACTTGGGACTAACATTTTGTTCCCTATCCTGATATTAGGTTACACATCAGTGGTTGACCAGGATCTCTAATATATCTGACTCTAGTGGAGGAAAAAGTTGGTTATTGTACTCTAACTGTGACACCACAGGAGTCTTGAATCTCGGGGAGAGATGTGAAACCACAATAAAAGAGGCTGAAGAGTTTATATTATGGCGTTTGATAGGTCAAGATCCAGATTTAGCCATGTGGAAAATAAGCTTCTTTCAAATCCCTAACCATTTCCTGCTTTGATAAGGTGACTAGACCAGTAATAGAATTGAAATTGGTAATCTAAGACCCCCATTTCTTTGGGGAGGCATAGTTTGTCAGAAGGCCTACTCGGGTTTATGGTTCCAAATAAAGACAGTTAAGGTCCGAATTAATTTTTGAAAAGGACTTAGGTAGCCAGATGTCTAGGAGGTTTAGGGGGTAAAGAGCCGGGAAGAATGTTCATTTTGATAATGCTGATCCGGGACCCCACTGGTAATGGCAGTTTCCCCATCTTTGCAAGTCAGACTTAATTCTGTCCAACAAATCCTCTAAGTTGAGCTTTTGATTTGGGAAGGATCCGTACCAGATAAGCATCAAGATATTTCAAATGGGATGGGGTCCACTTCATGCCCAGGTGGGATACAGAAGCCGGTGAGATGTACATTGAGTGGGAAGATCTCCATCTTTGCCAGATTAAGTTTATAATTGGATAATTCTCCAAATTGTGTGATTATCTCCATTACCACCAGGAATCAGCGGATTAGCTAACTGTAAAAAGAATATCGTCATATACACTGAAATCTTAGAAGTTTGGTTGAAGACGGGGCATCCCTGGATCCCTGGGGCAGCTTTGAGGCTGAGCAGCAATGGTTCCAAATAGAGATTAAATAGGAACGGGGATAAGGGGCAGCCTTGTCGGGTCCCAGAGTGTAATTGAATGGAGGGTGAGAGGATCCCATTGCAATAAATCTTTGCCGTGGGGGCTCTATATAGAGTTTTGATCCACCCCATGAACTCCCTCGGGAAGCCGAACCTGGACATAGTATACCATAAAAACTCCCAGTTAACTCGGTCGGACGCTTTCTCCGCGTCCAGGGCTACCAATGCCATAGGGACCAGAGAAGTTTGAGCTGCCCTAAAAACATGAGAGAGTGATCTAATATGATCCATCGCTGACCTACCCTGTACAAATTCTACTTGCTCACTACTCAATAATGGAGTCCACACTTGCTTAATACGGGAAGCTAGAATCTTGGACAGGATTTTAATATCACAGTTGAGCAGCGAGATTGGTCCATAATTGGCCGGGTTCTGGGAGGGTTCAGCCGTCTTAGGGATCAGGATAATAATGGCCTCCAGTAAGGAAGGATCCAGGGTATCTGCTGACAGCAAATAGTTATATAAGTCCAGGAGCAGGGGAACCAAGTCCTGGCGGAAAGCCTTATAAAAGTTGGCTGGAAACCCATCCGGGCCAGGGGCTTTATCTGACGAGAGACTGTGAATGGCCTGTTCCACCTCCTCCTGGGAGAGAGGTGAGAGAGAAGAGCCACTTGGTCCTCCGAGCGAGGAAGTGTCAGTGACCGGAAAACTCCTCTAGCCTGGTGGGAGAAAGGAATGCTTTGGCAGTGTATAGATTTTGGTAAAACTCTTTAAAGATTGCTGCTATATCTTTGGGCTCTGTTTGGATGGATCCTTCTTGGTCTTCCAGAGCAGGAATCAGCCTGGAATTCTCCACTTCTTTCAGTTTCAGTGCCAGAGTCTACTCGGTTTTCTCCTTGATCCAGGTACTTAGCCCTGGTTCTCAGTAAAACAAACTCCGTCTTTTCCCGAATCAGTCCTTCATATTATTTTTAAGTTTGTGGAGTTGTTCTAAGTTATTCAATGAGCTAGAAGTAACCAATATATTCTCTGCTGTTTTAATCTGGTTTGAGAGGCAAATGAGATTCTGAGACCTGAGTTTCTTTCTTCTAGAGGAGATTTTGATAAGTTCCCCTCTCAGAAAGCACTTTAAAGAGCACCAAAGAATATCCATCCTGGTCACTGAGCCGATTGGTTTCAGATAATCACTAATAAGAGATCTAATCTGAGTGAAAGTGTTCTTCTTTTAATAACTGGGTATTAAGTTTCCAGACCGTGTCCACGGATGTTGAGGACTGGGAGAGATTTAAACCAGACTAGCGTGATCCGAAATTACTATAGGCTCAATACCTGCTGAGAAGACCTTAGTCATGAGAGAGGTGGATATTAGGAAATAGTCTAATCATAACCAGGAATTATGGAGTGGGGAGAAAAGGTGTAGCTTTTATTGAGAGGGTAAAGGGTTCTCCAGGGTCCACCAGGCCTAGCATATTATTCATATCATTCAACGCCAATTGTGGGAGTAGTGATCTTAATGGCCTAAAAGTTTTATCCAGCTCCTGGGTTGGGGCTATGTTCCAATCCTTCTAGAATCAAAGGGGTTGGTAGAGAAGCTAAGCATGTCGATTAACTGCATAATAAAGGTCACATTTCCTCCAACTGGGCCATATACTGAGCCTAAAACAATAGGAGAGTTATAGAGATCCAGACACCAATATATATCTACCTTCTGAGTCTCGGATAACCTTCATTCGGATTAAAAGGTATATTTTTCTTTATCATAACAGCTACTCCCTGGCTTCGATGAGTAGCCAGCCACAAAAATTTGGGAGAGCCTCTGACTCTTAACATATTACTTTCAGCTACTGTAATATGGGTTTCTTGCAAACATAGATGTGGCTCCCAGTATCGAAGCAATTAATCAAAATACGGGATCTCTTCTTAGCATCTCTAATCTCTCTCACATTCCAGCTGATCAATTTAACAGTACTACTACCCATATTTAAGGACACAGTATAGTACTACACCAATTAACCTTTGCAATCTCGTCTTACTCCGTTACAGTGGTGACACCTCAAACCCCTCCCAACATACCCCAAGATTTCTCTTCTAGTAGAAAATAAAAGCCGGAACTAGTGATATTAATAGGCTGCCCAACTTTAGCATTAAACACCAAGAAAATGCAATCTACAAAATTAAGTGGCAGCACCCACAAAAAGGTATTTTTATCTCTATAATCAGTATCCCGCCCCCATAGCATTGCAAGATGAAGATTATAAACATCAATCCAAGTATCATTCATCCAAACATCAATGGCAGTATAAGCAGTGTCCCCCACCCCCCACAACATTGCAAGATAAATATTATCTACACAGTACCACAGATCTTTCACCATAACGTCAGAAACAGTTCTGATTACCCCATACATCTTCCCTCCCAGGGTACCCAGAGTGATTCTTATGATAATAGGATCCCCAAAACATCGAGACTAGGGACTGCAACCCACATCATCAGTAGTCTGATCGATAAAAACAGTATTCATTGATGTATAACATCTGAGGGTACCCAATAACTCCCTATCTGGTCTCAAGGCATGAATCAGCTCGACCAGCCTATAAGCCCCCGTCCCCTTCCATGAGAGAGGCACTGCCTCTAAAGAGAATAACTGAAATCGCTCCCCATCCCAAAAGAAAATACAGCAGGTAGTATTACCTGGGAGCAGCTCAATGGCCTTGTCCTCTCGATCTGATTCCAATGGAGACCTGAAGTGAAGGGGAAATCGGCGGGGACCGAAAATGCTGGGACCAAATTGGTCCGACTGCCAAATAGGTCCTCCGGAAACTGCACCCTTCTGCTAGTTCCCTCTAGTGGATCGAGAGGCTAGGACACGAGGAGAGCTAGAGACAGGCCGACTAGGCCTGCATGCCTACCAGCTCCATCACCACACGGGTCCCAGAGGAGTCCCCCACTGGGCGAGCAACCGACCCCAAGGGCTACCCACAACCCAGCAGAACCTCGCTGACTTCACAGTAAGTGCTAAATTCAATCATCCAAACACAGAACTTGTAAAATTAGGAATTAAACTGCAAGAGTCCTTAACCGGTTGGTGATCTACTCAGTTTATGCCTGGCTAGACAAGCTTCAGTCATTTAATTGAGTGTCCTTTGAACAGGTCAGGCAGCAGTTTAGATAAGTCAGTTAACGCTTCTTCAGGGGTATCATAGAAATGCCAGGCGCTTTCCACTTGCACAGACAGCTTTGCAGGGTAGATCATACGGAAGGGCTTTCCAGCAGCAATCAGTTTGCTTACTATTGGGTGGAAAGCAGCACGTTTCAAATGAACCTCTCTGGGCAAGTCCTGAGTAATCCTCAACTTGGTTCCATTCCATAAGACTGCTTCCAACTGTTTAACTTTATCAAGAATGTGTTGTCTGTCCAGGTAACTTAGAAATTTTATGATCAAAGGTCTGGGGGGGTGCTTAGGGGAGGTCTGGGTCTAAGAGATCTGTGGGCATATTCCACATGGTATTGCTGGTGGACAGGTGAGGGGCCCACGACCTTATTTAAGAATTGCTGGTCGAACTTGATAGTGTCTCTCCCTTCCTCCAGTTCTGGAAGACCTAAAATTAGGATGTTGTTTCGTCTACTGCGCCCTTCTAAGTCTTCAGACTTTAGTTGTAGCTTTTGTATTTACTGGCGAAGCCTGACTATCTCAGGGTCTATTTTCTGTTGCCATCTTTCCACTGACCCTATTCTGGATTCTGAGTCACCCATCCTTCTTGAGAGGTCGATGTAATCTTGCCTTATTGATTTAATTTCGTTGGAGATCTCTTGCAGGGTATCTTTAAATGGTGACAGCTCCTCCAAAAAATGCTCCTCCGTTAAGGTAGTACCCCCTGCAACATTAAGACCTCCACTAGATGAAGTTTTGTTGGTTGAAGAATGATTGAAACCAGAGTTTTTGGCTTTCTTTGAGGCTTTTTCTGGCGTTGTAGGTGGGGTGTGCCTGACTCCTGAGGCCTTCATTCTGCATCTGTCATCGCGATGTTCCAGCAGGCAATATACACCTCCAACTACTTCCACTGTCAACTCCTGGTGTAGCAAAGGTGTTTAGACAGCGTTTGGTGGTGGATTGGTGGTTTTGGCTTAGCGAAAGTTAAAGTTTGAGAGGGGAGAAATGGGAGCTCCAAAGCAGGCAGCCACTCAGCACCACTGCATCACGTGACCTCCCCTAAACCACCAACTTGTGTGTAATACAGTACTGTCAGCCCCAGTAACTGCAGTGGGACTGCAATCTGTGGGAGTCCCCTCTGAGATAAAGTGGAGACAAATGTGTATGCGCTTGTTCCTCCACATCTGGGTGCCTGTACCAATTAAAAACAAGCATTTGTCAATGCTGAATGTTGCTTGCTTGTATGTGCTGTTTAGGTATTTGGAAGTGATAGTTCCATGCCTTCCTCCCAAGACATCCATTGTGTCTTTCCATTCAGTATTCACTGAAAAGTGGAGGGCAAGGGCAACAGTACAGCAGTTGCCAAGGGGGTGAAGAGGTGGACAATAGTCCATTCAAAGGCAAAAGAGGCCTGCAGGAGCTCACTAAATTGAAGGTGGACAAAGCGATGGAACCAGATGGCATACGCCCAAGGATATTAAGAGAACTGCGAAGGGAGATAGCAGTACTTCTGGCAGCCATGTCCACTGAGTCATTCAACATGAGTGAACTTGAGGAGGGCACATGTGGTCCCTCTACAGAAGTCCGGCAGCAAGGAGGAGGCGAGGAAGATCTTGGAAACATTGCTTAAAGAAAGGATAGAGGGGCATCTAGAAGCCATCAGAGTCCAGGACCATAGACAACATGGATTCACAGTGGAGACATCATGTCAGACAAATCTGGTTGATTTATTTGACTGGGTGACAAAGGAAGTGAATCAGGGTGGGAGAGTGGACAATGCTTACCTTGATTTCAGCAAAGCCTTTGACACCACCTCACACAGGAGGCTGATAAACTAGCTGGGTAGGCTGGGCATGGGGGAAAGGGTGGTAAATTGGGTTAGAAACTGGCTAACAGACTGGAGGCAGAGAGTGGTGGTAAATGTGGTGCAGTCTAGGGAGAGGGGGTGACCAGTGGGGTGCTGCAGGGATCGGTGCTGGGGCTAGTCCTGTTCAATGTCTCATAGTAACATTGCAGAATGTCTGAAGGAATTTTTCTCCAAATTTTCAACATAGCCATTTTAAGACCTCTGCTCATGAACAGTGTAACTGTGATTTTCTTAATCTGTCCCAAACATTGATTACGCACACTGAATGTGCCATTATGCGCTTCATGATGAGCACATTTTGGGCAACATGTGAAAAATGACAGCTGTACTGCTCTAAGGAGGTGTGGTAAAATGGAAATGTTGAAAATATGGGTCTAAATATTAAAATTTGTGAACTTACGCGTGTGTAGGAACTGCATAGCGACGCTCATAAAACGTCATTTTAGAATTTTTCACCAAATTTTCAAAATAGCCATTTAAGACCTCTGCTCATGAACAGTGTCACTGTGATTTTCTTAATGTGTCCCATACATTGATTTTGCACACCAACTGCTCCATTGTGTGCTACATGGGCGGAAACATGTTTTGGGCGAGATGTGAAACATGACAGCTGTACTGCTCATAAGGAGGTGTGGTAAACTGGCAATATTGAAAATCTGGAGTGCAAATATCAAAAATTCACAAACTTATGAGTGTGCATAGGATAAGTGCAACAAATGCTTGTAAAACAGTCATTTTTGTGAATTTTTTCACCAAATTTTTAGCACAGCCATTTTAACACTTCTGGTCATGAACAGTGTGACTGATTTTCTTAATCTGTCCTGAACATTGATTTTGCACACCGACTGTGCCATTGTGTGCTACATGCGTGGAAACACATTTTGGGTGAGATGTGAAAAATGACAGCTGTACTGCTCATAAGGAGGTGTGGTAAAATGGCAATGTTGAAAATCTGGAGTGAAAACATTGAAAATTCGCAAACTTGCGAGCATGCGTGGAGCTGCGGTAATAGCCCTAAAACAGTCAGTTTTGGGAATTTTTTGCCAAATTTTTCAACATAGCCATTTAAGACCTCTGCTCATGAACAGTGTCACTGTGATTTTCTTAATCTGTCCCAAACATTGATTCTGCGCACGACTCGCCAGTGTACGCTACATGCATGGAAACACATTTGGGTGACATGAAAAATGACAGCTATACTGCTCATAAGGAGGTTTGGTAAACTGGCAATGTGGAAAATCTGGAGTGATAATATTAAAAATTTGCGAACTTACAAGCGTGCATAGGAACTGTGCAATGCACGCTCGTAAAAAAGTCATTTTTAGGAATATTTTCACCAAATTTTCAACATAGCCATTTTAAGACCTCTGCTCATGAACAGTGTCACTGTGATTTTCTTAATGTGTCCCATACATTGATTTCACACACTGACTGCGCCATTGTGCGCTAGATGCACAGAAACACATTTTGGGCGAGATCTGAAAAATGACAGCTGTACTACTCATAAGGAGGTGTGGTAAAATGGCAATGTTGTAAATCCAGGGTGCAAATATTGAAAATTCATGAACTTACGAGCGTGCGTAGGAACTGTGCAATGCATGCTCGTAAAACAGTCATTTTTAGGAATTTTTTCACCAAATTTGCAACATAGGCTTTTTGAGAGCCCACCTTATGAACACTGGCACTATCATTTTATTAATCTGTCCCAAAAGGTGACTTCATGCAGTGACCGTGAAACCACCCTTCAGGCCCGACTAACGCCATGACAGTGACAGATTTCATGAGGAGTGGTGCCAAAAACCCCATGTTGAAAATTTGGTGTAAAAAGTCCAAAAAAATGATGAGATATGCAGCAAAATTGAAAAAAAACCCTATCTATCCCATTATACAGCTTACCAGCATTTCCTCAGTTTGCGGTCGGCTTTGAAGAGTGCAGACGTGTTCCCGGTCCACTGAAGATCATCGTGCCAAGGTCCGGAGGTAAGTATGGGGTGAGGGGGGTGTGGGGAGGCAGGGTGCACTGTGGGTGGGTGCGGGTTGTGGGAGGGGGCAGGGAGAAGCACCGAGGGACAGTTTTTATTTACAGTTTGTTTTTTTAAGACTATGAGGGACGTTTGCCACACTGGGGTGGGCTCCCAGCGTGGCAGCGGAAAGGCTGTTGGGGGGCTGGAGCCGATGGGGGATTGGGCACACCCTTTGGCCATAACATCATTTTGCCATGGTGAGGTAGGGTCCTAGTGTGGCACCTGGATGCTTTTGGGGGGCATGCAGCTGACGGGGGATTGGGCATTCCCATCAGCCATAAAACATTTGCCTTGCTGGGGTGGGCTTCCAGCATGGCATCTGGATGCTTTGGGGGGGTAGTGGAGCTGACAGGGGATTGGGCACCCCCGTTGTCTGTACAGTGTGTCAGGGGAGGTGGAAGGCACATGAGCATGCAATATGCATGCTTGCGTGTGTGTGTGGGAGGAGACCTCTGCTCACTGAAGCGGAGCTCTCCCTTTCAACTGTACGACCACTGCATTTTTAACTGCTGTCATAGACAGCTGCTGCAGTGATTGGGGAACTGGTGCCGTGCCTACAAACACACTGACTGCATTGGAAGATGGGTGCCACACCTCCGAAAACTTGGATGATGGCATTATGTTTCTTGCACATGCGTGGAAGCAACATAAAAAACAAAAAAAAGCAAACAGTGTGGAACTTGATCTCTCCTGTTACTGTGTAGCACATCAAATTTACAGTAATAATAGTAGTAGGAGTGTTTTGCATGTGATGGTTGAGGAAATGTTGGTCTGGACAGTTGTGATCATTTTAGTTGCTAGATTATTTTATTGGTGGGTAGAGATAAAAATAGTGTGTGTGTGTGTGTGTGTGTGTGTGTGTGTGTGTGTGTGTAACTAGTGGGGTGTCTGCTGATGGATTTTGATTGCTCCACAGTTTGTGTTTCTTTGATTCACAGTGCTGATGGATATACTGTAGTTGAGGTGCTGGAGTCTTTCTCTTCTTATAACTTGCCTTTTGGTTTTAATTTAAACTTAATAACATCATTCTTATCCAATAATGATTGTTTATTTCTAAACATCCCATGTACTTTTATAATCATGAGGGTCTTATGCTAATAGTTCTTAATTTCTGAAGTACAAAGTTCAGATGTCATAGTCCATTTCTGACAGAGGAGTTTCTCTAATTTTCTGAAAAAAAGAAATGAGGCAGCCATGTTAGTCTATTCAACAATGTAGAGAGAAAAAAACAACAACAAATATGTTATACCTTTTACTGGACAACCCTTTTTTTTTGTAAGACTAGCTTTCGTAAGATAAACCCCTCTTCTTCTGGTCAAAGTGGAAACAACTGAACAGCATGACAGATATAGAGGATGGATGTTGATTCAAAACAGGCTAGCAGTTTACACATTAAAGCATTACAGCCAATTCACACTCCTTACAAACAGAAAGACTATAATTGTCATTGGAGTGTGTCTGTTGAAGAGCTCAACTTGTAAGATCAAATGGTAGCTTAATTTTATTCTGGCTCTGGACCATCAACTAACATTTGTAACAAATCAAGGCAGGAAAAAAATGCATATCATTGTCTTTAGAAGGTACCTGTTAAAAGAATCAGAGTGTGCTGACCTGAGGGTTTAAAAAGAAATTCTGAAGCACTGTTTTAAGCATAATCACTGATAATGTGCTAAAAAAAAAATCTTTATTAGGTCCTTTTTCTTTA